>CM065724.1:20646352-20648852 GCA_033310375.1 Conus canariensis | reverse complement strand
ATATGACATAGTTTCGAAATTGTCGAAACCTGAGCCAGTCTTCAGGTTTATTAGTCTGTTTAGCTATTTTGTGGATTTTCTGGCGTTCCTCAATTAACAGTCGAATTTCATCTGTCATCCAAGCTACATCTTGAGGATGAACAGTAATACTTCTAACGGGCATACACTGTGTTGCTTTTTCTAATATAATATCTGAAAACATTTTTGCACTTTCATCAATTGCATTGTTATAAATTATTTCATCCCAGTTCAGCTCGTTAAGCAGTTCGCAGAACCTGCCTATATTAAGTTTATTATAATTGAAAATAGTTCTTTTGAATGATTGTTCTTTAACTACAGTGTTCTTGATTACAGCACATGGAACGCTGTGGTCACTACAAATAGCTGGCCAAACTTCCGTTGATTGTATGATATTGGGGCTCTGGGTGATAACTAAATCTAAACATGATTCTGTTAATTCAGTTATTCTCGTTGGTTCATTTATTAACTGTACAAGCTGATAGCGATTAAGAATGTTTACAAAGTGGGGTGACGGTATATTTAAGAAGTCAGTGTTGAAATCCCCTAGAATCAAAAATCTTAACGATGTGTTATTTGCTTTGTGAATACTTTCTTCTATCAGATCCCAATAGTTGGTGTTAGAACTTGGTTTTCGATAAAAGGAACCAACTAATAAACTTGTTTGTTCTAGTTTTGTTTCTATCCAAGCAGCCTCGAGACCGTCAACCTGCAGATCTACTCGAGGTTTGCAGTACAGATTATTTCTAACATAGATAGCAACACCACCATGTGGGTCATTAGGTCTGTCACGCCTGATTGGAGGATGAAAATTTGATATATGTATAGAACTGTCAGTAATGGAATCAGAAAGCCAAGTCTCAGAAACAGTGATAATATCACATTTGTTATACTCTGCTTCCAATAAATCGATTTTGTTCACAATGCTTCTTACGTTTACATGCACAACGTACAAATCTGTTTTACACTTAGGCCCTGGGTTTGTTTCAATATCACCAGACAAAAGTAAGAGTATCCTTTTGATGAGGGGAAAATCGTGTGTCTTATTTCTATTTTTGAAGTTGGGTCCATAAGAATCTAAAAAGGAACGTCTATTCAAAATACATTTATGTTGTTGTAAGGGACGCCCTAATATGAAGAAGTGGACAAACAAAGACAATATCACATTAAATGGACAATGTAGGCATGTCATGAACAGAAATTGTAAAATGATGGTTTCATTCAGGAACCATAATTTCTTACTGTTTGTGAGAGCTTTTACATAGTATAAGCCAACCCTGGCGCGGTATATGTTTACATCAACACCCATTTATGTTACAGCACTCTGTCGTATAGAGTGAAGGAATTTGGCCAGGGTTGGTAGGAACTGCACATCATAAATATCCCTGTAACTCCCTTGGTAGAAAAAAGTGTTAGAAGGAAACATACTAAGAATCATAGATATCCCTGTTTCTCTATGTAGAAAACAAACAAGCAAGCAAAGAAACAAATAGAAAAAAAGAGTCAAGAAAAAAGCAACAAGCAGTATAACAAACTTTCTAGTGGGACAATACAAACTGTTACAAGTAGTAAAATAATAATAAAGGACTGCTATCAATAAGGCAACAAGCATACCTAGCGCGCTCCCCACCAGTATCAATTGGGGGAAAAAATATACATTTATATAATGTATACAAGAAGGAAAAAAAAAAAAAACTACCAGCAATGAACAGCTGCTAGTCAACAATAAACAGCTAGTCAACAATAAACAATTCCATGGAAGGGGAAACAACTATTACGATGCACTTTGAGCCATAATGCAACCGTGGGCGTTATCGTCTCATCACTGTCTTTAAGTTGGTGTAAATGGCACAAGTGTATGGTTCACTTCTGCATGCAACACACACACACACACACACACACACACACACACACACACACACACACACACACACACACATGCACGCACGCACGCACGAACACGCACGCACGCATTCACACAACACACACACACACACAACACACACACACACACACACACACACACACACACACACGTCGTATATAGTGGCACTGATAACGCATTAAACTCGTCATACTCAAATCCTAAATAAATGTCAGCGAACCCGGGGGGGGGGGGGGGGGGGGGGGGGGCCGGGGGAGAAAGTGGACATACGAATCACAAGACAAAAGACGACGCGCCCCGTGTGTGTGTGTGTGTGTGTGTGTGTGTGTGTGTGTGTGTGTGTGTGTGTGTGTGTGTGTGTGTGTGAAACAGAGAGAGAGAGGCAGAGGGAGAGAGAGACAGAGAGAGAGAGAGAGAGAGAGTGAGTGTGTATGTGTGTGTATGTGTGTGTATATGTGTGTGTGTGTGTGTGTGTGTGTGTGTGTGTGTGTGTGTGTGTGTGTGTGTGATACAGAGAGAGAGAGAGAGAGACAGAGAGAGAGAGAGAGTAATTGTGTATGTGCACGTGTGTAGTGCTCGCAAGGATATGCATGTATG
>CM065724.1:20631352-20636352 GCA_033310375.1 Conus canariensis | reverse complement strand
TCCTCCTTTCCTTCTTTCCTACGGTCCTTTAAATCTACCCCTGTGCTCCACGCAGTGTGTCCTCTCTGTTTGCCCGAACAGCGAACACAGCGGGGTGAGTTGCTTCAAGTTCAAGATGATCGGTTTCGTTCAAAACTGTTTCTGTGGTTCTCAAATAGTGTAGTCGATGTGCGTGTGTGTGTGTGTGTGTGTGTGTGTGTGTGTGTGTGTGTGTGTGTGTGTGTGTGTTGTGTGTGTGTGTGTGTGTGCGTGCGCGCACTTGCGTGAGTGTCTGTGTCTGTGTGTCTGTGTTTCGGGGGGGGGGGGGGGTATGTGTGTGTGTGTGTGTGTGTGTGTGTGTGTGTGTGTGTGTGTGTGTGTGTGTTTGGGGGGAAGTGTGTGGGGGTGTGTTAATTTCTGACCCAAAAAAATCCATGATTTTCGTACACTGGCTGAATATTACAGAAACTGATCTAGCAAAGTATTTCTATGATTCTCAGATAGCGTGTCCCCAGTCCTCCGATTCATAAATGACCTCAGCACGTTCACGGTTGTCCAACAGAGTGCCAGAATCTTGCTGCCATTCAATTGTCAAACCAGTTCTATAGTTCTTGGGTAGAACGACCGATTCGTGCAGTTCTTGAATGGCCACAATATTTTCTTGGTTTTTTGAAGAGTGCTCTGGAGTCTTGAGGTGATTGAATAAAATACAACAATATTACCGTGGTTCCTGAATCGTGTGCTAAGTCTTGCAGTGATTAAGCTTATACAATATGTCCATAGGATTTTCATAGTGCCCTAATTTTGTGGGAAACAATTCTGCTTACAATTGTGCCCGGGGAAGAATGAAAAGAGAATAGAAGGAAAGAACAGAGAAAGGAAGCAAAAAGGAAGGAGAGGAATGAAGGAAGGAAGAAAGAGAGAAAGAAGACAGGAAGAAAGAGGAAAAAGAAGAAGGGCAGAAGAAAGCGAGACAGAAAGAAAGAGAAGGAGGAAGAAACAAGGATAGGAAAGAATAAGGTAGAAAAAAAGAAGAGGGAATAAAGGACTTTAGGAAGGAACGAAAGAAAAGAGGAAGAAAGCAAAAAAGGGAAAAATGGGGGCAGAAAGAAAGAAGACAAGTATGAACCTAAACAGGGAATGAAAGATGAGAGGGATTGAAGGATGAAAGAAAGAACAAACGAAAAGAGAAATGAAAGAAGGATGGAAGAGACAGAAAAAAAGACAGAGAGATATGAACAAAGAAGGAGGGAGCGAGCGAAAGACCAAAAAAAAAAAATCAACCATGTTTAAAAAGAATGATCAAAGATGCAAGAATAGAGAGAGGTAAGGAAGGAAAGAAACAAACACACAAAGAGATTGGGAATGTGGGTGGGAAAGAGGCTGGAGGGGGGGGGAGAGGGGGGGGGAGGTTGGACAACACAGAAAATCAACAATGCCGGACATTTTCACAGCTTTGAACCATCTGTCGGCTGTTCAAACGCAATGACCACTCCATCTGACCACCCGCCTTAACCCCCGACCGAACCTTTTGCTTCCCCTTCCCTTCCCTCCCCCCCCCCCCTCCCCGACCCCTTTCCCCACTAACCCACCCCCTAACGCCAGTTTCCTGTTCGCGACCCCTTTCCCTTCACCCCTGTCCATCTTAACCCTCACCTCCCTGCCCTGACACCCACCCCTCCCCCAACCGTCACCCCCGCCCTCGTGTCCCCCCCCTCCCCCTCCTCCATCCACCTCCCGATCTGACCCGTCCTATTCCAGTCCGCATTACGCTCAGAGACAGCCGCAGGGGCGGCGTCCAATGAGGAGGAAAGTGCTTGCTGTGCAGTTTCTTCTGGACTGTCCGCTGGCATATGGTTCTGGAATGGTCGGAGCTGAGTTCTTCTGAGTATTGTACAATGTTGCTCTCTCTCTCTCTGTCTCTCAGTCTCTGTCTCTGTCTGTCTGTCTGTCTGTCTGTCTGCCTGTCTCTCTGTCTCTGTCTCTGTCTCTGTCTCTGTCTCTCTCTCTCTCTCCTCTCTCTCTCTCTCTCTCTCTCTCTCTCTCTCTCTCTCCCCTCTCTCCGCTGGCGTATGGTTCTGGAATGGTCGGACCTGAATTCTTCAGGGTAGTATATTGTGTTGTTGCTCTCTCTCTCTCTCTCTCTCTCTCTCTCTCTCTCTCTCTCTCTCTCTCTCTCTCTCTCTCTCTCTCTCTCTCTCTCTCTGTCCGCTGGCATATGGTTCTGGAATGGTCGGACCTGAATTCTTCTGGGTAGTATATTGTGTTGTTGCTCTCTCTCTCTCTGTCTCTGTCTCTCTCTCTGTCTCTGTCTCTCTCTGTCTCTCTGTCCTCTCTCTCTCTCTCTCTCTCTCTCTCTCTCTCTCTCTCTCTCTCTCTGTCTCTCTCTGTCTGTCTGTCTGTCCGCTGGCATATGGTTCTGGAATAGTGGGAGCTAAATTCTTCTGGGTATTACATTGTGTTGTTGCTCTCTCTCTCTCTCTCTCTCTCTCTCTCTCTCTCTCTCTCTCTCTCTCTCTCTCTCTCTCTCTCTCTCTCTCTCTCTCTCTCTCTCTCTCTCTCTCCTCTCTCTCTCTGGTGTTGCAAGAGGTAGAGGTCATATTAATTTCACAACCAGAGTTAAACAGGGAGATGCTGACAGCCCACTTTTTTTTTTTTAATTTATTAACGAACAAGCAACTGAAGTTAAAACCTTACAGTAACATTTGCTTCCTGGCAAAATCTAAGCAGCTGTGGTGGTTACCACTTATCTAGCACACATGTAGATCCTCACAGCCCCTGACCTTTAGCACGCGAAACAGACTGGCTGAAACATAATGAACAGTCCATTTTAGATCGCCTCATCGAGGAGTTCTTTTGTTTGCCCCTTTAAACATCCATCTATAGTCTGCAGGATGGTCCAGGACAAGGAGTCAACGGCCTTTACAAGCATCCACGTTGTCAGGACTCCCTGACCAGAATAATAAAATAATAATAATGAATACTTATATAGCGCCTATTCTCGGCTAGAGACCAAGCTCTAAGCGCTTTACAATCCACACTCGTTTACACAACGGGCTGCCTACCTGGGTAGTGCCGACTGAAGAGCTGCCAGCTGGCGCTTCATTCAGTCGTTTCCCGTGTCATACAGTCAATATCGTCCAATATCGTTCACTCAATATCCTTACTTCCTCCATTCTTTCAATTTCTCACGCAGGGTGCATGCTATGTGAAACGTGTCATCCATACCAACGGCCAAACTGGCCTTCTCTTCCGAAAGTTGGTGATGGATTTTACGTGTGTGCAAGATGTTATGCGTGCGTTCACACACGGAACCTCGGTTTATAGTCTCATTCGAAGGACTGTGTGGGGAATGGAGTCAGAACCAATGTTAACTCCGAGGGAAAAATCCCCCTGTACCGAAATTCGAACCCGTAACCTCAGGATCACGAGTCCGGCGCTCTACCAACTGAGCTATTCCGGCCCCCATGACAGGATGACAGGATGAAGTGAAGAATGAACCGACCGGAGGGGGGTGATGACTGAGGGGAGTAGTTCCTGTTTGTAGACATGTTGTATGACAAAGTCATTTGGATTGAGTTCCTCATGTGAGATGTGGAGAATCCGTCTGAAGCTTTTTGTCCTGGGACTTTTGGGGTCCAGCTCTGCTGTCAATGGACGTGCAGCTCTGCCATCTGGGAGTAAAGACCCACTGACCACAGGAAAGTCCTGTTGACGGCGGGAAAGACTGTAACCCGGGGTTCTCTGCAGAGGGCAGTAAGACCATGTGGCAGAAGCTTGGCTCTGTCAGGAGTTGTACTGTTTTGATCTGTCTGTGAAACAGCAACGAGCGGAGGCTGCAGAATGTGCGCAGCAATTCGCAAGTAGCCTATGAAACTGATATGGGCTGATACACCCGTAGATGCGCTCCCGTGGGGTTCTTTTGTGTGCGATTGGTGGTCGCACAATGGCATCTGCCAAGGCTCAGTTGTATCCCTTGACGTCTTATTGGAATGTCCTGCACGTGCCTGCAACCTATGTGAACGCAACGCGGGCTTCCAAGAATGAGGCAGGATTGCTCCTGGATGAGCGGTTTGGCAGTTGAGGCAATAGTTCTCTGCATCCCACTGGCAACTGTCGGTGTGTCTCTCTCTTTCCTGCTGTCAGTGCACGTGCGGCTCTGCCCTCTTGGAGAAGGCTGGCTATTGCCAAGGCTTGTAGTTTTGTTTTTTTTTGTTGTTGTTGTTTGTTTTTTGTCTTCACTGTGAGGTTGATGAGCTGGATTCTGACAGGTAACAGACTTGATTATTTGGGGTGGAGTGCGAAAATTATTCACCAGCATGATGGTGATGATGTTCGGACTATTGGGGGAAAAGGAAAGGAAGTGAGGAAAAAAAAGGGAAAAAAAAAAGGGGAAAAAAAACAAGAAAGAAAAAAAAATTGAGAGAAGAGAGAGAGAGAGAGAGAGAGAGAGAGAGAGAAGAGAGACAGACAACAGACAGACAACAGACAGACAGACAGAGAGAGAGAAACAAGGAAATACAGAAAAGAATGCAAAAACGATCAAAAGACAAAAGAAAAAAGAAAGAAAAAAAGGAATGAGGAAAGAAAAAAAAAAAAAAAAAAGAAAGAAAGAGGGCAAGAAAAAAACAAAAGAAAAGAAGGGAAAAGAGAAAAAGAAAGGGGGGAAAAAGAACCAAAAAGGTATCCGAGAGAGAGAGAGAGAGAGAAAGAGAGAGAGAGAAGGGGAAAAGAGAGAGAGGAGAGAGGTGAAACAATAGAAACAGAAAAAAGAAAGAAAGAAAAAAAGACAGAAAGAACAGAAAAGAAAAAGAAAAAAAGAAAAAACAGGAAAAAGCCGTTTTTCTGCCCGACTTCACCCCCCGCCTTTCACACCTCAAGAACTGGACAGTGAAAACCCCCCCCCCAAAACCCCCCCCCCGCCTTTTTATCAATTTTTTATAACCCCTATTTTCCCCACCACCACCCCAACCCCACCAAAACCCCCACCCCCACCCCCATTTCCTCTTTTTTCCCCCCTC
>CM065724.1:20629174-20631252 GCA_033310375.1 Conus canariensis | reverse complement strand
TTCTCTCTCTCTCTCTCTCTCTCTCTCTCTCTCTCTCTCTCTCTCTGTCCGCTGGCATATGGTTCTGGAATGGTCGGACCTGAATTCTTCTGGGTAGTTATATTGTGTTGTTGCTCTCTCTCTCTCTTTGTCTCTGTCTCTCTCTCTGTCTCTGTCTCTCTCTGTCTCTCTGTCTCTCTTCTCTGTCTCTCTCTCTCTCTCTCTCTCTCTCTCTCCTCTCTCTCTCTCCTCTCTTCTGTCTGTCTGTCCGCTGGCATGTGGTTCTGGAATAGTGGGAGCTAAATTCTTCTGGGTATTACATTGTGTTGTTGCTTCTCTCTCTCTCTCTCTCTCTCTCTCTCTCCCTCTCTCTCTCTCTCTCTCTCTCTCTCTCTCTCTCTCTCTCTGTGTGTTGCAAGAGGTAGAGGTCATATTAATTTCACAACCAGAGTTAAACAGGGAGATGCTGACAGCCCACTTTTTTTTTTTTAATTTATTAACGAACAAGCAACTGAAGTTAAAACCTTACAGTAACATTTGCTTCCTGGCAAAATCTAAGCAGCTGTGGTGGTTACCACTTATCTAGCACACATGTAGATCCTCACAGCCCCTGACCTTTAGCACGCGAAACAGACTGGCTGAAACATAATGAACAGTCCATTTTAGATCGCCTCATCGAGGAGTTCTTTTGTTTGCCCCTTTAAACATCCATCTATAGTCTGCAGGATGGTCCAGGACAGGGAGTCAACGGCCTTTACAAGCATCCACGTTGTCAGGACTCCCTGACCAGAATAATAAAATAATAATAATGAATACTTATATAGCGCCTATTCTCGGCTAGAGACCAAGCTCTAAGCGCTTTACAATCCACACTCGTTTACACAACGGGCTGCCTACCTGGGTAGTGCCGACTGAAGAGCTGCCAGCTGGCGCTTCATTCAGTCGTTTCCCGTGTCATACAGTCAATATCGTCCAATATCGTTCACTCAATATCCTTACTTCCTCCATTCTTTCAATTTCTCACGCAGGGTGCATGCTATGTGAAACGTGTCATCCATACCAACGGCCAAACTGGCCTTCTCTTCCGAAAGTTGGTGATGGGATTTTACGTGTGTGCAAGATGTTATGCGTGCGTTCACACACGGAACCTCGGTTTATAGTCTCATTCGAAGGACTGTGTGGGGAATGGAGTCAGAACCAATGTTAACTCCGAGGGAAAAATCCCCCTGTACCGAAATTCGAACCCGTAACCTCAGGATCACGAGTCCGGCGCTCTACCAACTGAGCTATTCCGGCCCCCATGACAGGATGACAGGATGAAGTGAAGAATGAACCGACCGGAGGGGGTGATGACTGAGGGGAGTAGTTCCTGTTTGTAGACATGTTGTATGACAAAGTCATTTGGATTGAGTTCCTCATGTGAGATGTGGAGAATCCGTCTGAAGCTTTTTGTCCTGGGACTTTTGGGGTCCAGCTCTGCTGTCAATGGACGTGCAGCTCTGCCATCTGGGAGTAAAGACCCACTGACCACAGGGAAAGTCCTGTTGACGGCGGGAAAGACTGTAACCCGGGGTTCTCTGCAGAGGGCAGTAAGACCATGTGGCAGAAGCTTGGCTCTGTCAGGAGTTGTACTGTTTTGATCTGTCTGTGAAACAGCAACGAGCGGAGGCTGCAGAATGTGCGCAGCAATTCGCAAGTAGCCTATGAAACTGATATGGGCTGATACACCCGTAGATGCGCTCCCGTGGGGGTTCTTTTGTGTGCGATTGGTGGTCGCACAATGGCATCTGCCAAGGCTCAGTTGTATCCCTTGACGTCTTATTGGAATGTCCTGCACGTGCCTGCAACCTATGTGAACGCAACGCGGGCTTCCAAGAATGAGGCAGGATTGCTCCTGGATGAGCGGTTTGGCAGTTGAGGCAATAGTTCTCTGCATCCCACTGGCAACTGTCGGTGTGTCTCTCTCTTTCCTGCTGTCAGTGCACGTGCGGCTCTGCCCTCTTGGAGAAGGCTGGCTATTGCCAAGGCTTGTAGTTTTGTTTTTTTTTTGTTGTTGTTGTTTGTTTTTTGTCTTCACTGTGAGGTTGATGAGCTGGATT
>CM065724.1:20621674-20624174 GCA_033310375.1 Conus canariensis | reverse complement strand
TATGTGTGTGTCTGAATGTGCGTGCGTGCGTGCGTGTGTGTGTGTGTGTGTGTGTGTGTGTGTGTGTGTGTGTGTGTGTGTGTGTGTGTGTGTGTGTGTGCCCGCGCGTGCGCGTGTGCTTGCATGCATGAACAAGTGCAAGTGCATAACCTCAGCCACAAATAACATCGACGCAATTTTAAAGCGCGAGATGTTCTTTGCCTGCACCACTTCTTCATTAAGTTTGCTTCTTGAACGAGATGCATGAACCCCATTATCACCCCACCCCCCCCCCACCCCCACCCCACCAGCTCCCCCCCCCCCCCCACGCTTCCCCTCATCCTCCCATTCTTCCTCTATCCCTTCACTCACCCATCCACCCATCCACCCCCCCCCCACCCACGCACTCATGCACACCCCATTAACCCCCCCCCCCCCCCCTCCAAAACCTCCCTAAACTTTTCCAGGACCTCATTCGATTCCCATCTCCATCATCACCCTCGTCCCCCCGCCCCCCCCCCCCCCCACTACCCCTTCGTTCCTCATCCCCCTATCCTCGCCCCACCCCCATCCACCCCCTACCTTCCCTGACCGCCCTACCCCCCCCCCCCGCCCCACCTTTCTCTTCCCCCCCCCTCCCCACACTCTCGCTCTCTCTCCTCCATGGAACATGTGTTCCGAATCAGCACCTGGTAGAGGGACCAGCAGCCTGTGTGTCGTTTCAGTCTCTTGTCTGTCTATCAGGCCCCGAACTGCAGCCATTAACATTTTATCGATCTTCACCGAAGGCAAAGGAGGCGACCGCGACAACGGCAGCCGCGGCCTAGACCTCCCTGTGCTGTCAATACCACCACCCCCTCCTCCACCTCCTCCACCTCCTCCTCCTTCATCCTCCTCCTCTTCCTCCTCCTCCCACCTCTTCCTCCTCCACCACCACTACCTCCACCACCACCACCACCTCCACCACCACCACCAACAACAACACCACCACCTTCGCGAACCACCACCACCGACGCCAGCCACACAAAGACACAGAGAAAGAGAGAGAGACAGAGACAGAGATAAGACAGAAAGAAAGCGAGCCCGTGAGAGACAGACATACAAGGAAAACAAAAAGTAGAAAATGGGGTTGAGTGTCGGTCGGCTGCTACGATTCTAGACTCCTTTCCCGTATGTTCTGTGAAAAGTTCCAGATTGTGTGTTTGTGTTGAGGAGTGCGTATACTATTCTAGAACTGAATCTTCGGTGGAAGTTGAATTTTGCGGATGACGTGTGTTTACGTGGCATGTTTGTTTGTTTGTTTTTTGTTTTTTGGGTTTGTTTGTTTTTTAGCTTTCTGTTCGTTTCCTTTGATTTCCAACAACTTGAATGGGTCTTTCTCCGTTTTGTTTCTCGTGAAAGTCTGCTAGCTAGATATCTCCATCCATAGTGCCAGCTTGCTCTCAGCGCTGTCTCTCCAAGATACGGGTAGACTGCCGCTGAAGTAATCTCAGTGGAGGAGGTGATCATCATCACGGAGGTCTACATATGGTGCCAGACTGATTTTGATCGATTTTATTGGTCGAGAGGCGATGCGGGCAAGACGGGCGTGAAGGAACCAGACACTGTGGTGAACCAAAACAGCACCAGGAATTAGAGAGTGCCAGAGCCTTCTGTGTTGTGTGGCTTTTGGGTGGGGACATTTCAATCTGTGTACGTGTGTCTGTGTGTGTGCGGCGGAGGGACGGTGTTGAGGTGTTGTTCGTCGGTGTGTCCGCGTGGTTTGTTCGTGTGTTTGTCTGTGTGGACGGAGGCAAGGAGGGGCTGTCGTGATGACTAACGGTGTAGTGCAGTGTCAGGCCCCCCATCCAACCTTCTCCTCTTCCTCATTTCCTTTGGAGAGCTTCGTCTGCCAGAACTGGGGTGAGTGACAGCTAACCGGGAGAGGGGAGTTGTTGTTGTTGTTGTTGTTGTTGTTGTTGTTGTTGTTGTTGTTGTCGTCGTCATGGTTGGTGCTGTTATAGTTGCTATTGATGCCGCTGTTGTCGGTGGTGATTTTTCGTTGTTGTTGACGTTTCTGCTGCTACCGTTGTTGTTGTTTTGTTGTTCTGGTTGTTGTTGTTGTTGTTGACGCTGCTGCTGTTGTTTTTGTTGTTGCTGCTGCTGTTGTTGCTGCTGCTGCTGCGGTTGCTGCTGCTGTTTTTGTTGTTATTGTTATTGTTGTTGCTGTTGTTGTTATTGTTGTCGTTGTTGTTTTTGTTGTTGATGATGCTGTTTTCTTTGTTGTTTTCTTTTTGTTGCTGCTGCTGCTAATGTTTTGTTATTGTTGTTGCTGCTGTTGTTGTTGTTCTTGTTCTTGTTGGTGCTGCTGTTATATTTTTGTTGCTATCATTATAATTTCGTAATTAATAATGACAGGCCTGCTGCTGGGGTTGATAGTGTCTAGTTTCTGTTTTGTAAATTATTTCAAGTAGTGGCAGTGTAATAGCGGTGCTGTTATTACAATTGTTAGACCTCTTTTTATTACTATTTTGGTAAGCAG
>CM065724.1:20614174-20619174 GCA_033310375.1 Conus canariensis | reverse complement strand
CTCCACTTATGTTTTCGTTACCCCATTCATAACTCTGAACCAGCTCTGTTTGTGATTTCCCATGCATAACTCCTGACAGTGCTGAATGTGGCATCTCATTCATAACTCCTGACAATGCTGAATGTGGCATCTCATTCATTACTCCTGACAATGCTGAATGTGGCATCTCATTCATAACTCCTGACAATGCTGAATGTGGTATCTCATTCATAACTCCTGACAATGCTGAATGTGGCATCTCATTCATAACTCCTGACAATGCTGAATGTGGCATCTCATTCATAACTCCTGACAATGCTGAATGTGGCATCTCATTTATAACTCCTGACAATGCTGAATGTGGCATCTCATTCATAATTCCTGACAATGCTGAATGTGACATTCATAACTCCTGACAATGCTGAATGTGACATTCATAACTCCCGACAATGCTGAATGTGACATCTCATTCATAACTCCTGACAATGCTGAATGTGGCATCTCATTCATAACTCCTGACAATGCTGAATGTGGCATCTCATTCATAACTCCTGACAATGCTGAATGTGGCATCTCATTCATAACTCCTGACAATGCTGAATGTGGCATCTCATTCATAACTCCTGACAATGCTGAATGTGGCATCTCATTCATAACTCCTGACAATGCTGAATGTGGCATTCATTCATAATCACTGACAATGCTGAATGTGGCATCTCATTCATAACTCCTGACAATGCTGAATGTGACATGGCATTCATAACTCCTGACAATGCTGAATGTGGCATCTCATTCATAACTCCTGACAATGCTGAATGTGGCATCTCATTCATAACTCCTGACAATGCTGAATGTGGCATCTCATTCATAACTCCTGACAATGCTGAATGTGACATGGCATTCATAACTCCCAACATTGCTGCATGCGGTAGCTATTCATATCTCCAAATAATGCTATATGCAGTACCTCATTCATACCTCCAGTAATGGTGCTCGCACTACCCAATTCATATCTCCAGCAATGCTGCTGGCAATACCCAATTATACCTCCAGCAATGCAGCTGGCAATACCCAATTATACCTCCAGCAATGCTGCTGGCAATACCCAATTATACCTCCAGCAATGCTGCTGGCAATACCCAATTCATACCTCCAGCAATGCTTCTGGCACTACCCAATTCATACCTCCAGCAATGCTGCTGGCACTACCCAATTCATACCTCCAGCAATGCTGCTGGCACTACCCAATTTAAACCTCCAGCAATACTGCTGGCACTACCCAATTTAAACCTCCAGCAATGCTGCTGGCACTACCCAATTTAAACCTCCAGCAATGCTGCTGGCACTACCCAATTATACCTCCAGCAATGGTGCTGGCACTACCCCATTATACTTCCAGCAATGCTGCTGCCACTACCCCTTTATACCTCCAGCAATGCTGCTGGCACTATCCATTTCATACCTCCAGCAATGCTGCTGGCACTATCCAATTCATACCTCCAGCAATGCTGCTGGCACTATCCAATTCATACCTCCAGCAATGCTGCTGGCAATACCCAATTATACCTCCAGCAATGCTGCTGACACTACCCCATTATACCTCCAGCAATGGTCCTGGCACTATCCAGTTCATACCTCCAGCAATGCTGCTGGCACTATCCAATTCATACCTCCAGCAATGGTGCTGGCACTACCCAATTTAAACCTCCAGCAATGCTGCTGGCACTATCCAATTCATACCTCCAGCAATGCTGCTGGCACTATCCAATTCATACCTCCAGCAATGCTGCTGGCACTATCCAATTCATACCTCCAGCAATGCTGCTGGCACTACCCAATTATACCTCCAGCAATGCTGCTGGCACTATCCAATTCATACCTCCAGCAATGCTGCTGGCACTACCCAATTTAAACCTCCAGCAATGCTGCTGGCACTATCCAATTCATACTTCCAGCAATGCTACTGGCAATACCCAATTCATACCTCCAGCAATGGTGCTGGCAATACCCAATTCATACCTCCAGCAATGCTGCTGGCAATACCCAATTCATACCTCCAGCAATGCTGCTGCCTCTACCCCATTCATACCTCCAGCAATGCTGCTGGCACTACCCAATTCATACCTCCAGCAATGCTGCTGGACCCACCCAATTATACCTCCAGCAATGCTGCTGGCACTACCCAATTCATACCTCCAGCAATGCTGCTGCCTCTACCCCATTCATACCTCCAGCAATGCTGCTGGACCCACCCAATTATACATCCAGCAATGGTGCTCGCACTACCCAATTCATACCTCCAGCAATGCTGCTGGCACTACCCAATTATACCTCCGGCAATGCTGCTGGCACTACACAATTATACCTCCAGCAATGGTGCTCGCACTACCCAATTCATACCTCCAGCAATTCTGCTGGCACCACCCAATTATACCTCCAGCAATGGTGCTGGCACTACCCAATTCATACCTCCATGAATGGTGCTGGCACTACCCAATTCATACCTCCAGCAATGCTGCTGGCACTACACAATTATACCTCCAGCAATGCTGCTGGCACTACCCAATTCATACCTCCAGCAATGCTGCTGGCACTACCCAATTATACCTCCAGCAATTCTGCTGGCACTACCCAATTCATACCTCCAGCAATGCTGCTGGCACTACCCAATTCATAATTCCAACCCAGTGCTTCACATGATTTTCCATTCGTCACTAAAAGACTGCTGAACACGGGACCTCATCCATAACCAAAGACAAGGCTGCTCCCACTTCCCCAATAGTGATTCCAAACCAATATCAATATCACGTGCAGTACCCCATTCATGACTCCAAAGCCATGCTGCCTGGGGTACCCCAATGCATACTCCCAAACCTAAACTTCATGGAGTACCCAATTCATAACTCCACTCCAAAGACTCATTTAATCAATTATGAACGTGTAAACAGCATTCCTCATTTACAAGTGAAAACTATGTCTCTGACTGCTCCCTGTGGATTGCCGGTGCCGGGGCTGCGGCGGGGCCGACCGGGCTGTGGCTGTGGACGGGGTGTCGGAATGAGCGGCGTGGGTGCACTGCCTCTGAGGTGGCGCAGAGGTTGGGACAGCAAAAAAAAGAAAAGAAAACTATGTCTCAATACAGAAATTTCATTTCAATGTTTTATAAATTAAAACTTGATGCTATAAGACTGTTTACCCCTTCAAGCACATTGACCACCGTTATCAGGCATGTCTTTATGTGATGTCTTTTCAGATTTGAAGTTTGCCTTCAGTGTTGTTTTTTTCTTTAATTTGTAGTCCAGTCAAGCATTTGCTGTAAGATTATTTGCAGGTATGTTGTAGGGATGTAAAGGGGGACATTTATATGCACTTAGATATCCACATTATGCATACACTTGCATAGTCACAAACATTTATGCACCTCTCTCTCTCTCTCTCTCTCTCTCTCTCTCTCTCTCTCTCTCTTCTCTCTCTCTCTCTCTCTCTAATATCGCAGATGTGAACAGACGGAAAACTAAAGTACTACTACTACTACTTCACGGGTTAACCCATTCACAACTCAAAACCAGTGATTCATGGCGCACCTCATGTATAACTGCAAAACAGTGCTGCGTGTGGTAACCTGTGAATTAGTCCAGAACAATGCTGATCGTTGTATCCCATTCATATCCCCAAACCAGTGCTGCATCGATGGTCACAAATTCACAGTTCCAAACCTAGACTTCTTGTGGCCCCAGTCGCAATGTCAAAGCAGTGTTAACTTCAGTACCCGTACGTAATATATCTTTCTCTTCCTTTTCTCATTATAATCAAAGTGAACTGAAATCCTCCAAGTTTCTTGGAGATTTCAATTACTGTATGTACTCGTGGCCTAGATTTCTGGATGTGAAGAATGAAACATAACGTTTGGTAAGTAGACAAGGTGATTATGCCGGTGTGTAAAAGCCAAGTTACACGCAATACTGTTCATGCGCATTGTTGTTGAAAAAAAAAGTGTTGAAGAGTTAAACTGGTATACGCTTCGGTTGCGACAACATGTGAAGGGGGTAAGACCTAACTCCTTGCTACCTCCCCCCTCCCCCCTTTCCTCAGGATCCCCGACTCTCTGCATGCTGTATGATGTGGACTGAACAAATGGAACCATGTAGGTCTCTGTCTCGCTCTGTCACCTTCCGTCTGTCTGGTACCTATCTATCTATCTATGTATCTATGTATCTATGTATCTATGTATCTATCTATCTATCTATCTATCTATCTATCTATCTGTCTGTCTGTCTGTCTGTCTGTCTGTCTCTCTATCTATCTATCTATCTATCTATCTATCTATCTATCTATCTATCTATCTATCTATCTATCTGTCTGTCTGTCTGTCTGTCTGTCTGTCTGTCTGTCTGTCCGTCTGTCTGTCTGTCTGTCTGTGTATGTAATACATACATACATACATACATACATACATATAATATATGTATTCCTCTCCACACTTTCGTTTTGTTCCTTTTACTACCCTTCGCTGGCTGCTTTGGGGGTGCTGTTGGATTCTCTTTGAACCCTTGGTGATGAGGACACCACAGAGTTATGGACTGTGGTGTGTCTCTATTTGACACCAAGAGCACAGACACAATCAGCCGTGTCTCCCTGATGAGTCCGATCCAGCGGACGAAAGGCCTAGGAGCAGGCTATGCCAATAGATCTGCCGTCAAGAGGGATTACGATGGTTCCCTCATACAGCAAGTAAAGGGTCTTCATATTTATGATATATTTTCTTAATTTCATGTTCCCCTTTTCTTTATCTTCAACCCCAACCCCCATCTTTTTTGTTTGTTTGTTTTGTTTTAAGTTCAAATCTTTGCCACGTCATTACTATGACGGAAGAATTGGTAGCCTGCACTTGTTGTCCCCCACTACTTAATTGTATATATATATATATATATATATATATATATATATATATATATATTTCTCTGTCTCCCTATCTATTCCTACCTCTCTTTTTACATCTACACTTTAACATGTCTATGTGT
>CM065724.1:20604174-20609174 GCA_033310375.1 Conus canariensis | reverse complement strand
GTGTGTGTGTGTGTGTGTGTGTGTGTGGCGGGATAAGGGGTTGGGGGAGATGGATGTGGTCCATTCCATCGGCACACAATGACACACTCTTCTTGAAAGTGCGGAATGGGATTTCAGCTGTGCTCAGGTTTGTGTGTGTGCAGGGAAAGGGGAAGAAGGGGGTGGGAGAAGGGGATCTGTTTATTTAAACCCGTTCACACATAGGATCTCTATATAGAATCTCCTCCGAAAGATTCAGGGAGAGGAGAGGAGGGGGTGGGGATGGGAGTGGAATGTTGGAGTTTGCACAGCCGATCACTCTGAAGGGAAGATCTGACTGTCTCAGTCGAGGATCGAACCCCGAACCTTTGGGTGATAAAAGCATTTTTTTTTCATTCATTAGGCCTAGTACCCCCTTTCCCACCTTGTCTCCCCGACAACCCCCAATCTCCCAGCTCTCCCAGATCTCTTCGTCCTATTCATCAACCGATTTCGGGTAGATACAGCCTTTACATGATAGATTCCAACTATGCCCATTTGGTTTGAAGCCCAGCCGACATCAGGATCCATATCAGGTCGCATGACAGATAGGCCACAAATAAAGCTATCCCTGCAACAAGCCCCAAATTCTCAGATTTGAACCTCTAACCCCTGTCTACGATCTCGTTACTTAGCTCACCCGCGAACGGGTCACAGTTGACAATGTTGGTGAGGCAAATTATCATGATGATTTTTCTTTTACGCTTATAATCTTCCATGCGGGTCACAGTTTACATTTAGGTGAGGCAAATAATCATGCAGCTATTTGTTTAGTCTTATGATCTATCATACATGGACTCTACCATTGCCCACTTGTGCAGCTTTACTCCACAAGCCAGTCTGACCACACGTTCGGCAGATAATATTGCAGTAGAAAGACGAGAAAGGGGAAGAAAGAAATACACCCGAAGGTGCCAGTGGGACCCAGGAAAGTAATGCCATCTACTGTCAAACCAACCAATCGAGAGTTGTCCTGCACCACCCTTGGAAGCCTGCGCCGTGTTCACATAGGGTGCAGGCATGCACATTAAGACGTCAAGGGACATAACTGCTCCCTGACAGATGTCATTGTGTGAACACCAGCCACGACATAACAGAACGTCCATCATGACTGCAGAGCCTGTTGTCGAAAGACGCCACTACCAAACGAACTGCTGCGCGCATCCTGCAGGACAATTCGTCGCTGTGTCGCTGACGGGTGGAAACAGTACAACTCCAGATACAGCCAAGTTTTCGCTTGATGGTCTTACGTGCCCACCTTCGAGTTTATCTCTTTCTGAAGACTGGAAACAAAGGCAAATGAATGGGAAAATGAACTGGATGTAATCTTTTTACCCACAAACTTAGGTAAAACAAATCGTAGGCCTTTCATTAAAAAATCAAATAAGCCGATTGTGCACTTTCATTTAAATAATCATACAATGATCTGGGTTTGATCTTTCATTAGTGAATAGAAAAAAAAACAAGAAATGGGTTTAAATTTTATCGATGAATCATAACAAACACAAGGATGTTGGGTTTTCATCGATGAATTATACAATGAACTGGACGTCATTTTACATGAATCGCGAAATATAACATTGTGTAGGTCATTTATAAATGAATCATAAAATGGACTGAGTGTACATTGTTTTTGGTAAATCATAGAATTATATGGATTTAATGTGTCAATAATGAATCATTAAAAAAATGGTGGACTCTTTCATCGATGAATCATAAAAAAAGAGCTGCGTTTAATCTGCAATTAATGAATCGGAAAATGAATTCAATCTATGATTGTATTAATGAACATAAACAAAACCAAAAAAAAAGTGTAGGTTTTGTTTTTTTTTTTTTTTCTTTCTTTTTCTTTTTGAATTTATGAATCACAAAATGCACTGGATGTGACTTTTCATTGCTGAATGCAAAAACATACATCCATTAGCAACAAATACATCATTATCCAACAGTCATTAATCATTCCCATTTTTTCCCACGCAACATTATCATATTAATGACAACACATTATCTCACTTATGGCAATGATCATCAACATTATCATATTAATGACAACACATTATCTCACTTATGGCAATGATCATCAACATTATCATATTAATGACAACACATTATCTCACTTATGGCAATGATCATCAACATTATCATATTAATGACAACACATTATCTCACTTATGGCAATGATCATCAACATTATCATATTAATGACAACACATTATCTCACTTATGGCAATGATCATCAACATTATCATATTAATGACAACACATTATCTCACTTATGGCAATGATCATCAACATTATCATATTAATGACAACACATTATCTCACTTATGGCAATGATCATCAACATTATCATATTAATGACAACACATTATCTCACTTATGGCAATGATCATCAACATTATCATATTAATGACAACACATTATCTAACTTATGGCAATGATCATCAACATTATCATATTAATGACAACATATTATCTCACTTATGGCAATGATCATCAACATTATCATATTAATGACAACACATTGTCTCACTTATGGCAAATATCATCAACATTATCATATTAATGACAACACATTATCTCACTTATGGCAATGATCATCATCCATCAGGCATTGATCATTTCCATTTTCCCCCAACCGGCATTATCATTCTAATGCCACCACATTATTTCTACTTATGACAATGATCATCATCCAATAGTACTGTTGGTTTTTCCAATCAAACTGTAGGCATGAGTTTCCCCTCCCTCCCCCTTATGCACACGTATGTATATATGCGGAGAGATATGAGCTTTCCCTCCCCTCCTCCCTTTCCCCCCTCTTCCCCTCCCCCCTCGCCCTCTACTCTCTCTACCCCCTGCCCCTTTTCTTATTTTCTTCCCTCCCCCCCCCCCCCCCCCCCCGCCAATCCTCCTTTCCAACCATCATTATCAGCACAAAAACATCCCCACATATAACTGTTATCATTATGATCACCACCCATTAGTTCTGCTTGATGGCTATCCCTCCCCTCCTTTTTTCTGTTTAGTTTGTGGGGTGTGGGTTATGTGTGTGTGTGTGTG
Organism: Conus canariensis; assembly: GCA_033310375.1. NCBI lineage: Eukaryota > Metazoa > Mollusca > Gastropoda > Neogastropoda > Conidae > Conus > Conus canariensis. The sequence continues at coordinate 20,606,093 of CM065724.1, read as the reverse complement.
TGTGTTTGTGTATATATTTTATATATATAATATAAATGTGTGTGTGTTTGTGGCGTCGTACTGCTGCGCGCGCCCGCGTGTGTGTGTATGTTTTTGTGTGTGTGTGTGTGGTTGTGTGGGGCGGCCGTGTGGTGGTGGTGTGTGTGTTGTGTGGTGTTGTTGTGTGTGGTGTGTGTGCGTGTGTGTGTGTGTGTGTGTGTGCGTGCGGTGGTGGTGTGTGTATGTGTGTGTGATGTGGTGGCGTGCGTGCGTGCGTGTGTGTGTGCGCGCGCGCGCGCGCGCGCGGTGTTGTGTGTGTGTGTGTGGTGTGTGTTATTGTTGTTGTTGTTGGCATGTCAACACTTTTCCCATAGATCATTTCCATTCATTTCCTTTCCAACCAGTATTATCATTATAGTATCATACTATTATCCTAATACCAACACTATCTCACTGCTCACAATTAGTCTCATTATGATCATCATTCACCAATAATACTGTTTACATGCCCACCCCCCACCCCCACCCCCCACCCCCGGCCCCCTTGTGTGTGATTTTTTCCCCCTAAGACACGTTACCCCTTTTCTCATTGATCATTTCCATGTCTTCTCGGCCAGCATTGTTATATTGATGCCCACACGTTATTTCACATACTACAATGAACACAATCCAACAGTACTGTTCACCATTCCAATAATACTGTGTGCATGAGTCTCCCTTCCATCCTCCCTGTGCATCCGTATGTGTGGGCGGAGAGATATGAGCTTTCCCTACCCCCTTGCTCTGCCCCCCCCCCCCCCTTTTTTTTTTTTTTGTAACAACAATAGTCCCTCACCCATTGATCACTTCCTTTCCTTTCCAGTCATTATTATCATTACCCACACACCCCATATATAACTACTATCATCACAACTACCACTCAGAAGGTTTGTTTTATGTATCATTCCTATTCCTTACCACTAAGCACTATTATCAATCCACCATAATCACTACCATCACTAATATATCATACCATTAAACAATATCACAAAACAAATAAAACAAACCCTACTGTTTCACCCCCTCCACCCTCCCCCCCCCCCTTTTTTTTTTTCTAAAAAAAACCCCTCTACTAATATCCCTCCTCTTATTATATACGTTTTCGTCATCGCCACTATTATCACTGTTATTGCCATTATTACCATTATTATCACGGTCATCATTACTATTTCAACTCCCATGATCCCCTCTTTAACGGCCTCGTTTTCATCCAACATCCATTTCGCGTCGAATATGAGAAGTTAAGTAGTTTCCGGTTTCCGTTTTCACTGTCCTAAATGTTGTTTGTTTTTGCCTGAAGAAGACCCAAGAGGTCGAAATGCATTGTGTTTTGTCCTGTAATCTTGTTTGTCTATATCTGTGGCGGTAACTAACTCCTGTTCTTTTTAAATTTTGCTTCATTTTCCGCCCTCAGTCACCTGGTTTTGAAACAATCCATTAGCAAATGAATAGGGGGTAATAATTTGTGAATGAATCAAAAAACATACTGAGTGAAATCTAAATAAAGTGGCTGCAATAATCACACACATAGTGAAGTTGTATGATGTGTGTGTGTGTGTGTGTGTGTGTGTGTGTGTGTGTGTGTGTGTGTGTGTGTGTGTGTGTGTGTGTGTGGACGGATGTGTGTGTGTGGGGGAGGGGGAATATCACTACTCGGGTACCACCAGAACGACAACGAATAAAACGGACCACAAACAAATGATAAATGTCATATCTTGAGGTACTAGCCGGATTGGAAATCGGAGTCTCTGACATTGAACGTGTGGTCAATCATAGCATCCAACAGTACAGTAGATGCAAAACACCTGGGTCCTCATACAAGACCAGCCATCGGAAGCACTTTTCCTGGAATGCTTGGCCCAAAACGATTGCCGTTTGTTCATCGTCCGTGGCTGGAACAC
>CM065724.1:20594848-20599074 GCA_033310375.1 Conus canariensis | reverse complement strand
TTAATCGAAGGGCGACTTTTTGGGCACGCTCAAATGGGAATGTCATCCTTCTCTACCTCCCCTTAGCTTTCTCTCCGTGCTTCCTGAACGGCTGCGGATGATGGCTTCGCCCTCTGTAGGATACAGCATGGGCTATTTGGTCTTGTTGGTGCCCCCTTGGAGATCTGTCTACCTTTCGTTTCTTTCTGGTGGCAATGACACTCGTAGTGTCACTTTTTCACCCTCATTTTCATCATCAGCATGAAGGTCTCACATTCTTCTTGCCTGCCTTGCTGTCTGGGTTTTCTTCCACTCCATCATGCTCTTGGTGAGTCTGTTTTGGGGAGGTAATGATGAACGGGCGAGTTCTGGGGACTGTTGGGACAGACGTGACGTCGCCCTCCGGAGGGGGATAAAAATCCCTCCGCTGGTTCTGCGCTAACCCCTTACTGCAGTAGGGATTTTAAAACGGTGTGTCCTACGTAGGTTGGGATCAAACTGGCACCACTGAACACTTACCGAATGACTCGGCGGCAGGGCAATGTCTTCCTCTGGGTTTTTCAGAACGCTTGACACTGATACTGCTCTATTTGGATTGCCGGTACAGGGGCTGCGATGGGACAATGCAGGGTGTGGCTGTGGACGGAGGGGAGGGGGTGGGAAGGGGGGGGGGGGGGTCAGGGAATGAGTGGTGTGGGAATGGTGCCGCTGTAGGGCACAGGAAATGAGACAGAAACAAAAAATAACTTGCATGGAACGACGACTACCAGATGATAGTGCTAAGTTTGATACACGGAGAAGTAAAGAAACAAAGAAACGGTTGGCGGTACACGAGTGGAAAATATGTCCTTTCTGACCTTTTCTAGCTCTTAAAGACACCATGTATCTTGTTTGTTTCGAAGCGAGAACCATGAACAAAAAAACGAAGTTGAATGAAAATAGGTTGTTTAACATACGTCTGTTGTTGTGGGTTTTTTTTTTCCTCTTCTTTGCTTGTTTCTTTTTGTTTTTGTTTTTTGCTTTGCTTGTTGTTTTTGCTTTGTTTTTTGTTTGTTTTGGGGTTTTTTTCCAGCTGTGTCTTTTTCATTGCTTCTATCGAGAAGGTTATGTTTTATCCCGTATCTGATTGTTGTTCGTTTGTTTGTTTGACCGACAAAATCACTTAATTACGCAAAACCTTCTGGGTCGATTTTGAAAGAAATAGGCTGGATAGACGGGATGTGTAACCCAGGGACGAAACCTGTTAGATGTAAGTCTTTCCAACATGATGCCCCATCGGAAGGTGAATCCGGATTCGTTTTGAATGCTAATTACAATGTTCACTGAACGTAAAGAGGGTTTGTAGAATGAAAAACTATCTATAATTCAACATGGTTTTCATGGAATTTCAAACTGTCTTATAACAGAAGCGTTGACATATCCCCAAAATTTTTTCAGCCAGTACCTAAGATTACTTTCCCCCTGGTAAGAAATAAATGTTGTCGCACATAAACAGACTCGCCTACAGGGTTTGGGTTTTTGTTTTGTTGTCTGTCTCATTTTTGATGCCTCTGAGGTACTACCCCTAGGCCACCCACCTTGAGTCTCTGATCACAGCCATATTCTGCCTTGTCCCGCCGCAGCCTGTGATGCTCACAGAAATTTCACCTATCACCTATCACCTATTGCCTATCGCCTATCACCTATCGCCTGTCGCCTATCACCTACCCCCGGAGTCATGAAGACTTCGCAACCAGCTTCCTCCACTCCTCCCGGTTCTCAGACCTCTCTCAGGCAGTTGCTGAGTGTGAGGCCAGTCCATGCACTGATGTGTTCTCCCATCTCTTTCTCTGTCTTCCTCTCCTTCTGCCCCCTCGCACTGTTTTCCTTGTGGAATGGTTTTTCCAAAAAACTTGCCAAAGCCCAAACAGAAATTTCATGTGTACAAATACCGCTTGTACATGCTTTGAAGGAGCTTGGAAGACCTACTTAACGGATCTGCGATAATAGACCTGTTCTGGCAAAAAAAAATAAAATAAAATAAAATAAGGGGAGATAACGTTCGTCTTTCCATTGCCAAAAGCATTTTCTCGGTTTATGGGACAACAAGTAGGTCCAGTTTGGCTGTTGGTATGGATGAACGTTACACATAGCATGCACCTTCCCCGAAGATGGAGTGTGGCTGCCTTAATGGCGGGATAAAAAAAAACGGTCATGCACACAAAACTCCACTCCCTTTGTTGGGTAGATGGGAATAATACTGTCTGTCCATATAGGGAGTGTCCGCAGGAGTATCAGCCTGCATACGCAGAAGAAGAAGAGGTAGAGAGTCAAATAGTTGATATGAAGCAGCAGGTCAGAAGAACGATCGGGATACCGACCGTGGGCATTACAAGCGCACCGATTCACACTCCTGTTTTGGGGGCATTTTTCTCTCTCTGATTGAACCATTCAGCTGACTAACGGGTACAGCCTTGCTCTGGACGTGCCTACAACAAACGGCATCTGTCCCAGGAAAACGGCCCGGGCATTTTGCTGGGCATTGTGTTGTGAAAGCCTTTTGTTTTGTAACAGTCGGTATGTAACACGTTCTGGATTCCACTGGTTTCACACATAACTTTAACTTAGTCAGCAATGCTGAAAGAGATTTGAACAGCGCGAGCATTGTGTGTGTGTGTGTGTGTGTTGTGTGTGTGTGTGTGTGTGTGTGTGTGTGTGTGTGTGGGCGTGTGTGCGTATGTGCGTGCGTGCGTGCGTGCTTTTTGTGTTGTGGTGTGTGTGTGTGTGTGTGGGGTGTGTGCGCGCGCGCGTGTGGGCTTTCGCATTTGTGTCGGCCTTTGCGTGAGTGTGTGTGTGTGTGTGTGTGGTGTGTGTGTGTGTGTGTGTGTGTGTGTGTGTGTGTGTGTGTGTGTGTGTGTGTGGTGTGTGTGTGTGTGTGTGGGCGTTCGCATTTGTGTCGGCCTTTGCGTGAGTGTGTGTCTGTGTGTGTGTCTATTTGTGTGTGTGGTGTGTGTGTGTGTTTGTGTGTGTGTGTGTTGTGGTGCGCGCGCGCGCGCGCGCGCGCGAATGCGCGAACTGGTTGTGTGTTGTGTGTGTGTGTGTGTGTGTGTGTGTGTGTGTGTCAATTCGTGTATTTGTTGGTCTTATATACCTTTACTTGTGTGCATGTTAACACGCAACAGACACATAGACACACATACGAACAAAAGAGAGAGAGAGGAGAGAGGAGAGAGAGAGAGAGAGAGTTATCTTTCAAAATACACTATACTTAAGCTATTACAGTATTAGTCGGCCTTTACAAACTACGAAACTTTTGAGGTCAACGGACCCAAAGAATCTGTGTCCAGATCGGTAGGTTAACGTGTGCAACAAGTGTTTTGTGTGTGTGTGTGTGTGTGTGTGTGTGTGTGTGTGTGTGTGTGTGTGTGTGTGTGTGTGTGTGTGTGTGTGTAACACTTCCACAGTTGCTCCTTTCCTCTCAATAAACTTTATCCAAAGAGAGGAGAGAAGGCATCGCCCAACAATCGACCTATGCATCACATACAACACCTAACACCCCAGAGTGGAGAGAGAGAGAGCAGACAACTCCCACAGAAAAAGTCGGCGACTCTGCCGCAATCTTCTCTTCCCGACTCAGAAGGATCGTGTGTTTACAATAATAGGGCATCGTATCGACGTTTCCCTGGTCGATAATACTGTGCACTGGGGAATCAATATCATCCCTGTAAGATCAAGTGGAAGCTGGATCGTGTGCATTTGATCTCATTGGCGTTTTATGGCCGGATTGTTCGAATAGAATTGATAGTGACATGTTCAAGAGAATGATGTAAGCATGCTAAGAGTCGATCGATTACTTCCCTGTAGGGTCTTGACCAGGGGTGTAACTCTGTCTTACCCTCAATATTTCTCCTACGCTGTTATTCAGGTTTTTTATTGTTGGGGTTGTTTGTTTTTTTAAGTCAATGATCATTTTGAGTAGATCGATGAATTGTAGATGAGAGACGACTACCCAGTTCCTATATTTGTACAATCCTCAAACATATAAGTCACGTCAAGCATGTCAATCGCCAGCTTTATGGTTGACCTTTATCAGGTACACTGCACTCTCTGCAGAAAATTCCTTTTGTGCCCCCTTTCCCTTTACTCGCAGGTCTGTCTGATCAAATGAGACGTTGAAACTTGGACGCCTTTTACTCGCAGGTCAATGAGACGTTGAAACTTGGACGGCCTGGGACGCGTGTATCAGACATTGTATGGAAAGGGAAAGC
>CM065724.1:20564848-20579848 GCA_033310375.1 Conus canariensis | reverse complement strand
ACCACGTCCGTCCAACGACAGCCCCCATGGACTCGCCGATACCGGTGACCCCGACGGAACCAAACCAAGGCCACAGACGTGGAGAGGACATCGAAATTGAGGTCACCATGAGAGCAGGGCATGAAGGGCCACAGAATTTGAGACTTTTTTTTTTTTTTTTTTAATGCTGATCGATGAGAATGAAGATGATTAAGATGATGCTACGGATCTCCATTTCGGTCTGAGACTACGTGACAGGGCTGTACTCTACGCTTCCTTTCATAGTATATCCCGGCGTCAACCAGGCCCGAGAGATACTGGCATCTGCAGTGTTGGTCAGGAAATTTGAGCAACACTCTCAGAAACGCATCCATTAAGTGGATGAAACTCGACTGTGTGGTCCCAGTCTTCCCAACTGAGTCCGCAGCAAACTCAACTCTGGGTAGGAGCCGGTCGGGGCAGAAAAACCCACAGACTCTGATGGGATTCGAGCCCACGACCTCCCAGCCGGGAGTCCGCGATGCTAATCACTTCGCCACGGCGGCTGGTTGTTTCTTTCTTTCTTTCTTTTCTGTAAGTTTTTTTTCTGTTGTTTTTTTTTTCCAAATTTTTTGCGTCCAGGTACACAGGTGGGCAAGTTCGATACGTGACATGCATAAATATAATCACAGGTGTGGTGGGACTAGGAACTGTTCCTCTCTGACTTTTAGCCCGCCGGGATTTTCTCCCCTTGGAGTGTGTGTTACTTAATTTTTTTTAATTTAATTTAATTTATTTTATTTTATTTTTATTTTATTTTTTTTTTGGAGGGAAGGGTGTTCGATTTGTTTTCCTTACGGGAGGAGGGAGACGAGTGGGGGAGGTTTAGCGCGGTGGGTGGGTGGGTGGGTGGAGGGGTGCAGAAAAGAGGGTTTGGGAGACATTCAATCCTGGGATCGAAACTTCAATTAACTTTTTACACGTCTCGCCTCCTGCTGTTCTGGAATCCGTTTTTTTTTTTTTTTCTGGCACCTGCCGATGTTACAGCCTCTCTGTGAAAATGACAGCAACAGTTCTATACTCATTCTGCCTATAAAGTTTGAACTGCTGTTGCTGCCCAAATACCTGTAATGTTACCAGTCTGTGATATGATGGGTTTTCTCCTCTTTCTGTGTATAAGATCGGCAGCAGCAAAAAAAAAAAAAAGTTAAGAAAAGAGAAAGAAAGAAAGGAAGGAAGAAAGAACAATTAGTAAATAAACCAAATCTACATGTAAGGTTCTTTGTGTTGATGTGTAAATACCTTGTTGACTCAGAATCTCAGTGGTGTTAATTACCCAAAACACGTGGAAAGGGAGGTAACACTGATGCGAGTGCGCATGCCACTGTGACGCCTGGTGCAGCCTGTCAAACAAAAATAGATTAAATTGGAAAATGCACTAAAAAAAAACTGACAAACAGACAGACAGACAGACAGACAGACAGATAAATGAACTACAAAAGAAAACCCTGTCGTTAACAAAAGTAATGACCAAACGTTGCTGCATTTGATGCGTGTAGTGAGCAACCATCGGACGCTGATTCAAAAAAAAAAAAAATTATTAATGTATGCAGCAAAAAGGATTTCTCTGTTGCTTCAAATTGAAGTAACCAGCCTTGACACGGTTGATTAAACGGGTACACACCCTACACCAACCCATTGATACTACCACCACCCTTCTCTTCAGCCCTCATTCCTTCTTCCGTCACACCTTGCTACGCCCCCCCCCCTGTCTCCCAAAACCATGTGTCTGTCTCCATCTTCCATTTATTGTTAACGGAGATGGCACTGCTGGATACCGTCAACGTGGTTCGGTAGCGGGGCTGGATCTGCTCTTGAGGGTGGCCTTCTGCCTCGTTCTACCATCTCTCTCTCTCTCTCGCTCTCTCTCTCTCTCTCGCTCCTCTCTCTCTCTCTCATTCTACCATCTCACTCTCTCTCTCTCTCTCATTCTACCATCTCACTCTCTCTCTCATTCTACCATCTCTCTCTCTCATTCTCTCTCTCTCATTCTACCATCTCTCTCTCTCTCTCACTCTACATCTCACACTCTCTCTCTCTCTCATTCTACCATCTCTCTCTCTCTCTCAATCTACCATCTCACTCTCTCACTCTCTCTTGTTCTACCATCTCTCTCTCACTCTCTCTCACACACACTCTCTCATTCTACCATCCCCTCCTCCTCTTGTTCTACCATCTCTCTCTCTCACTCTCTCTCTCACACACACTCTCTCATTCTACCATCTCTCTCTCTCTCTCTCTCTTGTTCTACCATCTCTCACTCTCTCTCACACACACTCTCTCATTCTACCATCTCTCACTCTCTCTTGTTCTACCATCTCTCTCTCTCCACTCTCACACACACTCTCTCATTCTACCATCTCTCACTCTCTCTCTCTCTCTCTCTCTCTCTCTCTTGTTCTACCATCTCTCACTCTCTCTTGTTCTACCATCTCTCTCTCTCTCACTCTCTCTCTCACACACCCCTCTTCTCACTCTCTACCTCTCTCTCTCTCCTCTCTCCTCTCTCTCCTTCGGCACACTTCCATTTTTGTGTTTAAGGGAGCAGGCGCTGTGGAATACTGTTGAGGTGACTCTAGTCGCTGGGCTGGGTTTTCTCTTGAGGGCGGCCTTTTGGAGACCTGATATTCATAGCTCTCGGATTACACCATGTCAACCTTGGTAACGACGATTTCTTGTAAATCTGACTCCTGTTTGTATTTTGACGCTTGATTAGGATTTTTGTGGGGGTGTTTTGCCCCTAATCATATCTGTAATGTATGTAACTGATTTTTATGCTTAGTGTGCTTTTCAAATTGTTGTATACCTTTGCAATGTAATGGGAAAAATCGCCTGAAATGTTAGAATACTTCTCTGAATTTTTTGTTCAGGCTGAAAACAGTGACGCGTCGTAATGTGAATGACTATGTCAATGACAAGGGATGGAGTGGTTTACACCTGGCCAAGAAGGGAGCATTGAAGACTAGTCAATGACAAGGAGGGAGTGTTTACACCTGGCCAAAGGAAAGAGAGGAATGTGAATGACTATGTCAATGACAAGGGATGGAGTGGTTTACACCTGGCCAAAGGGAAAGAGGAGCAATGTGAATGACTATGTCAATGACAAGGGATGGAGTGGTTTACACCTGCCAAAGGAAAGAGGAGCAATGTGAATGACTATGTCAATGACAAGGGATGGAGTGGTTTACACCTGGCCAAAGGGAAAGAGGAGCAATGTGAATGACTATGTCAATGACAAGGGATGGAGTGGTTTACACCTGGCCAAAGGGAAAGAGGAGCAATGTGAATGACTATGTCAATGACAAGGGATGGAGTGGTTTACACCTGGCCAAAGGGAAAGAGGAGCAATGTATTCTCCAGGATTTTCTTGGTAGTATTATCCCATGGGGTAAAAAAGTTGTGAGGCCGAGGACAGCTGGAGTGTTGTGATGAAACGTATAATAGGCGCACGCGCACCCGCACGTGCATGCGCACGTGCGTATGTATGTATCGTTATGTATGTATATCCTTATGTGAGAGAGAGAGAGAGAGAGTGTGTGTGTGTGTGTGTGTGTGTGTGTGTGTGTGTGTGTGTGTGTGTGTGTGTGAGTAGGAGAGAGAGAGAGAGAGAGAGAGAGAGAGAGAGAGAATATGTGTGAATGCGAGCGTTTGCGCGCGCGCAAATATATATACATACATACATACATCTAATATATAAATGGCAAATTCTGTTCGTGTGTGTGTGTGTGTGTGTGTGTGTGTGTGTGTGTGTGTGTGTGTGTGTGTGGTGTGTGTGTGTGTGTACGCTATAGACTCAAAAACGGCTCAACCGATTGTCATGAAATTTGGCAGGTACGTCTGTTGTGACCTGAGGATGGTTTTGGGCTAATCTCTAAAAAAATAAAACCGTTAAAAACCGTTAAAAAGCTGTTATAACGGTTTCAAAGTCATCTTTTTCCTCTGCTTTTCTTCAACTAGCCGTTGTGACATTGCACAGGTACAGGACTACTTCTCTAAAATTAGAACCGTTATTTGGCAGTTAAAAAACGTTATTTATAACAGTTAAAAACCGTTAAAAACACCAAACCCTATAAAAGAAACTGTTTAAAACCCGATCTTCTTGAAATTTAGCAGGTACGTCTGTTGTGACCCGAGGATGGTTTGGGGCTAATCTCTAAAAAAATAAAACCGTTAAAAAACCGTTAAAAGAACTGTTATAACGGTTTCAAAGACATCTTTTTCCTCTGCTTTTCATCAAATGGCCATTGTGACATTGCACAGGTACGGGGCTACTTCTCGAAAATTAGAACCGTTATTTGGCAGTTAAGAAAAATTATTTATAACAGTTAAAAACCGTTAAAAACACCAAACCCTATGAAAACTGTTTAAAACCCGATCTTCTGAGGTTGGCGGCCACGAGAGTCATCGGATCGCCACCAAACTTGACATAAGCCTACAGGAACATCCAGCGGGTAACATAGGTCATTAGATAGTCATTATGACCATTAAATTTGACCGTTAAAAACCGTTATTTTCAAAATTTAAGCTGTTCTTGATGAAATTCGGTATACATGTGCAGTTTTAAATGCCGAAAAATATATACAACTTTTACCAACCGAAATTTAAAATTGACCGTTAAAAAACGTTGTTTTATAGATTTAGAGTATTCTTGAAGAAATTCGATATACATGTGCAGTTTTGAACGCTAAACAATGATATACAATTTTCAAGATCCGAAACTTAACATTGACCGTTAAAAACCGTTATTTTCTGAAATTTTCTAAATGTTCACCCTTCTTGATAACATTCCGGATGCACGTACAGTTTTAAGCGCTGAACAATGTTATGCAAATTTTACGAACCAAAACTTAACATTGACCGTTAAAAACCGTTATTTTCTAAATTTACACCGCTATTGATAAAATTCGGTATGCGTATGTCCAGTAACGGTAAGTAATTTTGCAACATGGATGGTTTAGCAGGTACGTCTGTTGTGACCCGAGGATGGTTTGGGGCTAATCTCTAAAAAAATAAAACCGTTAAAAACCGTTAAAAAAAACTGTTGTAACGGTTTCAAAGACATCTTTTTCCTCTGCTTTTCATCAAATGGCCGTTGTGACATTGCACAGGTACAGGGCTACTTCGCGAAAATTAGAACCGTTATTTGGCAGTTAAGAAACGTTATTTATAACAGTTAAAAACCGTTAAAAACACCAAACCCTATAAAAACTATTTAAGATCCGATCTTCTGAGGTTGGCGGCCACGAGAGTCATCGGATCGCCACCAAACTTGACATAAGCCTACAGGAACATCCAGCGGGCAACATAAGGTCATTAGATAGTCATTATGGCCATTACATTTGACCGTTAAAAACCGTTATTTTCAAAATTTAGACTGTTCTTGATGAAATTCGGTATACATGTGCAGTTTTAAATGCCGAAAAATGATATACAACTTTTACCAACCGAAATTTAAAATTGACCGTTAAAAAACGTTATTTTATAGATTTAGAGTATTCTTGAAGAAATTCGATATACATGTGCAGTTTTGAACGCTAAACAATGATATACAATTTTCAAGATCCGAAACTTAACATTGACCGTTAAAAACCGTTATTTTCTGAATTTCGAAATTTTCACCCTTCTTGATAACATTCCGGATGCACGTACAGTTTTAAGCGCTGAACAATGTTATGCAAATTTTACGAACCAAAACTTAACATTGACCGTTAAAAACCGTTATTTTCTAAATTTACACCGCCATTAATAAAATTCGGTATGCGTATGTCCAGTAACGGTAAGTAATTTTGCAACATGGATGGGACAGGGTAGGGGGATGAAAAGGGAGGAATGAGAGGGGCCAGAAAAATGATTGTACAGTGCAAAGCCTGATACACTATTTTTACATTAGACACAGACCCGTTTGAAATAAACTACTTCTGCACAAAGTCTATTCCTACAAAATTAAGGGCAATGAGAAGAATGGGAATGGGAACAGTGAGTGCAGGCGGAAAATCGAGCGAGAAAAGCATCTTGACGTGCTAGGGAAGATCCAGAGGAAAGGGGCTAGAGGCAGGCGGAAAACAATAGAATGTATAAGAGAGAGAGAGAGAGAGAGAGAGAGAGAGAGAGAGAGAGAGAGAGAGAGAGAGAGAGAAATGTGTATTTGTATGGGGGGAGGGGTGGGAAGATGTTGGGGGGGGGGGGTTTGATTGTAAATCAAAACAATTAATACATGTTTGCCGTCACGAGTATCGCAAAGAATGTTCATATCCTGGGCAACGCCGGGTGCCCCTGCTAGTATATTATATATATATATATATATATATATATATATATTGTGTGTGTGTGTGTGTGTGTGTGTGTGTGTGTGTGTGTGTGGTGTCGTGTGCGTGCACGCACGCGCGCGTATGTGTGTGCGCACGTGCGCTGTTGTGTGCTTCCGAGTGTGCCTGTGTGCATGCGTACGTGCTTGCGCATCTATGTGTGTGTGTCTGAGAGAGAGAGAGAGAGAGAGAGAGAGAGAGAGAGAGAGAGAGGAGTATGTGTGAATGCGAGCGTTTGCGCACGCGCGCTACTAATGTGTGTGTGTGTGTGTGTGTGTGTGTGTGTGTGTGTGTGTGTGTGTGTGTGTGTGTGTGTGTGTGTGTGTGTGTGGTGAAAGTGCGCCCACCACGCACGCGCGCGCACGCTCGTGCCTTTGCATGGAGCTTCTCGCCACAAAAAATGTTTTCAGTTAGACAGACAGTACGCCCGATGCACTTTAACCGTCCTGGTCCCCATCCTCTCCCCCCCCCCCCTGCCTTGCCCGCCCTCCCCTCCCATTCCCCTACCACCCCCTCCTTCACCCCCCCCCCATCCCCTCCCCCTCCAGCCCAGAATGTCACAGGTGTCTCACATACTGTTCATAGAGTAAGGTCGTTCTCTACGCTGTGGACGGATGCATCATTATTCTCGGCGTTGTGGTGTGTTTGTGTTTGTGATTTGCTCTCTCTCTCTCTCTCTCTCTCTCTCTCTCTCTCTCTCTCTCTCTCTCTCTGCGCGTGGGTGGGCAATAACTTTTGTCCCCCTTCTTCTTCTTCGTCGTCGTCGTCCTCGTCTTCTTCTCTTCTTCTTCTCTCAGTATGTCGTTTTGCGTTTCTGACCGTTAGCATCAAGGTCGGTCTGTGAGTGTGAAGGACCTTACAAGATTATTATAGGGGTGAGTCTGAGGGGTAGAGGGAATGCCATCTTCTTAACGTTGCAACGCTCGTTCTTTGGGCCTGCGATCGAAACGTGGCACATCTTGAAATGATTTTCCGCTCCTGGCCTGTCAGCGGCATGTACGCGACGTGCACCATTCTGTATGTAGGCGTGTAGGTTTTTTTTCTCACAAAATCCAAAGCTCACATAAAATTCATAGCGTTGAAATCTTTTGTATATAAAAAAGAAAGAAGAAGAAAAAGCGCCTTTAAAAGGCCTGAATTGCTGATAAAGTTGATTTCTTTTCCCGAAATCATGATTGAATACATTGGTCACGTTTTGAAATAAAGTTGAAAGTTGAAGAGTTGATGAGTAGAGAATTCCATTTTTAAAGGATTCGAGAATGAAGAGTTTAGGATGGAAGAGTTGAAGATTGAAGAGAAGGAGTCGGAAGGATTGAAGTGAAAAAAAAGTTGCGGACTGAAGATTGAAGAGTTAAGAATTGATGAAGTAGAGTTCAACCATTAGATCTGAAGGCTTAGAGTTGAACATTGAAGAGTGACAGACCAAAGACTTTAAGATTGAAGAGCTGCACCCGAAAGATCAGAACATGCCCTCTGTCAGAAACACTGCAATTAACTGACTTTTCGCTTGAATATAAAAGATACATAACCACGAGTGCGTGTGCTGGCACCAACGCCCGCACACACACACACACACACACACACACACACACACACACACACACACACACACACACACACACACACAACGACACATGCACACACACAGTGGGATGAAGATTCTCTCTCTCTCTCTCTCTCTCTCTCTCTCTCTCTCTCTCTCTCTCTCTCTCTCTCTCTCTCTCTCTCTCTCTCTCCGCCCACTCCCTTCAATAAATCCAACGTTATAAATGACAGTCTCGCATTCAAGAGCTAAGGGGCATGCAGGAGAGCATCTGCATTTTTTTTTTTCTTCCTCCAATACACGCAGCCTGTGTGATCCAACTGTGTTCACCCGCTACGCCCACCATGCCAAGTCACCATTTGACGATGGTCAACCAGCACGACACAGCTGTTTCGCCCACGTGAAGAGCTCATCAGAATGTGGCAACTATGCCTAACGTGTCCATGCAAAGTGGATCCGTGATCCGATCCTTCTCTGGCAGGCGAAGAGACGTGCACAAGAATTTCTCAGAGAAGTCGAGAACAATGGGATTGGACTTGAAGTGAAGTGCGAGTAATAAGAAGTAAAAAAAAAAATAAATAAATAAATAAAAAGAAAAAAAAGTCCAACGAAAACGACCCAGTAAAAAAAAAAATGCTGTGCAGCATTTTTTGTATGCGGTGCTGGCGTTTGCAGCAGCCCCACCCTAAAACAGCTGCCACCGGACAAGAAGACATTCTGGCCAAGATGACGATGGAGGTTAGACTGGTTTTGTTGTTTGTTGTTTGGCTCTTTTTGCCTGTTTGTTTCTGGTTTGCTCTCTCTCTCCCCTTCTCTCTCTCTCTCTCTCTCTCTCTCTCTCTCTCTCTCTCTCTCTCTCTCTCTCTCTCTCTGCATGCACGTATCTGCGTCTCTGTCTGTCTGTCTGTCTGTTCTGTCTGTCTGTCTGCTCTCTCTCTCTCTCTCTCTCTCTCTCTCTCTCTCTCTCTCTCTTTCTCTCTCTGTGGTGTACGGCTCTGTGTCTCTTCCTCTCCCTCCCTCACCACCATCTGTGTGTGTGTGTGTGTGTGTGTGTGTGTGTGTGTGTGTGTGTGTGTGTGTGTGTGTGTGTGTCGCTCCCTCTCCCTCCCCACCCCACCGCACCCCCTCTCTCTCTCTATCTGTTTTACTCTCTCTCTTCTTGTTTCTCTCTGTTTCTGTCTGTTTCTCTTGCTCTGTTTCTCTCTCCTCTCTCTCTCTCTCTCTCTCTCTCTCTCTCTCTCTCTCTCTCTCTCTCTCTCTCTCTGCATGCACGTATCTGCGTCTCTGTCTGTCTGTCTGTCTGTCTGTCTCTCTCTCTCTCTCTCTCTCTCTCTCTCTCTCTCTCTCTCTCTCTCTCTCTCTCTCTGAACTGGAACAAAGGCCAGATGGGGAAAACATTTCCTTGCTTATCTTTACACTTGGGAATAAAGATCATCAATAAATCTCTCTCTCTCTCTCCCCTCTCTCTCTCTCTCTCTCTCTCTCTCTCTCTCTCTCCCCTCTCTCTCTTCTGTACGGGTCTGTGTCTCTTCATCTCCCTCCCTCACCACCATCTTGTGTGTGTGTGTGTGTGTGTGTGTGTGTGTGTGTGTGTGTGTGTGTGTCTGTCTGTCTGTCTGTCTGTCTGTCTGTCGCTCCTCTCCCTCCCCCCACCCCCCCTCTCTCTCTCTCTCTCTCTGTTTTACTCTCTCTCTCTCTCTCTTTTCTCTCTCTCTCTCTCTCTCTGTTTCTGTCTGTTTCTCTCTCTTGCTCTCTCTGTCTCTGTCTCTCTCTCTCTCTCTCTCTTCTCTCTCTCTGTATGCACTGTGTCTCTTCTTGTCCCTTCCCCACCGCTCCCCCCCCCCCCACTCTCTCTCTCTCTCTCTGTCTCTCTTTCCTTCTCTCACGTGGCCAGTAACGAAGCCACGTGACCCAACCGTCCCGGCAGCGGCTTACTGAGAAGAGAGTCAGTCCTCAGTGTTGTGAGCAGTGACGCGAACAGGGGAGGGGTGGGGGTGGGGGTAGAGGGTGGGGGTGAAGGTCAACCGCGTTGCACGTGAAACTGACGGTTCACGTGGAAGGACAAGGGGAGGAGGGGCGTCTCAGGACAGTGGATATCCCAACATGGTAATGACACTGACAACACATCGCTCGTGCTCTGTGTGTGTGTTGTGTGTGTGTGTGTGTCGTCTGTCTGTCTGTCTGTCTCTGTTTCTTCCTCTCCCTCCCCACCCCTCTCTCTCTCTCTCTCTCTCTCTCTCTCTCTCTCTGTTTTCTTTCTTCTTCCGACGGAGCTTGCGACCTATCTAGCCTATCGCCAGATGTCAGATAGTGCACGAGCATAGGCATAGGAAACAAAATCATTTCTCAATAATATTGTAGAAAAAAACATCTGTTCTCTAAGATTGATGACGTGTCCTTTTCACACTTCATAAATAAACCTGAGTTGGTGTGATCTGACAGAGACGTGCATGAGACCTTGGTTTGATCTGACAGAGACGTGCATGAGACCTTGGTTTGATCTGACAGAGACGTGCATGAGACCTTGGTTTGATCTGACAGATGACCGGTTGCATGAGACCAGAGCTGGGCTTTAGTTCCAGTTTCCCTGACTTCTGGAAATGTAGTGCCCCGGCAAACAAAACAAACAAACAGAAAGAAGGAAAGAAAGAAAGAAAGAAAAAGAACAGAAAACAAAACAAACCAAAGAAAGAACAAGAAAAAAGAAAAAAAAGAAGAAGCTTTAAAATGCATAACCGATTTTTAGGCGGTGTTTTATTGCCTGTAAGAAAAAACATGCAAAGCACGTGGAATGGATTAAAAGAGACTCGCGATATTCTGATCATGATCAGCTATCAATAAAGAGTAGGTGGGTGTTGATAAATGTTGAATGTTAATGGCCTGTCATGTCCCCCATCCAGCACTCGCCAGGTTGCTGTAACACTGATCTGACGGATGGGATTCATATTTTTTGAAGAACATTTGGTTAATCATTAAAAGATTGGATAATTAAAAAAAAAACCAAGATGCAAAGCATGTAAAAGTACTCCCAGTTTATCTTGAATACAGGTGAGATATTCCATAAAGAGGAAAAACCGCTTTGGGCCGTTATAGCCGTTAGTAACGGCTATACGGTAAACATCGGGCATCATCCGTGACCCATAATGAACATACCTACAAATTTTCAGAAAGATCGGCCAAGTACTTTCTGAGATATTGCATAAAGAAGAAAAACCGTTATGGGCCGTTATAGCCGTTAGTAACGGCTATAACGGTAAAACAAAAACATCGGGCATCATCCGTGACCCATAATGAACATACCTACAAGTTTTCAGAAAGATCGGCCCGGTACTTTTGTCTGGAGCGAGTGGGACACATTTTGACCACGGACGGACAGACAGACAGACAGACACTCAGACAGCATTTCTTCGTTCCCATTGTAAAGTACTCCCTGTTCTATAAGAACTGGGAGTACAAAAAGGATGATGTACGGTGATTTGAATGCCAGAACTGAGTTCGAGCGGTGAAGAAAGACTAGCGTGGAAAAATTATGTTACTGGATTTGATGAGGATGAGGATGATTATGATGATTTGTTTGCTTATTGTGTTTCGAAAGATTCTATAGTCAACAATTCTGGGAAATCTTGTTGGATCTGTATTTTATTATTGATTTAAAGAGAATGAATGCTTCATGTAAAAATGATACTGATGGAGAGTTTACTTGTGTGTTGTGTGTGGTGTGTGTGTGTGTGTGTGTGTGTGTGTGTGTGTGTGTCTGTGTCTGTGTCTGTGTCTGTGTGTCTGTGTATCTGTCTATGTGTGTGAACATGTGTGCGCAGGAAAGTACATGTGCATGCGTCTGAGTGTGCCCACCGCACACAGTCCCTTTCCCAAGTCGATCTAACCTCCCCTCCCCCTCCCCACCCCCTCCCCTCATTCCTCTAACCTCTCCTCGCCCCTATAGTGCCCCTCTCCCATTTCCCCCCTTACTGTGGAAATCCCATACCCTTTCCCACCCCCTTACCCCCAAACCCTGCACCATGCCTCTGCTACTCCCTCCCACCCCCACCCCCCACCCTCCCCCCTCCCCACACTTCCTACTTGTCCTCCCGACCCTCCACCCATGCCCCCTCCACCCCCTCCCCTTCTTTGCCGAGCTGACGAAATGCAAGCCGAGTCCTCAATCAATGGCGGAATATCAATGAATCAATATCAATGAATCGATATCAGACTGAAAGGTGAACGCCGCACTCTCTGCCTCTTTGCTTCGTTCCTCTCTCTCTCTCTCTCTCTCTCTCTCTCTCTCTCTCTCTCTCTCTCTCTCTCTCTCTCTCTCTCTCTCTGGGCCCCCAGCCGCAACAACATTCTGTGCACATCGCATGTCATGTCTGTCTGTCTGTCTTTCTGTCTCTGTCTGTCTGTCTGTCTGTCTTCCTGTCTGCCTGCTGCTTCTGTCATGTCATGTCTGTCTGTTGTCTGGTCTGCCTGTCCGCTTCTCTCATGTCATGTCTGTCTGTCTGTCTGCCTGTCTGCTTCTGTCTCTGTCTGTGTTTGTCTGTCTGTGTGTCTGTCTTCCTGTCTGTCTGTCTGTCTGTCTGTCTGTCTGCCCGTCTGCTTCTATCATGTCATGTCTGTCTGTATGTATGTCTGTCTGTCTCTGTCTGTCTGTCTGTCTTTCTGTCTCTGTCTGTCTGTCTGTCTGCCTGTCTGCCTCTGTCTGTTTCTGTCATGTTTCGGTGAAACGTTAGCATAATCTAACAACTGTCGTGTTTCAGTCTTTCAGTCAGTCATGCGCACGTGCGTTTATGTATCTGTGTGTCTGCTTAGACAGAGAGACAAACAGACAGACAGACAGACAGACAGACAGATAGATAGATAGACAGATAGATAGATACATACGTAAGGAAGACTTAGTGCCTGGCTATCTGTTTGTTTGCGTCTGTGTCTGTGTGTCTCAATCTGTGTACATCTGTACATGTATGTATGTGCGTGTAGGCTGTGTGTTTAAGTGTGTCCTGTACGTACGCACGCGTGTAACTACCAGCATTCATTTATGCACTGGCATGTGTTCGTTAATTGTATCTTCTGTGTCTGTACTTACGCATGGTCGCACGCTCGGGGGCTTCGATCTGTATGTATGCGTTTGGGTGTATGCGAAAAGACACAAACCATCTGTCCCCAATGTCAGTGACTAAATGTTGCAATACACGCACTGACTGGCTCGCATATGTGGACTTTGCTGCTATGACTGGGGGGGGGGGGGGGGGGGGGGGGGTTCAAAGAAAAAAAAAGATTGTATACCTAGGGATTTTATCGACCTCATGGTGTTCATCAACATAGTTATGACTCACATGGTAGGCTTGCTTGGTGGCTGTGCTCCGCTGATGACTAGAAGTAATTATCATTGTTGTTATTACTGTGTGTGTCAGCCTCTTCTTTCATCTTCTATCTGGCCTCAGACTCTATCTGGCTGTCTGGCTGTCTGTTTGTCTATATGTTTACTTCTTTGTCTGTCTGTCTGTCTCTTAGTGTCTCACTTTGTCTATCTCTGTTTCTGTTTCTGGCAGGATGTCTGCCTGCCTGCCTGTTTATCTGTCTTTGTCGAGTCTCTGTTTCTGTCTGTCTGTCTGTCTGTCTGTCTGTCTTCTTCTCTCTCTCTCTCTCTCTCTCTCTCTCTCTCTGTCTCTCTCTCTCTCTCCCTCCCTCTCTCTCTCTCTCTCTTCTCTCCTCTCTCTCTTCTCTCTCTCTCTCTCTCTGCTCCTTGTCTCGTCTGTCTTGTCTGCCTGCTGTCTGTCTGCTCTGTCTGTCTGTCTGTCTGTCTCTTGCTCTTGTGTGTGTGTGTGTGTGTGTGTGTGTGTGTGTGTGGTGTGTGTGTGTGTGTGTGTGTGCGAGTGCGGGCATGCATGCGTGAGCAAATGGGTGCGTGCGTGCATGGTTACATGTGTGTGTGCGCGCACGCCCGTTTGTGTGTGTGTATGTGTGGGTGTGCACGCATGCGTGCGTGCTTGTATATGTATGCGTGTGTGTGTGTGTGCGTGAGCGCGCGCGCGTGTATGTGTGTGTGTGTGTGCGTGCGTGCGTGCGTGCGTGAGTGTGCGTGCGTACGTGGTGCGTGTGTGCGTGTGTGTGTGTGTGTATGTGTGTGTGCAAATCAGCCTTCGTATTGCAAGCATGATACTTTATGTTCATAGGTTTTCCTTCTATTGTTGATTTGTACTTAGACGAAAAACGTTTTGTTTCTGACCCAACCTTGTTGATGTTATGTTTCTATTGGTTGCTTTTTAAGAATGGCAGGGTAGGAAAATGAAAATAAAATCACCTTGTGTGTGTGTGTGTGTGTGTGTGTGTGTGTGTGTGTGTGTGTGTGTGTGTGGCGGTGTGTTTTGTGCTCTGCTTGTCGCGCTCGCTCTCTCTCTCTCTCTCTTCTTTATATCTAAATGTTCCCGGAATAATCACATCTGTAACATTTTAATTGATACGTTTACACACACACACACACACACACACACACACACACACACACACACACACACACACACACACATACAACAACCCAGTTACAGCGATGTCACTCTCGCTGAACGCGAGCTCTCTCGCAAATTACCCCCTTTCAGATTTCATAACGCCGTCCACTGTGCCTGTGTACACATGGCACAAAACCCAATGCTCAATAAGAAGGTGAGTCAGGTGGTGTGGCTTACCATTTGGTATGCAGCTTGAAGCAGTTTCGTCTTTTTAAAAGGTACTTGTGATGGTAAAATCAATACTTTTGGGGTGAGAGAAACATACACGCACACACACACACACACACACACACACACACACACACACACACACACCACACACACACACACACACACACAAGCTCACACATACACACACACACACACACACACTCTCTCTCTCCTCTCTCTCTCTCTCACACACACACACACACACACACCACACACACACACACGCACACACACACACACACACACACACACACACACACACACACACACACACACACACACACATACATACACACAGAGCACGCGCGCGCAACACGCACGCACACAGCACACACACACACACACACACACACACACACACACACACACACAACACACACACCACGCACACACGCACGCACGCACGCACACACACACACAT
>CM065724.1:20542348-20544848 GCA_033310375.1 Conus canariensis | reverse complement strand
TAAGTAAGCCAGGAACAGATTCGTTGAATTTTGGGATGGGTCCATGACGGAGGCGTGGATCAGATGGTGGATTCTGGATCAATGTGTATTGTTATTTATCTATTTTCAATTTGTTTCACATGAAAATATGAACAAGTTTCCCGAGGGGCAGGGGTGGTGATCAATGACGTCAAATGGTGCAAGTCTTCTTTTCTTTTCTTCCCCCCCCCCCCCTTTCAAAAATGACGACACAGGCAAGTTGACGTCATATGTGCGCCAACAATTTTCGATTGTTTTTCAAAAAACCAAATTCTAATGACAGGAATGTAAAACGTTTAAATCAGAAGACTGTTCGATATTGACGATGGTCTGCACTGCCCTTAGTACCCATCTAGATACAGCTTAAATGAACGGTAAAGTTATTTTTTGTATTGCAAGAAAACACTTTCAACTGTCTTCAATTGAAATTAGTATGTAATGAAACCTTAGGGAATTAACTGTTGAACTTCGTTCATTGTCAGACGATTGTTTATGTCCTACCCTCATGGTGACCTCATTTTCTTTTTCTCTCCTATACTGCTCCACGTCTGTGCCCGAGGTTTGGTTCTGTCGGGGTCACCGGTATCGGCAAATTCACTGTAACTGTCGTTTGACGGACGTGGCGCCCACCGGAGAGAAGACGCACTTACGCTGGCTCCGCGACCAAGCAGTTATTGTCGTCGGTAGGGGGACCTAGTAGGTCGTGTCCTGTATGTGTTGGATCAGAACAAGCACCACTGAACACCACTTTGCCGACTCCGCAGCAGTGCAGTGTCTCCTCTGGTGGGTTGCCACATGACGACTTGACATTGACTGCTGCCTGTGGATTGCCGGTGCAGGTGTTGTGGTGTGTCGGACCAGGCAGTGGCTTTTGACGGGGAGGATGGAAGAGGACGGAAGTCGAGGGAAGGGAGGTGGGGGGGGGGGGGATAAAAGGTTATGGTTTGTGCCTTAGTCCTTTCTAAAACAGGCTGTTTGTTGTAATTCAATTCTTGCCGGTTCTCCCGAGTAAAGGGGGGGGGGGGGGGGGGGATAAAAGGTTATGGTTTGTGCCTTAGTCCTTTCTAAAACAGGCTGTTTGTTGTAATTCAATTCTTGCCGGTTCTCCCGAGTAAAGGGGGGGGGGGGATAAAAGGTTATGGTTTGTGCCTTAGTCCTTTCTAAAACAGGCTGTTTGTTGTAATTCAATTCTTGCCGTTCTCCCGAGTACGAACTCAACAGACACTTAAAAAAAAAAAAATGCTGTTGACCGAGTAGTCCTCACCTCCTTCAGGTTCAAATGTAACACCATGTCTGTTGTAACACCATGTCTGTTGTAACACCATGTCTGTTGTAACACCATGTCTGTACTCTCCGTGTGTCCGCCGATCTCCAGTGAGCCTCTCCTTTGCTGTCACGTCTGATTTTGCACCTGACGACTCACCTGTCTAAAGTACGTCACATCAACGCACCTGCACCTGACTGTTACCTGTCTGAAGTACGTCACATCAACGCACCTCGTTCAAGCTTCGCTCTTCCTCTGGAACTCGTCACCTGCTAATGCCCACGTTGAAAACAAAGACTGAAAATGGGAAAGCTTTTCCCCCTTCCTGTCCCCGGTTTCATGGAACTAATCACCTGTCTCAAACACCCAAACACTGATATTCTCATGACCAATATTGAGGTCAGGCACAACTTTTGCGTAGCAAGCAGTAGCCTCTATACACAGTGTTTGCATGATTACGTCTTTACTGAGTACGCATAGGTAAGTTGGGATTGTAAGTGCATTATGTTTATTACCCATTACACGTGTGAATTATGTGGATGAGTGAAGATCGGATGCGAGTTAGTCACAGTGTAATCTTGGGAAGAGACGAAAACAGCTTTTTAGAAAATACGCTTAACAACTATCTGATAATGTGGTGGTGATTATGATGATGATGATCATCATCACCATCATCATCATCATCATCATCATCATCATCATCATCATCATCATTATAATTACTATTGTTGTTGTTGTCGTCGTCGTCGTCGTCGTCGTCGTCTATCATCATCATCATCATCATCATCATCATCATCATCATCATCATCATTATTATTGTTGTTATCATTATTACTATTTCTTAGATTATTAGAAATAGGTGGGCTAAGCCGGTTTAGTAGCCGAACGTAAGCAGGGATGCAAACTAATACTGCTGTCTTTCAGGCGGGTATCTGTAGCAACATGCAATCAATCAGACCTGCTGTAGTATCTCAATATGAATATCTCGGAATTTTCTTTTTACCAGATTTTTTTTTTACTTATCAACATTGCATAAACAGAGCAAAAAAGACTTTGCTATTCATTCTGCATTTTATGTATACTTTAATTCACTTACTGTATCTATGAATCTGTTCAAATCTAAAGTGCAAAATATCCTGTACTATGATACTGAAATGTGGGGTTTTGAGAAAGGAAATAATAGGAAAAGAGCTCATCTCTTTGCTATAAAACATTTTC
>CM065724.1:20527348-20532348 GCA_033310375.1 Conus canariensis | reverse complement strand
AAATTAATGCTGCTTACGACAATGAATCGCCTAGCAGACATGACAGCACAGAGCACACAAAACAAACAAGGAAACATCCCCCCAAAAAGGGTGTTCCAAACTAGCCCAAATACCCCGTACCGAACAGCTGTGCCAGTCTTGTATAAAAGTTAATTTGTATTTGTTTATTTCTCCAGTTCTTGTTGCTGTGTAGATGTGATCGGTACAGGGTATATTGGCAAGCTAGGAACATCCTTTTTTTTTTTTTTTTTTGGGGGGGGGGGGGGGGGATGTTTCCTTGTTTGTTCTGTGTGCTCTGTGCTATCATGTCTGCTAGGCGATTCGGTGTCGTAAGCAGCATTCCTTTGGAGTTATGTTTTCTTGTGGGAACAAGAGTTACCCTACTTATTTGTTGTTGCTTTCGTATAGTCCACCACAGTTCGTGAAAAAGCGTGTGTGGGCATTAAAGGACACGCCACTAGTCGCCCAGTCCCATTTCGCTTTGTTCTCCTGCGTAATTGCGAATGTACCCTCCCCCGAGTCTTGAGGATCTGCGGTATACCGTTTCAACCAATCGCTCGCTCACATTTCACCCCAACGCCATCTGGGGTATGATGAGAAGGCGTGATTGTCCGTGCTGTAAGGGGAAAGGATGGCGGAGTGGCGTGGTCTCTAGTGGCATGTGTCTTGTTTGCTTTGAAGCTGAAGTGGAATTTGAAGAGACAGAAGCTGATGTAGGGTTGTTAAAGCATTCTCTTTGTTGTTTCAGCAGGGTTGTATTCAATGTAAATCAAAAGATAAATCAGGTTACGTCGTGAACAGAATTTTGTAAACTTCCTCACAAATATTACTTTTTAGGATCTGTGTTCACTTGTTGCCAGACCTCTATAAGGAATGTGTGTGTGTGTGTGTGCGTGTGCGTGTGTGTGTGTGTGTGTGTGTGTGTGTGTGTGTTTTATACTGTCACTGATTTTATACAAACTTGCTTAAAACTAATTAATTTCGAATGAAACATGATGGATGCGTGGAAATACAGACGCATTGGACTTGAAACGTGATGAGGCTAAACGTGACTGCACCAAACATGGCTGGGTCACAATAATGTGACAGGACCAGACACATGACTGGGTCAAACGTGATCGGACCAAACGTGGCGTACCGGTACTGAAATTGGACAATGGCACAATGGCCGAAGTGAGAAGAATCCTGAGGGGAAGGGGGAGGGGGAGCTTGCTGAATGGAAGGACTTAGAGTAGTGGTCAGACCACTCATTGGCCAAATCCCAGAGAAGCATTTATTAGAGGCGAGGTGACGAGACTTCACGTCTGCTCGGCGAGCGTCAGCGTTACCTAGCACACCCTAGCTACGAGCGGGACTAGCAATAGGCGAGAGTTCACTCCCTTAAGGGAAAAATGGCCGGCAGTTGTAACGTTATGTGACTCGTAGACGAAAACTAGTCCCGTTCTCTACATTGTACACAGAACAAGCAAAAACGCTGATCTTTCAACAGCGAGAAGAGCTTGAAGAAGAAGGCATAACATCTTGCACACACGTAAAATCCCACAACCAACTTTCGGAAGAGAAGGCCAGTTTGGCCGTTGGTATGGATGACATGTTACACATAGCATGCACCTTCCCCGACGATGGAGTATGGCTGCCTTAATGGCAGGATAAAAAAATACAGTCATACACACAAAACTCCACTCCCTTTGTTGGGTAGATGGGATTAATCCCTGCCTGTCCATACAGGGAGTGTCCACAGGAGTATCAGCCTGCGTACGCAAAAAAAAAGAAGAAGAAGAAGAAGGCACATTGTTCATCTGAACTTTTGTTTTTGCGCTCGTTTCTTTACTCCCCTTGTCTCTCATCACATCCCTCACCCCAGCCACTTCACGAGCTTTCGCATGACATATGAAACTTGTTTCTGGCGACAGAGGAGCGAGCGTGGTGATCTAGGGTGTGCCCCTCTCACCTGAACACGCCATCACCACCAGAACACTCAGCTATCAACGAGAACCTGTTCCATTATTTTAGGGACTCCACATCATCAGAGTGGCCTCTGCAGAAGATGAAGTCTCTAATACCTTACGTCACTGCCCAATGTCAACACTTTGACGCAACACTGCATTGCGGATTATCAATTTATGGTACGTTC
The DNA here is from genome assembly GCA_033310375.1 of Conus canariensis. Taxonomy (NCBI): domain Eukaryota; kingdom Metazoa; phylum Mollusca; class Gastropoda; order Neogastropoda; family Conidae; genus Conus; species Conus canariensis. The sequence continues at coordinate 20,530,214 of CM065724.1, read as the reverse complement.
ATGGAAGTGAACAGAGCTCACGTCAATCATGACTTCTTTCACAGCCACGCTTTGCACACACACACACACACACACACACACACACACACACACACACACCACACACACACACACCACGCACGCACGCACACACACACACACACACACACACACACACACACACACGCACGCACGCACACATACACACACATGCACACGCACGCGCGCGCGCACGCACGCACGCAAACACACACACACACACAAACACAAACACACACACGCACGCACACACGCACGCACGCACACACACACACACACACACACACACACACACACACACACACACACCACACACACACACACACACACACAGATTAGGCGCATGCGTGCGTATTAGCACTGTTTTTCCTGTGTCACAGTAGTAATGTTGTTTGGCGTTAAATAATGAGTCCAAAGGTTCCGTATGAAGTTCTGCAATTTGCCAGCCTTGTTCTCATGAAGAGGTGTTTGAGATCCTAAACGCGTGTCCCGACAAGGTGAAAACAATGGCTTCCTTCGGGGTAGGAGCTTTCATGAGCAAGCTTTCAGGAGTGAGTTGTTTTTCCAGGGGAATTGAATGGTATTCAAAAGAAGCATCTGCCTTCAAGCGATAAGTGACTGTCCCTAACAGGCTATCCACACAAACACAAATTTAGATATCTGCATCTTTCTCTTCACCACCCCATATTCGCTTTATGTTAGGTCTTTTAGAACTGAAGTATCGACAGATATCACTGGTTTCCCTCAACTATTTAACTGTTAAGGTGTATAAACTGGCCAACAGTGCAGAGGTGTAGATCCTTCAGGTAGATCTCAGTGTGGAATTTGAAATAAGGTCCTTACCTGATACAACCACGTCAAAAAACTAAAATAAATCTGACCAATGAATTGAGAGAAATAACACATTAAGAGCAACCCTCTTCCACTGTCCTTAGCTAGGATCCGGAAAAAGCATGGTTCTGACAGTGATTGTTACTTCTCTTTATACTCAATAATTTCTAGGCGGGAAAAAAAAAAACTTTTTTGCTGCATCGTGGTGGTCATGAATGGCCTTACAAGAACATGAATCAGAAACCATGTTGAAAACTAACATTTGCAGGTACCTTCTTCCACAGGACTGATGAAGATGAAGATAACACCACAGGCAGCAGCCCAGTCACAGTCGGAGGCGAGCCCATCAGGGAAGTAGATTCCTTTGTCTACTTGGGAAGCGTAGTTGACAAGCAGGGGGGCACCGACCGAGACATCATGGCCAGGATAGGCAAGGCGCGAGCAGCATTCATCATGCTAAAGAACATCTGGGCCTCAGGAGAGATCAGAAGGATAACAAAATTGTGTATCTTCAATTCAAACGTGAAGTCGGTTCTGCTCTACGGCTGCTGCTGCTGCTCTACGGCTGCGAGACTTGGAGAATGACTAAGGCAATTCGGCAAAAAAATTCAGACCTTCATCAACGCCTGTCTGAGGCGCATCTTCAAAATCAGATGGCCAGAGAAGATTAACAATGAAGATCTATGGAAGCAAGCAGGACAGGAACCAGTGGCCAAGCAGATTCTGCGGAGGAAGTGGAGCTGGATTGGACACACTCTCAGGAAGCCAGCATCCAGCACCACACACCAAGCCCTGACATGGAACCCGCAGGGGAAAAGGAAGAGAGGCCGACCTCGCAGCAGCTGGAGGCGAGACACTGAGGCAGAGATAAAGAGGCAGGGGACCAACTGGACAGGCATTCAGCGAGCAGCCCAGAACCGAGTGCGATGGCGGAGTGTTGTCGATGGCCTATGCTCACCTTTGAGCTATGGGCCTAAGTAAGTAAGTAAGTCTCTGTCGCCCAGCGCATTCTGGCCATGGGCTGAGGCTGTTCTGCTGAGAAAGGAGCAATGGCTTTGAAACATGAGACGAGGTTGGGCGACAATGAAGGCTTCCTTCGGGATGGCGTCCTGCACGTGTCCATGATATGGCTCCCCCCCTCTGAACGTGCTGCATGGTTCTGACAGAAGCATCTGGCTCTGAAGGAACATTGTTGTTCCCAGTGAATCATCTGTTAAAACAAAACAAAATAGGAAAACACACACACACACACACACACACACACAACACACACACACACACACACACACACACACACACACACACGCAAGGGAAGGTTTAGATCTGTCTTTCTTTTAGACCTACGTTCACGAATGTTTACAAATGTCCAAGAATTAACTATTGGTTGCTTAGTCGTGTTTCCTCTTATAGAGTATGGGTTATTCAGTTGTTCAGTGTGTGGTGTGTGTGTGTGTGTGTGTGTGTGTGTGTGTGTGTGTGTGTGTGTGTGTGTGTGTGAGTGAGTGAGAGAGAGTTGTTTCTGTCTGTCTGTCTGTCTGTCTGTCTGTCTGTGTGTGCGTGTGTCTGTGTCTATGCCTGTGTGTGTGTGTGTGTGTGTCTGTCTGTCTGTCTGTCTGTATACAAACAGAAGCCGCTAAAAATCACATGAAGACACAAACACATAAGCCTTTCAAAATACAAACAAACAAAAACCACTGTTCAGAATGCTCCCAGGAACTGCCACTTTTTTTTTCAGTATGTGTGTCTACAAAGAAAAATCCTCTCCTGAAAAGAACAACAAGCCACGTAAACACAGTATGTCCAAGACATAGATCTTCGGATCTACTGATAATAATAAGAAGCTACGACGGTCGCGGCAAGGAAGCAATGAATCAGCCTTTTCTCTTTGAGGGGACGGGGGAGGGAGAAGGGAGCAGGGTGGGGAGGGGGAGAGTGAACAGCATGTTTACGATGTTCTGAGATCCGCTACCAGAGATGCTCTGTGAATCACATCTCTGGCGCTTCTAACTGGTGGTTG
>CM065724.1:20519848-20522348 GCA_033310375.1 Conus canariensis | reverse complement strand
CTCTCTCTCTCTCTCTCTCTCTCTCTCTCTCTCTGATTTACTACGGTGAATATGAATGCCTGTGTGCGGCAATTGTGTGAATGGTTATGTTGTTAAAGATTGCATAGTCATTTTGAATGAAGAAAAAGTACGTAATTTTCTTTTTCTACTACATAGTTTCCAGTTCTGGCATTAATATTTACGTAATTAGTTACATTTTTTTGTTTGTTTGCACTACATTGTTTTGGCGCTGCAAATATTGATGTACACCCCTTTGACAAAAAGGCCATATGGAGGCCATTGTCAATAAAATCGTATCTGAAGCGTCTCTCTCTCTCTCTCTCTCTCTCTCTCTCTCTCTCTCTCTCTCTCTCTCTCTCTCTCTCTCTCTCTCTCTCTCTTCTGTACATCCGCCTACTAATGTACTTGCTCATGCCATGGGTAATACATATTCGTGCCATCGTATTCTATGTATTCTATTCATCCCAAATACCCTGTAACTCTTTGTTAACGCTACTCAACATACAATGATGACCGACGGGTAAGTGAGTATACCAATGAGCATAGTATATATAACACAGCGTAAAATATATAATCTTTCTTTACTTCCAACAAGGGGAAGAGAGGGAAAGTTATGTTTTCATTGGCAACTGTTTGTTTGCTTTTTGTCCGTCTGAAAGATAACGTCCAAACTTCCAACCGTTTTTTCATCAAAATTGGTGGAGACATGAAATACGACAAAAGAAAAACCCCCATAGGATTTTTACAGCTCATCTGTGTTTGTTGGTTTGTTTGTCTGTCAACATGATTACATCCAAACTAGCCCACCGATTTTAATCAAACTTGGTGAACAGACGACGCACAACACAAGAAGAAAGCTTGTAAATTTGGGTAAGGATCCGTGAAGCGGATCTGGATCAAAGTGCGGATCTGGGATACGTTTAGTAAGATTTCGCAAAAAACTCCAGAACCGATTTTTTTTTTTTTTTTTTACGAAAAGATGGAATGTGACCTGAAATCGAATTACCAAAATTCTGGCGAGGATGTGTGCGGATCCGGATGAAAGGGCGGATTCAAGATCCGTTAGACCTCGGCTGGGATTGCGTTCTGGCGAGTGATTGTGAACTGTGTCCTGGTACAATGCTCTGTGGACCTCTATCTTGATGCACATCATTTAAAGTGAACACCAAGCCTTCATTGCGAAGAAGGGAGTTGGGGGGGGGGGGGGGGGGGGATACATCAAAATATGAATGTAATCATGAAATCCATGAATTGTATCTGTCAATATCATCTATCTGTCTGTCTGTCAGTCTGTCTGCGTGTCAGTCAGTCTGTCTGTCTGTCTATCCATCAACTATCTATCTATCCACCTCTCTGTCTCTCTATCTATCTGTTTATTTCTCTATCTCTGTATCTATCTATTGATCTACCTATCTATCTATCTATCTATCTATCTATTTATGTATCTACGTATGTATGTATGTATGTATGTATGTATCTATGTATCTATCTATCTATCTATCTATCTATCTATCTGTCTGTCTGTCTATCTGTCTGTCTATCTATTTATCAGTCTAGCTGTCTGTCTGTCTGTCTGTCTGTCTGTCTGTCTATTCGTCTGTCTGTTTGTTTGTTTTTGTCCGTTTATCTGCTTTATGTGTCCATTTTCTCCCTGCTTAGCTGTTTGTCTGTCTACCTGTCTATCTATCCATCCAGCTATCAGTCTATCTATCTATCTGGCTGGCTGGCTATCTATTTAAATATCTTTCTGTCTGTCTAATTATGCATCCATTTATGTCTATCTATCAATCTATATATCAATTAATCAATCAATCAATCAATCTGTATATCTATCCATCTATGTGTCTGTCTTTCTATCTGCCTATCTATCTGTTTGTCTATCTATCTATTTATCTATCTATCTATCTATCTATAGTGTGTATGTATCTATTTGTCTGTGTACTTTGTATCTACCTGTCTACCTCTCTCACTATCTGTTTGTCGATTTGTCTGTCTAAGTATCTTTATCTTTATCTTGATCTATCTGTCTTTTGATCAGTTAGCTATCTCTCTGAGTGATTGTTTGTCTGCATATTTATCTATCTGTCTACCCGATCCTTCAATCATTGTCTGCATATTTATCTATCTGTCTGCCTGATCATTCAATCATTGTCTCCGTTTACACCAAATGTGTTTTCCCATTATATATATATATATATATATATATATTATATATATATATATATATATATATATAAGCTGTCCCACTCTCCTTCCCTCTCCCTCTCTCTCCTTCCCTGTTCCCTGTTCGTCTTTTCCAACTCCCTTCTCCCCCCCCCCCCCCCCCCCCCTCAACTATGCCCCCCTCTTGCCCCTTTTCTTCCCACCACCTCTCCCCCGTGTCCTCTGTACAGCTGGTATATGTCTGTCTCAGTGAGATATCAACGGCTTGACTCATACAGCCAGGCGGAGTCTGCTGACGACAATCAGCAAGGAGTCGAAAGTTGACTGTGGACAGACG
>CM065724.1:20507348-20512348 GCA_033310375.1 Conus canariensis | reverse complement strand
CTTTTCCCACTCTAGGTTTTGATTTTGTTTTGTATTAGAAACTGTCACGCATCATGTAAGTGTGTATGCTGCATCACTGCACATTCTCTTGTGGACTTTAATATATTGAGTATTTAATACAAAGCGTCAGGGTTTATTTACCTGCTGATGTTTGGTTTAGTGACACTTTCGTTGTGTTTGTGACAACAACAAAACAACAAGACCACCACCACCAACAACAACAAAACAAAATGGAAGGAAAGAGAGAAAGAAAGGAAAAGAAAACGAGGAAAGCACAGGTGAAAATCCAAAACAGAAATGAGAAGTTCTGGGCACAGACTTATCGTCGTAAAGCTTAAAGAGATACGTTTTAATGCTCTTTCAAAAAACAAAAAAAATTCAAGGGACGAGGAATGACGGGTGTGATATGGGAGAGAATTCTAAGTCTGTGGTGTGGAGAATGAGAAGGACCGGTGACCAACAGATGTGGTCCTAACTTGTGGTGTATGAAGAATTCTGCTGTCGGAAGAAGGCTGAAGATTTCGAGATGGGACACTGTGAAGCAGGTAGTCAGCCATGTTCGAAGGATAAGAATCCGAGAAGAAGATAAAAAAATTAAGCACAACGGTGACGGTTTGTAATCTATCCTAGCTTGAATGAGAAGCCAGTGAAGGTTTTTTTTGGGGGGGAAGAAAAGAGGCTTAGCATTGCCACGCTTCTGAGACTCTATCTGCCCAGCAAAGCAGAACTTCCAACTCTTACAGCTACTACCATCTACCCACGCTGATCAGGTGGCTCTGCTCAAAATAGAGAACAGAGCACCACAGAGTGCATGTTCATGGCCACAACACACCCAAAGTTGGTCAGACAGGGCAGATGCCTTTGTGACCCTGTTCCTATAACCAGCGAACGTCCAGGGCAGATGCCTCTGTGACCCTGTTCCTACAACCAGCAAACATCCAGGGCAGATGCTTTTGTGACCCTGTTCCTACAACCAGCAAACATCCAGGGCAGATGCCTTTGTGACCCTGTTCCTATAACCAGCGAACATCCAGGGCAGATGCCTTTGTGAACCTGTTCCTACAACCAGCGAACATGCAGGGCAGAGATGCCTTTGTGACCCTGTTCCTATAACCAGCGAACATCCAGGGCAGATGCCTTTGTGACCCTGTTCCTATAACCAGCGCACATCCAGGGCAGATGCCTTTGTGACCCTGTTCCTATAACCAACGAGCATCCACCTTCTTCAGGACTGGCCCTGTCATGAGCCGCCTCCAAAGAATCAAACGAGGCGCAGCAGACTTCTCTGGGGAGGCAAACGCTCTGAGAGAACGTGGACAGTTTACAGGGAATGGGCAGCGGGCGTGAGGGCAAGGGGGCGCTGTTGTGTCAGGTCTGAAGAGGACGATGACAAACAATGGCGACGACGAAGGAGGAAGAAATAGAAGAAGAGCATGACAAAAACAACCATTGAAAAAATAAGAAAAAAGAAGAGGAATGGCGGGGATGACAGGAATGACGACAAAGGAGAAGGAGGAGGAGGAAGGAGAGGTGGAGGAGGAGGAGGAGGTGGAGGAGAAGGAGGAGGAGGAGGAGGAAGAGGTGGATGAGAAGGAGGAGGAGAGGAAGAGGTGGAGGAGAAGGAGGAGGAGGAGGAAGAGGTGGATGAGAAGGAGGAGGAGGAAGAGGTGGAGGAGAAGGAGGAGGAGGAGGAAGAGGTGGAGGAGAAGGAGGAGGAGGAGGAAGAGGTGGAGGAGAAGGAGGAGGAAGAGGTGGAGGAGAAGGAGAAGGAGGAGGAGGAGGAAGAGGTGGAGGAGAAGGAGGAGGAGGAGGAAGAGGTGGAGGAGAAGGAGAAGGAGGAGGAGGAGGAAGAGGTGGAGGAGAAGAAGAAGAAGAAGAAGAAGAACAACAACAACAACAACAACAACAACAACAGCAACAACAAGAACAAGAACAAGGATAACAAGAAAAAGACGAACAACAGATGAAAGAGAAAGAGAAGATAAAGATGAAATTACTGAAAAAGAAGAAGAAGAAGAAGAAGAAAAAGAAGAAGAAGCAGAAGAAGAAGAGGACAGTGTTAAGAGCCATGACAACAATAAGACAAAGAAGAGGAAGAAAAAGATAATGGTAATGAATATAACAATAGTTATTATCATCATAATGATGATGCTGAGGACGACGATAGCCAAAAAGTGGTGACTTTTTCCCTCACTGTAATTAACTCCATACCCGCCAGCATAGTTTTAGGTAACATACACATCGTCAGTATAATACCAGCTTAAAACTCGGGTGTTCCATTCTAGTCTGTTTTATCACATACGTATTCAGGTCTGCTTCCGTCTACATGTTACTTGTTGTTCGTCCTGTGACAGAGCACTAAATCAGTGGGTAACACACACGTCTAGCAAGGGAGATTGTTGGTTTGTGGTTCGAGTCTCTTATTCTGTGAAGATGTGTGTGTGTGTGTGTGTGTGTGTGTGTGTGTGTGTGTGTGTGTGTGTGTGTGTGTGTGTGTGATGTGTGTGTGTTTTGTGTGCGCACACACACACACACACACACACACTCACACTCACACACACACACACACACACACACACACACACACTGTGAATGGTACTTTGAATGTGTATCTGATATTACATTAATTATCCGAAATCCTGTGTACAGCGGGCACTTTGCGCACGTAATAGAAACCCAGGCAAAAACAACAATAATGAGGAAACAAACAAATAAAACAAAAGAATAAAAGTACTCTGGCAAAATCCAATTGGAAAATCCACCATGGTAGCTAAATAAACATCTGCATACTAAAAAAAGAGAGCAAAGAAATAAACGAAGAAAGAGAATAAAGGGTGCAGCTCGATGGCGCGGCTTTATTGTCTCCCCTGAGGAAACAAGCTTGAATTCAGAGAAGTGCCTGTTTGACTAGTAAGCTACTGAAGACTATGAAGTATAATACAATGTATTACAACACAGAGAACAAAAAGGCCAACAACTCTTTCTGTGAATCAGTGGACATTATCATTTTAAGTGCATTATGAAAAAAAACAAAAACATTATGACTGAAAATAAAAGAAAACAGATTACTTTTACGTCTAGCCCTTAAGAACAACATTTCTCCTGTTTGCATGGAAGACGAAGATGATTTATCACGAAAATAAACTGAATTATAAACTAGTTTGTTTAAATTCTGACTTAGGGTTTTCATCTCAAATCATAAAAATTATATCATTTATGTCGAAGAATGTAACTGACAGAAGTCTGTAAACTCCTTTGCGATTGGTAGGGAAAATCGTCTAATTTAACCTGTTGCACCTAATCATAAATATCATATCATAGATGTCGAAAAATGTGACTGACAGAATTCTGTAAACTCCTTTGCGATTGGTAGGGAAAATCGTCTAATTTAACCTGTTGCACAACGATGAGGTCAAAGGTGGTAGTGATGGCGAAAAGTGGCGGATACTGCTGCCTTCACGTGACTTCATCTTCATCCTGAATCAGAGAGATCAAGACAGCATTGGCATAGGTGTGTGCTGTCACTTATCTCCCTTTGTCCTCATAACTTTCATCATCAACAACGCAACAGAATGCAACGCTATGATGCAATTCAATAGGATAGTCCTAGACCAACTTTCAGTTTACTTCTGTTCACAAAATCATGAGTAATAACAGACCCGGGGGGGGGGGGGGAGAGAGAGAGAGAGAGAGAGAGAGAGAGAGAGAGAGAGAGAGAGAGAGAGAGAGAGAGAGAGTATGTGTACAAGTATCTCAGTGTGAAGTTGAACGATTAACATCAAGGAAGTACTGCCAGCACCAGAAGAAAGAAGATACCTTAATGGACCTCAGCTTAAAAGAAAAGTGAATTCTACAAGCTAAATCATGACCCGATGAAACCACACATACACATTACCAGTGCGAGACAAGTATGATCAAGAATGTAAGTATGTCTTAAGAGAGACGCTATCAAACAAGAGATGAGCTCAAGACAGTTGCCATTTGTGAAAAGAAACACATTTGGGGATATTGCTATACGAAGTTCTAAGCGCTTCAAGTATTAGTCTGCTTCAAAGTAGTGCAAGACAAAACAGTACAACACCATGCAGTACCATGCAACACTGAACAAGACAGCGCAACACAGTGCAAGACACGTGCGATACAATATGCAAACTAAAAAGACAGTCGGGAGATCGTACACCTCCGCCAAAGTCAAACAGATCTTTGATTATCCCCCCTTGATCCGGATCCGCACAAAGTCAATGGATTTTCCGTGGGCGAATTTCATCTCCACACTAAGTTTCTTTCAAATCACCAGACACCCTGGTGCACTGGCTAACATCGCGAATTCCCAGCTTTGGGAGGGGGTGGGGGTGGGGGGTCTTGGCTTAGATTCGCATCAAGTCATGTATATTCGTGGGATTTTTCAACTGAAGATCGGCTACTTCCCAGGGCTGAGTTCGCTGTGGCTCAGTGGAGAAGATTCGAACCACAAAGTCTAGTTTCATTGACATAAAGGAAGCGTCTGAGAATCAAATCTCTTGACCAACTCTGCAGGTGGCTGCATCTCTCGGTCTGGTTGACGCTGGATGGTATGATGAAAATAAGCTTAGAGTGCAGCCCTGTATACATGCAGTCTCAGATCAGAATGGAAAACTCAAGAATGCAACGTCCGTGAATTGGTGCACAGAAACAACCCGTTAATTCTCACTCTCCATACCCTGACATAAAGGGGTTAACCAACCGAGTTTCGCTCTCCAGCTGGTTCTCTCTTGTACTTGCTTTCGTTCATTCTCCTCTCTCTTTTTAGCCGTTCATTCTCCTCTCTCTTTTTTAGCCGTTTTGTCGTCGTTGTTGTTGTTGTAGTTCTTCTCTTCTTCTTCTTCTTTCTCTTCTTCTTCTTCTTCTTCTTCTCTTCTTCTTCTCTCTCTCTTCTCCTCCTCCTCCTCTTCTTTTCTCTCTCTTCTTCTTCTTTTTCTTCCCTTCTTCTTCTTCTTCTCTTCTTCTTCTTTTCCTTCTTT
>CM065724.1:20489863-20502363 GCA_033310375.1 Conus canariensis | reverse complement strand
CAGATGCCTCTGTGACCCTGTTCCTACAACCAGCAAACATCAGGGCAGATGCTTTTGTGACCCTGTTCCTACAACCAGCAAACATCCAGGGCAGATGCCTTTGTGACCCTGTTCCTATAACCAGCGAACATCCAGGGCAGATGCCTTTGTGAACCTGTTCCTACAACCAGCGAACATGCAGGGCAGAGATGCCTTTGTGACCCTGTTCCTATAACCAGCGAACATCCAGGGCAGATGCCTTTGTGACCCTGTTCCTATAACCAGCGCACATCCAGGGCAGATGCCTTTGTGACCCTGTTCCTATAACCAACGAGCATCCACCTTCTTCAGGACTGGCCCTGTCATGAGCCGCCTCCAAAGAATCAAACGAGGCGCAGCAGACTTCTCTGGGGAGGCAAACGCTCTGAGAGAACGTGGACAGTTTACAGGGAATGGGCAGCGGGCGTGAGGGCAAGGGGGCGCTGTTGTGTCAGGTCTGAAGAGGACGATGACAAACAATGGCGACGACGAAGGAGGAAGAAATAGAAGAAGAGCATGACAAAAACAACCATTGAAAAAATAAGAAAAAAGAAGAGGAATGGCGGGGATGACAGGAATGACGACAAAGGAGAAGGAGGAGGAGGAAGGAGAGGTGGAGGAGGAGGAGGAGGTGGAGGAGAAGGAGAAGGAGGAGGAGGAGGAGGAGAGGTGGATGAGAAGGAGGAGGAGAGGAAGAGGTGGAGGAGAAGGAGGAGGAGGAGGAAGAGGTGGATGAGAAGGAGGGGGGAGGAAGAGGTGGAGGAGAAGGAGGAGGAGGAGGAAGAGGTGGAGGAGAAGGAGGAGGAGGAGGAAGAGGTGGAGGAGAAGGAGGAGGAAGAGGTGGAGGAGAAGGAGAAGGAGGAGGAGGAGGAAGAGGTGGAGGAGAAGGAGGAGGAGGAGGAAGAGGTGGAGGAGAAGGAGAAGGAGGAGGAGGAGGAAGAGGTGGAGGAGAAGAAGAAGAAGAAGAAGAAGAAGAAGAACAACAACAACAACAACAACAGCAACAACAAGAACAAGAACAAGGATAACAAGAAAAAGACGAACAACAGATGAAAGAGAAAGAGAAGATAAAGATGAAATTACTGAAAAAGAAGAAGAAGAAGAAGAAGAAAAAGAAGAAGAAGCAGAAGAAGAAGAGGACAGTGTTAAGAGCCATGACAACAATAAGACAAAGAAGAGGAAGAAAAAGATAATGGTAATGAATATAAACAATAGTTATTATCATCATAATGATGATGCTGAGGACGACGATAGCCAAAAAGTGGTGACTTTTTCCCTCACTGTAATTAACTCCATACCCGCCAGCATAGTTTTAGGTAACATACACATCGTCAGTATAATACCAGCTTAAAACTCGGGTGTTCCATTCTAGTCTGTTTTATCACATACGTATTCAGGTCTGCTTCCGTCTACATGTTACTTGTTGTTCGTCCTGTGACAGAGCACTAAATCAGTGGGTAACACACACGTCTAGCAAGGGAGATTGTTGGTTTGTGGTTCGAGTCTCTTATTCTGTGAAGATGTGTGTGTGTGTGTGTGTGTGTGTGTGTGTGTGTGTGTGTGTGTGTGTGTGTGTGTGTGTGTGTGATGTGTGTGTGTTTTGTGTGCGCACACACACACACACACACACACTCACACTCACACACACACACACACACACACACACACACACACACACACACACTGTGAATGGTACTTTGAATGTGTATCTGATATTACATTAATTATCCGAAATCCTGTGTACAGCGGGCACTTTGCGCACGTAATAGAAACCCAGGCAAAAACAACAATAATGAGGAAACAAACAAATAAAACAAAAGAATAAAAGTACTCTGGCAAAATCCAATTGGAAAATCCACCATGGTAGCTAAATAAACATCTGCATACTAAAAAAAGAGCAAAGAAATAAACGAAGAAAGAGAATAAAGGGTGCAGCTCGATGGCGCGGCTTTATTGTCTCCCCTGAGGAAACAAGCTTGAATTCAGAGAAGTGCCTGTTTGACTAGTAAGCTACTGAAGACTATGAAGTATAATACAATGTATTACAACACAGAGAACAAAAAGGCCAACAACTCTTTCTGTGAATCAGTGGACATTATCATTTTAAGTGCATTATGAAAAAAAACAAAAACATTATGACTGAAAATAAAAGAAAACAGATTACTTTTACGTCTAGCCCTTAAGAACAACATTTCTCCTGTTTGCATGGAAGACGAAGATGATTTATCACGAAAATAAACTGAATTATAAACTAGTTTGTTTAAATTCTGACTTAGGGTTTTCATCTCAAATCATAAAAATTATATCATTTATGTCGAAGAATGTAACTGACAGAAGTCTGTAAACTCCTTTGCGATTGGTAGGGAAAATCGTCTAATTTAACCTGTTGCACCTAATCATAAATATCATATCATAGATGTCGAAAAATGTGACTGACAGAATTCTGTAAACTCCTTTGCGATTGGTAGGGAAAATCGTCTAATTTAACCTGTTGCACAACGATGAGGTCAAAGGTGGTAGTGATGGCGAAAAGTGGCGGATACTGCTGCCTTCACGTGACTTCATCTTCATCCTGAATCAGAGAGATCAAGACAGCATTGGCATAGGTGTGTGCTGTCACTTATCTCCCTTTGTCCTCATAACTTTCATCATCAACAACGCAACAGAATGCAACGCTATGATGCAATTCAATAGGATAGTCCTAGACCAACTTTCAGTTTACTTCTGTTCACAAAATCATGAGTAATAACAGACCCGGGGGGGGGGGGGGGGAGAGAGAGAGAGAGAGAGAGAGAGAGAGAGAGAGAGAGAGAGTATGTGTACAAGTATCTCAGTGTGAAGTTGAACGATTAACATCAAGGAAGTACTGCCAGCACCAGAAGAAAGAAGATACCTTAATGGACCTCAGCTTAAAAGAAAAGTGAATTCTACAAGCTAAATCATGACCCGATGAAACCACACATACACATTACCAGTGCGAGACAAGTATGATCAAGAATGTAAGTATGTCTTAAGAGAGACGCTATCAAACAAGAGATGAGCTCAAGACAGTTGCCATTTGTGAAAACAAACACATTTGGGGATATTGCTATACGAAGTTCTAAGCGCTTCAAGTATTAGTCTGCTTCAAAGTAGTGCAAGACAAAACAGTACAACACCATGCAGTACCATGCAACACTGAACAAGACAGCGCAACACAGTGCAAGACACGTGCGATACAATATGCAAACTAAAAAGACAGTCGGGAGATCGTACACCTCCGCCAAAGTCAAACAGATCTTTGATTATCCCCCCTTGATCCGGATCCGCACAAAGTCAATGGATTTTCCGTGGGCGAATTTCATCTCCACACTAAGTTTCTTTCAAATCACCAGACACCCTGGTGCACTGGCTAACATCGCGAATTCCCAGCTTTGGGAGGGGGTGGGGGGTGGGGGTCTTGGCTTAGATTCGCATCAGAGTCATGTATATTCGTGGGATTTTTCAACTGAAGATCGGCTACTTCCCAGGGCTGAGTTCGCTGTGGGCTCAGTGGAGAAGATTCGAACCACAAAGTCTAGTTTCATTGACATAAAGGAAGCGTCTGAGAATCAAATCTCTTGACCAACTCTGCAGGTGGCTGCATCTCTCGGGTCTGGTTGACGCTGGGATGTATGATGAAAATAAGCTTAGAGTGCAGCCCTGTATACATGCAGTCTCAGATCAGAATGGAAAACTCAAGAATGCAACGTCCGTGAATTGGTGCACAGAAACAACCCGTTAATTCTCACTCTCCATACCCTGACATAAAGGGGGTTAACCAACCGAGTTTCGCTCTCCAGCTGGTTCTCTCTTGTACTTGCTTTCGTTCATTCTCCTCTCTCTTTTTAGCCGTTCATTCTCCTCTCTCTTTTTAGCCGTTTTGTCGTCGTTGTTGTTGTTGTAGTTCTTCTTCTTCTTCTTCTTCTTCTTCTTCTTCTTCTTCTTCTTCTTCTTCTTCTTCTTCTTCTCCTCCTCCTCCTTCTTCTTCTTTCTTCTTCTTCTTCTTCTTCTTCTTCTTCTTCTTCTTCTTCTTCTTCTTCTTCTTCTTCTTCCTTTTCTTCTTCTTTTTCTTCTTCTTCCTTTTCTTCTTCTCTTCTTCTTCTTCTTCTTCTTCTTCTTCTTTCTCTCATTGCCCTGATAGATATGCACGGTGCATGCGGCAGGATCATTGACAACGAAGCGATGGGACCTAGACATGGACAGCAACGCGAGCGTGTTCGATCACAAGAGAATAGATTAGGGGGGGGAGGAGAGAGAGAGAGAGAGATGAGAGAGAGAGAGAGAAGAAGAGAGAGAGAGCTGAGAGAGAGAGAGAAGTCGGACGAACGCGGAACGGCGTGGGGTTTGTGTGGGGAGGGGGTCGGGTGAGTAGCCCTGGGAAAGAGGTGGGAAGGAGAGGATGGGGGTGGGGGAGGGAAAGGTGTGGTGGTGGTGGTGGTGGACAGGTTGTTTTTTTTTTCTATTTTCTTTTTTTCTTTTCTTTCCTTTTGTTCGGTTCTAATAGGATACGAAAGGATGGAAGAGGAGAATTTTTGTTCAGTCTGGATCACGGGCCTTTGCGTGTGTGTGTGTGGTGTGTGTGTGTGTGTGTGTGTGTGTGTGTGTGTGTGTGTGTGTGGTGTCTTTTTTGTTTGTTTGTTTGTTTCTTTCTTTCTTTCTTTTTTCTTTTTTTTTCTTCTTCTCTCTCTCACTAAAGAGGATGAGGGGGAAAACATAATTATTGGTTGTTTTTTTTTTCTATTTTTCTTTTTTTTTCTTTTCTTTCCTTTTTGTTCTGGTTCTAATAGGATACGAAAGGATGGAAGAGGAGATTTTTGTTCAGTCTGATCACGGGCCTTTGCGTGTGTGTGTGTGTGTGTGTGTGTGTGTGTGTGTGTGTGTGTGTGTGTGTGTGTGTGTGTGTGTGTCTTTTTTGTTTGTTTGTTTCTTTCTTTCTTTCTTTCTTTTTTCTTTTTTTTTTCTTCTCTCTCTCACTAAAGAGGATGAGGGGGAAAACATAATTATTGATCGTGGTAAAAAGTCAACCGCTATTGATCGTGGTAAAAAGTCAACCGCTATTGATTGTGAAGTACAAGTCCGTCTCGCTGGCTTTTTTTTTTTTTCCTTCGCAATGTTTTAAATTACAGAAAGTCTCTCTCTCTCTCTCTCTCTCTCTCTCTCTCTCTCTCTCTCTCTCTCTCTCTCTTGTCCACTTTAATCTCTCTGTACATCGCATCACGTTTACATCTACTCGCCCTCCTCCCCCCCCCCCCCCCCCCCCCCCCGCTCACCCCCATCCACCCCTTCCTTACTGCCATTGTCTCTCTGTCCCTCGACTCTGATTCACTTCTGATCCACCCTTCTCCCAAGACCTCCCCTTCCCTCCTTCACCACCCCCACCCCCATCCCCCACCCCCACTCCTCCTCCACCTGACGTTCCTGCCGCTCAGCCTTCATCTGTTTCGTCACGCCCGTTCCCCCATCTCTCTCTCTCTCTCTCTCTCTCTCTCTCTCTCTCTCTCTCTCTCTCTCTCTCTCTCTCTCTCTTCTTCAGTGCCTCTGTGTCTGTCTCTCTCAGCCTGTCGATTTTTCTGTTTGTCAGTCTTACTATCTGTCCCTCTGTCTGTCTGTCTGTCTGTTTTTCTGTCTGCCTCTCTCTCTCTCTCTCTCTCTCTCTCTCTCTCTCTCTCTCTCTCTCTCTCTCTCTCTCTCTCTCTCTCTCTCAAACGATTGAAACGATTTGATCTCAACACCCCCTTCATTTGGGGCCATGGCCTGTATGAATCCGTATCCGTATCGGTATCCGTCTCTTCTCTCTCTCTCTCTCTCTCTCTCTCTCTCTCTCTCTCTCTCTCTCTCTCTCTCTCTCTCTCTCTCTCTCTCTCTCAGTGTCTGTGTCTGTCTATCTCAGTGTGTCCATTTTTCTGTTTGTGAATCTTACTATCTGTCCCTCTGTCTGTCTGTCTGTCTGGTTTTTCTGTCTGTTTTTCTGTCTGCCTCTCTCTCTCTCTCTCTCTCTCTCTCTCTCTCTCTCTCTCTCTCTGCTTGCATCTCGCTCCCTCTCTCTCTCTCTCTCTCTCTCTCTCTCTCTCTCTCTCTCTCTCTCTCTCTCTCTCTCATCTACTCCCATCGCCTTACCTCTACACCCTGTTTTCCTCACAATCAACTTCCCTCCAATCCTCCGTCACCTCCTCCCCCACCAGCCCCCTCTCCTCCCCTTCGCTTATGCCCCGCCCCCTTACGACTTCACCACCTTCACCTTCACCCTTCGTAGCCCACTCAACAACTCATTCCACCATTTTTTTTTTTTAGATCGAAAATGCCGAGGTCTCCATCTACCAGTCAGAGTGAAGTTACTATGTTTGGCACAAAGGGACAAAAACGAAGACTGAACATAATTCAGAACGATTTCCTCTTTGAGGATTTAAGACCACGTTTAATTGTTCATATAAAAAGATATGACATGAACGAAGCTAAATTAGACGCTAAGATTGTTAAAACTTAGTATTTACACGGGACTTGAGAGGAAAGAAACTGAATTAGACTCACAAATTGTTTCAACTTCGTCTTTGTCATCTCTTCTCTGTCTCTTCTACTCAAAAAAATATTCCTGTTTGTCTTGAGCTTCGTGGATTCTGTGTCCCATTCTGTTGACTTTCTTCCGATTGGAAGACAGAGATTTCGTCCTTCACCTGTTGCTTCTGCACCCCCTCCCCCCCCTCTCCCCCCCCCCCCCCCCCCCTCCCCCCCCCCCCCTCCCTGTTTGTGACGAGCTTCGAGATTCTGCGTCCAATTCTATTAACTTCCTTCTGATTGGAAGACGGAAATTTCGACCTTCAGCTGTTGCTTCTACACCCACCCCCCTCCCCCTACTCCCCCACTCCCGTCCCCCCGTTTGTGTCGAGCCTCGGGATTCTGTATCCAGTTCTGTTAACTTCCTTCTGACTGGAAGACGGAGATTTTGTCATTCACCTGGCGGCCAGAATAGCTCAGTAGGCAGAGCGCCGGACTCGTAATCCAAGGGTTAAGGGTTCGAATCTCCGCCGGGCCGTTTCGGTACATGGGGATTTTTCCCTCGGAGTTAACATTAGTTCTGACTCCATTTCCCATACAGTCCTTCGAATGAGACTATAAACCGAGGTTCCGTGTGTGAACGCACGCATAACATTTTGCACACATGTAAAATCCCATCACCAACTTTCGGAAGAGAAGGCCAGTTTCGGCCGTTGGTATGGATGACACGTTACACATAGCATGCATCTTCTCTGAAGATGGAGTATGGCTTCCTTAACGGCGGGATTAAAAGAAACGGTCACACACACAAAACTGCACTCCCTTTGTTGGGTAGATGGGATTAATATTTGTCTATCCATATAGGGAGTGTCCGCAGGAGTATCAGCCTGCGTACACAGAAGAAGTCCTTCACCTGTTGCTTTCCTGGTCCCTTACAGCTCAAGACCTCCCGCCGCCGGACACCATCGGTGCCTTCAGCGACCCCTACGTCCGCATCTCGCTGGTACCTGCGGTGGACGAACGCGTGAGGCAGTCGTCGGTGAAGCGCCGCACGACCAACCCGTACTTCAACGAGTACTTCAAGTTCCCTGTGGCCTTCGAGCAGCTCAAGGACAAGCTCCTGGCCTTCCACCTGTACGACTACGACAAGTTCTCCAGGCACAGCGCCATCGGCGAGGTGGAGATCGACCTGGGCCAGGTGGACGTCAGCAACAGCGTGGAGATGTGGTGCGACATCCAGAGGCATCGGAAGGTGAGCTGGATTGGTGTGGGAGGGGGTGGGGTGGAGGGGGAGAGGGTGGGGGTGGGGGTGGGGTTGGCGAGGTGGTGGGGAGGTGGTGGGAGGGAGAGGTAGCGGAAGTGGGGGGGAAGGGAGAGAAAGGAAGGGAGGGCAGGGGAAGGGTGGGGAGGGAGGGGGATGGAGACGGTCTCTCGGGGCGTGTGACGTCTGACTTGTGAAAAGCAAATTGATGGTGAACGTTCACATGAACTGTGAGGAAATTGTTATGATTATGATTATCGTTTCCGTGATTAAAACTATTTTTGGCCAACAATTGATAAGTGAATAAAACTGAGGACATTTCGAAGCGAGAAATGCTCCATGCTGTTTGCACCTAGCGCGCGCGCGCGTGTGTGTGTGTGTGTGTGTGTGTGTGTGTGTGTGCGCGCGCGCGCGTGTGTGTGTGTATATATATGTATGTGTGTGTGTGTGTTTGTTTTTGCGCGCGCGCGCACGCGCGGGCGTGTGTGTGTGTGTGTGTGAGTCACGAAACTATTTTTCTTTTTTTTTTTCTCCCCCACCCACCCCCACCCTTAAACCTGAGAATGACGAATAACAGGAAAATGCCAGGCGCTCTGGTCACACACAGCTTGTTCCCAGCCGGCCTAAGTGATGTCAATGGTCTGAGCTGCCATGTCATTTATTGCTCTTTGTCGTATGCTGATCCGATTTTCTCTTTATTGCTGGGTTACATTGTTCACCATGTGAGGGGTTTTTTTTGTTTTGTTTTTTTTCTTTTTTTGCTACTGCGTGTTGACTGACAGCCCAGGGTAGGTTCTGTGTGATTGGCTGGAATCAAAAAAAAAGGAAAAAGGAAAACAAACAAAAAAAGGAACAACAAAAAAGAAAGAAAAAGGACAGCGATCACGGGGCTGTCACATGACAAATTCGGGTGTGGTCGTATAAATAAAAAAACAAAAAAGCCGGAATGATCGGGTCGATGGGTGTTATGCCACTGAAAATATCCTATGATTTATGTCGTTTGTGGTCTCCAGCCGACTGCAAGGGTCTGTATGATGATACAGTTGATCAACAGCGGTACACAATAGAGAGCTGTATGTGCTGCTCTGTCAGCTGTTGAAACGCTGTCACAGTTCAGTGGCTTTATGGAGTAGTGGCACGCTGTCACAGTTCAGTGGCTTTATGGAGTAGTGGCACGAAGGTCTCTTACTTCCAAAACATGGAATAAATATATACATGTCTGATTTTTTTTTTTTTTAGCTGTAACAATTTTTTTATGTTGCGGTGTAGAGCCATAACCGTGTTCTTGGCGTTGTTCATTAATTTAACCAAAAAAAAAGTAATGGATACATAAATAATAATCAATTTTAAAAAAAAATTATGAACATGTTTTACAGCAAAACATATATATACTGCACATTCAAACACTCACAAGAGAGAGAGAGAGAGAGAGAGAGAGAGAGAGAGAGAGAGAGAGAGAGAGAGAGAGAGAGAGATGATGATGATGATGATGATGATGATGATGATGATAATGATGATGATGATGATGATGATCACGACGACCACGACCACGACGATGAAGACGACGACGACGACTATGACAATGATGATGATGATGATGATGATGATGATGATGATGATGATGATGATGATGATGAAACGAACTGTCTGTACTGCATTGCCTTGGTGCGGCGTTAACTAAGCTACCCACCACGAGTTAGAGAAGATCATTTAGAGAAGATCAAAGGAGAACGTGAAACAAGGAAAAGAACCGTAGAGGAAGAAAGAAGAAAAGAAAGTAAGGAAAGAACTAACAACAAACAAAAACAACAAACAAATAATAAATAAAGGGAGTGCGAAGCTAGAAACAAACAAACAACCAGAGAAAGAAAGACAGGAAGAAAGAAAATGGGGGGGTTGATTGTTTTCCCAGGTGGACTATAAAAAAAGGGCTGATACAAGGAGATATGAGGAAAGCGAAGAGGGGATGGGAATAGCAGAGTCTGTTGTAGAGAGTAGGGAGGGGGGGGGGGGCGAAAGCTATGAGGGCAAGGGGAGCAAGCTCAGAGAGAGAGAGAGGGAGAAGAGAGACAGATACAGAGACAGACAGACAGACACAGACAGAAGTGGGTAGGAAATGCGGGAGAGAGGAGAGAGAGAGAGAGAGAGAGAGAGAGAGAGAGAGAGAGAGAGAGAGAGAGGGAGGGAGGGAGGAGGCAGAAGTACAGAGACGCAATAAGGGAAAACAGGGGAGTGGGGGGGGAGAGAGAGAGAGAGAGGGGGGGAGGGGGGAAGAGACACAGACACAGACAGAGAGACAGACAGACAGATAGACAGACTGACAGATAGACAGACAGATAGACAGACACAAACAGAAGAGAGCATGAAATGCGTGAAATACCCGTATCCTTGCTGCAGACCTCTATGTGTCAGTATTTTGGCCATGGCCATCCTCAGGCCTTATTTGTACTTGCAAGCCTTCCTTTCTTTCTCTTCTTTCTCTCTGCATTTTTTTTTCTTCTTTCTATCCATCTTTCTACTCACTTTCTTTGTCCTTTTCCTTTACTTTTATTTCATTTTTGTTGTAAATAGCTTTCTTTTCTTTTTTTTCTCCGTTCTGTCCGTCTTTTTTGTTCATTTTATTTGTCCTTTTCCTTTTCTTTTCTTTTTTTTTATTGTAAATAGCTTTCTTTTCTTTTCTTTTTTTTTAACTTTCTGTCCATCTTTTTCCTCATTTTGTTTGTCCTTTTCCTGTTCTTTTATTTCATTGTATTGTGAATAGGTTTCTTTTCTTTTTCTTTTTTTTTTTTTTTATCCCCTTCTTTCTTACTTCGTGTCTGATTTTTGTGAGTTCTTTTGTTCTGTTTGTTTTTCTTTTTATTACCCCATTGATTCTGTTGGATCTTTTTAGAGTGTCCTCCGTCTCTTTATTGGGTTTCTGTGCGTTTTGTTTTTTTGTTTTTTGTTTTTATTTCTCATTTCTATTGTTCATTTCTCTTTTCCATTTCTGTCTGTTGTCGTTGTAGCTGTTGTTGTTGTTGTTGTTGTGTATGTTGCGCGCGCGCGCGCGCGTTTGCGTGTGTGTGTGTGTGTGTGTGTGTGTGTGTGTGTGTGTGTGTGTGTGTGTGTGTGTGTGTGTGTGTGTGTCTGTGTCTGTGTCTGTGTGTCTGTGTGTGTCTGTGTGTGTCTGTGTGCGTGCGTGCGTATGCGTGTGTGTTTGTATGTCTGTGTGTGTGCGTATGTGTGCGTATGTGTGTGTGTGTGTGTGCGTGCGTGCGAGCGTGTGTGCGTGCATGCATGCGTGTGTGTGTGTGTGTGTGTGTGTGTGTGTGTGTGTGTGTGTGTGTGTGTGTGTGTGTGTTCTATCAGCAATTCTCTCTTCCTTTTCTTGCTTTCTTTCGTTTTCATTCTTTCTGTCCATTCTTTCTTTCTGTCTTTTTTCTTCCCTGTCCTCCAATTTCTTTTTTTATTCTGTTGATTTTTATGTATATAATTGTCCTTTGACTTTTGATTTTATTTCAGAAAAGTGGCTGGAGTTGTTTGAGAACAATGTAGCTTAGCTAGGAAAGATTGGTTGGATCAGATCTGAGAACAATGTAGCTTGGCTAGGAAAGATTGGTTGGATCAGATCTGAGAACAATGTAGTTTGGCTAGGAAAGATTGGTTGGATCAGATCTGAGAACAATGTAGTTTGGCTAGGAAAGATTGGTTGGATCAGATCTGAGAACAATGTAGTTTGGCTAGGAAAGATTGGTTGGATCAGATCTGAGAACAATGTAGCTTGGCTAGGAAAGATTGGTTGGATCAGATCTGAGAACAATGTAGCTTGGCTAGGAAAGATTGGTTGGATCAGATCTGAGAACAATGTAGCTTGGCTAGGAAAGATTGGTTGGATCAGATCTGAGAACAATGTAGCTTGGCTAGGAAAGATTGGTTGGATCAGATCTGAGAACAATGTAGTTTGGCTAGGAAAGATTGGTTGGATCAGATCTGAGAACAATGTAGTTTGGCTAGGAAAGATTGGTTGGATCAGATCTGAGAACAATGTAGTTTGGCTAGGAAAGATTGGTTGGATCAGATCTGAGAACAATGTAGCTTGGCTAGGAGAGATTGGTTGGATCAGATCGACGTCGTTGGCCTGTGCTTTGTCTGTCACTTTGAGTCTCTGTGCGCCTGTCTATGTGTATGTGTGTGTTTGCTTGTGTGTGAGTGCATGTCTTTGTGTTTATGTGTGAATTCGTGTATGTTTACATGAGTGTATAGTTTCGAGCGCGCGCGAGTGTGTGTGTGTGTGTGTGTGTGTAGGGGGGGGGGGGGGGGGTTGACTGTGTGTGTGCGCGCGCGCGCGTGTATGTGTGTGTGAACGCGTCCGCGCGTGCATGCTGCATGCGTGCGCGCGCGCGCACGCCTGTGTGTGTGTGTGTGTGCGCGCGCGCGCGCGCGTGTGCGCGCGGGTGTGTGTGTATGTGAACTCGTCAGCGCGTGCATGCTACATGTGTGTGTTGTGTTATGTGTGTGTGTGTGTGTGTGTGTGTGTGTGTGTGTGTGTGTGTGGTGTGGTGTGTGCGTGCGTGTGTGTGTGTGTGTGCGCGCGCGCGCGTGCATA
This sequence comes from Conus canariensis, assembly GCA_033310375.1. NCBI lineage: Eukaryota > Metazoa > Mollusca > Gastropoda > Neogastropoda > Conidae > Conus > Conus canariensis. Next base: position 20,489,986 of record CM065724.1, on the reverse strand, counting down.
CGCGTGTATGTGTGTGTGCGCGTGCGTGTGTGTGTATGTGTGTCTGCACGCGCGTGCAGAATAGAAATCTACACTTAAATCTCACAAGATCAGGGCATAAAACTTCGGACCTTGAGACAATTT
>CM065724.1:20479863-20482363 GCA_033310375.1 Conus canariensis | reverse complement strand
CATCAAGGTGCAGTGTGACCGTTATCCCAGATTAATGAAGGGAAATCCAGTAAATTTACTGCCAGCGGCAGCAATCCTCATTATCTTAATTACCGGTATGATCAGGTTGACGACCTGTCTGAAGCCGTCACCAGACAGATTTAGTGTTTGCTGAATTTTCTTCTACCAACCAAAAATTGTTACTATTCATTGTTCAAGGGGCGGGGGACGGGGGGGGGGGGGGGGGGGGGGGGGGGGGGGGGGGGCTATAAAACGTGAAAAAAGATTTCCTGTTCGGCCTCTGGCTATTATTACAGACGTCTATATTATCCGTATAGAATATGGAGCAGGATTTTAATAGGAAGATATTGAATCAGAAACTAGGTTTGATCAGTCTTCGTCTTTGTTTTCCACATCTATCTGTTGTATTCATCTATCTCAGTATCTCTGTCGGGCTACTGTGATTCGCTGAATTTTGTAACATATGTTTGGATTGGTCCCCAGTAAGACCTCCATTCACATGCTGCTGCTGTCGTCGTTTGTTGTGCACTCTTGGCAGTTCTCTCCCGTGGTGTGGCCATTTTCTTTTTTGCCGCGAGACTTGTCCACCAATCAGAGCTTGTTTTTGTTGATGGTGTATTGAGAAAAGGAGAAAAATTATGATAAGAACAGTATATAATCAGAAAAGTTTTCTTATCCGACTTTTAACTCTTGAAGACAACGTTGATCTCGTGTACATCCAAGATTAGAATGGTAAAGTACAGTTATAAGCTGAATTAGAGAATGGTGTGTGTGTGTGTGTGTGTGTGTGTGTGTGTGTGTGTGTGTGTGTGTGTGTGTGTGTGTGCTCTCTCTCTCTCTCTCTCTCTCTCTCTCTCTCTCTCTCTCTCTCTCTCTCTCTCTCTCTTCTCTCTGGCTCAAATTTGTCGTGTTTGGCTCATACATATGTTGGGGACGCAGTTCGCCACTCAATTTTCTTTCTCTTATTCCCTAATTTTCTCGGTGTTTACTTGATGCCTCACCCCACCCCGTTCACCTCCCCTCCCTTCTCTCTCCCCTCCCCTCCCCTCCCCTGCCCGCCACCTTTCCCATCACGCCCCCAGCCTCCTCTTTCCCATTCCAATGACTCCCCCCCCACCCCACCCCCCCGCCACCCATCTCCCAACCGCCTCCCCTCTACCGCCTTCACATCCCCTGCCCCCCACCCCCACCCCCACCCCGCCCTCCCTCCATCCCCCCTCCCCTCCAGGCTGTTTTTCGTCAGCTTTCTCAAGGTTTTTCCCGCCTTCTGTTTACCATCATCAGCTTCACCATCATTAAACTGGAATCGGTGGTTTATATCCGCTTCCGTAATGATCAGTACCACAGTTCAGGTCTGACTGACTGGTCGTTCAACTGGGCGATCTCGAGCGGAAGAAGACGAGGGTAATGATGGTCTGGGGGTGGGGTGGGGGTGGGGGGTGGGGGGGGGGGGGAATTGATTTTTAAAGACTGGCCGTTATGATGTCATGTGATTGAACTCGTTTCCTTGGCTTGGTTTAGCGCTGTTGTTTGTTTTGTTTTGTTTTGTTTGTTTGTTTTGTTTGTTTCTTTATTGTGATTGAACTCGTTTCCTTAGCTGGTATAGCGCTGTTGTTTGTTTGTTTCTTTCCTTCTTTATTGTGATTGAACTCGTTTCCTTAGCTGGTATAGCGCTGTTGTTTGTTTGTTTCTTTCTTTCTTTATTGTGATTGAACTCGTTTCCTTGGCTGGTAAAGCGCTTTTGTGTTTTTGTTTGTTTGTTTGGTGGGTGGATGGGCGCTGATCATGAAAGCGCAGTTGAGGTAGGTTGGGCATGTGGTACGAATGGACGACACGCGACTTCCAAAAATGGTCTTCTTCTCTGAGCTGTCAGCTGGAACAAAAAACACTGGGCGGCCACTCAAACGCTTCAAGGACTGCCTGAAAATATCACTGGCTTCCTGTGGCATCCCGCTTCAGGGCTGGGAAACACTTGCCACAGACCGCAGTGCCTGGCGACTTGCTGTCCACAAAGGAGTAAATAGCTTCGAAGAGAAGCGTTTGCAGGAATTGGGCCAGAAGCGCCAAGCCCGCAAAGAGAGGAGACCTGACCCAATGACAGCTGTCGCATGCCCAGAGTGCGGACGTATCTGTGTGTCCAGCTTTGGCTTGCGCTCACACATGCGGAGTCACTGACGTCTTTGTCGACCACAACGGACATCCATGATGGATGGGTGGGTTTGTTTACGTGTTTGTTTTGTTAGACGAACGGCAGCTGCAGCAGACTGGCAGTGGAGGTGATCATTCTCTCTTGCGGGTGAGAACGGGGACATACCGTTTACCATGGCCCTCTATTTGATTGAACTCATTTTGATGGCTGCTTCAGCGTTGTTGTTTGTTGGTTTGTTTGGTGGTGGGTTGGCTTTTGTGTTTGTTTTGTCGGGTGAACAGCAAGCAGCAGCAGTCTGGCAGTGGCGATTGTGGTCATTCTGTCACGGGTGATGACGGGGACATACCGTGT
>CM065724.1:20439863-20469863 GCA_033310375.1 Conus canariensis | reverse complement strand
CAGATTTTGAGGAGATTTTTCTCTTCGGGGAGGTGTCAGCTTTTTTGCAGATTCCAAACCCCTGTTCAGGTCCTTTGATGTGAGTGTGAACCGAGGTCTTGTGTATGAACACACACACACACACACGCGCGCGCGCGCGCGCGCGCCGCACACACACACACACACACACACACACACACACACACACACACACACACACGTACACTCACACACACTCACACACACACACACACACACACACACACACACACACACATTGGCGAAATGTTCAGACATCTTAACCACGAAGACGGGAAGAGGCTGCCTTAATGGTGGCTTCAAAAACAGCCACATTCTCAAAGTTCAATCAATGGTAGCCTTGGAGTGAAATCTGAGAAACGAAAAAGAAGAGAAGGTTGAAGAAAAGAAGGAAGAGGGAGAACCCAAAATGAACGCAACTGGAAGATGAAAGGTGTGAACCGAGGTCTTGTTATGAACACACACACACACACACACACACACACACACACACACACACACACACACACACACGTACACTCACACTTGTCCTTCGAGGTTTTAACCTCGAAGGACAAGAAAAGAAAAAAAAAAAAAAAAAAGAGGGAGAGACAAGGGGAAGCAAAAAAAGAAAAAGAAAAAGAAGAAAAGAAAAATTTGAATGTGTATGCACGCTTCCATGTGGTGTGTGTGTGTGTGTGTGTGTGTGTGTGTGTGTGTGTGTGTGTGTGTGTATGTTTACAAGCGCGCGCGCGCTCTTATTCGTGTGTGTGTGCGAGCACGCGCAATTGTATGTGTACAGGTATGTGTCAGTATGTCTGGTGTAATTAGTAATAGCTGTTCGGCTTAAATTACTGAGAAGAAAATAGTCTGATTACAACAATACTGCAGTCTAAGCTTGCTTAGTGCGTAATGTAGTCCAACCGCATATGCGTATGCGCGAAGGCACTCGTGCTTTGGAATATGTATGTGTCTGGTGTGTGTGTGTGTGTGTGTGTGTGCGTGTGTGGTGTGTGTGTGTGTGTGTGTGTGTGTGTGTGTGTGTGTGTGTGTAAGCGCACGCACGTGTCTTGTTATCGATGTATGTGTGTGTATTTGAATACTTGTTTGTTCTTGTATCGGCCTTTGTACGTGTGTGTGTGTGTGTGTGTGTGTGTGTGTGTGTGTGTGTGTGTAGGCGTGTGTGAAAGCGCGCGTGCGTGTGTGTGTGTGTGTGTGTGTGTGTGTGTGTGTGTGTGTGTGTGTGTGTGTGCGTGCGTGCGTGCGTATTGTGTGTTGTGTGGGGGGGGGTGGTGCTTATATTTATTTGCAAGTTCAGTGTGTGTGTTGCGCGCGCGCGCGTGTGCGTGCGTGTGTGTCTGTGTGTCTGTGTGTGTCTGTGTGTGTGTGTGTGTGTGTGTGTGTGTGTGTGTGTGTGGTGGTGTGTGTGTGTGTGTGTGTGTGTGTGTGTACTTGAGATGGCTAATCATGTAATCCATAATTTTTTCTATCTTGCCTGCTTTTTCCCTCACTAAACTAGCTATCCACTCCCCTCTTCCGCCCTTTGTCCCCACTGTCCCCCAGTCCATCCCACTGCCCCCTCCCCAAACGCCTCCCCCCCCCCCCCCCCCCCCCCCCCCCCCACACACACACACACGTGTACACATCCTCCCATCCTTGCGCCTTTCCCCTACCCATACTACACTCACCCTCAACTGTGTCCTCTTTGAACGGATTCTTTGGCGATTGTATGTCAGCTGTGAAGTTGCAAACAGCATGATGATGTAATTATGCGTCTTAACATTGGTGTGATTACGTTGTGAAAATCGTACGTGCATTGTCCTTTCTGACAATATCGTATTGCAGATATATATTTTTTATTTTCAGAGTATATTTGCGTCTTTCTTGATATGACATTGTCGTCAATCTGCGTGTATATTACGTGTATTTATATGACGTCATAATCATGTTCCGGATGTTATTGGGTGTTCACTGCTTTTTCTCGCTATGAGATCATAATTATCAGAGATTTTGCGTATCTTGCATCAAAATCTGTTATCAAATTGCGGATTCCATGTTGCTGTTGTTATTGTTGTTTGTTTGTTTGTTTGTTTTTCTTAATGATACTAGGCGTCTATTGATGATATGGATGCCGTTCTCATGAGGATTTTTTTTTTTTTTTTTTTTTTTTTTTTTTTTAATGTGTGTGTTGGCCTCTTCATTGTAATATTGTAAATTTGCGAGTAAGCTTATTCTATATTATTACAAACGTTCTTTTCTCTCTTGGATTATAAGATTTCACTTGATTCTGAAGTTTCTGTAACATGAAATATGTCCTGTTTGAAATGATCGAGCTATACCACGTTTACGAACATTATGAATTATGTCTGTTGTTGTGTTGTCTCGTGTGTAATGTGACGATGATATATTTTTCACAGATGCTGGGAAAAGGCATTTTTAATCTCTGGTCACTTTGTTTGTCATTCAGAATCATTGGTCATACTATTAATACATTCTCTGCTGACCTGCCGAGACTGTTGTCGTCGACCTCCGTGGTCGGCTCAGCTATAAAGAGAACATGACTTAACTTGCCTGAAGATTTTGATTGCCCTAAGATAGAGACACGTATGTTTCTGTCTGAGTAATTTGGTCGTCTTCTCGTAAGATATCATCGTCAATTGGTCACATGTATTTTCTTGTTTTGTCATGATCTTTATTGTGGAAAATGCCTTTTCATCGTGACTGAAACATTTTTGTAATGTATTCTTTGATTATTTTGGTGTATGTTTACTAATTTTATTTACTCATAGATTCATTCACTTTTTTTCTTTTTCTTTTTTTTTTTTTTTTTTTTACACTAGAATCTAGTGGTCTCAGCTATTCATCGTTTCATTATTTCTTAGACATTTCATGAATCATAAGTTCGCGGTTCAGTCCATACAAATGTCACAGAACAATATTTTTCTTCGTTCTTTATTTAATGCCAGTGACTATTACATTGATCTGCTTGCCAGGATGGGCATGAAATACTGGTCGACCACTTGTGATAACCCGATGCACCCACCGAAGGACCACGAGCACGACGACTTTTCCCCCCGTCTTGTACTCTCCTCACTCCTCACCCCCTCCCCCCCCCTCTCCCCCCCCCCCCCCCCCCCACACACACACACACCTTCCCCTATCTTTGATTGATGTTATGCCAAAATGTGACCCACGCCTTCTGCCCTCCATCACATCTGTTTTTCTGGCCTGTTTTCAGTTTGAGCGTGGTTTTTGTTTCCCTGTTGTAAACGTACCTTTAACGCTTTTTTTCTGTTCTGATAATGAGATTTTTATGTTCTTTTTAACGTGGATTGGTGGAACTTGATGATGTGCCCTGTTTCAACGTGAGGAACGAGTGAATAGGAAACGTGTTAAAAATGAACTGAAATAATTTGTTCGTATCAAATTAATGAGCCGGTATCTTTAAAGAGCACATTTTTACACCTATATAGATGTTTAATTCAGATTCAAGTTTCAACACTTTATCTAGAATTAATGCTGAGCTTTGAACATTTATATAAGTTTTGTTTTTCTTTTAATCTCTTGAAATGTACTGGCCATCGGTTTTGAAATCCAACATGCAGTAAAAAATCCAGGTACTGACATACAGATTAATGGTTATAAGCCTAGAACGACTTAGCCGACTTAGCAGATGTCTGACCTACGCATTAGCCCAACGCGCTGGTCAGACTTGGAATACCTACCTAACATTGGTTGTGCCATGGCACGAGACCCTCTTCTTAAATTCTCTCCTCTTAGTTATTGATTCATTTATCCGTAAGGCTTTAAATCATGCGCAGAGTGGTCTCAAAACTTAGCGGATGTGGTGTAGCGTATGCAGAGGAGTCTGCACGCAGTGACGCCCGCCCCTTGATGAAACTGAAACTGGTTGTAGAAAAAATTTTCATACAGAGAAACTGTGCCCCCCCCCCCCCCCCCCCCCCACCTATCTCCCTTCTCCTTCCTTCATCCCCAAACCCCCAGTACCCCACTTCACCCCCCTCCTCCCGGGTTGTAAAACAATTTTCAATGAGGAGAAATGGTTCCACCCCCCACCCCTCCCCTTAACTGCACTCCTCTCTCTCTCTCTCTCTCTCCCCCCCCCCCCTCTCATCCCCACTCCGCTAACACTCGCTTTCCCCGACCAATGTGAAGTACCCGCAGAAAAATGGTCGAAGTGCACAGCTATAATTCAAGATATATATAAAATATGTATATATGTCAATATATATATATATATATATATATATATAGTGATGTAAATGTTAATCATGACGTCACTTTTGCATTTCGTCACGTGGGACCACTCTTCTCAAGAATTTGAACCCTTGCCGCTAACTGGAGGAGTTTCGCTGAGGAATTTGCCGCTTAGGAATCGTTCTAACTGGAGATAAATGCCAAGAGGATAAAGCCCATCTGGTTACACACCAAATTAGAATCACCGCATCTGGTAGAAGTCCACAGTAGACGTCAAGTAGTAACAACGAAGTTTGAATAAATGGAAATGGCCTTGCTTCAGTGAAAAGATTTTTTGAATGGAAAAGAAGAATCTGTCCTTGTCTTTAATTCTATAGGGTGTGGAAATATGCATGACTCGTGGACTCCTTGTGTTCAGCGCTATGTAGCTTATAAATAGCTGATAGTGCTTCTAAGTGCTTCTAAGATTAATGTCTCTGTCCTCCTTTTCATAATCACTAATCAAAATCTCTCTCTCTCTCTCTCTCTCTCTCTCTCTCTCTCTCTCTCTCTCTCTCTCTCTCTCTCGTAATATTAATGTGTATTATTATCATAATCATGGGTATTATAATTTATGATGATGATGACGGTTTTTGTTGTTGCGTGTGTGTTGTGTTGTGTGTGTTGTGTGTGTGTGTGTGTGTGTGTGTGCGTGCGTGCGTGCGTGCGTGCGTGCGTGCGTGGTGTGTGTGTGTGTGTGTGTGTGTGTGTGTGTGTGTGTGTGTGTGTGTGTGTGTGTGCACGTGCTCATAACGCGTATAACTACTGCGTAGAGACATGTCTGATATTTATTTATTGTGCAAATGCTAAACATGACGTTGATGACTATTTAATTTTGACATTGTTTTCCCTCAAATGCTGTGTGAGATCAATATGAATTCGTTGCTCCTCAACTGAAGAAGGATCCGTTGCACCGAAAAATGATCGGTTGCAATGGGCGTTACAACTGTCTTTTGCATATGTTGAAAAAAATATATATTCTGGATTACAAATCTATTGTAATTTCACTGATGGATAATGAGTTGTTTTTTTTTAAACCGTTAAAGAATTTCAGAGAATGTTAGAGGTCTGCTTTGTGTAATCATCATCATCATCATCATCATCATCATCATCATCATCATCATCATTATTATTATTATCATAATCAACATCTTCATCTTCATCTTCATAATCATTATTGTTATCATCATCAGCATCATCACAATCATCATCATCATATTGTTATTATCATTATTATTACTATCATCATCATCTTCTTCATCACCATCATCATCATCATCATCATCATCCATCATTATCACCATTATCATTATTATTATTACTATCATTTACCTCCATTGAACTCGTACTTTGAGGGTAAGCTTACATTCCCCACCATTATTATTGTCATTATTATTGTTATCATTTCTATTACTACTACTGCTTTCACTACTACTACTGATACTACTGCTGCTGCTGCTGCTGCTGCTGCTATATATCATTATTACCATGATCTACCCCCATCAAACGCTTACATTCCTCACCATGTCTGCAGGGAGGTGTTCAAATATTTTCATCGTTGTCAGTAATGTCTGAAATGTCCTGAATACAAAGGTACTTGAGATATGGTATCAGTTAATCTGTTTCAAATCGCAGCGATGTCTTCTTTTGATTTAAGGCATAGCGACGTCTTGTTTTGTTTTTAAAGCACGGAGATGCTTTCTTGGCGTTATCATTATTTTTGGCGTTCCACGAGGACTGTGTATTCTCGTTTCCCCTGTCCTCTTTTTCTTTCTGTCACACAAGCACACATGCACGCACGTAACCATCCTACACCCCCCTCCCCCTCCCCCCCCAACACACACACACAAACAAGAGCGTGCGCGTATGCACGTATTTGCCACTCTCTCTCTCTCTCTCTCTCTCTCTCTCTCTCTCTCTCTCTCTCTCACACTCACACACACACACACGCACGCACGCACCACGCACCACGCACGCACGCACGCACGCACGCACGCACACACACACACACACACACACACACACACACACACACACACACACACAGCCTCAACTAACTAGTATGCTGAAGGTATTTCTCTTCTGCTTTAACGATATGACTGTGCTCTGGTGGATATTACCATCACTCGACACGCAGTCCCGATTCTTCTCCAGCTGTCGCAAAGGCCCGCTAATGGATTTCATAGTCACACGCAAGCTCACTATGTTCACCTGAAGTTCGGCACTCCTGAAGTTCTAGCAGAGGAGCTGAGGTTGTTATAGGCTCAGTTGAAACGCGGGACCGGGACCACACGGTCGAGTTTCATCCTCTTAATGAATGCGTCTCAGAGAGTGTTGCTGAAATTTCGTGACCAACACAGCAGGTGTCTGTATCTCTCGGGCCTGGTCGACGCCGGGATACATGATGCAAGTAAACATAGAATGCAGCCTTATCATGCTGCCTAAGACCTGATACAAATCCGTAGCATCATCTTCATCACCCTGATCCTCATCGGAAACTAGAAAAAAAAATGTCTCAACTTCTGTGGCCCTTCATGCCTTCCACACATGGTAATTCCGCGGCGATTATCTCTCCACAAATCTAAGATTTTGCATCAACTATTCAACAACTTTTAAGGAGACATCTCGCAACACGCCGGAGAGAAAATCTAGGCAGACAATCCGTACTGGACTGCTTCCCCTGTTGATGCATCATTTTTTTTAATAGGCCTACTTATCAACCAAAGACAGTATCGATGATAATTACTACTACTACTACTACTACTACTACTACTACTACTACTGCTACTACTACTACCACTACTACTACTAAGCTTACTACTACCAATGAAAATAAGATGATGATTATGATGATGATCATCATCATCATCGTCATCATCATCATAATCATCATTATCACCAACATCATCATCTTCTTCATTATCATCATCATCATCATCGTAATGATAATAATAATAATGATGATGATAATAATAACAATAATGACAATAACAATGATAATAGTAATAATGATAACAATAACGATGATAATAATTGTAATAATAATGATAATGTCTTAAATGTCATGTCATGCAAAATACGTTACCAGTGGTCAGCAGCGTAGTTCCATTATTCCGAGCCATCCTTCTCTCTCTCTCTCTCTCTCTCTCTCTCTCTCTCTCTCTCTCTCTTCTCTCTCTCTCTCTCTCTTCACTATAAGCACCTACGAACAGCACACAAGTCTACAGTGTCGTTGAAGAGTCGTGGTCGCTCAGAAAGAAACCACAATCCAGCGCCAAACGTGGAAACACAACTCCATGTCTTGTTTCACAACGGAACGCTGTAAACTCCCAAACCAATCCATGCAAGGCCTTTTCGCTGGATAGAGAGTCAAAAATGATGAGAGAGGCGACGTGCGTTCCTCTAGGCGAACTTGTTAACCAGTTAGAAGCCTAACATACCCCAAATATGTATAGTGGAATTTCAGAATAAAAGTAACTAAGAATGTAGAGGGAATAGGACCCTGTCGTCGGAGACCCTGGGCGCACACCAAATGTGTTTATTATTATTATTGTCACCATCATTATTACTATTATTATCATTATTATTATTATCATACTTATTATTATCATTGTTGTTATCAGCATTACTGTTATCATATCATCATAATTGTTATCATCATTATCATCATCATCCTTTTTATATTATCATTATTATTATCATTACCATGTCATTTTTATTACTATTATTATTATTATCATCATCATCATTAAGAATACTTAAACAGCGTCTGTCCCCAGCTAAAGGCCAAGCTCTAAGTGTTTTACAATCCACTCTCTCGTTTACACGCCGCGACGAGCTGCCTGGCTTGCCAGGGTAGAGCCGTGTAAAAAGCTGCCTGCTGACATTAATACATTCAGTCGTTTTTCATGTCATTCATCTGAATATCAGTCACTCAGAATTTTTTTTTATTTTTTCATTCTTTCAATTTTTCACGGAGGGTGCTTGCTATGTGTGTATACGTGTCAGACATACGAAGCGATGTTAACTCTGAAGAAAAAAAAAATTCCCCTGTATCAAAACAACCTGGCAGAGATTCGAACCAGCCACCCCAGAATCACCAGGATCACGAGTCTGGTACTCTACTTACTGAGCCATTCTGGGCCATTCGTCACTTCCTGTTGATCTGATTGGCTGTGTGTCTGCCTCCTGTTCACTTGGTGGCTGTTCACCCCACGTCATAGCTGACAGTGTCAGACTGTCGAGTTTGAGGCGCACACAAGGTGGTGTGCTCGCGGACAAAGGCTACACACCTGCATGAAGCCGACCTTGATGCCGCGCAAAATGTAACAACAGCGCAAAATGTAACTATTGTACATCGCAAAATGTGTTAAGCGCTCAAAACGTAGCAATGTTACAGTTTTCAAGGAGAGAATTGAGAAACAATTATAACTTTGTTACATTTAGCGTACGTGATCCAAGCAACATGTAACAATTGTTACAAGTCTGCGCGCGTGATGCACGTAAAATGTAACAATTGTTACATTTGGTACAGCGAATACATTTTGAAGGAGGCGTTAGGAAGTGGTTTACTTTGGGTTTTGTGTTGTGTTAGTGTTATTGTTAGTGTGTGTGTGTGTGTGTGTGTGTGTGTGTGTGTGTGTGTGTCTGTCTGTCTGTCTGTCTGTCTGTCTGTCTGTCTGTCTGTCTGTGTATGTGCTGCTGTTTGGCCCAGTGGTTAGAACATTGGACTTTAAACTCATTTTTCATGTCGAATCCAGGCTGGCGATTTCTGGTAAAACTCATTTTCGCTGTTCATGTAAATGCAGTCGTCATTCTCATGGTGCAGTATGTTAATGGGTCAAAAATTCATCGGCACAACTACACGTAAATCGGGTGCAAGTTAAGTCATTTGATTATTACATGCTCGTAATTTTTTTTTTCAGGAGTAAAAGATCTACGGTGTGTGTGTGTGCGTGCGTGCGTGCGTGCGTGCGTGTGTGTGTGTGTGTGTGTGTGTGTGTGTGTGTGTGAGTAAAACAATCGTTTCATTTTGCGTGCATCACATGCAAAATTCTCACAATTGCCGTATTTTACTTGAATCACGTACGCAAAATGTAACAAAAATGCAATTATAAACAATTTGCTCCTCGCAAACTGTAACATTTTTACTTTCTGAGCTGTTATAACATTTTGAGCCGTATCAGTCCTCGCTACGCAGCGTGTAAGAAGAAGGTAGCATGCATTCTTACTGTGAAGGACAACCCTGCCAACTGATGACCCTGCCAACTGATGAATTCTGTTACCCAGGAGGGCTTGGTTATTCGTGCGAGCTAACAGGACTCTCACTGGTGAACAGCACAGTGGGAAAGTAAAGGGAGAGACCAACCTTTTTGTACTCCCAGTTCTTATAGAACAGGGAGTACTTTACAATGGGAACGAAGAAATACTGTCTGTCAGTCTGTGTGTCTGTCCGTGGTCAAAATGTGTTCCACTCGCTCCAGACAAAACTTCTGGGCCGATCTTTCTGAAAATTTGTAGATATGTTCATTATGGGCCACGATGATGCCCGATGTATTACTTTACCAGAATAGCCGTTACTAACGGCTATAATGGCCCAAAATGGTTTTTCTTCTCTATGGAACATCTAGAAAATGATAACGCAAACAAAAATGACGTCAAAGCTTCTTTGGGTCATAAGCCGAAGTGACGAAATACATTATGACGCATGTTTGATTGTGAGATCGTATTCAAGATGAACTGGGAGTACGTTTATCTGATTTGCATCTTGTTACCTCAACATCTTTAGGATACGCCATTGACCCACAAATTGCCCCTAGGAAGACTTTCCTCAACAAGAGATTTGTGTTTACAGGAAAAGCAATTGTATATATGTACGTGCATAGGGAAAAGACAATACATATAGGTTTATTCCCCTGCTGAAGTTTACATTGCATTTTTGGCTTGTGGGCAATGATGATGATGGTGAAGTTGATGATGATGATAATGATGATGATGATGATGATGTTGATGTTGATCATGATGATGATCATGATCACGATGATGATCATGATGTGTTAAACATTGTGTCGTGCGAAATGTCTTCTCCCTGTTCAGAAGTATGAACCCATTCTTGTAAGCATCTTGTTTTCATGTATGTTTTATTCACTTCTTCCGACACCCTCCCCCAACCCCCCACCCCTCCCCATCTCCCTCCCCTCTCCCCTGCAACGCCCATCCCAACACCTTCTCATTGCCTGCTTCAACTGTTCTGTTCCGTGTCCTCTCTCTCTCTCTCTCTCTCTCTCTGTCTGTTTCTCTCTCTCTCTCTCCTCTCTTACATGTTCGCTCGCTCGTCTCACCCTGTTCCGTGTTTTCAGCACTGGAGCCGGCGAAATATTTTGTTCATACTTCCCGTTCCATTTCAGATATATCTGGATCGTGATAAACTGACAATGTCAATGCCGATGTGGAAAAAAAAATTATCATCAAAAGCAATATTATTTGAGGAATTGTGTATGTGTGTGCGTGTGTGTCTTCTATTTACGGTGATGTCATGTATCCCAAAGTGTTGTGTCAATCTACGTCATGGTACTCATTATCAATATTAATTATTATAACTCCATATCAACAACATGAAAATAAAGACGTAAAGTGTCAATGGAGTTTGTGAGGGGAAAAATGTAAAATTCTTACTTTCTTTTCCGTTTTTTTTTCTGTAAAACCGAGCAATATCTTTTTAGTTCTTATCATTCACCTCAGTGTTTGTCTACCTCCTCCTCCTCCTCCTCCTCCTCCTACTACTATACTCTCTCTCTCTCTCTCTCTCTCTCTCTCATATTTTCTTCCATTCTTTCGTTCTTTTCTCTTTCTTTCTTTCTTTTCTTTTCTTTTCTTCTCTCATTGTCAATTTCTCTCCTTTAGTTTCCCCCCCCCCCTTCACCTTCCATTTTCACGTGTCTGTCTCTCCCTCTTTCTGCCTTGAGTATATGAGTGTGGGTGTGGGTACGTTGATTATATGGATCGAAGCAGGGGAGTGCACAAAGCACAGGGATAAAAAATGAATGAAAGAAACAGGAAAGTAATCACGATCATTTTAATTGCAACAGAAGAAGAATCTCAGCATCAGTTAAAAAAAAAATAATAATAATAATAATGTCTGTGTTCTAACAGCCTCATCATTGCCGAATTGAATAAGGCATTTTAAGGGGAGAGAGCAGTCCTTATGCAAAGGGAGAATATGTGTGTGTGTGCGTGTGTGTGTGTGTGTGTGTGTGTGTGCGTGTGTGTGTGTGTGTGTGTGTGTGTGTGTTTGTGTGGTGTGGTGTGGTGGTGGTGTGTGTGTGTGTGTGTGTGTGTGTGTGTGTATGTGTGTGTGTGTGTGTGTGCAAGCAGGGGCAAATCACTGCGGGCAGTTAATGTGTGTGTCGTCAAATCCATAGAAATATGAAAGAAGGAAGAGTAAATGTCGTCAAGCCATTGGCAACAAATATTGTGTGTGTGTGTGGGTGGGTGGGTGAGGGGGGGGGGTATGGAAAACAAGACGGTGATTCAAAGAAGATACATGCTCCCACCATCCCAGCCCTCTATCCCTTCCCCAAAAATACTCCTGCCTAAGAAAGGAAAGCTATGATTCAGTCAGAGCCAGTGGAATCTCAGTGAAATAGATCAGTGACTCGATCAATATGGTGCCGAGGTCCTGTTCAGCAAACCAGAATGAAGACAGACGATTTCTTTTTCTTTGAAGGCGAGATAGGATTTAACCCGAAAAGAACAGTTCTTCACACAACTTCAACATCAGATCGCTGATAGACAAGCATTTCCAAACCAGTGTGATGTCTTCCACAACTTAATCGACTTCAACAAAGCTTTTGATTGTGTACAGCATCAAGGTTTGTGGAAAGTCATGAAGACCAAAACTTCTTGACAAGAACCTTATCCAAGCGAGTAAAGACACCAAGAGCACCGTGGTGAAGGAAAAAAGAAAGCTTCGTGACTTCTGAACACCTGGAGAAGTGTACATTGAGTGTTTTCTTCTCTCCATTCAGTTTAGAACCTGCCTGGAAAATGTAATACATGACAGCTGTCGGAAATTCAGCAACTTCATATTCATGGCAGCACTCGTATGTTTTGTGGATGGCATCTCTCTTTCTGCATGCAGTGGAAGGGAACTTCTTGAGTTCAACATTGGTCTAGAGAAAGTGTTAAGCATGCACGGAATGGAATTCAAATTTAAGAAAAAAACACTGCCTTGATCAACAGTTCCAGACAACATACAAACAATCAAAAGTACACTCGCTGGAGAGGTAGGTGAAGATATTGCCTGCTTCATGCTGTCAGGGTCCATTTAGAGCAAGGAAGGCCGCTCAAGATAGAAAGTTCGCCACAAGACTGACTGACATGCAAAGACTCGACGTCACATTGAAAACCAGATTATCCAGCTCCACAGCAAAAAACAAACAAACAAAACAAAACAAAGTTTCATGTTATTCATGTCCTTTGTCCTTGTGTATGGATGCAAGACTCGAAAACAATTGGTAGATCTGGTGTAACAAAAATGGACATTCTGGAATAAATGCTTCAAACTATTTCTCCGTTTATCATACAGCGAATACAGGACTATTGATCGCCGGCAGACAAGAACACATCCATGCAATGATCAGACTTTTGTACGTTTTGCATGCTCATGCTTGTGTCTCGTCATGATTCTCTGTCTCATACAATTCGATAAGGTACAGTGGAGGTCTTAGAAAACACAAGGATGAGAGACCCTGAATGGATAAAGGCAAGGATCAAACGAACTGGCATTGTAGATGGATAAAGTCAACGACTTGGCAAACTAGCCTTGTAGTGCAAATTTGACCAACCGTTCTTGTAGATGAATGAGTGAAAGACATAACAACCTAACCTTTTATCAAGGATTTGACAAATTTAACTTGCATGTGGACAGAGCCAAGGATTTGACAAATGAACTTGCACGTGGATAAAACCAAGGATTTGACAAATTAACCTTGCACGTGGATAAAGCCAAGGATTTTACAAACCATCTTTGTAAGTAGATAAGAGTCAAAGATTCGACAATTTGATTTTCTTACTGGGTAAAGTCAAGGATCTGACAAACTAACTTTGAACACAAATAAAGTGAAGAATTTGACACACTAAACTTATAGACAGACAAAGTAAAGAACTTGACGAACCATCCTTGTACATGGATAAAGTCAAGGATTTGACAAACTGTCCTTGTAGGTACATAGCGCAGGATTTGACAAACTGTCCTTGTAGGTACATAGTGCAGGATTTGACAAACTGTCCTTGTAGGTACATAGCGCAGGATTTGACAAACTGTCCTTGTAGGTACATAGTGCAGGATTTGACAAACCAACTTGCAGCTGGATGAAATCCAAGATTTAAAAAAAACTAACTTCAGGGAAAGATAACGTCAAGGATTTGACGAAATAAGCTTATAGACAGATAAAGTCAAGGATCTGACAAACTAACCTTGAAGACAGACGAAGCCCGGGATTAGACGAACCAGTCTTTTAAGTAGAAGGTTAGGGAGTTCCTTAGAATTTGCAGAGCAGCAAAGATATTGAGCTCACCTCTCCTTCACTACTGTTGATGACCGATGACTGGAGCATTGAGTGAAGAATGAAGAACACTACTGCATACTGAATGGTCAAGCTACGTTCAAAATGTTTACTCCTCAACGGCTCTACAAAGGAACTTATTCCTCAACATTCCAAGATTCATTTGTCAACTTACAACATTAGCTTGTCAAATCCTTGGCCTTATCCACGTACAACTTTAGTGTGTTAAGTCCATGGCTTGATACACCAATAAGTTTGTAAAATCCTTGGCTTTAACCGCCTACAAGATCAGTTTGTCTAATCCTTGACTCTATCCACCAACAAGATTAGTTTGTCAAGTGTTTAGAGTAATCTACCCTCGCGTTTAGTTTGCTAAACGTTGTCGATGAACATTCGGCGTATTTGCGGCGGAGGAACAGACTATTACTATTCATATTTCCAACTCCACGGAGGCCCATTACTCCGTTCCACTTTCATGTATATCAATTTCCCACTCATTCTTCATTCCGTGTGCCAGTCATCAGTCATCAACAGAACTGAAGGAGAGGTATGCTCGATACCTTTGCTGCTCTGCAAATCCTAAGGAACTCCTTAAACTTTCACCTAAAAGACTGGTTCGTCAAAATCCTGGCTTTATCAGACTCCAAGGTTAGTTTGTGATCGTCTATGCCTTAAAACATAATGGTGCTTATTATATTTGTGTGTTAGAGAGAGAAAGGCAGACAATGGATCAAATAACAGACAGACAGGCAAGTAAACACACAGAGATGGACACTAACAGAAGAGACCCTGAAATAAGAACCGATCGCAGCGTCTGTATTTTGAGGAAACTCTTTGCTACAGGCTCTAAGATGCAGTTCATAGCTAGTAACAGCTGAACACTGCTTCGTGTGATTTTTCCTTTGCTTATTTGATCCTTCACAAAGTCTCTCTCTCTCTCTCTCTCTCTCTCTCTCTCTCTCTCTCGGTTTAGTGAAGACATTTCTATCACCAATGCTCCACAACGACGAAGTGTCATGAGTAAGTCAACCCATTAAAAATCAGAAACTTCAGCAAGCGCAAAGGCACAGTGTGAACAATAAGCTTTATTGGTGTACAGAATAAAACAGAAAATATAAATGGTACGGCAAACGGTAGAAAAGCCCCAAATATTCTCCGAGGTACTATCACAATACAAAATGTTGATGCAATCTTTAATGTCCAGCAGTACACACTTACTTGGGTGCAAATAAACAACGGTTTCATTGATAAAGAGTTTGATGCACTGAGTCTATAAAGACACAAAGTCTATCAAAACTGTAACAAGACGCTGCCAGCAAGTACCTGTAGCCATGAGTACCATAGCCAGTCTCTCAGGACTGGAAGACTAGCTGTAGTAGCATGGCTTCATTCCATTGCCTTTTTTTTTTTCACATTGTTAGTCTTAAGATCAGTTGTCTCGCTTTGCAGCGGTTTACTGGAAGCAAAGCAAGTTCCAAAGCCCAAGAAACGGTTGTAGACAGTGTGATGAGCTTCAAGGAGCATGAAAGTAAAATTCAATTTGTTTATAAACCTGTGGTTTTCAGTTGCAAAGCGAGAGGACTGCAGGCGGAAATCTAAACAAATCTTAAATAAATGTTAGCGAACCGCCCAGAGAACGTGGACAAACGAGTCACAAGACGAAACACAACGCGTTTCGACCTCTTAGGTCTTCATCAGGTGAGACATTAACGAATAAAACAATGAAAATTCACTTAGCTTTGATCGCTTCAGATCACTTCGCAGGGTTCAGCGCAAGGAAGAAGGCGTTGAATGAGAACGAGGCTGTTGGAAGGGAAATAGTGAGCGAGTCAAAGTCGTAATGAAGATAATAATATTACTGATAGAAATAATATTATTATCTTCATTACGACTTTGACTCGCTCACTATTTCCCTTCCAACAGCCTCGTTCTCATTCAACGCCTTCTTCCTTGCGCTGAACCCTGCGAAGTGATCTGAAGCGATCAAAGCTAAGTGAATTTTCATTGTTTTATTCGTTAATGTCTCACCTGATGAAGACCTAAGAGGTCGAAACGCGTTGTGTTTCGTCTTGTGACTCGTTTGTCCACGTTCTCTGGGCGGTTCGCTAACATTTATTTCAGATCTGTGGTTTTCATCTGAAGATAAAAGTTGGGTTCGTTATTAGTTCAACATTTACACACTTATACCTGCTATTGGAACGCGAGTAATTATCTGTAAACAATTACATGAAGAAGACAATATATAATATATATATATATATATATATATATAAAGAGAAAAGAATGAAAAAGGAAAGTTTGACTTGTCAAGAACTTGTCGTCTGCTTTGCTGAGTTCCCCACCATGTTGTCGACATATATGACGCAGGAAGAGGAGCAGGAAACGAAACTGCGATCACCACTGGGTGAGAAACAAAAACAAAACAAAACAAAACAAAATAAAGCAATTAAAAAAAAACTTGATCTTGAGTTGCTGTGATTGGTTTTGAAAGTACTGCAGGCTTTTCCAGGTAACTCTAATTTCAGTCTGACGATGCTCTGCAAATAGTTGGGGTTTTTTTTCCTAATGTCATGTAAAAATAAAAAGCTCCTTAACGATCACAATTCACATGATAAAACACTTTCTGACATGGATGGTTCAACAGCAGAAACGAACCAAAACACAGAGGCAAAGCCGAGTGCTAAGGTCGATGTGTACCCCCTGCACTGACGTCACAAGACTCCAGTGGCTCGCACGTCTCACGTCAAGTCAGACAAGTGGCTGCAACTTCAGGCGGACAACCCTTTCATTCCTGACAAACCTGTGGTGCATACTGGTTGCTTGCCACCGAATGCTGTTGCTGAGAAAACAAAACTGAAGATTTGTTGTACAAAAAGGAAAATCAGATTATGACTAGAAAATCTCAAAAGAGAAGTTCCAAAGAATTTTTGCTTTTTCCCCTTTGATGGACCTTTAGACCACTAGACTTTTTCTTCTTTATCCTTTTTTTTTTTTTTTTTGCTACGGGAAAGATACTAACCATAACTTTGGTAACCGAAAAAAAATCATGGCAAGAGGAGATACTGAATCTCTCAATGATGTGGAAGGGAAGTCGTGCTGCAGACCTTATGCATCTGGGATTCAGTGCGGTGTGTATTCTCGTTTCTTATTGAATGTATATGTCAGTAACCGTGTTTTGCACTTGGCAGATCCGACAGTTCCACCATGAAACCTGATAAGAAAGTATATATAGATTTCAAAATCAATCAGAGTCCATTCAAATTTTTATGGCCCGAGACATGTTGCAAGTTTATTACATAGAACGACTCTGTGCATAGAAAAAAAAAATACTCTGAGCATGTAAACTGCATTTGTAGCGGAAATTTATCCATTCAGCATATGCTTACAGGATGTTCAGAGCTAAACATAGTACCTACAAATCACTATAATAATAGTTTATGCCTTCGAGATGAACTGGTCGCTAAATCTTTTGTATAACAAGGATTTAAATCTAACAAGGATTTAAATCTAATCTCATTTGGTCGAAACATATTGCATACTCCAACTAGTTATCCTTTGTAATTTCTTTGCTTCTACTTTAATGTATCATGTCTTAATTTGTTAATGACCGTACCCGTATCTTTCAATGTTGTTGCTTGATTGTTGGTTTCTTTTTCGTGTAATGTCATACCAGAGTTAAGAGACGCTGAATATACGATTCATTCAGTTCCACTGAGACACTGCGATTCATGACTTCGCATCACATTCTTGCTAAACTTTCTAAAAAGGTGGCATCACCGAGATCTATTGGCTGAGAAGGTAAACTGCTTTCCCTTGTTTATAGCTCTGATACTTTTATTCCTGGTCAGGTGACCTACCTGACTCGGAACAAGCTGTACACATTGAGGTAGAGAATTGAACATTTTTTTTCAGGACAATCAACAGGCACCTCGATCGTTCCACGCCGCTGTGAGTTCGGTCTTCACATCCGCTATGATGGCAGTGCAATAAAATGTGGCTTTTCATACAACTGCAAAATATTGTCTATTGGCCCGAGATTGGGCGATTGTGCTGGTTACAGCTGGATATGAACAGACTGCTATCATTTCCACTGTTCAGTTTTTTCTGGACTTGTGAATGGAGACTTTGTTTTCTTGTTAGCAGAATCACCTCGTGGGTTAACAATCACTGAACAGATGGGTGTAGATTAGATGGGCATGTACTCCTGAATTGACTTCATAGAGTTCATTATACCTTCCATGAAGAATCAACCACACTTAAGTATGAAATACAGCCTTACAGCCGATTAAGAAATATACGCATGAGAAAGCCATTTCTGGTCTCGAAGCGTGCTGTCTCACTCAGTTTTAGGTAACTCCCCAACGATTTTTCCAGGTGTCTATGTTTAGAATGAGCACAAGCGTGCTGGAATATCTTTTTGACAATGCTTTCGTTTTCTTTTTTATTATTATTTTTTTTTTTTTACAAAGTTGCCAAAACAATGTAAAATGTGACAAAATTAAGCTTTGAAATCAATTCATTGGGCGCAAAATTTTTTGTTTTGTTTACTAAAATGATTTCAACGTTCAATTAACTCATGAAATTAAAAGCAATCGTTTGCTTGCATCAAGGTGTTATAAAGTAATCATTCAATTCAAATAAGTTGGGTTACAATTTCATTCATGACTATGGAATTACATAGTTTGTCTCCCCTGAAAGTCTGCAATTCTCTTTATGGTTGAGTTTCAAATTTACTGTCAATGAGGTCCACTGTCGTCTGAGATGTTTCACCTTCTATAGTTTCGTTATTCAAGTCCCTTCCACGCGTTGATAACTTTCACGTCTCACGATCAGTCCTAAATTTTGACAAGAAAACCAACTTGCACCATGTCCCCGCTTGTATAGGCAATGCGGCGCCATTTCTGCACGTGATGCACCTGACTGGGAATTCCCTCCCACAATTCTCTGCGGATTCAGCTTTCTTGAAAACAAATCAAACTTGTTGTACGTAGAACGGGCCGCTCAGCAGGCAAAGGGCTGCAGCTTTCCAACAACATGCGTCGATAAGCCGATCATAGCGGCTTGAACCTTGCATCTTTACATGCTTGAGATAGAACCCCAAACCATGAGTTTACACTGCATACTGGTGAAACACACTCACCAACCATGCGAGTTTTTCTTTCTTTCTTTTTTTCTTCTTTTTTTCTTAAAACACACTGGGTTAAACGCATGCTATCTGCTCAGTGGAAAACACCCGTGCTATCTGCTCAGTGGAAAACACCCATGCTATCTGCACAGCGGAAAACACCCATGCTCTCTGCTCAGTGGAAACCATCCATGCTGTCTGCGTAGTGGAAAGCCCCCATGCTATCTGCACAGTGGAAAACACCAAGTTATCTGGACAATGAAAAACACCCATCACTATCACCACTGTAGAACCATCTGCGCCATCAGTACAGTGCAAAACACCCATTGCTATCAGCACAGTGGAAAACACCCATTGCTATCAGTACAGTGCAAAACACCCACTGCTATCAGCACAGTGGAAAACACCCATTGCTATCAGCACAGCGGAAAACACCCATTGCTATCAGCACAGTGGAAAACACCCATTGCTCTCAGTACAGTGGAAAACACCCATTGCTGTCAGCACAGTAGACAGGTACACCCTTGAAGATGCCCATGGGACAAATGCCCAATGATGCCTACTGGACAGTCACCCTTGACGACACTCACTGGACTGTCAGCCCAGATGATGCCTCAACGACCCCCCCCCCCCCCCCCCCCTCAACGACACCCACCATGACACCCACTGGACACCCTTGATTATCCACTCAACATTCCCGATGGCACCACTGGACAGTCTACACACCCTCTAGACACTCTTCATGAAACCTGCTGGACATTCTTCATGACACTAGTGATGACACCCTTGATAACCTGCTGAACGCCCCTAATAATGACACCCACTGAACAGACACCCTTGATAATCTGCTCAACACCCCTAATAATGACACCCACTGGGATACCCTTGATAACCTGCTCAACACCCCTAATGATGACACCCACTGGGATACCCTTGATAACCTGCTCAACACCCCTGATGACACCCACTGGGATACCCTTGATAACCTGCTCAACACCCCTAATGATGACACCCCTGGGATACCCTTGATAACCTGCTCAACACCCCTAATGATGACATCCTTTAGGTACCCTTGATTTGGCGACACTCACTGCACATACTTAACACCCCTTGGATGCCCTTGAATCATGTACTCAACACACTAGATGACACCCTGAGCACACATTTATCACCTGCCGGACACCTGAGGCAATACTCAATGGACACCACTACATGCAGTACGCACTGGTAAACAAATACCTACAGGACACGGCTGATGGTATCCTATGGACGTGCTAGAAGATGCCCACTTCACACCATACACAATACAAACATCACACCACCGACAACTCCTACAGGACACCGAAGACAACATCCACTGGATGTCAAAACTACTAGCGATTGGACAACATAGACAACATCATGCTGACACTTCACACAAAACCAAACGCCAGTTTAATCAATTCATCTCACTTACAGCCCAGCTGATGATGAATAGCAATATCAGGGCTGTCAATTGGTCAAAGTCAATTCCCTGGTCAACCTTCTGACGATCTTGCAGTGTGACAAATACATATGAACATCATAAGACTCCACCGGCAAACAGTTCCAGACAATGCTGTCTGTCAACAACTTGCCCTCTGAAGCCCAAACTATGGCTGCCAACCTTCTAGAGTCGAAATTCCAGAACCAGAGGATGAAGGGGGTGGGGTGGGCTGCAAAGGGTGCAGCTCCCCTGTTGACTGAGAGACTTTCTGACTCTCTTGTGCTTCAGTCGACGAATGTGGGGTTCAAAAAGAAATTGCATTTCCCATACATACGACTGCCAACATCCGCATACCATTTGAACTTTATTCTGTATTACCTTATCATCCTTATTCAGAAATGTCCCCCCCCCCCCAATCTCCCCCCCTCCAATCTCCCCCCCCCCCCTCCCCCTTTTTTTTTAACAAAATTTTTGATAACTAAAGTCAGGATTTCGGGAACGATATCTGAATAAGATAAAAATTCCAGAACACATCGGGAGGTTTGGAACCAATGTAAAACTCCAATTAAGTGGACAGAACGGATTCGGTTCCAGACAATCAAAGTCTACTGTCGGCACTGGTCCATCACAGACAAGCTTCTTTATGAAACCAAATTATGTAAAAAAAAACAGTTGCATAATCCACCTGATTAAAAAAAAAAAAAAAAAAAGCAATATACAATCTGCAACATCAGGTGAAACTGCCAGTGAAACTGGTGGTCCATCAATTTGGATTTTAGAATGAGAAACAAACTTGGTAGAGAAAGAATAGTACACATACATACACGACTATGAATGAGTTAAAAATAGAGTTAAGCACACCCACAAAGGTTTCAACCTTAAGGTTTTTACACCGCCCTGACAAAGATCACTTACTTTTACCAGGTTAGGTCTCTCTAAAATCCACTACAACAATGCCAAAATCGTGATTAAACTTGTAGTTTGGGTGGGGAAAGGGAGAAAATAACTTTTGATCCTTTCCTCTTGCTCCCCCACCTCATTCCCCCCCCCCCCCCACCCCCCCTTTCCCAAAATGAATGCAACAAATGATTAAATAAGATAAAAAGGGACAAAACACCACATGATGAACTCCATGAGTTAGTCATCACTTTCAAAACTAAATCCGTAATGCAAATGTAACAAGGTTATGTTCAAGCTTGCCCATCACAGCACAGAATGTTAACACCACAGATATTGCCTGTTTGACATCAATGAATTAGAACGCTGCAAAGGCACCATTCTTTTTTTTTTTCCCCTCCTTTTTTTTAAACAATCAATAAAATAATTCCAAACAACAATCTCTTCAAAAGCTTTATTGCTAGCAAAAGATTACACAACACTGAAAATAGTTTGTCATAAGAAACAAAAACAACGCATAAAACCAGGCAGGCCCAGTGCATACAATCACTTGACCAAATCAATCATGATCTCTTTCGTCACCAGCCAAAAAAGCTTATAAGTAGGCATTATACACACCAAATTGCAAAGATATAATATACTGCCGAAAAAAGAGAAAATTGACATCCAAGCAAGGAAAAATATACATTGCACTTATTATAAATTTCATTTTGTAACTATTTGCACTTTACAACAAAAACAAAACAAGACAAAGCAGAGAGAGAGAGAGAGAGAGAGAGAGAGTTTTGTAATGAATACATATCCATACATCAGCATGTTGCATTAAACACAGCAGAAGAGGCTTTCACTCCTCCTGGTCAAATTTTAATGGTTTACAAATGACCATGACACAGAAAGGAAACAACTGAAGCAAAAAGAAGGGGAGGGTGGGACGAGGGAGGATGGAGAAGCAGAAAGGGAGGCAAGAGGCATCATATTAAAAGAAAGAAAAGGGGAGAGGAGGTGGGGGGGGGGGGGGGGGAAGGGGGGAGGCTGGGCATGATTTCATTTGCTCGTCATTATTCTTTATGTTTGCAAGCACCAATTGGCCTTTCGCTTCCAAGATGGTCACACACACACACACACACACACACACACACACACACCACACACACAAGGTGCTCAATGATTGGCATCACCCCAGAATATCAGCTTAGGAACTTGTATCCAGCCTCCTAACAAAACAAAAAAAAAAAAAAAAAAAAGAAAAAGCAAAGGTGTTGAAGACACGCACTCTTCACTCACATGGCTATCTATGTCAAAATACCAACAAAATATCACTGACCTCATCTGCTGTGATGACTAATCAGCCCAACACTGAAAGTGGTCACATAATGCAGCAAGATCGCTTAAAGCTGTAACAATTCAGTGCACTTATTACCCTGTTTGTTGTGGTCTTCACTCTTTTTACCATTCACATCTGACACTCTTTTACCTTGTGTAAAAACTTCCAATGTCAGTGCAAGATTTACACCACGCTGTATGTGATGTCAAACCCTTTCTGTATGAAGAATCACATGATTTGCATACATACAGCTGCATATATGACCGAGGGATGTATCAATTCTTATGCTGAGAAACGCAAGCAACATACAAGAATAAAAAAAAAAAAAAAAAAGAAATTCAAGAAAGAAAAACTGCAATGCATCTTCGGCTTTCAGTTTGTCCTTTTGAATTAAAAGTCTGCACAATTTAAGTCTGCATACCATCAAAAGAAATGAACAACAGATGGGACATGTTCAACATGATATGGGCCACTGGCACTCATAACTCTAGTTGTTACACGTCTTTCACCTTTCACCAAAATAAGCATGGGACCATGTAAGATCTGCTCACATCAGTTAAAGGAAACAAACACGGTTAGTATTGGCAATGCAACAAGATCCAAAGCCTTTGCCAAAACAATGCTCCAGGAATCTCTTGAAGGTGGGAAACAGAGAAAAAGACAGAAAAAAAAACTGACAGACTGATAACGTCGCAGAATGGACAGGGAAACCATTTCGCACTGACCAAAGCTTCCGCACACGACCGACAGGTGGAGGACACCTAGTGAAATATTCTGCAGGGTGGTGCCAAAACGACTCCCTACAGAGTTACAGGAAAAGACCTTGACCAGCACATGAAACAAAAGCAGAGTATAACAACTGCTGTAACAACTTCCAACGTTTTCCTCATCGTCAACCTTAACACTGTATGTAAGCCATGTGATAGTCTCAATCTATCTATCATCAATGTATCTGAGCTGTGCTATAATTCTACTGAGGATTTACTGGGCCCTCTAGCACTGTGAACGACAGCATACTTTCAATTGTACGATAATTCCACTGTAGGCTTATCCCTCCCTCTAGCACTGTGAACTACAGTATAATTTCAATTGAGTGATAATTCTACTACGGGTTTATCGCCCCCTCTAGCACTGTGAACTACAGTATAATTTCAACTGAGCGATAATTCTACTGAAGGTTTATCACTCCCTCTAGCATTGTGAATGGCAGAATAATTTCAATTGTGCGATAATTCCACTGAAAGCGTATCCCTCCCTCTAGCACTGTGAATCACAGTATAATTTCAATTGAGCGATAATTCCACTGAAGGCTTATCGCTCCCTCTAGCTCTGTGAACTACAGCATAATTTCAATGAAGTACTTTTCATCACCTCTAACACTGTGAAATGTGAGACAACGAGTGAACACTGTCAGGACGGGCACACACAAGAACTGAAACAAACATAGGTAGACTGAGTATGATTGATAGAAACTGAACTTTCACATGAGGCAAGGAGATGCAAGCAGGTCATAAGAAACACGTGACACAACTACATGCCTCTAACTCTACAATAATGCTGCTTGTGGTTCTCGTTCATCTAGCACACACACACACACGAAGAACATACGCACTGAACATACGAAGAAAATTCCCTGAGGAAAACAAAACTTCCTCTTTACACCCCAAGCCAATTTACAATGACAGTTGCAAACAACAGAGACTGCTTTTTTGTTAGTTTGTTTGGGGAGGGGGTGGGTGGGCTGGGGAGGGGGTTGGGGGGGGGGTGTTCTAGTTTTAAACAACCCAGAAGTGACCACTGTGCTGGCCAGCCTTCTGGTATATTTTCCAGATGATCAAAATCTTCTTGTCCTGCAACACCTATTCCAACCTGCCAATTGTGAGGGCTGTGATAGACCTGAGCATCTATGTTTGACAATATGCATGAATAAATGTATGAGAGTCAACATACTCTTAACACACTTCAAAATTAAACAACAACAATAATCACAGTGATGAAAAACATCAATTGAAATAACAGAATGTATAAACCTTGAGCAGCTTTACATGTTGAAGCATTACATGGAGGAACCAGCTTTTGAACTGGTGCCAGATTTGTATATCAAAACAACAAAAATGGGAAAAAAAACAACAACAAAAATGTTAGGATGACACTTGCTGCATAACAGACTTTGTAACTACAAACCCTTTTTCCTTCTAAATTTCTTCTGATCATCTTAAAAACAACAAAAACATTTTTTTTTTTTAAACTTGCAAAAGAAGAAACACACTAAGATACATGTGTACATTATGTTTTTTTTCACTCACACTGACACCCAAATAGGAAATAACACAGGGTAAAGAACACACAATCTGTACTGTAACAACCCATTGACTGCTATGGAGTAATCACCCTTTTGCTTTCCTATAATGCTGAATCAGAAGCTGATTTTCTATTCAACCCTGAGGTAGTAGAGCAGTTCAGAGATTAAAAAAAAAAAAGAAGAAAAAAAAAAAGCCAGTTCCCATGTTTTCTAGACAGAACTGAAACAAAAACCGAAGTTCTTCTGCCCTCCGCGTGGCCAGTTACAGAAAAGCAAAGCTTGTTCTACACCCTCCCCAGGGTTCATACAGATTTCCATACAAAAAAATTAAAGACTTTTTAAGGACTTTTGAAGCACCTTTTTTTTTTTTTAATGACTTATTTCACGGATAATTTTAAGAAAAATAATAATGAAATTCAGACACAAATTAAATCATTTGTTGTTACTCTTCAATATTCATATCATGGATCCCCTGTGAGCATAGATTTTAGGAATCTCAGCTGTTATTGTTAATATCAGCATAGATACAAATGTTTGTTTGTTACACTACAGCAGAGCAAAGTAGGATTCTCACTTCTTGTGATCAACTGACAAAAATGTTTGAAAATGTTCGCTGTACACAACAGGTTCTCCAATCTTGCAGTTGACAAAAATGTTTGTTTGCCTGAATTCCATAAGAATTTCAGTTCTTGTCAAACATGCTTGTTTGAAGTCACTGAGGGTAAAATGCCTCTATAACTAAAACGCTACATGTCACAACACTGGGGGCATAAACATCAAAACACTGAGAGGATGCAAGTTTTTCTTTCTCCACACTGAAACTGTTTGGTACTGCACAGTCCGAGAACATTCGCTGGAACAGATTTGAACTGCTTTCACACGAACGAAAGCTGTAATGACTTGTCACTACTTTTAAAATCCTCAGTATTTCAGATTTCATTGCCTCTGTTTTAATAGGGCTCAGGCTGTTCACTGACATCTGAGTTGGAGCAGTTCTGTTGGTTGGTGAACTGCTAGAAGTGATGGGCTGGTCGCTCGTTGCAGAATTAAAAAACAAACAAACTCGAAACACGAACTGCAGGATATGAAGCCTTCATCAGGTCGCAGTGATTTTTTTCCTTTTCCATGGCTATTTACAGCCGATTCTCCCATTGTACTAATGTCTATGATCTTCTTGCAAATGCTGCAAAAGGTCTTGCTTCTGTCTCCACCTGTGTCTGCCTGCAGCCATTCTTTGTACTCGTCTTTTTCCAGCCAATCCATTATAAACAAACACTTCGCCGGCATGCTGACTTCTCAATTTCAAAATGGAGGAACATTCATTCACATCCTATGAAGGCCGGTAACTCTGGTGTTTTGACCTATAGCAGACGACGCATCAGTGAGATCGTCGATCTTAACTCCGACTTCTTTTTTCTTTTTTTAAATTCAATTTCAAGCCTTTTTTTTCTTTTTTTCTTTTTTTTTTTAACAAACTCGAGATTTTACACAGACTTTATTCAAAATCATAGGCAGTGACAAAATTTAAGGACTTTTTAAAGACCTTTCAGCAAAAGCCTGATTTTTAAGGACTTTTAAGGCCTTAAAAAGTATGCCCTCAAAATGAAGGACTTTTAAGGACTTTTAAGGACTGTACGAACCCTGCTCCTACATGGGGGGACCACACTTCAAGCCTTCTCCTCACAGAGCAGTTAAACATCCACTAAACATGTCAGTTAACTACCAGTAGACTTCACTCCACAACAAAGAGCCGATAGGAATGCCCACTTAGCTTGTTGCAGCCCTCCGAAACCCGTGATCACATCACCACCGGCTCTCAACCGATGTTTGACCATGACTGTCAATGAGGCTGGGAAACTCGGATCATAAAGAGATTTCTTCGCACTCTCGGCTGGGTCTTATTGCGCATGCATAATTGATGCATATGAATCAGCTAGACGACTGAGCTGTGTTGGAATGCTTACAATTTTTTGTTTGTGGAGGAATTCTCATGATGAAATAGGTACGCAAGAGATATGCATTGTATTTCAAAGTACCTTTCTGTCATGTCTCTGTTAGACATTGACTGAATCATTGTCATTGGTAATGAGCTTTTCCACTGTACTGCAGCTGGCATGATTCATTGGACATTACAGATACTTTTCTTTGACATTCGCGTTCATTTCATATTGTTGTCATTATTGTTATCACTGTTGTTGTTGTTATTCTTATTATCATCATATCATTGATGTTTAATTATTATATTATTATAAGTATTATAATTATTATTCCCATTATTACTACTGTTATTATCATTATTTTATTATTATTATCATTATTATCATTATCACTTTTTCCCCCTTGTTGTCCAGTTAAAATTGTATACGTGTTATGCGTATGGCTGACAAATATGCCACTGTTGTATTGAAATCTCCAGTGTACTGTCCTCTTTCAATGCACATGTTAACCCTGATTATTTGATAACTTTTTTTTAAAATGGAGAAAAAAAAAAAAACAGAAAAAAGAGATACGCATTGTAGTGTCCAAGAATACGTAAAGACTAAAATGTATCACATATGTATGCAGGCTGTCAAGGGGTTGGATATATTTCATTACATTACAAGCATATAAGCATTTTGATATGATGCAAAACAAAGCAAACACAGCTGTGAATGACGCACACACCATTATGAAATGATTAGCAAAGATTAACATATGTGACTAAGTTACTCCAAAATGTAAAATAATCTTAATTTCACTCAATACTTTCTTGAATGAACAGCTGTCATGTAGGGCAAAGGTAACCAAAAAAAGAAAAATAGGGTTAAGTATTATTCACAATAACACTTTTTTCCAATAATATATCCATTTATTTGAAGCATAGCAAAAAACAGAGATAGATAGATATATAGATAGACAGATAGATAGAGAGACAGATCGATAGACAGATAGGAGTGTGTGTGTGTGTGTGTGTGTGTGTGTGTGTTCGTTATTGTGTGTGTGTGTGTGTGTGTGTGTGTGTGTATGTTTGTTAGTGTGTGCGTGTGTATGTGTGTCTTTATTTGGCATTCAACCCTTTAAATTTATATGAGTACTTCATATAATTTTGAAATGAGCTCATAAATAATGGAATTTTTCTAGGCCTTACATATATAAAACCCCCAAGCATGGTAACAAATAAATATCAGCTTAGGGATCCAGCACAAAAAAAAAAAATCATCCGAGGTAAAAAAAAAACCCACCCTCATACTAAAATGCATGAAATATTCAAGGTATTCAGTTTGTGTGCCACATCACACATCTTCAACAAAAATCCAAAGGGTGTACAAAAATGTCCCACAAGTACACAAAGCCAAAATGTATGTTGGGTCCAAAACCAATTTAAAACAATAGTAACAGAAATAAATGTACGAAAGATTTAAGATGCTTGACAGTAGAAACAACCACATTAGTTCACATAAGATGCAACCAAGGCAGTCAATCTAACAAAGAGAATGTTGCAAACCTTCTTAAATTTAACACAATGCAAAACAATATTTTGCCTCATATTTTCTCATAATGAGACTGAGAAGAAGGACAATGATGTTATGTTATGGTCACATGACTATATCTTGATAATTGACATCAAATCTAACAC
Source organism: Conus canariensis (assembly GCA_033310375.1). Taxonomy (NCBI): domain Eukaryota; kingdom Metazoa; phylum Mollusca; class Gastropoda; order Neogastropoda; family Conidae; genus Conus; species Conus canariensis. The sequence goes on along the minus strand of CM065724.1, from coordinate 20,441,314 downwards.
CATCTCTAAACCACAAAATAAACAGCAAAATTCTTGTTTTGTGCAAAGGATAATAAGAACTGCATCAAAAAGCTATGGTTGTTGATTTCAACATTTGTGCCCGAGGTCAAGTAAAAGAATTCAGCTGCATATTTTCAGTCACATTATTCACCAACAGTACATCATAATTTGTACACCGCTTTTTGTATGGGAATGGGGGGGGGGGGGAGGAATACAACTGAGGTGAGAAGGGGCATCTCCATTTTCATCTGCAATGAAAAAAAAAAAAAATTCATCCTTTCTGAAACCATGTTCTATCAAGCTGTAACCTGTATGAAATACTCACATTTTTTTTTTTTTTTTTTTGATTCAGCTATTTATATCTCAGTACTAGAAATGTGCAGATTTTCAGACTTTTTTTTTTTTTTTTTAAAGGCCCGAGATGGTCTCTGAGGTTGGCTTGGCTAATCACACACTTGTTTTGAGCACTTCAGACGTCTATAAACGAACACAGTACCTTACATGTAAATTAAGCTACGCTCAACTGACCATTATGGCGCCAAGAGCACACTTCTAGTGTCCTGTCTACTGACTCTGGCATATCACAACCAGGGCTACAGAGCCACTTCCTTGTGCACGCATTGTTGATGACTGCACAGATGTGTCGTCCGCCAGACTGAGGGACCACCAATGAATGCATGAATGAATGACAGCAAGAAGAGAGGACCAGCCCACAAAACCCTCCACGTGCATGTAATCTCTCCCCGCCCCCCTCCCCCCTATCATTCATCATATGGAACATATACGTGGGAAAATGTTGAGGCAATCAATTCCTCCATCCTTCTGGCTATGACTTCACAAAGATTTTTTTTTTTAAAAGGAGGAGGGGTGGTGGGAAGGGGGGGGGAGTGGAGGAAGTGAAAATGATGGAAAAGACAGTATTCAATAAGAGTTCAATCCTTTGATGGTAGCATGTGGGAACCACCCAGTTCTGTCCTGTGAACAGAGCCATTTGTTACCCACGCCTACAGCAGACGTTTGTCTCCCAGACTCATCAGTAGACCCAGCTAGGCGGTGCTAGTCCACTAATAATATCTAAAACAGATACACCATCTTAAAGCCAGTGATAGTCTCACCACCACAACAGAAGAACACAAAAGTCCAATAGCCTCCAAAGGCAGCCAGCCAAGGGCATAAAACGAGAATGCGAAGAAAGTACTATAAGAAAATAAGTAGCCCCCAAAATAAGTAAACAATCACCATCTAAAAACACAACTTTTGACCCTATGTTTGATCCATAGAGGATGCAAGGGAGGTCAGACAATGCCAACAGCTTGAGTGAGTTGGCTTTGACCTTTGATAACCCCGAACAGCTCATCGGCAGAGCGCCAGACTGGTGATCCTTGTGATCCTGGAATCACAGGTTTGAAGAATCACTGGACCATTTTGGCACCGGAGGATTTTTTTTTTCT
>CM065724.1:20407363-20434863 GCA_033310375.1 Conus canariensis | reverse complement strand
CAACCCTGCTGAATGCCCCCCACACATAATGTGTGCTGGCGCACTCACATGTATACACACACACACACACACACACACACACACACACACACACACCACACACACACACACACACACACACACACACACACACACACACACACACACACACGCATGCATTCACATACACAAACTCTGCGAGGGAATTTCAAGTTGTTCACCTAATGCTTGATATCAACTCTGGGACAGCAGAAATGTCACTAAATTTCACACATGCAGTTTAAGTTATATTGCATAGAGCCCGGCTGACATGCATGCAGCCATATCTGGGATGCCATCTCGTCGGAATTAACTATCTGCATGCAAGTAAAAAAAAAAAAGAATAATAATAAACAAATACAGGCACAAACAGATGTTTAAAAACCTCACTGGAATTGCTTCTCTCTCTCTCTCTCCCCCTCCCCCCCTCTCTCTCTCTCCCCCTCCCTCCCTCTCTCTCTCTCTTTCTCTCTCTCTCCGGTACTCAAAAGTCACATTAGCAGGGACACCTCTGAATAAGAGTTTCATGGAGTCTGCAGTAAACTACCTATATCTGACATCGTCAAAGTCCCAACACTCTAAAAGAACACGTTTACTGTGAGTAGTAAGTACATGACATTGAATGCACCATGCAACTTCCTCACCTTTCAAAAGCTACGAGTGAGTGTAAAAGGACCGGCCTGTGTGTACAAAGCTGGTATGTACTTTATAGCCACTAGTGACATATGTAAAAAAAACTCTTTAAGGTTTCGGGTGGACTTGAAAGAGTTTGTTACTTGTCTGCCTATACCAGTCCATTCGCCAGACGTCTCTGGCATTGTCTGAGCTTGGTTTTAGATGAACATGAATTGTAATGGACACAGGATCTGCTGAACTTTGTATTTGTAGTATTCTTGGCTTGTTGATCCACCACCTCACCACACACACACACACACACACACACACACACACACACACACACAAGTACACACACACACACACACACACACAAGTACACACACACATAACACACACACACACACACACACACACACACACACACACACATACACACACTGGGGAAAAGAGAGTATCAAATCGTTTACCTTGTGTTCAACATCATCGCTGGGAACAGTGGAACGTCGCTGAATTTCGTACATGGTGGTTGCCACACCCTCCCCCACCTGTTGTTAACACGGAAGGAAAAACAGTCAGAACACTTAATGGATTCAAGGCATTATCTAAACCTGAATCCCACACACAACCTCAAGCTGTTTTATGATGGGAAAAAAATCCCAATACTTCCATTTTTTAATAATTTATTGCATGTTTTCACATGATAGTTTCCATACAAATTGCCAGGTGGCCATCTTACGTCATCTTCATGAACATTGTCTACAGATATGTAAATTACTTGATCTTTCAGCAAATAACTTTTTTTTTCACAATTATAGATATCCAGCAGGACTTTAAGGTTTACTAGCACTTTCCTTTTCAGACCAATATGATCAATGGTTTTTCACACACACACACACACACACACACACACACACACACACACACACACACACACACACTCACACACACACTCACACACTCAAACACACACACACACACACATGCACATTCACTTAACACACACATACATTCACTAAACACACACACACACATATTCACTAAACACACGCACGCACGCACACATGCTTGCATGCACACACACACACACACATACACACACACACACACAACACACACACACACACACACACACATTTCACTTTCACAATTTTTCTAAGACCGAAAAAGAAATTGATAATAATCTGACTTGTGAATGAAGAACCAAAAGTAAAAGCAATCCACTCAACAACTATTAAAGACACACACACACACACACACACACACACACACACACACACACACACACAGAGAAAACAAAAAACAAACAAAAAAACAACAAAACAAAACCTACTCTAAATCAAGCAGCAATACAGAACAAGGAAAGCTGTTAGAAGAACAAAACACAGCTCAAAACATAGTACAATACATAGTCATGCATTCAACCATGCAAAACAAAAGCATTAATAATTAGAGAAACATCAAAGCATGCATGCATGCATATATGCAAACAGGCACACACACACTCACACACACACACACACACACACACACACACACACACACACACACACACACACAGAGGATAACAGAGAAACAGATCTTGGACACACAACTTTGGTCGCAAGCATTGGGTGAGGAAGTGGATTAGACTTTAGAGCTTTTTCTTCAAGGATCCCCCACCCTACCCCCACCCCCCATCTCTCTTATCCTCCTCCCTCTCTTTCTCTCCTCCCCCCCCCCCCCACCCCTACTGCTCTCTCTCTCTCTCTCTCTCTCTCTCTCTCTCTCTCTCTCTGCCAACATGGGAAGAGTTGGCACAGCCACAGACAGATAAAGAAGGAGAGTAAAACTGAGATAGACAAACAAAAGGACAGGAACGGAGGGGGGGGGGGGGGGGGGGGGTGGTGGATGGTTGAGAGGAAGCAATGGATTTGTTTCGACCAAAGATTTCAACCAAAGCTGCAGCTCCAGCAAAGCTTTATTCTCACCATCACAACCTTACATTTTTGTTTATTTGTACCAACAGACATTGTGTTCTCTTTCACACACACACACACACATACACACACACACACACACACAAAACAGGTAAACATCACTGTACTTCAGCCTCTGCGTGAACCACTGGTGGTGGCGGTGGTGAAGAAATAGAACCATCAAGAACGTAAGAATTGAGCGAACATCGCAACATGAAATCCTCTTCTGCCCTTGACTTCTTAGACATCCGTAAACTTCCTCCTCTGCGCAAGCCGACGGTTTTTGCTTTCAACAGACCGCTGCAAACAGAATGGGTGTGCCATGAGAGCCACTGAAGCTGCTGATCAGGAAGAACCAATGAGAGGGGCAAGTGGGGAGAGAGAATGGGGAATGGATGGAAGAGTAGACGAGGAGAGTGGGTGGGAGACTTAATCACCAAAACCCATCAAAGAGACCAAGACAGAAGAGCACAGTGGGTGGGTATGGGGGCCAGGGGTGTGTTTGAAGCACCGCAATGCACAGCACGGCAATGCACAGCCTTTGCTTTGAAGGTTTACAGACCCCCGCCAGTGAACAACGCAACAAACGGAGAAATTCAAAGGGCAAACTAGGTTGGCAGAGCACGGTAGTCAGTCAAGGTTGAGCAGATCCTGTATCCTGTCCTTCGGTGGACACTAAACACGCTGGCCAGGGCAGCCTGACCATCAACCAGGCTGAAAGGACATACCAACTCCCATCTCCCCCCCTTCTGTCTCCTCCTCCTCCCTCTCTCTTTCTCCCTTCCTTCCCCCTCTTGTTCCCATCACACCGTGGACGGGTGTCGGAATGAGCGGGGTGTGGCTGTGGACGGGGTGTCGGAATGAGCAGGTGTGGCTGTGGACGGGGTGTCGGAATGAGCAGGTGTGGCTGTGGACGGGGTGTCGGAATGAGCAGGCTGTGGCTGTGAACGGGGTGTCGGAATGAGCGGCGTGGGTGCACTGCCACAGAGGTGGCACAGAAGTTGGGACAGCAAAAAAAAAAAAAAAAAAAAAAGAAGAAAAATGCAGTCTCCAGCTGAGCTTTATTCTCACCATACAACGGTACAGTTTTGTTGATTTGTATGAACCGAGACTGTCTTCACTTTCAATCCCTTCTCTCTCTCCTCTCTCTCTCTCCTCTCTCTCTCTCTCTCTCTCTCTCTTTCTCTCTCACACACACACACACACACACATTTTATTTTCACAATTTTTCTAAGACAGAAAAAAAAATTGATAGTAATTTAACTTGGGAATGAAGAACCAAAACTAAAAGCAATCCACTCTACCATTAAAAAAAAAAAAAAAAAAACCCAAAAAACACAAAGAAAAAAAAACCTACTCTACATTCAGCAGCAACACGGAGCAAGGAAAGATGTTAGAAGAACAAATACAGCTCAAAATATGGTTGATACACAGTCATACAATTCAACCATGCAAAACAAGAATATTAATGATTAGAGTAATATCAAAACATGCATGCATGCATGCATACACACACACACACACACACACACACACACACACACACCACACACACACACAAACACACTCACACACACACACAAATCTTGGACACACAACTTTGGTCGCAAGCCTTAGGTTTGGAAATGTATTAGAGCTTTTTCTTCAAGGATCCCTCCTCCCCATCTCTCCCATCATCCTCCCTCTCTTTCTCTCCCTCCCCCCCTACTGCGCTCTCTCTCTCCCTCTCTCTCTCTCTCTCTCCTTTTCTCTCTGTCACTCTCTGCAATTTTCTTCTTAAATTATGTGGGGAAAAAAAAAAAAAAACCCACCACCACAGTTGGCCGTTGTCATAGCCTTTGTATACAATGGATAATTTGTGTTTTACTCCAATAACGTCAAGTATGGAATCCATTGTGCCATGAAATTTCCATGGGGCATGTTAAGAAGAGCAGCATACTTTTCTGTTTCATATCTGGCTTTCAAAAATACAATAAAGATTGGAACTGATGGTAAACTCTTTTCATATTTACATTTATAAATATAAAATTTGGCGAGTAGCAGGATTAAGTCAAACGTTCTATCAGATTTAAAGTTACAATCACAACCAAACAGAACAATATTTTCATCAAGCAACAGTTTTATAATGTTACATTTTCTGTTTACCACATTTTGAAACTCTTTCCAGAAGTTTTGTACATACTGGCAATGCCAAAATATATGCTGAGTATTTTCTTTTTCTCTCTCTCACAAAAAGAGCATTTATCCGACTCTTCAATTCCCATGTGTTGCAAAATAACATTGGTTGCCAATATTCTGTTAATAATTCTCATTTGAAACCATCTTAGTTTAATGTCTTTTACCTGTTGGACTTTGTGAAAAGTTTTCATCCATATAACCTCCTTATGTAGTCTTACATTCCATTTATTGCAAAAACCTGAATTTTTTTTTTTTTTTTTTTTTCCGTTCGTTTGTTTGTTTGACTGTTTGGTTTTCTGTTGCTTACGCTTTTCTGATTTCTCTCCCTAAGGCTTGTTGTGATTTAAAATAATTCTCTATGTGATTTGATGTGGCAAACAACAATAATTTGTTAATGAATTACATCCAATCACTTCGTTGTAATTAATCGAATATGAATACAATTTTGTTAGACACTATCTCGTTTATAAATGTCTGTGATTTGAGGTGTAAACAACTGTCAATACTTGGTTATGAGTTATGTCTAATAATTTCGTCGTACTTAATTGAATATGCTCCTGTATTTGTGTTCATGGTGTCTGGTTTGTACTCTCTGATTTTTTAAATAAAAACCTTTTCAAAAAAAAAAAAAAAATCATGTGAAAAATGTATTCATAAACACTATAAAGATAGCTATCCTGTCCAGTTAAAGACACTACTGCAAAATAAAAATGCTGTCATAATGAGAGATGCTGCTATGTTTGTACATTACCCTTTATGTTTTAGAGAGGAACAGTTGAATGAAATGTTATAAACTTAAATTTGTTCTTTTTGTTATTGCCAAATGAGCATCTTTCTTTTTGAAAATTTTTCTATATAAATCATTCATTTTCAATAGCATAAACAATTTCATGTTACGTGTCTCATGTGGATAGGCTGGAGGCCTCACATTAAAGTCACGAGTTCACAAGTTCTCTCTCTCTGCCGACATGGGAAGAGTTGGCACAGCCACAGACAGATAAAGATGGAGAGTCAAACTGAGATAGACAAACAAAAGGACAGGAACGGGGAGGGGGGGGGGGGGGGGGGGGGGGGGATGGTTGAGAGGAAGCAATGGATATGTTTCGACCAAAGATTTCAACCGAAGTTGCAGTCTCCAGCAAAGCTTTATTCTCACCATCACAACCATACCTTTTTGTTAATTTGTACCAACAGAGATTGTTTACTTTCACTCCCTTCACACACACACACACACACACACACACACACACACACACACACACACACTGGTAAACATCACTGTACTTCAGCCTCTGCGTGAACCATAGGTGGCGGTGGTGGTGGGGGAGCAGAGTCATCAAGACCGCAAGACATCAGGGAACATTGCAACATGAGATCCTCTTCCGCCCTTGACTTCGATTTCCGTAAACTCCCTCCTCTGAGCATGCCGATTCCGCCGTCTTTCCCTTTCAACAGAAGGCTGCTGCAAACAGAATGGGGTGTGCCGTGAGAGCCAGCTGAACAATTCCCCACTGAAACTGCTGGTCAGGAAGAACCAGTAAAGGGGGAAGTGGGGAGCGAGAAGGGAGAATGGATGGAAGAGTAGAGGAGAGTGGGTGGGAGCCGTAATCACCAAAACCCATCAAAGAGACCTGGACAGAGGAGGACAGTGGGTGGATGTGGGGGGCCAGGGGCGTGGCTTGCAGCACAGCAATGCACAACATGGCAATACACAGCCTTTGCTTTGAAGGATTTACAGACCCCTGCCAGTGAACAACGCAACAAACGGAGAAATTCAAAGGGCAAGCTAGGTTGGCAGAGCGCGAGCGCGGACATCACTAAAAGTCAAACAGATCCTGAATGCTGTCCTTTGGCCGACACCAAGCACGCTGGCCAGGACAGCTTGACCGTCAGCCAGGCTGAAAGCACTTATCGCTGAGGCTAACCCCTCCTCCTCTGCCACGATATCACGACAAAAGCTGTGAAGGTTTGTTTCATGTTCTCTCCTGAAGGTCTATGTATCTAACATTTCACAGAATGCCTCGCTACGAGTAAAATTATCTTTCCGTAATTAACAGGGGGCTACTTGCTTATCAATATGAGAAGTGTCATTCAAAATGGCAGCGAAGTCCAAGCACAGACAACCAAAACCATTTCGGAAATTCTTAGTCTAATAAACTGATTCAAAGTGCACAGGCATCCCATGAGAAGCAACAGACCTATAATCTGATTCTTTCTTTCTTTCTTTCTTTCTGCGTACACTGGCTGATACTTCTGCGGACACTGCCTGTATAGACAGGCAGTGGAGTTTTGTGTGCATGACCGTTTTTTATCCCACCATTAAGGCAGCCATACTCCATCTTCGGGGAAGGTGCATGCTATGTGTAATGTGTCATCCATACCAACGGCCAAACTGGCCTTCTCTTCCGAAAGTTGGTGATGGGATTTTACGTGTGTGCAAGATGTGCGTGCGTTCACACACGGAACCTCAGTTTATAGTCTCATCCAAAGGACTGTATGGGAAATTGAGTCAGAAGCAATGTTAACTCTGAGGGAAAAATCCCCCTGTACCGAAATTCGAACCCGCAACCCCAGGATCATGAGTCCGGTGCTCTACCAACAGAACTATTCTGGCCCCTATAATTTGCTTAAATCTGCATCAGCAGCCTGCCAAGACGGTCCATGTACACAGACGATCGAACAGGGTGGTGGCACTGACCAGAGTAAACGATGTCCAGTCCTTTAAGGCAAGGTAAGGTAATGTTGCTTATAGCCCAGCCGACTGCAAAGGGCCATATCAGGGCTGTCATCGCTGTTGAAGTCAAGGCACAGTCCAGTTCTCTGATCTGGAGTCACGCCATAGATCTACACCATGGATTCACGCCATAGATCTACACCATGGATTCACGCCATAGATCTACACTATGGATTCACGCCATATATATCTACACCATGGATTCACGCCATAGATCTACACTATGGATTCACGCCATAGATCTACACCATGGATTCACGCCATAGATCTACACCATGGATCAACGCCATAGATCTACACCATGGATTCACACCATAGATCTACACCATGGATTCACACCATAGATCTACACCATGGATCAACGCCATAGATCTACACCATGGATCAACGCCATAGATCTACACCATGGATTCACGCCATAGATCTACACCATGGATTCACGCCATAGATCTACACCATGGATTCACGCCATATATATCTACACCATGGATTCACACCATAGCTCTACACCATGGATTCACGCCATAGATCTACACCATGGATTCACGCCATAGATCTACACCATGGATCAACGCCATAGATCTACACCATGGATTCACGCCATAGATCTACACCATGGATTCAAACCATAGATCTACACCATGGATTCACGCCATAGATCTACACCATGGATTCACGCCATAGATCTACACCATGGATCCACACCATAGATCTGCACCATGGATTCACTCCATAGATCTACACCATGGATTCACGCCATAGATCTACACCATGGATTCACGCCATAGTTCTACATCATGGATCTGCACCTTGGATCCACACCAAGATGAAGGCCTACTGGATTCGTCCAAGGACCACAGCCCGTCTTTCCACCAAGTTTTGTTAAGGCCGATCTGGCAGATGTTGTGTTGCCTTGCTGAGCAGATCCTGAAGCCGCCTTCTGAGTCGGATCTGTACTACAGAGCCGCCCCAAATTCAGTGAATTCATCTTTGAGCCACCGCCCATCTTTCAATTAAGTTTTGTTCAAATCCCTCAAGTATGTTGATGATGTTGTTGTTGTTGTTGTTGTTGTTTTCGTGATCTTGCTAACTAGCTAACAGAATGCACTGAAGAAATTGAACAATGTGCAGTGTTACAGCACCCACCATACAAGTAAGGCACCATGGAACTGGTGGTTGTTTTCAGGTCTTGCCTATCTGTATGCAGAAGGGCCATCGCAGACATCGGCATCAAAATCAAGAATCAATGCCAATAGCATGCGTCATGATGCTCGCAGTTCTAGACATTTAGTGGAGCGAGCCATGCATTTGTAAATGGGAAACAGCTTCTCTGTATCTTTAGTCTGAGTCTTCTACATTTGCCCAGTCTCACCCGCAGGCCGTCAACATTGAAGACTCGTCTTTGCCATGGTTCACAGACAATGTGTTGCTGTACAGATTTTCCTGGCTTCTACACAGCTGCGTTGATCTACACGGGGCTGTTTGGCTTCATTCTTTTCGTCACTGAAGTCCGCCATATTGTCTAGTTCTGCTGCTTAGCTGAGAGAGTCAGGCCCCTTGTTTGACTGAGATCACTACTGACTGGTGAAGTCTGGCATCAAAACGCTCACCAATCTTGCACTACATTGCTTGAATAGCAGCATTAACAAACAAACAAAAACAAAAAAAAAGAAACAAGGGGAGAAAAAAAAAACCAAGAAAAAAAAACAGGCAGGTAAAACAACACAATCCTGGAACCAGGCATCACAAGCCTCAGCTTGAGGCTCACTCATGGAGTGACTCATCAAAACAATTTTGCTTTGTGGATGATACTGTGTACCAGAATCCTGACTTTGATGCCCATCTGTCACACCCCTCAGTCTGTCTGTCTGTCTGTCTGTCTGACCCCAAGGCTGCCAGACCATACCTGTGCATCTTTGCCAGGGCACCCCATGCTCTGCATTTGGGATTCATACACGCAACGCTGATATCCACTATTTTTCAAAATTTCACACTAAAGGTACAAACATGCTGCAAGATGTTTGTGTGTAAGTATGTCTATGCATAGTGACAATTTCGCATGCACGTTTTGTCCAGCTGATGCACAAAATTCAAATAAGATCAAAATAAGGGTGCTGCATCTGTAATTCATCCTCAGTACAACTCAACAGACTGCATCTTGTCACCAGATTTCCTTGGCGTCATCACCAGTGTTGAGCACAATCATTTCAAGAGAATTTGCTCTTTTACACACACACACACACACACACACACACACACACACAAACACAACCCCCCCCCCCCCCCACACACACACACACACACACAACACACACACACACACACACACACACACACACACACACACACACACACACACACAAACACACACACACACCAGAAAAAGAAAAGAAAAGAGGCAAAGCCAACAAGTAGTTTGAATGAGACAAAAACGTGCCTCATGAGACCATGATGCTGCCCCTGAATCCTCATCAACTGCAACCCCTAATTTGTTTATTTGGTTGGTTGTTTGACCTTTTTTTTTTCAAATACATACTAAAGAATCCTTCATCCAAATCAGGGGTAGTTTGTTTGGCTAATTTTCTTTTTTTTTTCTTTTTTTTTTTAAAGAAAAAAAAAAGATGGCAGCCTGATTAAATTTTTTGTCAAAACTACAGCGGACAATACAAAGTCAGCAAAGAAGTCCAAAAGATGAAATGCTTTCACCACCAGCTCCTCACACTTCCAACATTCGGCAATAGCAAGTTTGGGGCTATTCTTTATACCCTCTTAAAAGTTTAAGCTGATCTACATACATCTTCAAAAAAAAAAAAGTTTTTTTTTGGGGGGGAAGCTGCTCTCACAAAATGAGAGAGTGGGGGGAGAGAGAGAGAGCGGAGAACAGTTTCATTCAATCTGAAAGGTCAGTATCTCTAATTGATTTAGATTTAGATGAAGCTTGGCGCAAAACTGACAACATGTCAAAGGAAAATAAAACACCTGTGCATGAGTGACTGAAACCAAACCAAAAAGAAAAAAATCCCAAAAACGGTGTCCAAGAAGACAAGCAATCTTCATTTGCACTCAGGATATCCCCCCCCCCCCCCCCCCCATCAGCTGAGTTTGTGTATCTTTCTTAATCAAATACTGCTTACATTTCAAAGGCCTATCAGGTACTATCTCATAATTCCCACAGGTAGAGAGTGGGGCAGTACCCACAAAGAGAAACCAATAATGCCAGTCTCCTCACTCTCCACCGCTCTAACTAAACTTGGTTCCCAACAGGGTTCTAAATTGACCTCCAATGACTACTTCCTGTCCCTTAAGCGCAGGCTCCATTGAACCTTGGATCCCTGCTGAATAACAATGTAGAAGAAAAAGAAGCACAATGGTGACAGATCTCCAGGAACCGGCCACGACTTTATCCCCTTGACTGTTACTGACGAGTCCATCGGATCTGCGCAACATTATGGCATCTGTGTGTGTGTGTGTGTGTGTGTGTGTGTGTGTGTGTGTGTGTGTGTGTGTGTGCTTTGTCTGTGTGTCTGTGTGCGTGTGTATGTGCATGTGCAATTGTGTGTGTGTGTGTGTGTGTGTGTGTGTGTGTGTGTGTGTGTGTGTGTGTTGTGTGTGCGCGCGCGTGCGTGTGCGTACGTGCATGCATGTATACATGCATGCGTGCATGTGTGTGCGTGTGTGTGCATACTTGTGTGTGTGTGTATGTATATGTGTGCGTGCTCTTGTGTGTGTGTAAGTGTGTGTGTGTGTGTGTGTGTGTAAGTGTGTGTAGTGTGTGTGTGTGTGTGTGTGTGTGTGTGTGTGTGTGTGTTTCATAAAATGTGTAAATTGTATGCATGTGTCTGTGTCCGTCTGTCTGAATGAGAGCGAGGGGGTGGGGGTGGGGGGGGACATGTATAGAGAACATCTGAAATGAGGGGAGAAACAGAAAGACAAAGAAAAGGAAATCAGGAGACACAGAAAGTGACAAGACAAGTTCTCACTCCGAATTATTGACATCTCACTCACTTTAAGAAGCTGTACCAAAATCATTCAACCAAGTATGCGCTAAATATGTAAGAGTCAGAGAGAGAGAGAGAGAGAGAGAGAGAGGTGGGGGGGAAGAGGAAAGACACACTGTTAAAGACAGACAGATAGAAGAGAAATTTATGTTAGTGTTCTCCTGAAATTGCTCAAACAACTGAAATAAATAACAAAGCATACAAATACAGAGAGAGAAACCAAAAAAAGAGTGCAATGGAAACAGAAAGGTAGTGAGTCTGAGTGACAGATACATCAAGAGAGACAGACAGTCAGAAACACAAAGAGCGAGAGAGAGAGAGAGAGAGAGAGAAAAAGAAGGATGGGAGAGAGACAAAGAGAGGAAGAGAGAGAGAATGATCGTTGAATCAGGATCACTACAGAGTTAAAGTTAAAGGTTATCTCTCCAGAGACTAACAGCAGTAACACCATGAACTTTTAGAGGTTCACCATGCCTCAAACATGACATTACGGAAAGACACACCGCGCTCTCTCCATCCACCATAGGTCTCTTATGTACGCATGTTCTGTTATGCTGGAATTAGATTTTTTTCCCATTACCCTTATCCCCACCCCCAGTCTCTCTCTCTCTCTCTCTCTCTCTCTCTCTCCCTCCCTCTCTCTCTCTCTTGTTTTCCACTTCTAATTATCTGTGTAACCTGTCACGCTCATTTTACTGACTGTCTGAAGTGTGTCTGTGGATAACCCACAAAGTATTTTTATGTGTGCCCTCCCCTCCCAACTCTCCTCACCCCCTTTCTCTCTCCCTCTGTCGCCCCCTTCTCCCTCTCAACTGACCTTGCATTATCTTTGTATGACCTTTGTTTTTCATGTTTTTGTCACTGCAGACCCTACACAGGGCAAGGACAAGATTTTTTTTTTCTTTAAAAAAGGAAGGACATCAGTGCTTTGATCCATGATCCTGATCGATAAATTCTTTTCATCTCACCTTCTCCAGCCCTGACCTCCCCTGAACCGAATCAAGTGCCCAGTTAATGCTGGAGGTCCTCCTAAAACACCCTGACCACCTGTGGTGAATAGTCCAGGTAGATGACACACCTGACGGATTCTAAAGATTATTCACGACGCTCCGCCAAAGAACGTAGACAAACGAATCACAAGACAAACCACGACGTGTTTCGACCTCTTAGGTCTTCTTCAGTCAAGATACACAACACTAAGGACAACCAGAAAGAACGAGCGATCACTTAGCTTCATCCATTTCAGCGCAAGATGGGTGTTGAATGAAAGCAAGGGTAGGTCCGTGGTACTGTAGATGATCACTGGAAACAATGTGAACATCCATATACAAAACTCGAAAAACACGTTTACATTTTTATAGGGACGCCTCATTTTCAATCAACGCCTATCTTGCACCCAACTGGATGAAGATAAGCGACTGCTCCTTCATTTTGATTGTCCTAAGTGTGTTTTTTTGCTTAATGAAGACCTAAGAGGTCGAAATGGGTCGTGTTTTGTCTTGTGATTCGCTTGTCTACGTTTTTCGGTGGAGCCTTATAATTAACTTTTAGAATTTGTTTAGATTTCCGCCTGCAGTCGCCTCACTTTGCAACTAGATCTTATACTTATCGGAGTGAACAAGTCCAGAACAGCATCAGGAACTGCAGATCTACTCAAAAATCAGTGTATCCCTGGCTGTGTGACAAAATGTGTACCTATGCCTGTGTGGTTTAGAGAGAGAGAGAGAGAGAGAGAGAGAGAGAGAGAGAAGAGAGAGAGAGAGAGAGAGAGAGAGAGCACTTGGGATTAATCAAAACTGGGTTCTCAGAATGAACCAACGGTGACAGCTCGGCTTATACCAAGGCCGGGTGTACAGAATGTACCAAATATGGGCACTCAGATCACATCAAAGGTAAACACTGAGTGCTTAAAATGTTACCGCAAGGTTAGGTGCTCAGAATGGTCCAAGAACCGAAAAAACAAAAGTAGTCTTAGACACAAACGCACACGCCAGTGTCTCGTTAAAAAGCCCACACCAACATATGTGCTCAGACATAAACACATACAAATACCCCCCACCCCCACCCCACCCACCCACACACACACACTCACACACACACACACACACACACACACACACACACACACACAACACTCACACACACATGCCTTAACCTTCAAGAGCATTCCTATCAAACTGACCCAATTCAAAACAACACACACACACACACACACACACACACACACACAAAATTCTCTCTCTCTCTCTCTCTCTCTCTCTCTCTCTCTCTCTCTCTCCACACACACACACACACACAACAACAACAACAACAACAACAACAACAACACACACACACACACACACCGCAAATCACACAAACAAATCACTGTACCGCAAATCACACAAACAAATCACTGTACCGCAAATCACACGAACAAATCACTGTACCGCAAATCACACAAATAAATCACTGTACCGCAAATCACACGAACAAATCACTGTACTTCAGCTTTTGCGTGAACCACAAGCGGCGGAGAGGCTGAACAGATAAAGCTAGGCTCCAGCGAACAATCAAGCATGCGTTCCTCCTCCACCCTCAAGCTCCTAGATCTGCTCCCCCAGGCTATGGAAGCACCGAAACCTTTTCTCAAAGGGCTGCAAACAGAACAGGCGCACTGTGAAGTCCACTGGAGAACAATTCTCCACCACAAAACGCTGGCCAGAAATGACCAGTAACTGCCAGTGATGAAGGACTAGGAGAGGGAGGAAGGGATTGAATGGAAGCCAAGACGGGAAGGGCTGGGGGGTGCTTTTGATCTCTAAACCCATCTTCTTCTTCTTCTTCTTCTTCTTCTGTGTACGCAGGCTGATACTCCTGTGGACACTCCCTGTATAGACAGGCAAGGATTAATCCTATCTATCCAACAAACTAGGAGGCTGATTGATTTCTAATACACAAGGAGGAAGATTTGCGTGTGAAAAAGGACGGCGAGAGGGAGGAGGGCACGGATGGAAGCGAAGACGGGAAGGGTTGGGTGCTACGATCTCCATCAACTAGGAGACTGATCGATTGACTGATTGATTGGGGCCCGGAATAGCTCAGTTGGTAGAGCGCCGGACTCGTAATCCAAGGGTTGCAGGTTCGAATCTCCGCCGGGCCGTTTCGGTACAGGGGGATTTTTCCCTCGGAGTTAACATTAGTTCTGACTCCATTTCCCATACAGTCCTTCGAATGAGACTATAAACCGAGGTTCCGTGTGTGAACGCACCCCTAACATCTTGCAAGAACATATAAAATCCCATCACCAACTTTCGGAACAGAAGGCCAGTTTTGGCCATTGGTATGGATGACACGTTACACATAGCATGCACCTTCCCTGAAGATGGAGTATGGCTGCCTTAATGGCGGGATAAAAAACGGTTATGCACACAAAACTGCACTCCCTTTGTTGGGTAGATGGGATTAATACTTGCCTGTCCATATAGGGAGTGTCCGAAGGAGTATCAGCCTGCATACGCAGAAGAAGATTGATTGACTGATTGATCTATAATACGCTAACAAGAAGATTTCAGGCCAAGGCCTCGCCTTACAATCTGTCCTTGTCGTGCGCTGGCGGCAGGCAGTGGCAGCGGAGAGATTGAGCAGAGATTCCAACTCCTCAGCGAACACTGGAGCACGAGATCCTCCTCAGCCCTCCAGCCCCTAGATCTCCGCAATGTTCACTGAAGAGAAGGAGAAGAAGATGGCGGAGAAGGAGAAGAAGATGGCGGAGAAGGAGAAGAAGATGGATGAGAGGGTCAGGGGGTGTGACCTACCGGCATGGCAGTGCAGAACCTTCGCTCGGTATGATCACAGACCTCTGTAAGTGAACAATCAAACAAGACTGTGGAAATCCGTGTGGGGTGGGGGGGTGGGGGGGGGGGGGCGCAGACCTCTGCAATGGCTGAACAGATCCTGGATCCCTAACATGGATCCACACTAAGTCTGAAGAGTTCGTCCTTGGACCACAGTCCCTCTCTTCATCACATTTTGTTACATTGTTACACACACACACACACACACACACACACAGAGAAATAGTTAAGGCAAAACTCCATACTAAACATGGCTTTAGCTAATCATAGTCTGCTGTGATACAAGGACACTTCATCAAGCACTGAGTTCCAAAACATGTGGTCTGACACCTTCTTTGAAGAGCCCTTCTTTTTCTTTGTGCTGCTTTTTCATTACAACATTTTTCTTGTGTTAAATAATCTAAAACTTCTGTTTCTGTCTGACGATCATTATTCAGACGCCGTTCAGTGAAAATCATATTCACAACTTCTATTTCCATTGTCATTTTGACATATGTGCAGTTCCAAACCACACAAAAGATTCCCAAGTGAAGTATGAATGGTCAGAACCAGTTAGCAGCCCCCAGGGGCAGAGATGTACATATAACATCCAGGTGATGTTAACATGTTTTCCAAGACCTGTTCGCATTTTCATAAAATGTTCCGGACGGCCAAAACCACAACTGTCAAAGTAACAGACGACGAGAAGAGTTGGTACTTTTGTTCCTCCCACTCCCTCCCCCTCCATAACCCCCCCCCCCCCCCCACCCCTCAGAACAATTTCCATATTCATGCTTGAACATATTCAGCCAGTGGAAAAAGTAAAATTGTAGCTAGTTTATGTACGTGCATACATGCATGTATGTGTGCGCATTTGTGTCTGTGTGTGTATGTGTGCATGCATGCATGCACGTGAGTGTGCATGTATATGTGTGTACATGTGAATGAATGTAGGAAACAGGAAGATTGAGAGAACAGACTGGGTGGTATAGAAGGGAGGGCAAAGAAAGCCAGCGAGACAGAAAGTGACAGAGAGTGGTCAATCAAACCTAAGAGCATCTTGCTTATTGTAACAAGAAGGTGCTCCCAAAACATACTGATCAAGTGTGCGATAAAATGTATAAACAGCCACAGAGAGAAGAGAAAGAAATAAGGAGAAGAAAGACAGGCAGACTGTCAGGAGAGAGAGAGAGGGGGGAGGGGGGGGGGGGGGGGGGGGGGGGGGGAGAGAGAGAGAGAGAGAGAGAGAGCCAGACAGACAGACATATAGAAAATGAAAAAGCGATCTATGTTAATGGTCTCTTGAAATAACTCCACCAACCGAAACAGTGAACAACAGAGATAGAGAGAAAGAAAAAAGGTAGAAAGGGAGAAACAGAAAGGCAGAGAATCAGAGACACAGAAACAATGAGAAAGTTACAGAGACATACAGACAGATAGGGCGGGGCGAAAGGGGGGTTGAAGGGAGGGGGGAGAGGGGTGGGAGGGGGAGAGGGGGTGGGGCAACGATCAGAATCATCAACATCTTGCTTGATGCAAGGGTAGGCTGACAGTTGCATTTCCAGAGCTTAACAGCTCCGGCGCATTGAACTATTACAGGTTCACTAACAGAAACACTAACTGAGTATGACAGGTTCACTAACAGTAACACTAACTGACTAAGGCATAGCACCGAGAGAAGCTGAGCCTAACCCCCTCTTTCCACCACCCCCAGTCTCCCCTGAACTGAACCTGGTGCCCGTTCACTGCTGGAGATGCTCCTAAAACAGGTTGAGGAACTGTGGGAGATCCGGTTCCAGGCAACGGTACTCATGTCTGAATGAACAGGTTGGGGAACTGTGGGAGAGGTTCCAGGCAACGGCACTCATGTCTGAATGAACAGGTTGGGGAACTGTGGGAGAGGTTCCAGGCAACAGCATTCATGTCTGAATGAACAGGTTGGGGAACTGTGGGAGAGGTTCCAGGCAACGGCACTCATGTCTGAATGAACAGGTTGGGGAACTGTGGGAGAGGTTCCAGGCAACGGCACTCATGTCTGAATGAACAGGTTGGGGAACTGTGGGAGAGGTTCCAGGCAACGGCATTCATGTCTGAATGAACAGGTTGGGGAACTGTGGGAGAGGTTCCAGGCAACGGCACTCATGTCTGAATGAACAGGCTGGGGAACTGTGGGAGAGGTTCCAGGCAACGGCACTCTTGTCTGAATGAACAGGTTGGGGAACTGTGGGAGAGGTTCCAGGCAACGGCACTCATGTCTGAATGAACAGGTTGGGGAGCAAACAGCAGGAACCGCATATCTATTCAAAATGAGCCAGTCCCCACACACATGAATGACAATATGCATATGCGTCCCTCTGTGTGGGTGCTTGTGTGTGTGTGTGTGTGTGTGTGTGTGTGTGTGTGTGTGTGTGTGTGTGTGTGTGTGTGTGTGTGATTGTGCGTGCATGCGTGCGTGCGTGCGTGCGTGCCAGGGACCACCGTCTATTCAGATTGAGCCATGTACAAAATGTTAGGTGCCCAGGATGTAACAAAGCCGGGGACCACCGTCTATTCAGATTGAACCATGTACAAAATGTTAGGTGCCCAGGATGTAACAAAGCCGGGGACCACCGTCTATTCAGACTGAGCCATGTACAAAATGCTAGGTGCCCAGGATGTAACAAAGCCGGGGACCACCGTCTATTCAGACTGAGCAATGTACAAAATGTTAGGTGCCCAGGATGTAACAAAGCTGGAGACTCACCGTCTATTCAGATTGAGCCATGTACAAAATGTTAGGTGCCCAGAATGTAACAAAGCTGGGCACTCACCATCTATTCAGACTGAGCCATGTACAAAATGTTGGGTGCCCAGAATGTAACAAAGCTGGGCACTCACCGTCTATTCAGATTGAGCCATGTACAAAATGCTAGGTGCCCAGAATGTAACAAAGCTAGGAGCTCAAAAAGGTATCGAAATTGGCTGCTGAGCAACATACGAACTCTAGATGCCCAACATGTTGGGGTACTCAGAATGTACTAAAGTTGAATGCTTACTATGTACCAAGGTTACTGCAGGCTCACAGTGCGATGCAGTTCAGCAGCTCAGACATGTACATGTACCAAAACTGGGTTCTAGGAATCCATTAAAATTGTGTGCTGAGCCATGTACCAACATTAGGTGCTCAGACTGTACCAAAGCAGGGTGCTCAGAAGGTATTAAAGTTGGATGCTCAGCAAAGCTTAGAATGTACCAAACCTGAGTGCTCAGAACATACCAAAGCTGGGTGCTTACAAAGTATCAAAGATGGGTGCTCAGAATGTATCATAAAAAGCATCATTCTGTTTCATAAAAAAGCAGAGCCTTGACAACACCAACAAGGACACACACGTACATTAACGCAAGACTGCAAAACTCACTCTTTTTCTTTTTTAAGCCAGGATCCATGAAGAAAAAAAAGGCCACGAAAGAAATGGGGAAACCAAAACCAAAAAAAATCCATTTGTGGGGTTTTGCATGCATTTTCCACACACACACACACACGCATGCACACACAAGCACACACATACACACGCTGGCACGCACGCTGGCACGCACGCTGGCACGCACGCACGCTATCACTCACTCACTACCACTCACACACACACACACACACACACACACACACACACACACACACACACACACACACACACATACACACACACATACACACACACACACACACACACACACTGCACATTCACCAACAAACACCACTGTACTTTAGCCTCTGCATGAACCACTGGCGAAGGAGGAGAAGGAAGAGCTTGCGCAGCACCATACATGTAGTCCCCGAACGCTTCATCCTCCTCGCCCCACAAGCTCCTAGATCTTCGGCAGCTAGCCCTTCCGAGCTTGCCCAAACCAGCATATTTAGACTCATAGCTGGAAACATAGAAACAGCGCCTGCTGTGAGGACTGACAGAACATGGCCGCGCTGGAAAACCGCCTCTCCAGGAGAACTCAGGGAGCCTACGTGAGGACAGACTGCTGGCAAGGGAACCTGGATTTGGGCAGAGAAAGGGAGGGAAGAATAAGTGGGATAGGGTTGAAGGGGAGGTGAGCATGGGAGGAATAAGGGGGAAGGGGAGGAGAGTAACAAGAGGGGGACGGGGGAGGGGGGGGGGGATTTGGGGTGTGGAGCAACATTGGGGGGGGGGGGGGGGAGTATGGAGAAGGGGGGTGGGGAAGGTAAATGGTGGATGTTAGAATCATTCACCTCATCTAACTGATCAAAATGGGGGGGAGGGGGGGGACTGTAGACTAAGAGGGAGGGTAGGGGAGGGGAAGCCCGCCTACCTTGCACTGATCCAAGGTAAGTGACAAACTCATTAATTTTCATTGTCCTATTTGTTTTTGTCTTGCCTGAAGAAGACCTAAGAGGTCGAAACGCGTCATGGTTCATCTTGTGACTCGTTTGTCCAATGTTTCTCTTGGCGGTTTGCTAACATTTATTTAAGATTTACTCTGAAGAAAATTTGGCTTTTCTTTTTAACATATAATTTACTCTGTATCTTAAGATTCTGTACTGGTGCATCAAAAGGGAGAGAAATAATCAGTTGCTTCACCTCAGCTATATACTCCTGGTGTGGGTCCTGAACAATCTGTACATGCATGAGCGGTTATCAACTATGGTTGTGCATTAAACATCGGTCCCAGGCAGACCCACATGGTTAGTTACGTTGAAACCCTCGAGGATTCTGCTGAGCACGGGTCTTGCACTATCCACAATATGTCATAAGGCATAAACACAGTAAAAACATACAGCAAAGCCTGTGCAAAAAGCACAGGTAGTGAGGCACCAGCATTCCCTGGAGTGTGTGTAGTCCGCTGCAACGTCTGGTGAAAGTTAATGTGCAGTCTCTCTCAAGGGCAAAAGAAAAATTCTGCAGTACCTTCAGGACAATGGACAACATGCAACCTTGCCAAAAGACAACAATGGATGCAGTGCAATAAGGACAATGGTCAACTAGTAACTTCAAGAGTTAAAAATACTACAGTACAAACTTGAAAATGGGCGAAATACAACCTTACCAAAAGACAAATGAATTCTGCAGTACAATCAGGAGAATGGTCAACATACGACCTTACTGAAAGACAAATTCTGCAGTACAATCAAGAGAATGGGCGACATACAACCTTACTGAAAGACAAATTCTCCAGTACAATCAAGAGAATGGGCGACATACAACCTTACTGAAAGACAAATTCTGCAGTACAATCAAGAGAATGGGCAACATACAACCTTACTCAAAGACAAATTCTGCAGTACAATCAGGAGAATGGGCAACATACAACCTTACTCAAAGACAAATTCTGCAGTACAATCAAGAGAATGGGCGACATACAACCTTACTGAAAGACAAATTCTCCAGTACAATCAAGAGAATGGGCGACATACAACCTTACTGAAAGACAAATTCTCCAGTACAATCAAGAGAATGGGCAACATACAACCTTACTGAAAGACAAATTCTGCAGTACAATCAGGAGAATGGGCAACATACAACCTTACTCAAAGACAAATTCTGCAGTACAATCAGGAGAATGGGCAACATACAACCTTACTCAAAGACAAATTCTGCGGTACAATCAAGAGAAAGGGTGACATACAACCTTACTGAAAGACAAATTCTCCAGTACAATCAAGAGAATGGGCGACATACAACCTTACTGAAAGACAAATTCTGCAGTACAATCAGGAGAATGGGCAACATACAACCTTACTCAAAGACAAATTCTGCAGTACTATCAGAAGAATGGGCGACATACAACCTTACTGAAAGACAAACAAATTCTGCAGGCAATTCTGCAGTACAATCAGCAGAATGTGCGACATACAACCTTCATCTATCACCTATCCTGGAGTCTTGAAGACCATTGGGGCACCACGAAAGACTTCACAACCAGCCTCTTCAACTCCTGGTTCTCAGACGGTTTCAGGCAGTTGCTAAGAGTGAGGCCAGTCCATGCACTGATGTTGTCCTCCTATCCCTTTGTCTTCCTCTACTTCTGCCTCCTCACACTGTTCCTTGTAGAATGGTTTTGGCAAGTCCTGCTGATTTTGATACATGACCATACCATCTCATTTTCCATCTTTTCACTGTGGGCACCAGGTCTTCGTGCAGTCCAATGGCTTTCCTTACTCTGGTCTGGACCTTCACCTTGGTAATGTGGTCTTTGTATGAGAAGCCACGGATCTCGCAGAAGCATCTCATCTCTAACGCCTGGATCCTTCTCTCAAGTTCAGCTGTCAGAGTCCACGTGTCACAGGCACAGAGAAATTTTTAAAAATGATGGCGATGACCAGGGAGAGCATCAGTCCAAGGTAAGGTAATGTTGCTTATAGCCCAGCCGACCGCAAAGGGCCATATCAGGGCTGTCACCACATTAAAATCAACTCACAAGTCATCCAAAAAACAAAAAAAAAATTCACACATCTCTTTTAAAACACATCTTTTAAAAATGCACCAAAAATTTGGTTAAAAATCTTTCTTCCATAAAATCTTACATCAGATGAAAAATGTTAATTTCTTTCAGAAATTCAAAGATCACATCAGGTGGGACATCTCTGAACAAAGTTTTCATGGAGCCTGCTGTAAAGTGTTTATGTCTCACATCGTGCAAGTAGGATAAGATAATGTTGCTTATAGCCCAGCCGACCGCAAAGGGCCACATCAGGGCTGTCACCACGTTAAAATCAACTCAAGTCATTTAAAAAAAAAAAAAAAAAAAAACACCTTTCACACATCTCTTTAAATGACATCTTCTAGAAACGCACTAGAAACTTCGTTAAAAATCTTTCATCTGTAAAATCTTAAATCAGATGAAAAATGTTAATCTCTCTCAAAAACTCAAAGATCACGTCAGGCGGGACACCCCTGAACAGGATTTTCATGGACTCTGCTGCAAAATGTTTGTGTCTCACATCATGCAAGTCCCAACACTCCAAAAGAATATGTTTCATTGTGAGTGGCACCATCGTGCAAGTCCGAACACTCTAAAAGAATGATTCACTGTGAGTGGAACATGACATGGAATGCACCATGGAGCTTCTTCACCTTTTAAAAGATAAGAATGAGTATAAAACGAGTGGCCTGTATGCAAACGGCACAAAACTGTTTTGTCTTTACGGCCGCCTCGGGAACATACTAAAAACTCTTTCAGGTTTGGACGGATTTAAAATAGTTTGTTATCCGTCTGCAAGTTCCATTCCTCTTGCCAGAGGTCTTTGTCATAAGCCTGTGGTTTGGGTTTCACATCAGTGTGAGGAACAGACAACCTGCTCAAACTTTTCCTTCGTGGCACTCTTGGCAAGTTGATCAATCACCTCATTGCCACATCAGTCTGATCGTAGAACTGATTGTGATGTTTCTATCATTCCAGATGGGTCCCACATACATCCTTGCTGAAAGACGCACAAATTCTGCAGAACAATCAGCACAATGATTAATTGTACTACTTAAAAATTCTCCAATACAATCAGGACAATGGGCAACATACAACCTTACTGAAAGAAAAAACGAATTCTGCAGTACAATCAGGAGAGCGGGGTAACATGCAGTTTTACAGAAAGACCAGAACTAAATTAAGCAGTTCAATCAAGACAATGAGTCACATTCCATCTTGCTGAAAAGCTACAAAAAAAAAATGCTGTACAATCAAATCAATGGACAAAACTCTACATATCTCAAAGCTTCACATACTACGACTGACAAGCAAACAAAACACAAGAAAAAAGCCGGCAAGCAATGGTAGCGAGAAGATCTGTCAAAAGGCTGGCTATTCATGTACCCCTTAGCGTTTTTTCTTTTCCCACACCCCCACCTTGTGTCTTCCCTCCCCAAATGTCCTCTTCTTCCGCCCCCCTCCCCCCCCCACTTACCCCCTACCCCATATCAACTCTCCCCTTTACCACAGCTTATCTCCCTTCCCATTTCTCCCTCCTCCCCTTTCCCAAAGACAAAGACGAAACAAGATCCTGACATTGTTTACACGGTCACGATTTTTGTTGACCTGAAAATGCAACTAATGTGACAGTCGACCAAAAAAAAAAAAAGTGATTCACTCTTATGGGGCCCCTTTGTTTAATGGCAAATGTAGGCTCGGTATACGTTGCGTTCACTATCTTGTGCAGATGACAGTGACAGTAAGGGGAAGGCAGGCAGTGTCACGAACTACCCTTTGTTTAACGGCAAATGGAGGCTCGGTATACGTTGCGTTCACTATCTTGTGCAGATGACAGTGACAGTAAGGGGAAGGCAGGCAGTGTCACGAACTACCCTTTGTTTAACGGCAAATGGAGGCTCGGTATACGTTGCGTTCACTATCTTGTGCAGATGACAGTGACAGTAAGGGGGAGGCAGGCAGCGTCACGAACTACCCTTTGTTTAATGGCAAATGCAGGCTCCGTATACGTTGCGTTCACTATCTTGTGCAGATGACAGTGACAGTAAGGGGGAGGCAGGCAGCGTCACGAACTACCCTTTGTTTAATGGCAAATGCAGGCTCCGTATACGTTGCGTTCACTATCTTGTGCAGATGACAGTGACAGTAAGGGGGAGGCAGGCAGTGTCACGAACTACCCTTTGTTTAATGGCAAATGTAGGCTCGGTATACGTTGCGTTCACTATCTTGTGCAGATGACAGTGACAGTAAGGGGGAGGCAGGCAGTGTCACGAACTACCCTTTGTTTAATGGCAAATGCAGGCTCGGTATACGTTGCGTTCACTACCTTGTGCAGATGACGGTGACAGTAAGGGGGAGGCAGGCAGCGTCACGAACTAATCAACAGAGTCTGAACGAGGAATTTTTCAGTCAAACTTCATAATCAGCAAATATGATGAAAAGAAATCTTTCTCCACAAAGTGCTTTCATATTCTCTCTCTCTCTCTCTCTCTCTCTCTCTCTCTCTCTCTCTCTCTCTCTCACACACACACACACACACACACACACACACACACACACACACAGTGACCTTGTGAAAAATCAACCTTCAAACACACACAAGTCCACAAGATGAAAAGTACAATCGGCGCGAATTAGTGCTACCGACTAGTTAGAATGGCACGAGAGCTTCAAAGTGCCTGACTGAAAGTTTGTCCCATGCCTTTACCTCACTGCTTCCCCACTCTAAGCTGCCAGACATTCTGGTAGCAGTGAGAAGACACATATCCCGAGAAGACTGATAAAAAAGCTATGGATAAATAAATAGTGATACTGTCAAACAAACCCAAGAGTTAAACATTAACTGCCTGAAAATGCTTACTAATGTATAATATGTGCTGAACACTCACACATAGACTGCCAGGGGTAAGTTCATAACTACTTAAAAAGAAGAGAGTATCAAAACGTGTATGCACACACTCTACATGAAGAGTATTGATGAATTAGTCTGGGAGTAACAACAGACTCTGAGAGGACAACAACCACACAAGCACAGACGCATGTGCACACACACTCACACACACACACACTCACACACACACACACACACACACACACACACACACATGCACAAAGAAGGAAGAGAGGGAGGGGACAAGAGAGAGAGGCAGAAAGGAGATGCGAACAAAGAATAGAGAGAGAGCAAGCAAGAGAGAGGGGGAGAGAGAGAGAGGAGGGGGGGTGGAGGGGAGAGAAAGACGAGAGGTAACAGAGGCACAGAAAGAGGAGGGGTGGATGTGGGCAAGCTAGAGACAGAGAGAGTGAGAGAAAGAAAGACAGACAGGCAGGCAGGCAGACAGAGGAGGGAAAGGGAAAAGGAAGCAGGAAGGGGAGAAGGGGGAAAGAGAGAGAGAGACAGAGACACAGAGAGAGACAGAGAGAGAGAGAGAAAGAAACAAAGGGAAGGAGAAAAAGTGAAAAACACAGAGGTGGAAAGAGAGAGAGACAGATAGACAGACAGAGACAGAGATGGAGAGAAGTGATGAGAGAGAGGGAGGGGGAGCAAGAGAATGTTCTGTTCTTGAAGGTCACATCCCCTTAAAGGAACTTTGGATGTGAATGATTCACATATTGACACTGATCTTAAACTAACTCGCTTTATGAACACCTTAGTAGGATAAACAACTGAACCATTTAATAGTATTGTCACTTGATAAGAACCTCATCAAAAGCTACTTAAACCAAAGATCTTTAACTCTAGGAGGATGCAAGACAGATAGACAGACAGACAGAAAGAGGAAAGCACGTCTGCTTCTGAATTCATGTGAAAGCAGCTACCTCTGCAAATCAGCTTGCCCCCTCTACCTTTTAACCAATTCAATCCACACCAGTTACCACATTTTTGGACTACCAGTTGCTTCAGAATATGAAGCACACCCATTAACTTGAAAGAAAAATCTCTCTCATCCATACAGAGGATGGGCTTTCTGGTAAATACCCATTTCTGCGAAAATTGAAAAAATCTTGGATCTGCTTTTGGAGTTGATTCATGAATGAGACTGCGATCATTTTGCTGTCAAGGGATGTTTTCCTATGTAGGGACAGAACTATGTCCTGTGTACTTTTCTTTATATCAGATGCGCAGCATACATTCAGTCAGCATTTACATCACAATTAATTTTTCATTTTTGTCAAATTACAAAGATAACTTCACAATGTTTAAGTTCAGAAGAAAGTTCGTGGTCATATTAATGTTCATACTGGGAGCAGATCCTGGCTCCATTGTGTGAACTGGATCCACAACACTCTGGATTCGCATAAAAATTTCTTGGGCTGGTGACCTTGGTGACATGCCATCTTTCAACACAGTTTTGCTGACACCGATTTCATAGTTTAAGCACCATGAGATTTTGTAATCATCTCGCTGAATAATCCTGGATTTGACATTTGATCCAGAACCATACCACAGTTCGGCAACAAAATATTCTATAGATTCAACTTTGAGCCACACTCCATCTTCTGACCAAAGTTTGCTTTCAAAGGTTACCGCAGTTTGTGAGTAATCCAGCTGAAAACCACAACACAACCAAAGAAAACAAAACACACACACAATTCTGAAAATACCACTTCGCAGGTGGAGGTTACGAGATTCTTTGGACCATGTCCCACTACTCTGGTCAACGTTCTGTGCCATGCAGACTCAGAAACTGAACATGACCGCAGGTCACGACTCGTGCATTCAAGCAGGTCCACGCAGTTCGCTGCTACCTTGATCACAGGGCACTTGGGAATACCAGCCCCCCCCCCCCCCCCCTCCCCTCCCCGGTCACAAAGTGAGGAAGAAACAAGTCTCACCTTGCAGTAGTGAAATGTCAATGCTTTGCAAGGGATCTTCTTCTTCATGTATTCAGGGGAGGGAGGAGGGAGGCAGAGAGATTCCACATGCACCATTCCATCCTAACTCTGGCAGCCAGCTGCTGAAGTGGGACAATGTAGTAATATCAACAGTAGCTACAATAGTACTTCAACACTACTACCACGACAACTATTACCACTATTGCAACGTAGATGACGATCACGATGACTGGCTGCGACAATGGAAGGCACACAAAGAAATTCAAGACACTAATCTTCTTTGATGCCGTGTCAAAACTGAGAGCTTCTACAACAGTCCCTGTCTCATGTCTAAGTACACTGTACAATGTCTGCTTGGCCAAAGCTCAGCAACACTGAAGTGCAGAGACGTCATATGCAAAAGCGTCTTACATTGCCGGTCCCAGTGCTGATATATATATCTCCATCCTTTCACTCTATGACCAAACACAGAGCAAGTTTTGCTCATTTGCAAGCACTGTTCAGAAACTGAAAAAAAATGGAAAACATGAAAAACTCTGAGTATATTCATTTTTGTAAGTATCACGATAACCTCTGGTAAGGAAGAACCAGGGTTTGTGCATCTAATTAGAGCAGGAAACTTCACTGGTACATCTAATATATCGGACCAAACAAAGCCCTGATTATCTCATTCCATTCATAGCTCTGCAATTGGGAGAATCAACAGGATACAAAGACATGTGGTGTATGTGTGTGTGTGTGTGTGTGTGTGTGTGTGTGCGCACGCGTGTGTGTGTGTGTGTGCATGTGTGTGAGTGTGTGTGTGTGTGTGTGTGTGTGTGTGTGTGTGTGTGTGTGTGTGTGTGTGTGCATGCATATGTGAGTGTGAGTGAGTGAGTGAGTGAGTGAGTGAGTGAGTGAGTGAGTGAGTGAGTGAGTGAGT
>CM065724.1:20349863-20402363 GCA_033310375.1 Conus canariensis | reverse complement strand
GCCAGGCAGGACACATGGCCGGAGCCAGTGGCTCTGAGGGCCAAGCTCTACGAGGACCTGGCCAACCTTCGGAGGACAGCCAACTTTGCGTGGGCAACTGGCACCACCATCTGAGTGTTCAAGAAGAAGAAGAAGACACCACAAAAGTAACAGATTTGCTGGTTCCAAATGTATTTTCAACAAGTTTTCATTCAGATTTTGTATCATCACCAGGGCAAAAAAAAAGTCTGGGAGCGAGAGCGGCATTCCAAAGATTTCTGTTTTAAGAAAAGAAGAAACTAGCTGAAATGAATATTAAGTCTGCTGAAAAAAGGGAATTTAGGTGCAAAGAGTGCAACTTACACTCCTGTGCATGACTGTGCATATCACATACAGCATTTTAACAGATAACCTCATTGACAGTTTAGAACAGTTACGTCATTGTTCAGTCAGAGGCTTGAATACACTGGTTCCGGTGCTTTCCACAGTGTAAGTAAGTTCAGTGCAGCGCCATACTCTAAGGCTAGGTATTCACAGGGTAAGAATGGTTTACTTGGACAAAAATCATGCAGGAGGCAAAAAAAAAAAGTAACTCATTTTGGACTAGCACCAAATATTTATACTAGGTTTTCATCAAATTTTGTTCAGGTTTCATCTTATCTGAGTGCCAAAATCTAATCTCATATCTAGCAGAAAGAATGTTGCATATCCACAGCAAAAAAAAAAGAAAAAAAAGAAAGAAAAAAATCAATTGGGTGCTAAGCAAGCCATTTTTTTTAAAACAATTATCTGCTCTTGATATCTTACTATTCAAAAAAAAAAGTTCCCCAAATAAGTAAAAAAAAATTCTTTTTAATCAAAACTGATTAAATCAAGCCAGTGATACTTTTTGCTACAGATGTTGCAAACAGGGGAGTGAAAAAGTAAAATCAACTTAATTTATTTTTTTTCACTGGAGGTCTGTTCCACACAATATACAAGTCTGATGCCACCAATATGAGCAGAATCCTAAAATCAATCAAACAGCATGTACAAAAAAATGTGCACATGCCCTTTTTTTTCCCCTAAGACAGCCTTGTGCATTTGGAACTGCCCTGACCCTATCCTGTGTAATGTGTGGTGCCAAGCCTGGGCCCCATAGCTAGAGAACGGCAGCATGGACAGTCCAAAATGAGTTAACAAAAACAAAACAAAAAACAAAAAAGAAACCCTCCACTTCTCTCCAGAAATACAAGGCAACAGGCAGGCATGTGAGGGGGCAGTCTCTAAACCACAACTGACCAGCACAACAGCCGTCTCATGAGCCCAGCGGACGGGCTCATACGGGACGTCGCCCTTTTTGGGAGATTCAGGGACCAGGTTCCACACAGGTTCCATCCCTCTGAGAACACAGACCCTGCTTAAGACTCCAAACCTGGCTAAACATTCCTCTCATTTAAAAAAAACACAAAAAAAACCTTAAAGAGAAAAAAAAACTTTCAGAATTTAGATTTTTTTTCTTTTCTACCAATTCACTTCCCACATTATGGAAAACAAACCCACCTGCTGTGTCTCTGAACATTCAGACGGAAAAATCAAAGGACAAAAGCATGTGCATAAATCCATGCAGAACTCGGCACAAACAGTGTGGTAAAATGGCGCTCTTCTGTCTAAAACCACAACACGGCTGATGACACTGAAACAAAATCGATAAACGACTCCCTGTTTGCCAAGAAAAAGAAACCAAAATGGCTGACGTCCAGGGAGAAGCTTACTGAACACACACCACTTTTGTCAGTTTAAAAAACAGAAACAAAAAAAAAAAAACCAGAACAAGGGAGACAATGCAGACAGCATGGCCCTAAGCCTACAACTGACCAGTACACAGGCTGCCTCATGGACTACAGGCTCCGGCTCATAGGGGACATCACCCTTCTTAGGAGATACACTGTACAACCCGCATCCTCCAGATCCAGTCATATATCTGATGACAAATGGTTCACTGAGCGTTCTCCTGGCTGAATGGACAGGCAAGGACAAAAAGCCCAATGTCACTTGGGGGTGGGGTGGTGGGTGGGGGAGAGGGAGGAGGAGGGAGGAAGGAGGTGAGGGGGAGGGGGGGTGGAAGTGGGAACGGGAGAGGCCATCAGATTTCTTTTTTGCTCCACTGAAAACAAAAACAAAAAAATGCGAAAACAAAAACAAAAAAACGCAGAAGCATTCGAAATGACATCACTAAAAACATGCAAATACATCTGTTGAGGTTATTCAGTGGGGCAGAAAAAGAGCAAATAATACATAGGCAAAGGTTTCAATAAATTTTTAGAAGGCAGATCTGTCCTGATCTCCTTCGCTGCCCAAATCACTTAAAAAAAAAAAAAATGGAGGGGGGGGGGGGGGGGGGGAGGGTGGAGGGGAAGGGGGGAAGAAGGAGCCTGAGTGAGTTAAGTTGCTGAATTCCATGACTGAAACTTTGGGGAATCCGTTGCATTCATGAAAAAATGAAAAATTCATCTCAGGGAATTAACGACCATTGACCA
The DNA here is from genome assembly GCA_033310375.1 of Conus canariensis. NCBI lineage: Eukaryota > Metazoa > Mollusca > Gastropoda > Neogastropoda > Conidae > Conus > Conus canariensis. The sequence goes on along the minus strand of CM065724.1, from coordinate 20,399,865 downwards.
GAAATAATCTGAAAGATCCTTCATTTTTACCTAATGACCTAAAAATTTGTAGGGTTGGTTTTTTCAGCCCATGGTGTCACGAGCCTCTGCCATGGACAATACACCCACAGCCAGAGACAATGCAGTTGTCTCCAAACCAAGGGCACATCCGGCAGAGTTAACCCAAGGTCTCCATCTCAAAAGTCAGACTCATCAGCCCAGAAAGCAAGCACCAGGTCCTGCGGATAGCTCCTCCAGTCATCTCTGGATTCCAAGAAACACCACCATCATCACCACAAGAAAAGTCAACAGTATCACCGCCTAATTTCATGAAATCCTGTCAGTGCATGTTGAGCAGCTTCCCCTGATTTTCATGCCAGGGTACATCAGCCAGTGTTGGTGCTCAGCGTCTCCCTGAGGAAGTGAGAATGACGGATAATCAGCAGGTTCAACAAATGTTCTCACAGCCACTTTGCTGCCCTAGAAAAAAATGACCTGGATAGGAACTGAAGCTCAGGCAGTCAGAACAAATCGTTGCTTATTCCCTTTTCAAGCATTGCACACTCTTCAAGTCAATGTTAACTCGCTTTTCTGACACTTCAGACTCTGGTTTCACAGTGGGGTGACTATCTGCTCTGGTATTTCAGATTTTGCAAGTCTTTTGCACTTTTCAGTTGTTGTTTTTTTTTGTTTGTTTGTTTGTTTACAAGCCCTAAAGTATACCTTTGCACTGGCATGAATTCATTTTTTTCAAACATCAGGCACATCAGCCATGGGTGACCGACAAATGCCACTTTGCCCAAACCTCAAGATCTCTGAGGAGCATATCAACACTGTGTCTATGCATGCTCGCATGAAAGGAGACGGAACAAACTGAATAGCTGTAACACGTTGCTATGGTAATGTTTTTTTGTTCTTAAGCAACTGTCGCATACTAATTTTTTTCCCCAGAACTTTAAAAGCAATGTGTATAACTGTAAGACTTCTGAGTTCCTGGTCATTTAGGATGATAAGTCCATAACGGAGGGGAAATCCGTCACGGTGACCTTGCTGATGCCCTCTGAATCTTTTTTTCCTGGAAATCCATCAGAACTGGCATTGAATGTGGGGCAGGACTGCAAAATGTGCGCTGTCATCCAGTTGCCCACAGACATTCCTCCTTGTTTTAGATCCTCACGCCGTAGAGACAAACAGGTGTTGGCAACGTCCTATTCTGAGCCCGCAGCTGGTGATTTGCTGGGCTGGGTGAAGCTGGTGGAGGACTACTTTCTCCTGCCTCCAGAGGCTATTCCTTCTCTGTGGTTCTGACTTTGTGGCGCAGGACTGACTTCATTCCTCCTCACCTCAGAAGGTGTGATGATTGTTCCACCTTGATGCTTCCCTTCTGTCCATCTTGTCACTGTTCAGGATTCCTCAATGGGTGGGAATCCATTGCAATGCCACTACCAACATGTGTGTGAGTGTAGCTGAGAGAGAGAGAGAAAAACAGAGAGAGAAGGAGAGGAGAGAGAGTGAGTGTGTGTGTGTGAGAGAGAGGTGTGTGTGTGTGTGTGTGTGTGTGTGTGTGTGTGTGTGTGTGTGTGTGTGTGTGTGTGTGTGTGTGTGCGCGTGCATGCGCACACATGTGTGCATGTACACTGTACACATGCCTGTCTGGGAAAGACGCACTTGCACCCCCTGACTTTCAGATTGAAAAATGAGCATGGAACGCTCACTCACACACACAGATATTCACATCTGTGCATGCTGTCCTCACCACATGACAAGTAAAGATTTATAAAGAGAGAAAGTAAGAGCTTCAGTTAAAAATGGGACATCCAGAAAGCCAAATGGACAAATGAAACAAACAAACAAGGGCAAAGATGCACAAACAACTCACACAACATATCAGAACAAATTAGAGCCAGGAAGTAGGAAAGACACATGCACCCATATATGAAGTACTCATCCTCATAACACAAGAGACGTAACCAGATTGAAAAAGAATGACATAAGAACACCTTCAACAGAACATTCTCTGCAGTGAGCGAACTGTGACTTAGTACTACAGGACTCTATTCACTTCACTTTAAGGAGCAAACTATTCAGGGGATATCACCCACAAAGTTCAATGAACCAACCGGGTTTCAAACACATGAGTTACATCCCTTCTACTCTGTATTTTGTGTGGAGATGTGTACCATTTCGATATAGACGCTCTCACATTGTGCATTGCATCAGCCCTTTTTCATAACAGACATACAAAAGCAGTTAATCTGGATATCCACTATAACTGCCTATCAGCTTTCTGAGGATCACTTACGGTGGGCGAGGTTTGTACAGCCTCAGCTCCGCGGTCTGGAGTTCTGGAATCTCTCCGCCGATGCTTGGCATCGCAGTGGACAGATAGAGCTTGGCGTCCACCCAGTCCTCCCCCGTTGACTGCCGAATCTGGCCGTAGTAGGTGATCTGTCGACAGAACGGCACAATTCTGAGGCCCCTTCCTCCAGCTCTTTCAGATTAGATTACTCATGAGCAAGTCTGTCTGTAGGTTGTGCGTGTTTTTACCGTCTGTGTGTACTTGCACTGTCTGTATTTTTTCTTTTCATAATCCATCTGTGAGCTTTTTCTCTTGTTGTGTGTGTGTGTGTGTGTGTGTGTGTGTGTGTGTGTGTATGTGTGTGTGTGTATGCGTGTGTGTGTGTGTGTGTGTGTGTGTGTGTATGTGTGTGTGTGTGTGTGTGTGTGTGTGTGTGTGTATGTGTGTGTGTATGTGTGTGTGTGTGTGTGTGTGTGTGTGTGTGTGTGTGTGTGAGTATGTGTGGTGTGTGTGTGTGTGTGTGTGTGTGTGTGTGTGTGTGTGTGTGTGTACGTGCTTGTGCATGTTTCTCTCTGTGTGTGTGTGTGGTGTGTGTGTGTGTGTGTGTGTGTGTTTTATGTGTGTGTATGTATGTGTGTGTGGGGGTGCATATGTGTGTGTACGTGCTTGTGCATGTTTCTCTGTGTGTGTGTGTGTGTGTGTGTGTGTGTTGTGTGTGTATGTGTATGTGTGTGTGTGTGGGTGCATATGTGTGTGTACGTGCTTGTGCATGTTTCTCCGTGTGTGTGTGTGTGTGTGTGTGTGTGTGTGTGTGTGTGTGTGTGTACATGTGTTTGTGAATGAGTATGCAAGTGCATGCATGTGCATGTGCACATGTAAGCATAAGTGTGTGCAAGTGTGTATGCACATGTGCATGCAAAAAAAAGAGGTTTCTACCAAACAGAATCCGTCCCTCCCCCTGATATCAGTATCATTGACTCGGACGCCAGGGGCATTTTCTGACTGACGAATGACAAGCCATCACAACAGGAAAGGTCACCGACCATACTGACCCTGGCCTCACCTTCAGCATATCTTCCGCCGAGTACATCCGGATGTCATAGCTGGGCTGCCACGAGGCGTTGCCCGTCACATAGGAGACCAGCAGCAACACTTTGCTGCTCTCTTTGCATTCCACCATAATGATACACTTCCTGAAACCAGAATTTCTTTTTCTTTATTTCACTTTCATTCCGGCCCAGGTAACAATATAGGGCCCTTTCAAACCTGTGACAATTAATACGAGGAGGAAAGCCTTCATCTGAAAAACAAACAAATGATAATCACAAAGCAGTCTACAAAATATGCATGCCGGGCTCCAATTCAAGAAAAGCAGAACTCAAAAGCATGAGTGAAAACAGCCTCCTTCACAGGGATTACAAAGTGGACAATATCCATGAGCTATTTTGCGACAACCATGATGACTGTCTGGTTCTGAAATCAATGCATGCATTCTACAGCAGTTTTAAAGATCAAAGAAACTCCAGCCTGAGCCTTTACAGGAATATGTTAGTGGCTTTCTTGGCCAACTATTCAAAGCCTTAGATAATGACATGTTCAAATGATCTTCCAGTTTTTTATTTTTGTTTTTTTTTCCCCTAGTTTTTCTAAAGGTGTTTCACACTTTGCCAGAAATTTGGAAGGCTTTATATGTTCATGTACACTGTAAACAATCTTAGGACTTGCATACCTTTTTTTTTGTTTGTATGTTTGCGTTTAACACTATGTAGTGTACATTAAGCATAAAGCAAATGGGAGAGTAGAAGGAGCAGCAGGTGGTGTGTGTACACAATATGGACACGTTCATCACTCTGCAAGTCTAGATGGGCTCAAATTTGTTACAAAAATAAACGACACAGTGGAGAGAGTGAGAGGAGAAGTATGTGAATATGAAATGACTATGTTTTACCAGTCTGCTCTGCATGTGTAAAACAGACAGGAATCGCTAAATTCAAAAGGAGAGAGGGAAAGTAGAGTATCTATATACATAATAAACTTATGTTTTTCACAGACCTCTCTGCAATTCAGGAGGAGGGTGCTGTGCAAATAGGAAATTATATTAACACTGTGTCAGTGGATCTCAGCTTGAAGAAAAGTAAAGTGACGTGAGGTGGGGTGGGAGATGGCAAGTAGCACTCAAACATGAAAATGAACACTTTTTTTTCTTTATTTGTTGCTATATGAATCTTTAGTCACCGCATATTAAAGACATTTTCAGAAGGGGAGAGAGGGGGTGGGTGAAGAAGAGTGAAAAGGGAGAGGGGTCAGATGGGGGGGGGGGGGGGGGGGGAGTGAGAAGAAAGGCAAGTCAAAGGGGGAGGAGACGGTGGGGATGGGGGAGGGAGGGTCTGAGATATGAAATAAACAGATTTATTGCTAACTGCTCTGTGAATCTTCACGATGACAAAAACTCTAACCTGCATGCAGGTACACACACACACACACACACACACACACACACACACACACACACAGACACACACACACACACACACACACACACACACCTTAGCTCATCAGGAGTGTCTCGCTCTCTCCTAAGCTTGTCATAGTTTGCTCTGTTGGCGTTAATCTTCTTCTGCAGGGCAGACAGCTTGTTGTTCAGCTCCAGCTGCTTCCTCTCCAGGGAGTTGCCTTCCTTGGAATACAGCTGCAGAAAGTCTGTCAACCCTTTGAAGAAGGGTTCTGTCAGCTCCATTCCGCTGGCAGCTTTGTCTCCATCTTTGCTCTGAGACAATCACACAAATTTTTTGTCACAACAGATTTTATTGCCCCCGCGCACCCCCCCCCCCCCCCCCACCCTTACTTTTCTGCTACATGATATAATCCTCAGTTTATAAGAGCACAGATTTCTTTCGTTTTTCTTCTTTCTCATGAAACAAAAATGGTTGTAATGTAATGCCAGAGCTGTGTCACATCTCTGTGCGCATGTGTGTGTGTGTGTGTGTGTGTGTGTGTAGTGTTGTGTTGTGTGTGTGTGTGTGTGTGTGTGTGTGTGTGTGTGTGTGTGTGTCTGTGTGCATGTGCGTGCATGCACAGACTCTTGTGTATGCATGCATATGTAATGCTTCTGTGTTCATGTGTGTACACATATTTGTATCTAAGAAGCAAGGTACAATTTTTTTTCTCATAAACCCACTTTTTCAGAGACCAAATTTTTTTTTTTTTTTTTTTTTTTTATCTTTTAAATCACTTCGTATTTCCACTGTTGAAAAAAAAAGATTAATAATTCATACCATAGACACTCTAAACAAATGTGATTTTAAAAACAATTCAACATTTCACAAGCAGATTTCTTTAAAATAATTTCAACAAAAAAAAAAAAAAGCTGTAAAAACGGAAACAAAAAATTCTTAAGAAATCATCGAAGAGCACATTAATTTTGCTTGAATGAAGTGTGTCCACATTAAAATTGCACAACAACACATTTAAAAATCTGGGACCTGGTTAAAAACACCTTTGAAAATATCTGAAGAACCTATTTTAGGAGTCTTGAACGAATGTGTGTGTGTGTGTGTGTGTGTATGTGTGTGTGTGTGTGAGAGAGAGAGACTATATGAGTGTATGTATCAGTGAATGTGTGTGTGTGTGTGCATGTGTATGTGTTTGTGCGTCAGTGTTTCTCTATACACATGTACACCCATGGACAGCAAATTCTCACAAACGCGTGAACCACTTTCAATGTTGGTTGGGTGACCATATTCATGATCTTTACTACTCTACAGTTTGTTTTGTCAAGGCATCAAAATAACCAAAACTGACCATAACCTTCTCCAATCTACCAAGTCATAAGGCCACTGTGAGCAGTGATTGAAAATAAACAAAGAAATAGTGTGATTTAGATGAGACTATGACATAAATTATCATCTCAACAAACTCTGATAAGCAACCTCATAATTATCATGTATACTACAACAAAATATAATTTATCTCTATCATCTTCATTATTAAGGTCATAAATCAAAACCTTTCAACTCTTTACCAACAGCTACCAACAACAGCTGTTGACGTCATCATCATGACTTTTGTCACTGTGACTGAGGTTGTATTTGGGCGATCAAAGTGCCAGTGCTATAGCCAGATGTGATCAGAAATTCAGATAGGCTTGTGACATTTTTCATGAGTTAGCCCAGATGGAAATTGTGGGGATTTGTTCTCCACTTATTCTCAGATTGCACACTGTTTCCCCCGTCCCCTTCTTCCATCCACTCACACCTTCTCCCTTCTAAATCCAAAAAAAATTTACCTTCACCCACCCACAGCCCCAGACAAGCTAAAAAAAAAAAATGAAGAGCGCTTCTTGGCAATATTTCCAGGGCATTTTTTAGGACAATTTATCTTGCTTTTGCAGAACAAACATGCTTCAACTTGTTTTCTTGATCGTTCTGCAGTTAGAGTGAAATTTCCGAGGATTCTGAGTGTGCCTGAGAGCTGCACTGCAGTGCAGTGCAGAAAACCTTGGTTACAAAGGGTTCAGATCTGTCTGCAAGCTTTTCTCTGAAGTAGATTGATAAGCTCCTTGTTTAAAAAAAAAAAAAAAGAAGAAGAAGAAAGAAAGAAAGAAAAACCTTTTCATCATGTCTTTTGCAGTCATTCCAGACTTTCAATATCGTTTTCATCATTGTTGTTATCAGCACGTGGCAGTGATACTCACGGATCCACCTTTGGAGGCAGTGATGGCGAAGCTGTCCAGCAGTTCCCACTGCTTCTTCAGGACAGCTAACTCAGATTCCAGAATCTTCTGTTGTTCCATCAGATCCTCGTGCTCTTCAGTCAGCTTCTTTTCCTGCGCCGAGGTGTCCCCCTCTCCTTTCGGGACGCTCTCCGTGTGGAACACCACTTCTATGATGGTGGCTGGTCCCTGACCCTCCACTCTGGCAATGTCATGATAATGTCTTATGACTGTGGTATTTTCTTTTATTTCTATACAAACATTTATCTTAAAACATTTTCAGGATTCTGAATTCTGAGGTGTATTTTTCTTTCAATGAGATGTGGTACAATCAGTCACAAGGATGGTTTTCGTCATTCTGTACAAAGTGTATAAAGTAGAGCTCAGTGTGTGTGCATGCGTGCGTGCGTGTGTGCATGGGTGCTTGTGTGCATGCGTGTGTGCATGCGTGCATGCATGCGTGCATGTGTGTGCATGCATGCGTGTGTGCGTACATGTATGCATATGTATATACAGAACTCCTGATTACAGAAATCCAGCCAACAAGTGGAATGGGCTTTCTTTACCTTCGCAGAGCCCCCTAACAAAGAGGACCACATTGCGAGGTTTTTTTTTCTTCTTTGGTCAAGAGATACGGACAATTGGTTCCATACCTATAAAACATCAACAAAAAGCAAAGTAAAGTGTACTTTTTCAGATCTTGACTGATCTTGACCAGTAGTCAAGGCAAAACATACTGCATGAGACTGGGCAAAATTTGCCTACTCACTTTGGCCCCTCAAGTGGCCAGCTCTTATATATAATGTATAGGGTAATAATTCATTTTCAAACCTTCTGTGACCATTTGTTATGCTGATTATTCTGTTTCACACTGTTAAAAGTTTCTATTTTTGTCAGCGTTATTACAATTAATGAGTATATTCATTCTATATGCCTAACTAAACCCTTATTTTTCTTCTTTTTTTTTTTGGACAGAATAATGCTCTGTCCAACACTGCAGGCCGGAAAGCTTTGCATCTGTCAGAAGCACCTATGTTGCTTCCTCTCTCTCTCTCTCTCTCTCTCTTGGAACCAGCAAAAGCCCCTGATTCCAAATAAGTTGCAGCAGAATCATCTGCAGATCAACAAAATTGCATGCCTAAAAGATGAAGGAACCTTTTCTTCTTTTTTTTTTCTTCTTCTTCTGCTTTTGAAGGCCCTCAATCAATTTGTTGATAATACTGGCACCTAATCACTCTAGTTCATACAGTTTGAAAACTGGCTGCCTTTAAAAATGACAAAATCAAAGTGGCGAAAAGATAAACAAATCAGTCTCCTATTTCTAGTCTGAAAACTGGGTGCCTTTGAGATCGCACAAGCAGTATCTTCCATGAAAGAAGCTATGAGGGACTATTCAATTTACACCACACTAAAACTGCTTCCCCATGTCATGACAATGCAATCAGTGTAGCACATTGACATGGAGTCTGGAGCAGCATCTCCCTGAGGCTTTGCAGCATTCATGTGTATGCGCATAAATGCGCACACGTTCTAACAGCTTCTGTCTTTGTGTGTGAGTGCACTCGAATTCTTGAGACTGCCCGTGCCCATGCATATAATTATACGTGCACAAAATATGCATGTGTGTCGAATGACAGGACATAGGGGCGTGGCCAAAATGGGGCGTGGCAGTCGGGATGTCTACCTTTCGGCCAAACCAACTTTCAATCAAGACCACTCACAGACCGGGCAACTAACCTGATAGAATCCGAGTGAACCATTTCTGGAAGCTTCTTAATGACCACCTGGTTCAACCCTGCAGACAGACTGGCATCCACCCTGCGGCAAACTTCGGCCCTGTCCGGGTAGACCGTCACTTTTTCCACTGGGCATTCTGGTGCGTGAAAAACCACTTCCTCCTCATCGCTCTTCTTTTCTTCGCTTGTCTTCTCAACTTTCGGCACATCTTCGGCGGACGCCATCGTTGAAGTATTTCAAACCTTTGCTCTTCGAACCACTCAGCGTGATAAACAACTCGTGTCTACTTCGAAATAAAAATCTGAAGCGAAATCTGGGATTCGTAAGCCCACAATATTGAACGCCTCTCCACCTTGCGGTAGCCCAACAACTACCCTGCGCGTACGCTCTGCGCACACGGAAAACCCATCAAGGTCAAGGTTGAAAACTGGACTTCTCTGCCTGTTCTTTTCCACGCTGGCGTTGGTTGACAACACGAACGCATACGTGTTTACTACTATGTCTGTGGTTGTCTATTTGTCACCGAACCGCGACGGATGTTAGTGCTCGCCTTGTTAAGCTCTTACCTTATGAAATATGTACTTAGACTACCACAGTGTGTTTTTGTAATGTTAGCTTGTGTGGGTTGAATAAGCTTGAATGCGGCGATTTTGCACTTGACTTTTAAAGCCACCGGCCTTCATTTAAAATTACAAATATGTAAGCCTACGTCTTTTTCAACCGTTGTTTTCTTTTATAAAATTCAGACAACGTAAATAGAAAAGGGTAGATACTTACAAACACTCTTAAATGTATAAACTGCACAGTACGTGGTGGGGTCAAAAACGAAGACGTTTACTGATTACCTGCTCCAGATATGAAGTGATAGAAGGAAAAAAAAAAAAAGAAGACAAAACACAAACATACAAACCAAGGAGTAAAGTCACGCAGACACTGTACAAAAACAAACAAGAAAACTTTCGACGAATATGTCTCTCTTAGACGTACCAATCAACAGATAGAAGAAACGCACAAAACAATACCCGCCACCAAGCAGTCATATCATTCTCAGACGTGTGTGTGTCTGTGTGTGTGTGTGTGTGTGTGTGTGTGTGTGTGTGTGTGTGTGTGTGTGTGTGTGTGTGTGTTTCGCCTTTGTTTTCAGTGACTCTGCAGTCTGATTGTTTCATTGTCCTGCCAGAAAAAAAGAAAAGAAAACAACAACAAATAGAACAGCTATTTCAGACCCAGACACAAGCTTACTGTAAGTATACAATGCAATTGAAGCACCTCTACAAATCCATGTATCGCAATATATCTTCATAATTACTCCGTTTTAACTTTCGTTTTACCATGTTTTGTATACGGACCCTTGAAGGTTCTCTGACCTCGAGTCCGGGTCAAGATCAAAGATGTCACTGTGTCATCTGAGGGTTAAAAAAAAAAAATTACAGTACACACACGCGCGTGAGCGCGCGCGCGCGCGCAACACACACACACACACACACACACACACACACACACACACACACACACACACACACGTACGCATGCACGCACGCACGCACGCGTGTACGCGCGAGCGCGCGCGCACGCGCACACACACACACACACACACACACACACACACACACGCGCACGCGCGCGCGCGCACCACACACACACACACACACACACACACACACACACACACTAAAGATCATGTTTGCGTACACGTCACGCTGCCGTGGTCTTAGCATATCGTAACATTCTGTATAAGTGTGTGTGTGTGTGTGGTGTGTGTGTGTGTGTGTGTGTGTGTGTGTGTGTGTGTCGTCTGTCGTCGTCTGTCTGTCTGTCTGTCTGTGTGGAGTCAGTGCTCGGTGGTCAAGCTGATACATTAGCTGTGCGTTTGGAAGCGAGAAAATCCCGTTAAGCTTACATCATTGCCCTGACCTAAAGTCGATCTGTTGGGCCAGTCTGAAATTTGCCTCAACAGTTTGATTCATTCACGCGCGTGCTCCACTGAATCTTTATATAGCGTTTTATTTTCATGTGTACACATTTGCATCATATTTATCACAGCTGAGTTGTATGATACAACTGGGACGGGTTTGTATCGCACACACACGCGCACATGCACACACACGCGCGAGCACGCGCGTGCACACACACACACACGCACACAGCACACACACACACACACACACACACACACACACACACACACACACACACACACACACACAAACACATCAGTACTTACACAAACTCATACTCACAGGGAACAGAGAGGGAGGGGGTGTATGTGGGGAACTTAGGTGCGGAGGGAAGGGAGGATAGGAGAGGTTACGGATACTCAATGTCTGAAAGGTTTTGATGAGATTTTTCTCCTTTATACAAGAGAAAATAGGATGGACTGTCGGAGACTGTGTGTGAAATGAAACGTGTTGGGGGGAAAAAGAAAGAAACAGAAAAGAAAGAAACGAACAAAGAAAGAAAGAAGGAAAGACAGACAGACAGAAAGGAAGAAGAAGAAGGAAAAGAAGAGAAGATGAAGAGAAAGAGAGAGAGAGAGAGAGAGAGAGAGAGAAGAGAGAAGAGAGAGAAGAGAAGAAGAAGAAGAAGAAGAGAGAGAGAGAGAGAGAGAGAGAGAGAGAGAGAGAGAGAGAGAGAGAGAGAGAGAGAATACCTATAGGCTTTTTAGGCTACAGCACAATGATTCATCATAACAAGGAATGCGTATTACGGTATTTCAGAAGTAGACCTACGCAACTACACCAAGAGCAGCTCTACAGATGTCTGTGTCAACAAAGATTTTTTTGCTTCTTGTTGTAGGCCCTATGTGTTGTTGTTCTTGTTTCGCTGTTCGCCTTCTTGTTGGGGACTGTCAGTATCTGTGTGAGTCAGCCGGTGTCACTGTGTCGTAGGCCTACGATTCATCAAGCTTTGCTGACGTGCCGCGTGTCACTTGAACAGAGTTACTCGGCAGACAGAAAGGGAAATCGAATGTAAGCTCAGTGATAATGTGATGTGGTATACGATAATCAATTTTCCGACCGAAGGCCTGTATATTATCTGATCTTTCGATCAGTGTAACTAACAGTTAGTCTAGCGGTTTAGTCGATCCATGGTGATTATCATTCAGTTTGATGGCGACCTCTGTTATTGTTGCACTACCTTACCCGGTGGGGGAGGGGGAGGAGCGTGGCACTGACTCGTGCCCGGGAAGACTGCACAGTAAATATATAGTGCTTCAGAGCAGTGTTCGATCTCGGTTACGAGCAACTGCTTATAACGTAGGTGCATTAATAATAGTAGCAGCACTGTCCAATACGTTTCGCGCGAGTCAGCGACTTTTTGAAAGACAAAGCACTGTTTGAGGCTTATTTTGCAATATCGTATTTGTTTTTTTTGGTGTTTTTTTTTTTCTCTAAACCTTGCCTCTAGTAGAGTGGCATTAAACCGGATTTCAAATGGAGTTTTACTGTCTCAGTCCTCTAATGCGTCTGTAATGCATAACCGACCAACACCACCTCAACATAGCATACTCTCTCTCTCTCTCTCTCTCTCTCTCTCTCTCTTCAGTGGCAAAGGTTACACCAGCACTCATACTGAAGGCGGCACTGTCTACACCAGCACTCATACTGAAGGCGGCACTGTCTACACCAGCACTCATACTGAAGGCGGCACTGTCTACACCAGCACTCACATTGAAGGCGGCACTGTCTACACTAGCACTCATATTGAAGGCGGCACCGTCTACACCGCATTCATATTGAAGGCGGCACTGTCTACGCCAGCACTCATATGTGTATTGAAGGCGGCACTGTCTACACCAGCACTCATACTGAAGGCGGCACCGTCTACATCAGCACTCATACTGAAGGCACTGTCTACACCAGCACTCATATTGAAGGCGGCACCGTCTACACCAGCACTCATATTGAAGGCGGCACGGTCTACATCAGCACTCATACTGAAGGCGGCACTGTCTACACCAGCACTCATACTGAAGGCGGCACTGTCTACACCAGCACTCATACTGAAGGCGGCACTGTCTACACCAGCATTCATACTGAAGGCGGCACCGTCTACACCAGCACTCATACTGAAGGCGGCACCGTCTACACCAGCACTCATACTGAAGGCGGCACCGTCTACACCAGCACTCATACTGAAGGTGGCACCGTCTACACCAGCACTCATACTGAAGGCGGCACCGTCTACACCAGCACTCATACTGAAGGTGGCACCGTCTACACCAGCACTCATACTGAAGGCGGCACTTGGCAGGAAATGACGACAATTTACTGGTATTGACGGCAGAGGCTTCTAATTGTCTTATCATGGTCAGACTGACAACGACCGGTCATCTGCCGTAAATGTCCTTCTCCAGTGAACCGACAGGAACAGAGGAAGAACTGAGGCATAAAATGAACGGCCGATTAAAAAGACAAGTCATGTTGTTGTCTCCGTCAGGTTCAATTTACAGTGAAAATGACAAGTCAATGTTTGTTGTCTCCGTCAGGTTCAATTTACAGTGAAAAAGGCAAATCAATGTTCCTTGTCTCCGTCAGGTTCAATTCACAATGAAAAAGGCAAGTCAATGTTTGTTGTCTCCGTCAGGTTCAATTTACAGTGAAAAAGGCAAGTCAATGTTTGTTGTCTCCGTCAGGTTCAATTTACAGTGAAAAAGGGCAAGTCAATGTTTGTTGTCTCCGTCAGGTTCAATTTACAGTGAAAAGGCAAGTCAATGTTTGTTGTCTCCGTCAGGTTCAATTTACAGTGAAAAAGGCAAGTCAATGTTCCTTGTCTCCGTCAGGTTCAATTTACAGTGAAAAAGGCAATCAATGTTTTGTCTCCGTCAGGTTCAATTTACAGTGAAAAAGGCAAGTCAATGTTTGTTGTCTCCGTCAGGTTCAATTTACAGTGAAAAAGGCAAGTCAATGTTTGTTGTCTCCGTCAGGTTCAATTCACAATGAAAAAGGCAAAGTCAATGTTTGTTGTCTCCGTCAGGTTCAATTTACAGTGAAAAAGGCAAGTCAATGTTTGTTGTCTCGTCAGGTTCAATTTGACCTCGCCAAGCTTATCTCTGGAACCGACGACACTCACAGTGCATTTTTTTCTTGTGCTTTATATATATATATATATATAATCTTCATGGGTTAAAAAAAAAATAGCAAAAGATGCCATAAAAAGCACAGAGAGAGAGAGAGAGAGAGAGAGAGAGAGAGAGAGAGAGAGAGAGAGAGAGAGAGAGAGAGAGAGAGAGAGACTCAAAAGACTCAAAGACTCAAAAGTTTTAATTGCAAAGGCCACCGACCTATCTGCAAGGTGGTCAATAATGAACAAAATAGAATTCAAGTGAAAACTAGCGCACGTCGCATCACGCACGCACGCACACACACACACACACACACACACACACACACACACACACACACACACACACACACACACACACACACACACAACACCACTTGTGAAGAGTGGGAAGAACAAAGCAAAATAAACAGAAAACATTTCCTGTGTAGAAGAGGCGAAAAAAAAAAAAAAAAAAAAGCAGGTATAACATTTCCCGTTAACAATGTTAATTTTTAGACATTTCTAGTAGTTCTCTTTTTTGCATTGCATAAAAAATAAACATGGCTACAGAGAGAGAGAGAGAGAGAGAGAGAGAGAGAGAGAGAGAGAGAGAGAGAGAGAGAGAGAGAGAGAGATGTCGGTTTCAGTTTAATCAAGGGGGTGCCACTGCGTGCGGACTAGTCCATATACGCTACACCGCATCCGCTAAGGTTTTTTGTTTGTTTGTTGTTGTTTTAGACCATACTGCGCATGATTTAAAGTTGATGGATAAATGGTTTAATGACTAAGGTGAGAGATTAAAGATGATCTCATGGCTACGACTTCGCAGACGTCTGACCTTCGCATTAGCCCAATGCGCTGGTCAGTCCTTGGGTACCAAGCAAACATTGTGCCGTTGTTAACAGTGTGTGGTGTGTGTGTGTGTGTGTGTGTGTGTGTGTGTGTGCATGGGTATGTGGGCACGGGCCCAAGTGTGTGTGTGTGCCAGTGTATGCGGTGCGTGTGTGCGCACGCGCAGGCGAGAGAGACAGACAGACAGACAGAACAGACAGACAAGACAAGACAAGACAAGACGAGACAAAATTCTTTATTTACGAGGATAATAAATAAGCACTGATGTGCTTTTTTACATCCAGTCCTCGCCCTGAGTAGGGTCAACAAGAGAGAGAGAGAGAGAGAGAGAGAGAGAGAGAGAGAGACGTGCATTCGTCACACTTTCATAGGCTAAGAGCCTGACAGCCATGGTTCATTGTACAACTGTTGAACGGAAAACATGTTCGTTGTCTGCTGTCACGTATGACTGCATCCGTTTCAGCTAAGCCGAGCGCGAAGCTTTAATAACTGTTAGCGGAGACCCACAATTTCCTGTAGGCCTATCTGATACCCGCCTCACACACACACACACACACACACACACACACACGCACGCACGCACGCACGCACGCACGCACGCACACACACACACACACACACACACACACACACACACACACACACACACGCACGCACGCACATACGCACACACACATACACACGAATACAATATAGTGTGTCTCTGCAGGAAGCGATTGTTGGACAGCCGTAGTATCTGTTCCAATTTCATCTAAAGGATGTCCGTGTACGCTTCACCACATCTGCCATACCGTGAAACCACAAGCTGCAGCGCGCACGATTCGCAGCTAGATGGGTCTATAAAGGACTGTGTAAGGGAAACAGATTTGAGAGGGAGGTCTCATGAACTAGGCTTAAAGTAACAAATGCTGGACCTGCGTGTTAAACCAACGCGCTGATCAGATCTTGGACTTGGTGCCTAGTAGGCCTAGTAGTCTACTGGTAGGCCTAATAGTCGCAGTAGTGGTGGTAGTAGCTGTAGTAGGGACCAGCAATATAATGCTGATGTTGTTTTCTGATCTATAGAACGTCCCATCCATAAAACAAAGGAAGTTCTTTTGGGCTTTGTTTACTTTTGTAGTTTTTTCATTTTCATCATTCGAGTAATAATAAATTTGTATCTCTGTCCAAAAGTGTACATAAGGGGTATGCTATGCATCTCTTGAAAAGTGAACTCAAAATCGTGTAAATGTGTGTGTGTGTGTGTGTGTGTGTGTGTGTGTGTGTGTGTGTGTGTGTGTGTGTGTGTGCGCGCGAGCGCGCGCGCGCGCGCGCGCGCAGGGAGGGGGTGTTCTTAAGTTAATTACTCTGAGTTTCAAAAAGACGTGTGTGTGTGTGTGTGTGTGTGTGTGTGTGTGTGTGTGTGTGTGTGTGTGTGTGTGTGGCGTGCGTGCGTGCTTGCGTGCGTGCGTGTGCGTGCGTGAGTGTGTGTGTGCGCGCGCGCGCGTGTGTTTGTGTGTGTGTGTGAATCCAAATTTCCTGCCTCATTGTAATTAGTCAGAATACGCATCATGTAGGGGTCAAGGTCGTCCAGTCCTGAGGTTGTGTGTGTTGTTTGTTTGTTCTTTAGTTTTACGTCTGTTCACCCTTAAGTGATATTAGACAGGAAAGGGGGGGGGGGGGGGGGGGGGGGAGGGAGGTCAGGAGAAATAAAGGTATGAAAGTAGAGATTGTTTATGCATGCGTTGATCTTGTTTTGAGAGTGTGTGGTAGTAAAAATTATGTGTTTTTCCTACATGCCTACACTTACAATTCTATATAATGATCAAGCTTTAAATGGGATATGAATTGTTGAAAATGACAGAATTAGTAGAAAGGAAGTGAGGTTTACTATCGATATCAAACGTGACTTAACAATTAACAGAAGATTAGAATAACAACAATTGAATCCAACAATAAAATAACTATTCAAAGGAAAAGACCAATAGGACTAAGGTGTAAAACCTCGGAAAAACATTTAAGAAGATGGAAGTCATTTAAAACTTCCTGAATAGTTAATGGTATTTGACGAGTCAGTAAATCCCCTGTAGTTTTCGTCATTAATTCTTTGATACTAGGACAGTGTAAAATCAGGTGGTTAATGGAAATTTGGTTTTCACATACACATTTAATATCTTTAGAAAATTTTGTTTTAAAAGCATTTAAACGAATTTTGAACACCAGAGAACTAATATGTCTTGAACTTGTATCAGATATGTGATTTAAAATTAATTTGGAATTTATTGTGCTGACGCTTTTCATACACTTGTGTGAATATTGGCTATCTGATGTCTTCGGCATTTTATCAAACTTATCTTTCGCTAGTTTTTCAATGTGATTATGATACTCGTGCAGATCTAAATTTATGTTAATTAGAATTGCCCCTTCAGTATTACGTCCTGCATTTTTAGCTGCTCTGTCAACCAGTTCATTGGCATATATTCCGCAATGGGAAGGAACCCAGTAAAAAGTCACACTAATGTCTTCATATGCCAATCGATGAATTACATGTCTGATTTCTAGTATCATTTCAAGACGTTTTGGGGCATTTTGATGTTTGATTGCTTGTAATGCCGATTTAGAATCTACACAGAGTAAAATTTTACAACTATTCATAGGTAACTCCTCAATATGCTGTTAAGCCATTAAAATAGCTAACAACTCTGCAGTAAAAACTGAATAGTGATTACCTATATGATATCGTTTGACTGTTTTCATAGTAGGAATTACAAATGCTGAACCTGCATTGCCATTATCAAGTACAGATCCATCTGTGAATATTTTAATGTAATCACTATAGTAATTTCCATGTAAACATTAACTACTAATTTTTTTAAAAACGTTTGGAGATTGACTTTTGCTCAATTCTGTATGATCAATATCAAAAGTAGGTTTAATTTGTTCCCAAGATTGTACAGGTAAAAAAGATGGCTTAATTGCTATTCTTTTACTTTTTAATTCTGTAGAATTAATCATGTCGGAGACAAACGAATTAATTGGTTGCAAACAATGTATTGTCTTAGCCCTGTTAACAAAGTCATACTTAGAATTTAACTTTGTTTCCTCATTACAGAATGAGTTGTGTGCAAAGGATTTTAATACAAACTTAGTTGCAGAGATTTTCCTATGTTCATCAAGAGGAAGAACTCCTGCTTCTATGATCCAAGATTGTAAGCATGAGTCGGCACTCTTAGTGCCAGTTTAAAGGCTTTACAATCTATACTTTGTAAATGTTCTGGTGCACTAAAGAAAGATTCCTGGCCGTAGGTTAAAAGCGAACGAACTAAGGAATTAGCAAGACATAAAAGTGCTTTTGTATCTTGACCCCATCGCTGTTTACTAATGATTTTGAGAAAATTTAAAGCTTTTCTGGCTTTTTTTTTTTTAATATATAGTCTATATGTTGATTCCAAGTAAGTTTGGATGATAAATATACACCTAGAAACCTTACGCTTTGCGAATAATTAATGACACTGCCACCAATAGTGAAATCAGGCAGTTTTTCTGGGTTATGCCCCGAATTAAAAAGTACCATACGTGTTTTTTCTAATGATAAAGATAGTCCATTTTCCTTCATAAATATTTTTCAATTTTATTTTGTTCGAGTTGGTACACTTTTTGGTATGGTTAAGTGCTCTAATTGGAGTTTTACGCTTCATTGTCACCTTCATCCACATGCATATATTATCTGCATACTGGCTAAAACTGATAGATTATTTGGAAGATCTGCTATAAGTATATTAAATAAAATAGGTGACATAACCGAGCCTTGTGGAAGACCCATCTGAAGTTCTCTGGACTTAGAATATGTGCTTCCAACTCTTACCTGTATGAAAGAGTTGTGTGTGTGTGTGTGTGTGTGTGTGTGTGTGTGTGTGTGTGTGTGTGTGTGTGTGTGAGAGAGAGAGAGAGAGAGAGAGAGAGAGAGAGAGAGAGAGAATTTCCTTTTTATCGTAGTCAGAATACGGATCGTGTCGGGGTCAAGGTCGTCCAGTCCTCTGTGTGTGTGTGTGTGTGTGTGTGTGTGTGTGTGTGTGTGTGTGTGTGTGTGTGTGTGTGTGTGTGTGAGTCCGATCTTGTTGTATATATAGTAAGAATAGGTATATCTTGTCAGGGTCAAGGTCGTTCCCCGAATCCTGCGAAGATCTCACGAATCTACGTACAAAAACATTTAGATTTTTCTCTGAATTGCCTTCTATTGAGTGAGATTTTTAAAAAGAATTCCAGTAACTGATGCTCCTGCAATCATATGACAGTTCAGCGTTCTTTGTTGAACTGACTACCTTGAGGGGAAAAAAAAAAAAGAAAGAAAGTTACCATATTGAAGATATGCTCTTGTCAGTGCTTTGTGCAGTCCTGCAAGGTGTCGTTAGTCAAGCAAAAGAATGTTGTTTTTATGAGGTCCCTCCATTGATAAGGCTGCTCTCTCTCTCTCTCTCTCTCTCTCTCTCTCTCTCTCTCTCTGAATATACATGTTAACGTCTTTGTCCGACATACGAAGGGTATATTCTCTAGTATGCTTCCCATGGTGACCAAAGCAAACTTCTAGTTTACAGTCACTGATCCTGTATAAGCACTACACATCTATAATTTTTTTTCCCAACTTTATTCGTTCATCGCAAAAATATATTCAGTGAGATTAACTCGCATTCTGAGAGTTAGAACTGTGCGCGGTAAACTGAACTAGAGGTTTACTCCAGTTTTCAACAATGAGTGCTACATAGGCGGGATAAGCGTTTGAAATCTGCAGTCGTTTTTTGTTGTTGTTGTTGTTGTTGTTGTTGTTGTTTTTTTTGTTGATCAGTTCATTCTAGGTGTCTGATTGGCTCAATGGTAGAGCTTAGAGTTCGAACTCAGTCAGATGTTCAGAGTTCGAATTCTCCCCAACTTTAAGAATTTGCCGTTTTCGCTGCCCAGCGTAACATGTTCTAGTTGCATCAGTTTAATGTTAAGCGAATTCTCCTTCCCCCCCCCCCCCCCCCCCACCCCCTCCTTTTTTTTTTTTTTTTGTACTCCCAGTTCTTATACAACAGGGAGTACTTTAGAATGGGAACGAAGAAATGCTGTGTGTGTGTGTGTGTGTGTGTGTGTGTGGTGTGTGTGTGTGTGTGTGTGTGTGTGTGTGTCCGTCCGTCCGTCCGTCCGTGGTCAAAATGTGTTCCACTCGCTCCAGACAAAACTACAGGGCCGATCTTTCTGAAAATGTGTAGGTATGTTCATTATGGGTCACGGATGATGCCCGATGTTTTAGTTTACCGTTATAGCCGTTACTAACGGCTGTAACATCCTGTAACGGTTTTTCTTCTTCATGGAATATCTCAGAAAGTACTTGGCCGATCTGTGTGAAAATTTGTAGGTATGTTCATTATGGGTCACGAATAATGCCCGATGTTTTAGTTTACCATTATAACCGTTACTAACGGCTGTAACGGCCTGTAACGGTTTTTCTTCTTTATGGAACATCCCAGAAAGTACTTGGCCGATCTTTGTGAAAATTAGCAGGTATGTTCACTATGGGTTAAGGATGATGTCCGATGTTTTAGTTTACCGTTATACCCGTTACTAACGGCTATAACGGCTCATAACGGTTTTTCTTCTTTGTGGAATATCTCAGAAAGTACTTGGCCGATCTTTCTGAGAATTTGTAGGTACGTTCATTATGGTCACGAATAATGCCCGATGTTTTAGGTTACCGTTATAGCCGTTACTAACGGCTGTAACGGCCTGTAACGGTTTTTCTTCTTCATAGAATATCTAAGAAAGTACTTGGCCGATCTTTGTGAAAACTGGCAGGTATGTTCATTACGGGTTACGGATGATGCCTGATGTTTTAGTTTACCCCGTTATAACCGTTACTACTGGCTGTAACGGCCTGTAACGGTTTTTCTTTTTTTTTTAATAAAATATCTCAGAAAGTACTTGGCCGATCTTTCTGAGAATTTGTAGGTATGTTCATTATGGTCACAAATAATGTCCAATGTTTCAGTTTACCGTTATACCCGTTACTTACGGCTGTAACGGCCTGTAACGGTTTTTCTTTTTCATGGAATATCTCAGAAAGTACTTGGCCGATCTTTGTGAAAATTAGCAGGTATGTTCATTATGGGTCACGAATAATGCTCGATGTTTTAGTTTACCGCTATAGCCGTTACTAACGGCTGTAACGGCCTGTAACGGTTTTTCTTCTTCATGAAATATCTCAGAGAGTACTTGGCCGATCTTTGTGAAAATTAGCAGGTATGTTCACTATGGGTTACGGATGATGCCCGATGTTTTAGTTTACCGTTATTGCCGTTACTAACGGCTATAACGGCCCCTCACGGTTTTCTTCTTCATGGAATATCTCAGAAAGTACGTGAGCGATATTTCTGAAAATTTGTAGGTATGTTCATTATGGGTGACGGATGACGCCCAATATTTAAGTTTACCGTTATAGCCGTTACTAACGGCCCATAAAGGTTTTCTTCTTTATGGAAAATCTCAGCAAGTTCTTGGCCGATCTTTCTGAACATTTGTAAGTATGTTCATTACAGGTCACAGATGATAGCCGATGTTTACCAGAATAGCCATTACTAACGGTTACACCAGCCCAAGACGGTTTTTCCTCTTTATGGAATATCTCACACGTAATCAGGATAAACTGGGAGTACGTTTATATGCTTTGCATCTTGTTATAATTACCTGACTCGTTAAGCAAGGCCTTGGCACATCAATTTTTGGTGTGCAGCCAGCATTGATTGTGCTGTGCATGGACAACAATGCTGAGGTGGACAAAGCGGAGACCAGTATTGTCACAAAGCAGCCCTGAGTGCATGAACAAGGATTTTTCCCCCCCTGCAAATCAAACATTACAGGTACAAACCTTCTTTAACAAAGCAGTACAGGAAGACAATACACACAGGTACATCCTGCCCACACCCATCTCCACTGCTCACTCCTTCCCTCCCCACCCTCAACCTTTCCTTCCTTCCCCCACCCCCTTTTAGTGTACTCCCAGCTCTCATAGAACAGGGAGTACTTTAGAATGAGAACGAAGAAATGCTCTGTGCGTGTGTGTGTTGTGTGTGTGTGTGTGTGTGTGTGTTGTGTGTGTGTGTGTGTGTGTGTGTGTGTGTGTCCGTCCGTCCATGGTCAAAATGTGTTCCACTCGCTCCAGACAAAACTACAGGGCCGATCTTTCTGAAAATTTGTAGGTATGTTCATTATGGGTCACGGATGATGCCCGGTGTTTTAGTTTACCGTTATAGCTGTAACTAACGGCTGTAACGGCCTGTAACGGTTTTTCTTCTTTATGGAATATCTCAGAAAATACTTGGCCGATCTTTGTGAAAATTAGCAGGTATGTTCATTATGGGTCATGAATGATGCCTGATGTTTTAGTTTACCATTATAGCCGTTAGTAACGGCTGTAACATTTTGTAACGGTTTTTCTTCTTTATGGAATATCTCAGAAAGTACTTGGCCGATCTTTGTGAAAATTTGTAGGTATGTTCATTATGGGTCACGAATAATGCCTGGTGTTTTAGTTTACCGTTATAACTGTTACTAACGGCTGTAACGCCCTGTAACGGTTTTTCTTCTTCGTGGAATATCTCAGAAAGTACTTGGCCGATCTTTGTGAAAATTAGCAGGTATGTTCATTATAGGTCACGGATGATGCCCGATGTTTTAGTTTGCCGTTATAGTCGTTATTAACGGCTGTAACGGCCTGTAACGGTTTTTCTTCTTTATGGAATATCTCAGAAAGTACTTGGCCGGTCTTTGTGAAAATTAGCAGGTATGTTCACTATGGGTTATGGATGATGCCCAATGTTTCAGTTTACCGTTATAGCCGTTACTAACGGCTACAACGGCCCATAATGGTTTTTTTTTTAATTCTTTATGGAATATCTTAGAAAGTACTTTGTCGACCTTTCTGAAAATTTGTAGGTATGTTCATTATGGGTCACGGATGATGCCCGATGTTTTAGTTTACCGTTATAGCCGTTACTAACAGCTATAACGGCCCATAACGGTTTTTTTTTCTTTATGGAATATCTCAGAAAGTACTTGGCCAATCTTTCTGAAAATTTGTAGGTATGTTCATTATGGGTCACAGACGATACCCAATGTTTTAGTTTACCGTTATACCCGTTACTAACGGCTATAACGGCCCATAACGGTTCTTCTTTTTATGAATATCTTAGAAAGTATGTGGCCGATCTTTCTGAAAATTTGTAGGTATGTTCATTATGGGTCACGAATGATGCCCGATGTTTAAGTTTACCGTTATAGCCATTACTAACGGCCCATAATGGTTATCTTCTTTATGGAAAATCTCAGAAAGTACTTGGCCGATCTTTCTGAAAATTTGTAAGTATGTTCATTATAGGTCACAGATGATGGCCGATGTTTACCAGAATAGCCATTACTAACGGTTACACCAGCCCAAGACGGTTTTTCCTCTTTATAGAATATCTGACGCGATTTCAGGATAACTGGGAGTACGTTTATATGCTTTGCATCTTGTTTTTTGTTGTTGTGGTGGTGGTGGTGGTGGTGGTGGGTTTTTGTTTTTCTGCCACATCCCCATTGGAAGATACGGGCGTGAACACTATGCGCGCATCATGTTATCGCTAAAGGCTGGGCTACCCTGCGAGCCGTTTTGGCAGAGGCTTAAATTCTTTTCATGCACTGATTACTATAGATAATTACAACTGAATTCCACGCTGATGAAACTGCATAACAGTTTTAAAGCAGAGTGACTGAAGACGGGAGCTAAAAGCTTGTAAAAGATTTATTTCAAGCCCCCGACACACGCATCAAATCTCATTAATGATTTTGAAGGCATTTCCAATGTCAGGCAGCAGCTTGCATACACGTTCCGCGGCAACCAACTTGACCGGTTTGCCTCGTCGGCGCACGGTTTGTGTGTGTGTGTGTGTGTGTGTGTGTGTGTGTGTGTGTGTGTGTTAATGCTTATTTTATTAATTATAATGCATACTCGCCTAGATCGGGAACGCACATATGTCGCAAAGCGACGGATTCGGGACGAACGTTAGTATTACAATTTATTAATCGGGTTCGTTCAGTTGTGTGTTGTGTGAAACTTAACATTTTTCCGATAGAAATATCTTCACTGAAGCTGCTTCCCCCCCCCCCCCCCCCCCCCCCCGCCAACACACACACACACACACCACACACACACACACACTTTAAACGTAATTTACTAAATAACCATTTTGATCCTTAAACTAAACTTAGAATCATTAAAATGCTAGCATTGAGCTTTTTGATTTGTAAAACATTCTGCCGTTTAGTCCGTGACGAAACTGCGGGGGGAAAAAAGCATTCTTAATCACAGATGACCCCCAAAGTGCTGCCCTGTGGGCAAATTCAAACGTCACCTCCGGCTGATGTGTTGTTTGTGGTCTAGAGGCCATTTTGGCTTTCCTGCCTTTCTCTCTCTCTCTCTCTCTCTCTCTCTTTTTCTTTTCTTTTTTTTTTTTTTTTTTTTTGTAGCATATCCAGCCAACCGCTGCGACATAGCTTTACATGCTAACCAGAGCGATAATTTTTCTTTTACTTCTTTTGTTGTTGTTGTTGTTGTTGTTGTTGTTGCGATGTCTCATCCTCCATACGACTTCAGCGGCATGGTGCCCACGCCACTCATCCCAGCTCCCCGTCCACAGCCACATCTTGGTTGGTTCAACAACAGCCCCGGCACCGGCAATCCACTTGGAGCAGTCGACCTCAAGCTGTCATGTGGCAATTAACCCACCGAAAGGAGACATTACGTTGCTGCCTAGTCTTTACAGTGGGCTTTAGTGATGCTTGTTCTGATGCGCAAAACGCAGGACACAATCTGTCTAGCCCCCTCCTGATGTGGACTTTAGTGATGCTTGTTCTGATGCGCAACATGCAGGACACCATCTATTTAGCCACCCACAGATGTGGACTTTAGTGATGCTTATTCTGATGCGCATTACGCAGGACACCATCTATCTAGCCACCCACAGATGTGGACTTAAGTGATGCTTATTCTAATGCGCATTACAGCAGGACACCATCTCTCTAGCCTCCTCCTGATGTGGACAATAGTGATGCTTATTCTGATGCACAACACGCAGCATACCATCTCTCTAGCCCCCTCCTGATGTGGACTTTACTGATGCTTATTCTGATGCGCAACACGCAGGACACCATCTATCTAGCCACCCACAGATGTGGAGCCAACAGGAGTGAACGTCCCGCTCGCAAGGATGGGACCACATCTGTCAAACGACAGTCCCCATGGACTTGCCGACTCTGTCAACCTCGGCACAAGCTCACTGCAGGCATAGAGATGGAAAGAAAATCGAAACTGGGTCACTATGAGAGCAGGGCTTGAAAGGCCACAGAATTTGAGACTTTTTTTTTCTTTTTAACGTTTACCGACGTGGATGACAAAGGTAATGCTATGGCGTTCCACTCTGGCCTAGGACTGTATGACAGACGGCATTTTACTCTTACTTTCATAACATATCCTGGCGTCAACCAGGCCTAAGGGATACAGACACCTGCAGTGTTGGTCAGGAAAACAACTCTCAGGGATGCATCCACGAAGTGGATGAAACTGGACTGTGTGGTTCCAGTCCTCCCAGTTGGGCCCATGGAAAAGTGCCATGGTAAGTGTCAGTCGGGGCCAAAAAATCCAACAAATACATGATTCTGGTGGAATCAAACCCTCAACCTCCCATTTCGAAATCCACGATGCTAACCTCTGCCCCGGAAAATAATTTCATCATCACATGGCAGAAAGAACCAATGAAACTTTGATCACGTTTATTTTTCAGGATACAGAATTTTGGTTTTGATTTAAGCATGCAGCCTAATTTCTTTCCTCTAGTCAAAGACTGAACGCCAGTCAAGAGGTATAAAGGTTGCACAAACTCCAGCTTTCAAACCAAGACTCGCTGAGCACACCATCAC
Organism: Conus canariensis; assembly: GCA_033310375.1. Classification (NCBI taxonomy): domain Eukaryota; kingdom Metazoa; phylum Mollusca; class Gastropoda; order Neogastropoda; family Conidae; genus Conus; species Conus canariensis. Next base: position 20,374,273 of record CM065724.1, on the reverse strand, counting down.
ATGTCCACACATTCCACTCAAGACAAGAGAAAGAGGAAATAGCCTAACAAAACTGATGCATAGTCTGTAGTAAGTCACCATGCTTTATTAACAGTAACTCTCGTCTCTAATGAAGAAATATACAATCAGAATTTCCCTTTTTTAAACACACTGACAAATTTTCCCAAAGACATTATTCAATCAGTAACCAAATGAAAATGTATTAATTTGTAACTACTTAAATATAAAATTAGTTTGCATGTATTATTACTTACGAACAAAAACATAACAAAATCCAGAAAACAAACTAATAAATACTGACAAATATACCTGGCCTTCTAGATATGAGGCACTTCTTTCCTCCTTAACATCCTTAGCAGCATTCAAGAGGCTAATTTCTTATTTCATTTTTTCAGTAGTTAAGTTTTGAATGTTTTCAATTAAGCAATTCTAGTAAACAGGATCATGAACACAGGTTCTGTTGTCATTATACTCTCATTATACTGGTGGTGTAATGCTTCATGATTTGTTTTTTTCAATTCAGCTGAAATTCTCTCATTCTTCAGTACTGGAACTTCTAAAACAGATCCTCAAAAGCTGCGATCATTTTCCAGAGAAAAAAAAACCCAGGCTTTGAAGGGAGGGATTCTTAACCGGGAGATGAACGGACTTTAAATAACAAGATATTCCAGAAAAAAGTTCAAATCCAGTAGCCTTTTGACCCCGTATAAGCAGTGAGCTGTAAGAGGTTCACTGTGTCTAAGGCATAGCATTAAGGAAGAAAGGACCCAACCCTCTCCTTCTGCCTCCTTAACCTTCCCTTAACTGAATGAGGTCCCAGCTTAGATGAAGATTATAAACTATAATTATACAACTCCATGAGAGGTCTGAATTTGCAGTTGTCCTCACCGCAGCTGAATGCTCTTTCCATTTGATTGCGAGCCCTTCAAGGAAAAAGAAAATCTTCAAAAGGAGTGCTTTAATTTTCTTTGAAGGCTCATTACAGATAGGATTCACTGTATCTGGCAGCATGGTCAGGGACTGAGTTCAGCTGCTCACTTAGTCAAGAGAATGGAGCCCGTAGCCCACTGCCTAGGGTATCTACCTGTTGAACTGACAGTCATGAGATTGTACTAAATGTAGGGTCAGAGTGTTTTAGATAAATATATATATGTACTCGGTAATTTCTAAAAATGGCACAAAGGAGAGTAAGAAATCAGATCATTTTATGTACCAGTTAAGAGAAATTTACTATTTACAGGATATGGTAAACAAACAAACAAACAAAAACAAAAAAAGAAAAAAATAACAGCAGAACATCTTCAGAAACACATTTATTTCTGTTCTTGTTCAATGAGGTAACCACGGATACACTCCTTGTTCTTTAATTTAAGTTACTGTCAGACCAGACAACTCTCAGTGAACCATACACATGTATGGAGCTGCAATGGTAATACTAAATGAGACTTTTTTTTTAAAGCTTTCCTATTTGATCATGTGCAACAGGAACTGGTGAATATTATGTTTGAACTGATTTATATCAAATCTGCCTCTTCTATCAATGTACGGTCTGAAGGCATGTTTTTTTTTATGTTTGACAAGTTCCAGGGAACCTGGCAAGTACATGATCACACGACGTCAATTCTTCAAGCCACTTGCAAGGACTCTGAAGAAAATAAACACAGAATCTTGACTTGCACACTGATCATTGTTGCATTGACAAGGAAGGTGGTCTCCCTCCATTTTTCTTTCTTTCTTTTTTTTTTTTCACTTTTTTTTCCCCGGCTGCTTTTCTGTCTCGGCAGACAACTTGGCATACCTTCCACTCTCTCTCTTTCTCTTTTTTTTTTTGACTTTGATTTCAGCCAACTCATGCAAGACACTGACCAACTATGGAGTGATGCTGACAAATAGATTTCTTTGAATAAGTGAACGAAATGTGCAAAGATGACCACATCCTTCAGCCCAGTGAAAACTGGGCACAACATGTAAAAGCTTAGCAAACATGACAGCCATTATGCCTGATTTCAGCACAGTGTTGTCATGGCTACATATGGCATTCATGTGACTGGGGGGAAGTTGTGTGTGTTGTGTGGGGGGGGGGGGGGTAGCTAGCTTGTATTATGTTGCATTAAAAACTCTCAAACTCTGATGGCAGAAGCTCTCAACTTCACTACTCATTTTCATTTTATGACAAGTGAGTTTAACATACTGTTAAATGTGATGAAATGCACAATACAGTATTTTAAAGGGTAAATCTCATATTGAAAACAAAAGGAGTGAATTTCAGCTCCGAAGTGTGAAACACACACTAAGTATGCATCGTGGGGAGCTCTGTTCATCTGTTGGAGGGGTATGTGGTGGTGGTAAAGAATTCCCTCTGTAGATGATGTGCCTGCCTTTTTCCTTTGATGTTCATGAGATGTCTTTCACTATTTCCATATACAATCATGTCTGCATACAGCTTTTATAAAATAAGAAAAATTACACAAAAACACCCTGAAAAAACAAAGACAAAACAACAACAACAAAACGAAAGGGAGGGTAAATATGTGCACATCAGCACTTCAAATTCACAAACAAAATACCACACGGTACAGTAACCTTCTGATAAACTTCAGCAACTTTTGGCGACTTGGTCAAGAAACACAAAGTATAGATTCAATCAAGAAAAACAAAATATAGGAATGTCTCAAAGTATATACAACCAAATATTCTCATAATTCACAACAAAGCACACATCCCCCCCCCCCCCTCCCCCTCCAAAAAAAATCTATACACATTCTTATGGATTTATTTGAAATAAATGCTTCTAACACTCATAAAAAACAACAAGAAGAAAAAACCAGCAACAATGTACGGAATGTTTAAAAATAAATACCGTGTTTTGACATCAAGCTGAGAATTCAACATCAATAGGAAATATTTCAAGTACATGTGGACGGATATGTTACATTAAGCATGATGCAGCACAGATAAATGGAACATGCATCCATAGAATGGCAGGATTTCTTTTTTTTCTTACCGCAAACAATAACATGAAAGTGCACACACCGTGTAAAATAACGGGGGAGACGGAAAAGAGGGGAGGGGGACAAACTGAAATCAAGAGGCATGAAAGTGACCCCCAGAATGTAGACAAGTTATAAGCAAGTTTAAAACTGATAATGACTGGAAAAAAAGTATTCTTACAAGCTGAAACCTAATACACAGCCACACAGAAAACTCCTACAGAAATGAAAAAAAAAGAAAAGAAGTAAACACACAAAAGACAAGCCGTCTGGATTTTCCTCTGCCTATGTGAAAATATTTAGATATATTACACAGCAGTTTTCAGGTAAAGACCCTTAGAATAAAGACTTCATCATTTTTAAAGCCTTTTTTTTCTTTTATCTTTTTCAATTTTTTTTTCTCATTGCCTTCATTAGTTTTACTTCCCCAGTGTCCCCTCTAAAAATCAAAACGTTTTGGACACATGTTCCAGCTCAAAGAAAATCAGCAACACGTACTGGAAATTTATGGGACAAAGTGTATGGATGCTTAGGGAGGGAAAATGTGTTCAGGTAAAATGACATTTCACACACACACACACACACACACACACACACACATACACTACATACAGTGTGTGATCATTGTTAGAAAGTTATACACAACCGAATGAAATAAGAAAAAAAAAAGTTTAATATTTATTGCTGCTATGCACATACACTGTTCTCTCTGTCCATACTATTTGTGATCATAGAGTCAAAGGCAGTCAGAAATGTATAGTCCTGCCCAGTCCCCTCTTCAAAATGTTTGGTTAAAAAAAAAAAGGGAGATAATTCTCTTGCTTAAGAAGTCTCTTTCACAGTGTCAAGGTAAAATAGTGAATGAGCCATAAGCTAAATATGTTTTGGCTTGAAATAATTTCAAGTGTTTGTGAGTATATGAAAAAAAAAAAAAAGACTGGATTCACCCTGATTATAAACACTGAGATCCATGTCTGACTAGGAGAAAAATCATAAGGACAAGGCGCTGATTCAACTGAAAACTTTCAGTCCCTTTCAAGAGCGGTCGGTCCAATGTCTATCGTCTGGCACTTAGATGAATCACTGCCCAATCATGACACTTTTCTTTGAAACACTTTTTTAAATGATTTTTTAAATCTCTGTTTCTATACTAGTTTTAACTCCCAAATAAAGATTCCTACCCTTTCCAGGCTTGTTTTCACAGAATATTTTCATCTCCAATTGCCGGCAGTAGACGCATCCCCAACAAAAACTCCCTCTCTTTCTAAAACATTTCACACCACATTTTCAGCTTTGTCTATACCCACCTCTACCTGCAAAGAAAGACTCCCTCTCTTTCCAGATGTTTCTGAAGCACTTTCCTCTTTATCTAAACTACATTGACATCCAAAAGAAAGTCCCCCTCCCTCTGAAGTCCCAGTCATTCTTTACAATGATTTCAAGAGATCACAACAGACACGTTCCACTGCATCGGAACAGAACAATGTGTCATGTCTCTCTCAACCAGGGAAACAAAACCACAACCAAACAAGCGGAGCCAAACCAAACAATGTCCTTCTAACTGTAACTCCATGTGTCTGCAGGATGAGAAAGGGAAGTAGAGGGAGGGGTGAAGGTGAAGTGGGAAGGGACGGAGGTGGGGAGGGGGGAGGGGGGAGAGCCAGTAAGAACTATCATAAAAAGAGCAGGTAAGAATTATCATAACAGAGACCAACAGATGGTAAGTACTCTCTTACTCTCTATGTCCCTGTCATTAGGAAATGGAGTGGTTATCTTCAAGAATGTGAAGACGTTTAATGTATTAAACTACAAGTTTTAATCTTCATCCCATGATCTTGACCAAAATGGAATGTTGTCTGAGCTGGTCCCACACTTATCAGTGGCAGCAGGAGCTGGAATAGCTCAGTTGGTAGAGCGCCGGACTCGTAATCCAAGGGTTGTGGGTTCGAATCTCCAACAGGCTGTTTCGGTACAGAGGGATTTTTCCCCCAGAGTTAACATTGGTTCTGACTCCATTTCCCATACAGCCCTTTGAATGAGACTATACACCGAAGTTCCATGTGTGAAAGCACGCCTAGCATCTTGCACACACGTAAAATCCCATCACCAACTTTCGGAAGAGAAGGCCAGTTGGACCGCTGGTATGGATGACATGTTACACATTGCATGCACCTTCCCCGAAGATGGAGTATGGCTGCCTTAATGGCGGGATAAAAAACGGTCATGCACACAAAACTCCACTCCCTTTGTTGGGCAGATGGGATTAATACTTGCCTGTCTATACAGGGAGTGTCTGCAGGAGTATCAGCCTGCGTACGCAGAAGAAGAAGACCACAGGCAGCTTTTCGACAAGGGGTCATGTAGGGCGCACACTCATCAGTAGATGCCCATGCATTGTGCGGAGGGTGGGAGGGGAGAGAGGAGAAGAAATAAAAAGAAGGGAGAGAGGGTTGGGGAAGATGGGAGAGGAAAAGGAGAGTGGATGGGATAGGGGAGGAGGGGTGGGGGAGGGAAGAAGATGTAAGAAGAGGAAGGTTTGCATCCAGCATTTCAGTTTAGCGTTGATTCTCTTTTCCATTCGATACACACAACATGGAGACAGCTCTTAGGATCATGGAAAACAGACCCCTCACTCGACAGAGACACATGATGTAGGTGTTGAATCCCTATTCACTGGGAAGCCCATGCACCACACACGGAATTCCAGAATGATGAATCCATGTCTAAAAACACAAAAGCCTGTCTCTGGTGGAACTCGCTCTCTGAGGAATGCCTCAAGCTGTGACAAAACAGCTTGCCCATAAATTCTCCAAGGATCCCTTGTCAAATTTACTGTGTGACAGAATCACCTTTAGACTGTACTTCTCGTGATTAACACACACACACACACACACACACACACACACACACACATATCAATAATCTTTGGACGGATCAGTGGTATTTTAGCATGCATAATTTACGGTAGTCGCAAGCAAGGCTGGGCTTTCAGTCTTACTGGGAAAGACATGAAAGAAACGACAAATAGTGCACATTAATGCGGTAAGACAGTCATAACGATGAGAACGTTTGATAGGGAGACTCTGTGCATGTGTGTGTGTGTGTGTGTGTGTGTGTGTGTGTGTGTGTGTGTGTGTGTGTGTGTGTGTGTATGAGTGTGCGCGTATGAATCACTGTGTGTGTACCTGTGAAAGATACGTGTGTGTGTGTTCACACAAGCATGCAAGTGTGAATGCATGCATAGGAATGTGTGTGTGTGTGTGTGCGTGTGTGTGTGTGTGTGTGTGTGTGTGTGTGTGTGTGTGTGTGTGTGTGTGGTATGCATGTACAAACGCGCTCACCTGTGTGCAAAAAACTAATTTCGGAATCAATTCATAACGTCTTCTAAACAAAATGTGATGTGAACAAGGTTTCCAGCGCATTCAAATGGGACCAGTTAATATCCTGATACAGGACACACAAAAGTAACAATAAATTACAGCCTTCAATATTCCTGAACAGGACAACAAAAACAACAGCCAAACACATTTCAACTAAAGTAGACTTCATGGAAATGGTAGAAGGTATATAAAGTCATCACACAAAATGAAAACTTTCCAAATACCAGCTAACATATGCCACAGCTTAACACTGTGATAGGACCAATGAAAACAAACAGCCTTGACTATTGAAGTTATCAACTCATGCCACTGCATGTTTTAACAAAAAAAAAAAAAAAAAAAGCACTCTTACCTTGAACCAACGTTTTATTTCTAAATGTAAATATTTCACAGCTCAACAAAACTTTGCAAAAAAAACAACAACTTTGTTTTGTAAACTACAGTCGGTGACATATTTGTAAGCTACAGTTGGTGTCATATTTGTAAACTACAGTCGGTGACATATTTGTAAACTACAGTCGGTGTCATATTTGTAAACTACAGTCGGTGTCATATTTGTAAACTACAGTCGGTGTCATATTTGTAAACTCCAGTCAGTGTCATACACATTAGTGCACCACATCAAACTCTTTCAAACTGAGGCAGTTAATACCCATTTCAGTAAAGTTTGTCCACTCCAATTAAACTCTATGAGTTAAAATAAGAGATTAAATATACACTGTGTACATGCAGCTCACATCACAGCAAAAAAAACAACACCACCAAAATGCTAGTATGTCACTGCCAACGATAATTTTAGCTTGCTAGTCAGCTGCGAGATCACTTCTCCCCCTCTACAACCCACTTCTCTACACCCCAATCCAACCCCCCCCCCCCCCCCCCCCCCCAAAGCCATTTTCTTAGACATATAAAGAAAAGGACACTACAGGCAGTGTTGCTCACACAAGCACAACCATTCACGGATCATTAACCTTATGAGGCACAGTGGTGGGGCTTTCTGCAAAGAGACTTTTCCCAATGGGCAACATGGCAGTGAAAGACTTGGGGGAAAAAACTAACACACCCTGACCGGGAAACAAAATTGTGGGAGAAGACCAACAAAACCTTATAATCCATCAAGGATCGATAGGTTCCTCCCCCCTCCCCCCCAATCCCACACAATCCATACCCCACCTCACTTCCTCTCCCCTCCATCCTTCTTCACCCGATCCTCCTCTCTTTGTTTTCAGTGCGACATCTTGTTGTACATGTTGTAGTACCGTGTCAACCAACATAGGATGAAACTGTGTACACACTGACCCGTTTTTTTTTTTTTTTTAAGAAGACCAGGACTTGGTTACAAGGCAACAAAGAGGGTCTTAAAACAAAGATACAAAAGACGTTTGAACGAAAATGGCAAAATACGAAAAACTTCAAACATTCCATCTTCATATTTTGAGGTACCTCAACCCCATATCTCACAGATCAAAATGGCATACAAGACTACATGAAAAGGAAAAGTTCAAATACCTACATGAAGGGGAAAATTTCAAATACATACATGAAGGGGGAAAGCTCAAATCCATACATGAAGGGGAAAAGTGAAGGGGAAAATTTCAAATCCATACATGAAGGGGAAAAGTGAAGCGGAAAATTTCAAATCCACACATGAAGGGGAAAAGTGAAGGGGAAAATTTCAAATCCATACATGAAGGGGAAAAGTGAAGGGGAAAATTTCAAATCCACACATGAAGGGGAAAAGTGAAGGGGAAAATTTCAAATACATACATGAAGGGGGAAAGTTCAAATCCATACATGAAGGGGAAAGTTCAAATCCATGAAGGGGAAAGGTTCAAATCCATACATGAAGGGGAAAAGTTCAAATCCATACATGAAGGGGGAAAGGTTCAAATCCATACATGAAGGGGAAAGGTTCAAATCCATACATGAAGGGGAAAAGTTCAAATCCATACATGAAGGGGAAAAGTTCAAATCCATACATAAAGGGGGAAAGTTCAAATCCATACATAAAGGGGAAAAGTTCAAATCCATACATGAAGGGGAAAAGTTCAAATCCATACATAAAGGGGGAAAGTTCAAATCCATACATAAAGGGGGAAAGTTCAAATCCATACATAAAGGGGGAAAGTTCAAATAAATACATGAAGGGGGAAAGTTCAAATCCATACATAAAGGGGGAAAGTTCAAATACATACATAAAGGGGGAAAGTTCAAATCCATACATGAAGGGGGAAAGTTCAAATACATGAAGGGGGAAAGTTCAAATACATACATGAAGGGGGAAAGTTCAAATACATACATGAAGGGGAAAAGTTCAAATCCATACATGAAGGGGAAAGTTCAAATACATACATGAAGGGGGAAAGTTCAAATCCATACATGAAGGGGGAAAGTTCAAATACATGAAGGGGGAAAGTTCAAATACATACATGAAGGGGGAAATTTCAAATCCATACATGAAGGGGGAAAGGTTCAAATCCATACATGAAGGGGGAAAGTTCAAATACATGAAGGGGGAAAGTTCAAATACATGAAGGGGAAAGGTTCAAATCCATACATGAAGGGGGAAAGGTTCAAATCCATACATGAAGGGGGAAAGTTCAAATCCATACATGAAGGGGGAAAGTTCAAATACATACATGAAGGGGGAAAGGTTCAAATCCATACATGAAGGGGGAAAGGTTCAAATCCATACATGAAGGGGGAAAGTTCAAATCCATACATGAAGGGGGAAAGTTCAAATACATACATGAAGGGGGAAAGGTTCAAATCCATACATGAAGGGGGAAAGTTCAAATACATGAAGGGGGAAAGTTCAAATACATACATGAAGGGGGAAAGTTCAAATACATACATGAAGGGGGAAAGGTTCAAATCCATACATGAAGGGGGAAAGCTCAAATACATACATGAAGGGGGAAAGTTCAAATCCATACATGAAGGGGGAAAGGTTCAAATCCATACATGAAGGGGGAAAGTTCAAATCCATACATGAAGGGGGAAAGGTTCAAATCCATACATGAAGGGGGAAAGGTTCAAATCCATACATGAAGGGGGAAAGTTCAAATCCATACATGAAGGGGGAAAGGTTCAAATCCATACATGAAGGGGGAAAGGTTCAAATCCATACATGAAGGGGGAAAGTTCAAATCCATACATGAAGGGGGAAAGGTTCAAATCCATACATGAAGGGGGAAAGGTTCAAATCCATACATGAAGGGGGAAAGGTTCAAATCCATACATGAAGGGGGAAAGGTTCAAATCCATACATGAAGGGGGAAAGGTTCAAATCCATACATGAAGGGGGAAAGTTCAAATCCATACATGAAGGGGGAAAGCTCAAATCCATACATGAAGGGGGAAAGCTCAAATACATACATGAAGGGGGAAAGTTCAAATCCATACATGAAGGGGGAAAGTTCAAATCCATACATGAAGGGGGAAAGTTCAAATCCATACATGAAGGGGAAAAGTTCAAATACATGAAGGGGAAAAGTTCAAATACATGAAGGGGGAAAAGTTCAAATACATACATGAAGGGGGAAAGTTCAAATCCATACATGAAGGGGAAAAGTTCAAATACATGAAGGGGGAAAGTTCAAATCCATACATGAAGGGGGAAAGTTCAAATACATGATGGGGAAAGGTTCAAATCCATACATGATGGGGAAAGGTTCAAATCCATACATGATGGGGAAAGGTTCAAATCCATACATGATGGGGAAAAGTTCAAATACATACAAGCAGGGGAAAAGAAAGGCAAGAGGCAACGGCAATTTGCCCATTTTTTTCCCCATATGAGAACATCAGTCAATGTCAGAAAGCAGCTTTCCAAATCATTCACTGGGCTTCTTTCCATCAACAAATTTTTTTTTTCTTTTTTATAGGAAAATTGTGGATTATGCTCAAATAACAGGATGCATGCATGGAAAAATTAGGTGGGTTTCACTAGACAGGCAGCCCATGTGTATGTAAACACTTGTTTATAAACACTCATGAGGCTTCCTTTTCATAATTTTTGTCTTGAAGTTTTGCACACCAGGCGCGCATCATGACCTGTCACAGGAACGTGCAGAAGAATAACACAAAACAACAAGCTTCTTCATCCTCATTCTCTTTATCAGATATTCAAAGGTTTGCCTCTGTGTCCTACAATAAGACCACTAAGCGGATAAGGCCCATATTCATAAGCCCTGGCTTTAGAGGGTATGGGTGGGGATGGGCGTGGTGGACACTTGGAGAACATGCCCTCTCCTCCTGTTCTCTGCGGGTATGCCTTCAGGCAAGGTGTAAAGACTGAGGTAACCCGAAAGAAAGCTTCAGCGGAAGTCAGAAGTATCTAGCCCTAGGGACAAACTCAAACCAGGATACCACACCCCTCATCTGTTGGTAAACAAGACAAACACACACAATACCTGTGACATCAAATGTTTGGTGCCTTCAACTAAAGTGTGTGTAGCCCAGCTAAGAGCTAACAGCACATAACTCAAATGCCTCGGTGTGAAAATGTTAAACGTGCTGAAATTTTGAAAAGGTAGTGAGTAAAAAGCTATAATACAAGTAAACATTTCCAGTCACAAGATCCCCTTGATTCTTGATATGGTGTCAGCAAGTGCTTAGGGTCTCAAGCAAAGCAATTAAGAAACAAACAATTACCCCCTTCCATCTTCCTAAATCATTTGTTGTGATATAAGATTTATTCCAGAAAATGATGAAGTGATGCAAAGATAACCTATGACTTTTGAGCCACAGGATTTCCATTTCATGATCAGCAAAAAAATGTGAATGTGTTGTGTTTAATGTTGCAAGAATGGTGACATGCTTGCACATGATTTTTTTTAATCTCACTGTAAATACATTTGGAAATGGATGAATATGCAGGGATAATATCCACATCTCTGAATGCTTAAAAATGTTTTGATGTTATACACAGTGATTTGTGAATGAGTTTGTTCTTCAACATATATTTGCTAAATAAACACAATAGATTTTGTGTGTGTGTGTGTGTGTGTGTGTGTGTGTGTGTGTGTGTGTGTGTGTGTGTGTGCGTGCGCGCGTATGCGCGTATGCGCAAGCGTGTGCGTGTGCATGTGCACCTGTTTGTGTGCACACCTGTTTGTGTTTGTGATGTGCATGTGAATGTATGGGTTTATATAAGAGTGTTTGTATGTGTGTGTGTGTGTGTGTGTGCGTGTGCGTGCGTGTGTGTGTGTGATTTTTGTGTGGACTGAATGTTCAGTACACAGTTGAATGTAGCACACATCAAAGTATATGTTACATAGAAGAGTTTGTGCCATGATTTCTTTTCCAGAAATTCACTGGCTTTTGTGCATTCATAAGTGAACTTTTGATGCATGGAAAAATGGCTTCCTTCTCCCCTCATCCTTCAACCTCATTCCTGTCCTGCCTCCCTTCGATCTCTTGTTCCCCCCCCCCCCCCCCCCCCCATCTCCTGTCCCCCTCCCTCTTACATCCTATACTATTGTCAGCTTTCACATGAACGCACACACATCCACACACAGCATCACATTTCTGAACAAGTTTTAATGGCTGCTGAGGATTTTGGGAGTGTTAACTCAGCTAATCTTTTGAGCTCTGATCTGTCAAATGACTGATCACTAAACAACCCTTTTTCTTTTTTCAGAAGTCCGTAACTGTGTTGTGAAGAAACCTGTGGTCATGGTTTTGGTATCATCAGGAAAGAGAACTTTCCGCAGTCTTCAAACGTAATTTTCACAATCCTACATTGCCCAGCTTAATGCACAGTTTGTGAAGATGGGTGATACTTATAATCATTCAAGTGCAGTCGTTTACAACAAATATTTTCCATTTGAATATAACACTAACCAAAATTAAAAAACAAAACAAAACAAAGTACAGCAACATAAAATGTAATCAGAAAAAGTCAAACATAATAGTAAAAACTAAAATCAAGAGAAGGGACACATGAATATAAGTGTATACGCACACACACACTCACACACACACACTCACACACACATACACACTCACACAAACATGCGCGCACACACACATACACACACAAGCATGCAAACATGCACACAAACAAAACAGAGGGCATTACAAACTCAATTTCAGGTTTGATTTCAATTAAAATGCTTACAGTGCTATCGTAATGCGTGAGGATGCGCGCACGCACGCACACACACATATCAATCTTTATGCAGCAAAAAGTCACCAAACAGATTGACTGTATCTGGCTTTGTCACAAGCTTCATGCTTTCTTTGAAATAGTTGTTAACCATCGTTCATTTCAAATTCACCCTGTCAGTCTTCTCCTTCTGCCCCCCCCCCCCCTCCCACACATACAGCATTCACCCTACCCCCACCCCCTCTCCTCTCCTTGCTCTATTGCACCACTTTCTCCTTACCATCTTTATTGTTATAAGGTCAATAATCATATTCAAATGACAAAATGCTTTCATTTCAAAGTCTGCATCAGCTGCGTGTGACAGGACGTTCAACTGAATTCCTTTGTCATCACCATCCCATCTCTACAACAAAGGTCCAGCCTTCTGAATGTCTAAACACAGGGGAAAAAATAAATAATGGCAGCATTACACACAGACACACACATAGAAAAATGCACACAGTTATTTAGCAGAAGCATCTGTGGACCCTGTTCTTGGGTAGGCACTGACCTTATAAAAAAGAAAAGAAAGAACAATCACAACAAAAAAAAAACCACACAAACAAACAAATCAAATGAAATAAAAGCAAACACAACACCCCTGCCTGGTCATGTAATATTCGGGCAATCTGACTTTCTAAACCCTTGTGTGCATAGAATCCAAAGTAATGCTAAATCAAGATCAGTGAAGTGTTACCATTTTTTTTCTTTTCTTTTTGTCTTTCTTTTCTTTTTCTTCTTTTTTTTTTTAAAGAGAAGGACAAAGGATGGGGGCAGGTATGGAAACAGAGCAGGATGGGGTGAAGGTTGGGAGGGGGAGGGGGGGGGGGAACTCAATTTCACAGTGCAGCAACACAAGCATGTAATGAGGGCAAGCAAGCAGGCCATTATTATTTTTCTCGTTGACATATGCTGTTGGAGAGTTACAGCCCTTTGCATTGTTGAACAGTCCATATCATGAAGAGCAGATGGTCTGTCCTTTAATAATCTTTTTTTTTTTTTAAGCCAAAATCATAGTGAATTCTGAGAGGGACTCAAGGTGAAAGTACAAATAACCTGACGATCGGTTCTCCATCTTGGCCGACTCATATGTCTGCTGATACATCTGAATACCCAAATCCCCAAAGAAACAGCAACTGTCAGGCAGTTCTGTTCTGCTCATGTTCTCAATGTGAAGCTTGGACTTTTGAATTTCACACTCAGCTGCCACCGTGATAATGCCACAACATCCCAGCATGACAGGACCTGATCTAAAAATAGACACATGGCAAACACCACCATGGAGCTGTCTGAAAATGAGACTGCATACGCCGATGGCAGAAACAGAACTAACACGCTTATGGTTCTTCATCTGCTTGAGGGTGGAGATGCATCTTACATGCTTGTGTTTCTTTATCTTCTTATGACCGCAGACAACCAAAGCTTATACACTATTTTTAACCCCTGGAGAACAGCCTAAAACTTCTCACTGACTAAATCCCTCATGCTATAAAAGTTAACAGAGCGCATATGACACACATATATGCATCCAAATGATCAATAATTTGAAAGGACACACTTCAATCAATCCTTCTCTCTTTGCTCCTGAAAAGAATGTACAACCTTCTTGAAAACATTTCAGCAACAGACATGCAACACCGGATATGTGAATGCAAAAGAATCTATCAATGCTGTATGTACAATACTAACACCTTATATCATCTTATATATATATATGAAAAAAAGTCACCTGGCGAATCTGTTCAACAACAGAATTCAGAAATCACTCAGCACAATAAATGCAGTACATCAAATCTATCTTTGCAAACCAAAACAAATAGAAACAAAAAAGAAAAACAAAATGAGACCTGGATGAATGAGAAAAAAAAAAACATACACAAAAATACAATAAAGATATCACAGATCTTTTTTTTTTAAATCCTCACCTTATTGTTTTTGACTTTCTTGGATTGTTATCCATTAAATCAGCTTAAAAAAGAAATGGTAGTGTCTCTGATTGCAGTGTATTTTACTGGCAAGCTTCCAAATGTGTAGAAATCTAGCTCAGTTTTTGCATGACAGAGAAGGAAAGAAAACTTGCAGACAAGTTGATGGATTCTGACATGTTGACATCAAATAAAGCGATGTGTTTGTGCTGACATCAAATAAGTATCTAATGTGTTGGTATCAAATACAGTGCTGTGTTCATATGCTAATATCAGTGTTTTACTACTGACAACAACATGGTGTTGTAGGCATGTATTGTATATTGATATTAATTAAGTGTTTTATCTCTGCTGATATCAATAAAGTGCTATATCTGTATGCGTTAATATCAACTAAGGTTTTTACCTGTAAATGTTGATATCAATTAAGGGTTATATCTGCATGTGCTGATATGTTGTATCTCTATGTCTTAATATTAATCAAGCGTCATACCTCTGTGCTGATATCCATAAAGTGTTGAATCTGTGAATGATAACGTAAATAAACCGTTATATCTGTGTGTTGATATCAACAAAGCGTCACATCTGAGTGTCTATACTGAACAAAGAATTGTGTTTGTGAGCTAAGTATCAAAGAAACGCCTTCTTCCTTGCGCTGAACCCTGTGAAGTGATCTGAAGCGATCAAAGCTAAGTGAATTTTCGTTGTTTTATTCGTTTATGTCTCACCTGGTGAAGACCTAAGAGGTCGAAACGCGTTGTGTTTCGTCTTGTGACTCGTTTGTCCACGTTCTCTGGGCGGTTCGCTAACATTTATTTAAGATTTATCAAAGAAAGTAAAGACTTTTGTGTGCTGATGTCAAATGAAGCATCGTGCACCTGTTTGGGTACTTCTGTTACCACTGAGGTACTACGTTTCCATACTGATATGACGTAAAAAATAATGCTGATGTGTTGGAATCAAATTAAATATCATGCAAGCCTGCTGAAATCATATGTGATGCACTTGTATGATGATAATGAATAAAGTGTAGTGCTTGTGTGCAGTTGTGTCGATTCAGAAAGAAACTACACGGCATTCCTGTGGAACATTGACAGGCAGCTGTAAAAATGGGGAATGCTTCATTCACAATACTAATTCAGTATCATCAATCACATTAGGTTGTCTGATGGTGATGGCATCGTCAGCAACGACCGGTAAATCCTCTGCTAGTCCCCATGACTTGCTGCCCATATGATCTGCAAACACACACACGAACAAACGCGTGCGCGCGCACACACACACACACACACACACACACACACACACACACACACACACACACACACACACACACACTATTTTATCAACTGAAATTAGATGCTCTAAGAACTACGTATAATGGTTCAACAAAATGTACATGTGGGGAAACAAACATATCAAGAGGTCATGTTTTATTTGAGTGTGTGCCTGTCAGGGCATACTCTCCAGGTTTATCAGGCATGTCTGTGATTGATGCTTTCTTCTCATCTTGATCTTGTTTTTAAAGTTACCTCTTGTTTGTTACATAGTCCAGTTAGTCATTTTATATGATGCTGGCGGTCTTTGTGTGGTTATATGTACACACTGACACCTGCACATACACATACAAACACGCATGCACACATGTAAACACACATGTTTTTCTCTCTCTCTCTCTCTCTTGTCTAATGTCATATATTTTTGTGAAAAGACATAAAATGAAAGTACTACCATTACTACTACTACTACTACTACAACACACACACCCATACACACACACATACATGTGAATGACAACATTCAGCATGAAATTCAAAACTGACAATATTGGTTTACAACAAGATTTAATGTCCATATCCACCCCAAGCAGATGCGGATCTGGGGAGTGAAGGGTATTAATCCAGGGATCCTGAAACCCCTCCCCTACTTTTCTGGCCCAACACAACTTTTAAGAATTTTTCTGCCGAGCAGCCCAAGAATGAGAAGCCTCCCTGCGGAAAGGAAAGCCGACTTAAACTGTCGCTAGTGGGAATCAACTCAAATTAGAAACAAAGTCCACCAAATCAGAGAACTGGAAGAAGGCATGTTCCTCCACGAATGAAAAGAACAAAGCTGAGCTAGGTCTGGTAATGCACCATGGAGGAACTCACTAAGCAGGATCAGTCTAGCTGGTCTGTTTGGGAACTGACATGGAGTTAGCTCCCTGCTCTCCCAGATTTTTTTTTTTTTTTTTTTTGAGGATGGAACTGAGAGGAAGTTAGTTCCCTGCTCGCTATTTTTTTCCCCCTCCAAATTCTGATATGAGGTGATTTGTCATGGTGATATGGAGATGTTCTATGCAGAGTCAGGATAAGGCATTTGTTAGGACATGTAAGTAGGAGGAAAAAAAGTTCTGAAATCCAAAAAAAGCATCTTAAAAGAGCACCCTCTGGAAACAAAAAAAACAAAAAAAAGGAAAAGCAAAAAAGAAATCAGTCATAGAAGTAAACCATCAGCAAATATGTACTAGATTCGGTGAACAAGGATAGCTTCTGTTACAACACCCTCCCCCCCTCCCCCCCCCATCTCTTTCTCCCAGTAAAATTCAACACTCTGAGAATCTTTCCGTCCATCCGTTTACCTGATTCCAGAGACACATTGCTGTGCATCTGCGAGTGGCGTGACACCTTGGTCAGACGTTTGTCTTCTGGCGCAGCGGTGAGAGTTTCTTTGCCAGCCATGCTGCGAGCTGATAGTTCTGCCTCCTCCTCCATAGGCCCAAACCCATTCTTCCAGACATGCTTCTTCCCCTTCAAGCCTGGGTTGCCAGTGCCATTGGCGCTGATGTCTTTTTTTTTTAAATGAATACAGTTTACGACTAGAGTTAGTTGATGTCCAGGTGTGCCATGCTGAAATGCTAGTGCATTGTACATTTGTAAAAATCCTACAGAAAAGTGATAGTATATAACAGCAATCTTGGGAAAAATAAAAATAGAAAATGCAAACACACACACACACACACACACACACACACACACACACACACACAAGCACACATCCATGCACACACACACATACATACATACATAGACAGATAGAGATGAATCGATGGATCAATAAATAGACCTACCAACAGAGAGATCTATACATACACAGATAGATGCATAGAGAGATAGAAAGATAGATAGACAGATATAGATATAGATGTATACCTGTACATATAAAATGAAACAAAGAAAAGAACAGCCCCAAGTTTCATAGTGTATTTACCTGGTAAGGTTTTACTTCTTTAAAGAAATGGAAATTAGCCTGGAAAATTGCAATATCCATGGTTCAGAAGCAGCAGACTTCTCTTGGAAACTCCCTGGTAAGCCGATAATACTGCTTTAAATTCTGACTTCTTGAAATCTTGTTTGCTAATTTGGTGAAAAATTAATGCTAGGTTAATATCTGTGTTGCCTTTCTGGGATGCTGTGTCAAAATTTGCTTTTTTTTTTTTTTTTTTTTTTGCTGCCCGAACTTCTGTGCCACCTCAGTGGCAGTGAACCCATGCTGCTCATTCCGACACCCCGTCCACAGCCACAGCCCGGTCGGCCCCGCCGCAGCCCCGGCACCGGCAATCCACAGGGTGTAGTCAATGTCAAGTCGTCAAGAAGCAACCCACTGAAGGAGACATTGCACAGCTGCCGAGTCACTTTGGTGGTGTTCAGTGGCGCCTGTTCTGATCTAACATATGCAGGACACCATCTGCTGAGCCCCCTACTAACAACAATAATTGCTTAGTCGCGGAGCCGGCGTGAGTGAGCTCTCCCTCCAGTGGGCACCACCACGTCCATCCAACAACAGTCCCCATGGACTCACCAACACAGGTGACCCCAACGGAACCAAACCAAGGTCACAGACATAGAGAGGACATCGAAACTGAGGTCACATAAGAGCAGGGCATGAAGGGCCACAGAATTTGAGACATATTTTTTTTTATGCTGATCGATGAGAATGAGGATGATTAAGATGATGCTACGGATTTCCATTTTGGTCTGAGACTACATGACAGGGCTGTACTCTACGCTTCCTTTCATAATATATCCCGGCGTCAACCAGGCCCGAGAGATACAGACACCTGCAGTGTTGGTCAGGAAATTTTAGCAACACTCTCAGAGACGCATCCAGTAAGTGGATGAAACCCGACTGTGTGGTCCCAGTCTTCCCAACTGAGCCCGTAGCAAAGTCAACTCTGGGTAGGAGGCGCTCGGGGCAGAAAAATCCCCCATGACTCTGATGGGAATCGAACCCGTGACCTCCCAGCTGGGAGTCCGCAACGCTAACCACTTCGCCACAGCGACTGTTCTAGAAATGTGCTTTTCTTTGCTCTACATTCATCATTCAACAAAACTGCACACCTGATGCAATAGTAATTATCTCTCCTCAGCCATCGAACAGGTCCAGTAACTGCAGGACCATGCAAAGTAGAGGAAAAACACTCATCAACGTCACACAGACAGAATACTACCATCACACCCTGAATCTGTCGCACATTCGACAGACTATTCAGACTCCCCTTACTCTCCATGAGAAACTCACCTCCCCCATCCAGCGAGGTCAGGTGCAGGTGAGGTCGCGGGGTCAGTTCCAGATCCCCGCCTGCCTGTCCGTTCTGTTTGACACCCAGGTGCCGCAGCTTCTTCTTCTTCACCTTACGTACCCTGGGTGTGTCCGCGTCGCCCTCCCCGTCTCCCCCATCCAGCGGACGCGGCACCCGAGAGATCCCAGCCGCTAGCATTTCACGGGACGGGAAATCGTCATGGGTGGAGACGCGGATGTTGGAGAGGGTGGTGGAGGAACGTTCAATGTGAGACACGTTCAGCACAGGTTGGCTTCTCGGGGTTGCGATATGTACGTCGTCGTCGTCACCTGTCTTCTCCACAGATTCCCTTGCCTGTCCGGCTGACGCTCCCGAACGCCCTCGCGGAGTCTTCTTTTTCTTTTTCTTCATTTTGTTCAATTCTCCATCTTCCACGAACGGGGTACCCAGAGGCTCCAGGGGAGGTAATGTTGTTGGCAAAGCTCTGGGACTGAAGACTCTCTCCCCATCCTCTCTAGGGGTGAAGATTTTCTCTCCATTCCCGATGACAGATGCCTCATTCTCCTGGTATGCTTTGCCTTTCTGTGAGATCTTTGACGGTTTGGCCAACAGGGTTTCTTGGGGAGGTTCCTGATCTTTCAGCGCCTTCAGTTCTTTGTATCGCTTCTTCTCCGCCTTCAACGTTTCTTCCTGCATAGAACAGACAACAACGAAACAAAAGAATTACTGTTAACATAATACTTCAACACTGGAGAATGACCAAGGCAATACAGTAAAAAATTCAGACCTTCATTAACACCTGTCTGAGGCGCATCTTCAAAATCAGATGGCCAGTAAAAATCAACAATGAAGATCTATGGAAGCAAGCAGGACAGGAACCAGTGGCCAAGCAGATTCTGCGGAGGAAGTGGGGCTGGATTGAACACACACTCAGGAAGCCAGCATCCAGCACCACACGCCAAGCCCTGACATGGAACCCGCAGGGGAAAAGGAAGAGAGGCCGACCTCGCAGCAGCTGGAGGCGAGACACTGAGGCAGAGATAAAGAGGCAGGGGACCAACTGGACAGGCATTCAGCGAGCAGCCCAGAACCGAGTGCGATGGCGGAGTGTTGTCGATGGCCTATGCTCACCCTTGAGCTATGGGCCTAAGTAAGTAAGTAAGTAATACTTCAATCTAATCAATGTTAAAATAATGACCTTTTAACTACTTATTCACCCTATCCACAATTGATGCATTACAGATCCATCCCTGTGCCATCTGTCAAGGGGTTGGCCTGCTTTCTCTTATCATAAGTTTTATTTCGGAAGCATTAAGCATAAGAAAGTGATCTTTTCAAGGGGTAGCTTATCTCTTAATGGTACATGGTGCTATCTGCGTTGCCTTGAGAACAGGCTTGATCCGTTTTTTAATATTTGTTCACCTTGCATCAAATATGACTGTCAACAACATATGGCAATGACAGAAACAAGACATTTAATGAGACTGTGGATGAATTAATGGCACAGCCACCACTACACAGACAACACAAGTGACATTAATGCAGACACGATCACTATGTCTCTGAAAAACAAAACTTGTGAACACACATTAGACCACAAGCACAGCCTCATGCACACATACATGGATGTATACACACACAGATCATGCTGCAGCACAAGCATGTGCTTACAATGCATGCAGCAATATGAACCCTTGCTTTGAATACCCACACAAATATACACATACACTCTTATGTGCAGATGTACAAGCATCTACACGCGCGTGCGCACACACACACACACACACAAACACACACACACACACACATGTATTCAATATACACATACATGGGTGTACACAAAGGCATTATACAACCTTCTTCTTCAGTTCCTCCACATCCAGAGGTCTGAAGGGGTCACCAGCAACAATGTCCTCGTCGTCGCTTTCCTTCTTTTCAATGCCCAGCCTCTGCCGCTCCTCCTCCTCCTTTCTTTCTCTGCAAAATGCCACAGAACATGGCGTCACATCAGCATAAAAAATTGTGAATTCTACGGTATTGTCTTATGTTGTGTTGAGTCGTACTACATTGTATCATCTCTCTCTCTCTCCCTCTCTCATTTTTTTTCTCTTTGCTTCTTTCTTCCTCTTTCTCTTTGTTTTTCTCTTTATCTCTATCTCTTTCTTTCTTTTTCTCTCCCTCTCTCTTTGTCTCTCTTTTTGTCTTTCTCTCTCTCTCTTCATTTCTCAGCTAGAACTCTGAGAGACTCGCTGCAGGTGAGATTTTTTGTGTATGTGACCATTATTAATCCTGCCATTAAGATAGCCACGTTCTGTGTCTGTGAATGATGTCTAACCACTGCCACAGTGTGCACGTGTCCATCCCACTGCCACATAATGGCCTACCTGATCCGAAAGATGGAATGGGACTGGATGTATAGGCAAGACCTTTCATGTATATTTCTATACAAAGGGCCTCGCTTTAAAGTCTCATACAAAGGTCTTGGAAGAGACTGAGGTCTGCACAGACATTAACTCTTTCAACCTACCTGTCCCCTGTGGGGACCGAACCTCAGGCCTTGAAACAAAAGCCTGAAGCCTTACCTGCTGGGCCAATCAGGCTCTGTTGTGTACCATTTTTGTAGCGACAATTGCTTTAGGTTGTGTATCTCTTTCAGACACCATGGATGGCCTAATGCAACCATGCTGGATCTCACCCAGGATATGACCGTTGACCCCAGACATGCATTACAAAAAAAAAAAAAAGGTTCTGTTCTCAAGACTGAATTTGATGCCTCCAGGAGGGGACACTAATTCATGCTGGCTGTGCCAGTGACCAATTATTGCCATCAGCAGGAAGTTTAAACAGGTAATGTCCTGCACGTGTGGGATCAGATCACTCACCATGACCCACACACACACACACACACATGGTTTGAAAATATCCATGGAACAATCTGAAAATGTTATTCATTTCAAAACATACAATTCCTAAAAATGATTAAAGAACACAACACACGTAGACGGAATGTAGCCCAGGTTACGTACACACATCTCACCAACGATGAACGTCAGATTTCTAGCCTAAGAATGTTGAAGAAAAAAATGAAAAGGGGGGTGGGGGGATGGGGTGTGGGGGTTGGGGGGGAAGAATACACTCTCTCTCTCTTGTGGAACACAACCAACATATTGACAATGAACGCTTCTCCTTTCAATGCTAACTGGAGAACACAACACCAAGATCCAGCTCACCGCTCCTCTCTCAGTTTGCGCACTCGTTCACGTCTTGCTGCCGCCTCGGCCTTGCGAGCCTCCTCGGCCACCTTCATGTCTGAATCCACCCTGGCCTTCAGTTCCTCCCAGTGGCTCTCGATGGTCTTCAGCAGCCAGCGCAGGCCTTCCTTCATGCTGCGGTCCATCTTCCTGCCCGTGCCACGAAGGGCACTGCACGCATCCTGTGAATACACAGGTAAACAACTAACAAGATAAAGAGAACATGTTCTCAGGGGTCAGAATGGGGGGGTGTGAGATGTAAAGGATGAATGGTTGGCTGGCTTGGATGACCCATGATGTGGAACTTTGACATTTCTTTATGGGACTGCTCCAACTGGACTCTCTCCTAAAACAAGATTAGACTATAGGTTAATTGAAAAAAAAAAAATTGCTTAGTATGGTTTGTTAACTTAGTCGTTACTATCTCACAGATATCATTCTCACA
This sequence comes from Conus canariensis, assembly GCA_033310375.1. Taxonomy (NCBI): domain Eukaryota; kingdom Metazoa; phylum Mollusca; class Gastropoda; order Neogastropoda; family Conidae; genus Conus; species Conus canariensis. Next base: position 20,351,570 of record CM065724.1, on the reverse strand, counting down.
GATATCATTCTCACAGATATCATTCTCATTTCATAATCAATACTTTTAAAATGGTTGTTCAAAAACTTTTCGAACAATATAAGTTCAGGTGTGCTAAAATGATAATTAGTACAACCAATAAAAGACAGCAAACAGGCAGACAGACAAATAAATACACACACACACACACACACACACACACACACACACACACACACACATGCACAGACAAATCTAGAGTAAGAGACAGACAGATAGACAGAAAGACTGACAGACCAACTGACAGACAAACACATTCAGACTTGCACTGATCATTCAGTTTGTGTTGGCACTATATCAGTATATGACTTTGTTGAAAAACAAAAATCTACGTGAAAGAGGGTGAGAGCGGTAGAAAGGAGAGGATGGGAGGGGGCCTGAGAAAAACAGCGAGACTGGGACAGACAAACTCAGACAGGAGCAGAAAAAAAGAAAAACCTCCTTGAGGTCTCATCAAACACAACTGCACCAGAAACTCACAATACGGCAGGGACACTTGTTGGAGTTGACGACAGACTCCAGGTTCAGCATTTCGCAGATGTCCACTTCATCTAAGGCATCAGGTTTGTCTTGTTTGTTGGCCAGCCTGCCATTGGTACCACAGTGACAGAACAATATACATATACACACAGATAGATCAACCCAAATCCTTTTAATTATTCTTTTCTAAGGTAAGTCAAAATGATATAAGTTTACGCTTAGCACCACACCCTTCCTCTTCCTCCCCACACCAAGAAGATAATCTATCAGCTTTCTGACTTGTTTTTTTAGCTTCTTTCCATCATTAGTTCATCATTTCTTATAGAGCATAATATGAATATTGCCCTGTATTTACCCAGCAGAATTTTCACAAAAAGGCCATGGAACACTACAAAACAACAACAACAACAACTAACAAACTGAACATGAAAATAAGCATAATGACCTGGACTCTTATATGGCACCCACATTCTTTGATGCAGAGATACCTATCCACAGACATATGAAAACACTTCCTCTCTCATTAGTCACACCACTGGGCTGATATTGAACACATACAATCTTAACTTCTAGCTAACTGTTGTTTATCACAATGGACATTACAAACTGGCTAAAAATTAAGTAACTGCCACTTAACACACACACACACACACACACACACACACACACACACACACACACACACACACACACACACCGCGCACACACACACACACACACACATACACACACACACACACACACTGATTCAGAAGATGCACAAGATTGAACTTTGTATCTGACTAGTTAATGATATCACTTAAATTAAAACAAAAATCATAAACCTTATTTTTGGGGTTGAAGAATCACTAGAACTAGATAATACCACATTATGACATATCAAGATGAATAATCAGTGAAAAATAATCATCATCAAATCATGCAAAACATGAAATCAAGAATTTTTTTTTCTCTCCTTGCTTTCTGCTTTAAAGAGAAAACAGAAAAACAGGTACACAATAACACAACACAATACAAAAATCAGTATCACCAATGTACAATTCTATAAGAACAGGTACACAATAACACAATGCAAAAATCAGTACCACCAATGTACAATTCTATAAGAACAGGTACACAATAACACAACACAATGCAAAAATTAGTATCACCAATGTACAATTCTATAAGAACAGGTACACAATAACACAACACAATGCAAAAATCAGT
>CM065724.1:20339863-20344863 GCA_033310375.1 Conus canariensis | reverse complement strand
TTGAGAACAGCCAGAGAGAGACAGGATCATATGCCAAGATATGCGAAAAGGTATCAATATCCATGTAATGATGTATACTCCTCTCAGTTTCACTTTCAGTGTCCTGGCAGTGCTCCCACTATCCTCAGGTGTGGGCCTGTTGATGCAATAGAACTGTCCATCCATATCCAGGTCACAAAGAAAGACCGTACATGAAACTGACATCATCAGATCATTGCCAGATAAATATCAACGATGAAAAAGCCTTACAATCTATTACAAGTATTAGAAGACCTAAACAGATCCATTCGAACAGGTAATTCAACTTCACTTAAAGAGAGACAAAGACAACGTCCATTCACGGTCGACAGCAGAGCATGCAGACAGTTGCATCAGGCTTGAATTGAGGTTTCAGACAGACCTAATGCTGCTTTGATGTGGGTAAAAAGATACATGGCTTTGAAATAAAATAAAAAAAGCAGATTGTAGCTCCAGAATGCACTCAAGTTTCCTGCCAGACATTCTGGCAAAGTTTCAAGTGGATTACAAATTCCTCTGTTGACTGCAGGCTATGACTGTGTGTGATCTTTACTTGATCTCTTCACCTGGCCTTCAAACAGACAGATCTCTTATAAATGAATGATTTCCCATGCATTCTCCATCCTTTGCCTCTTGTATGTGCACGCGCACTTCCGTGCCTGAATGCTTATGTACTTCTGCGTGTGTGTGTACGTGTGTGTGCGTTTACGTGCATGGGTTTTTGTTGCTTCGTGTTGAGTTTGCCCTTTGTGTGTGTGTGTGTGTGTGTGTGTGTGTGTGTGTGTGTGTGTGTGTGTGTCTGTGGGTGTGGGTGCTCCCTTCTGCATGTTTTATATTGTACCCCATGCAGTGTTCACGAAATTGGAGGCAGGTGGGTGGGTGGGTGTGGAGGTGGGGATGGGGGCTGGTTCTTTTCTTCTATTCCCAAATTCCTGTCGAGCGTTGTTCATATAATGTCATGTGTGTGGTGTGTGTGGGGTGGCGGTGTGGGGGGGAGGTGGGGGAGGATAGAGTGGGGGGGATGTGGCTTGTTCATCTGTTTTAGTGCTTGCTTTGTGACCTATTGTTTTGATGCCTTTTTCTCAGTATTGTGCAATGTTTATGGAAACTTTTATTTTTCCTGTATTGTGAAGCGCTCTGAGGATGAGTCTTCTTCTCTCATCGAAGAGCGCTATATAAGCTTGATTTATTATTATTATTATTATGGATATTTTCTTTTGTCCTACTGGGTCTGACTGCATATCATATCAGTTCTGACTGTCTGATTTGGTCCGTTTAAGTCCACTTGGCATTCTTTTGGATGTACACTGTTAAATTCAGCAACCTTCTCTGATATTACAACCCATGTGATATATATATATATATATACACACACACACACACAAGCCACCTACATGTAAATTAAGAAGACAAACACAATTGAATCATCTCACTCATCAGTTCAATAAGATATCAGTCAACATGTAATGTGCTGATCAATACGGTGATAAGAACCATGAGTCTGGCGGACTGGCAATCACTTCCTAAGCTGGATGATAGCAAATTTTTGGCACAACCAAGAAGGGGATAAACTTTTCCAACCAAAAAGGGATTATCTATTTTCTGTGGAAAAAAAAAAACAACAACAAAAATCCCCGTTCAGATTAATCTGACGGTTGAAACATACACCATTACCTACAGTCCAGTGATAAGTCTAAAGAAGATCTCTTCGGGCTCAGTTTTAAGACTGGAGTTGGTATTCCACACACTGAAAATTATCACATATCACATGGGTTGTGACTCTGGGGTAGGGTGCTGAATTTACCAGTGAGACTTATGGACCCCAATCCATGAAAAACAATTCAAAATGGTCAGATTATTATTGCAGACATACAATAAATAAATGATTATTGATGATAATGATGATGTGATGATGAAGTGAGGGGGGGGGGGGGGGGGAGGGGATACAGAGACAGACAGACAAACAGACAGACAGACAGACAGAGAGAGAGAGAGAGAGAGAGAGAGAGAGAGAGAGAGAGACAGAGACAGAGAGAGTGAGGTGCCTACGTTTTCGGCTTTCGTTGCCTTCTGATCGTCGATACACAATTCCCCATGAGGCTGAACATGTGTAAATACAAAACGAATTCAAATTCTCAAAAGTAGTGAATAATTCCTTCGTGGCCTCCCAAACTAGACCGACACTGTGATTATCGCTGCGAGTGTGACAGACTCATACTGTCATGTCAGTCGAATATGCGGCACCTCCATCGGCGCTGAGATACATTTCACACGAAATAAAGTAATCACAACCAATCAAACACCTATTCATGAAGTTTTCACATCGGATTCATAAAGTAATGGTAAATGTCATTCACAAACATTCTGCCTTCCGTAAACTGGGAATACAATCCCTCTGTCGGACATGTCCCCTCTGTCTCACTCGCATTCGTCGGCCATGATGACAACGGAATGTGTTTACGGCAATCTATTTATGTCACCAAGGCGCTATAAAGTCGTAAAACATGCCTTCTGTTAAAACATACTTTGAAAGTGATTTCCTTATGATCATGTGTACAACATATCATACGCAACAGAATCTCATTAAAAAAAACTTCAAGTTCGTTTACACTTTAAAGAATCAGTTTCCTTAACGACACCATTACCCTAGGGTCAATTCCACTTTATGGCGTTGTGATGGCCCCTTGTAAATCAATCGATTTAGATTAATGATGTCACATTTCATGTTTCGCCGTCTTAAAATTATACAATGTTGTAACCTTCATTAAAAAATTGAAATTATCAACTTTCTTTCTGGAAACTTTATCAATATTGTTACAGCATACAAGACTGACTTCCACTTTCAGAAGGTGTATTTTGAAAGGTTGTGTGAATGAGAATTTAATTATTTATTTATTTACTCATTTTTCTTTTTCTTCTTTTTAATAATGACTTGTGAATTGACTTCAACATGGTGACAGCCCTGATATGGCCCTTTGCAGCAGGCTAGGTTATTAGCAATATTACCTTACCTTACCGGTCAATCATCATCACCTTACCGGTAGCCTACCCATTAACCATCCTGGCTTGAGACACACACCGACACACACACGCGCAATGCTTCCCCCCCCCCCCCTTCTCTCTCTCTCTCTCTCTCTCCTCTCTCTCTCTCTCTCTCTCTCTCTCTCTCTCTCTCACCCAGCGTCAGCGTCTACAAGAACATCACCCTGGCCAGCAGCTTGAGGGCCTATAATTGCCTAAAACAGCTCCCTATTTCTGGTAAGAAGAAGACAAGAACCCTAAAGGCAACGACAGAGGCAGCGGAAGAGACCCAACAGGATCTGATCGAGGAGGAACAAAATTAAGTTCGTAAGGGTTAAATTTCCGATAGCGATGTGGGTAAGAGATCCGTCCAATTAAAGGCACGTCTTGAGACGCCCATCCATCCAAAAGTTGCGGGTTCGAGTCCCGGCAGCGCCATGACAAAAGAAAAAGAAAAGCTGGCAGCAGAGCAGAGTTTTTGGAGTCATGAACACTTTCTGTTGTCAAGATCTCCTTAGATTTTCTTCCTACTATTTCAATAATTACCACCGCAGATCCTGTGATTATTCGGTGCTCGTGGAATAACTGACATCGGAATAACTTGCCGTTTTCTCTGTTGATGTCATCTGCAGGCAGAAAAAAAGACTGCAAAAACAAAAAGTCTTATGAAGATTTCAATGCTGGTCTATGTCTCCATTAACCGTGACGTAAGACTATACGTGATACGTTCATGTTATCTCCTTATTCTCATTAATGTTTACTTAGTTTACAAGATCCCGTAGACTCGCACATTCACAGGTTAATGGAGAGCTTAACAGCAGACGGTCTACGGAGAAGAACCTCTCCCACTCCCCACCCCCTCTCTCAGGCAAGTTTTCAGCCCTGAATTCCTTACACTTTATGGGGTCCGGGCCGTATGGAGCTGTCTGTTTCATAGAGGCCAGGTGGCTATTGTGAACATTTTACAGCACACCCTAGCTATGAGTTGGGCTGGGAAAAGGTATAGACCTGTTATGCAATCTTAGACCAGAGTGGACCTCCACAGCATCATCTCCATCATCCTCATCTTCATCAGTCAGCATTTAAAAGAGAAAAAAAAAATGTATTGAATTCTATGGCTTTTTATGCCCCGCTCTCATAGTGACCTCAGTGTTGATTCTCTCGCCGCGTCTGTGCTCTCGGTGAGTTCGTGTCTAGCTCACTGGTATTCGCAAGCTCATGGGGACTGTCATTGGATGGATACCACTATCTGGAGGGGGGCACTCATTCCCGCTGGTTCTGCGACCAAGTAATTATTGTGATTAGTAGGGGCATAGTAGGTGGTGTCCTGTGTATGAACAGGCGCCACTGAACACCACTGAAGTGACTCGGCAGCAACGCGGTGTCTCCTGTGGTGGGTTGCCTCATGACAACTTGACATTGCCTGCTCCCTGTGGATTGCCGGTGCCTGATGTGGATGTGGATGAGGAGCCAGAATCAAGAGCGTCGGGGGAATGCCACTGAAGTGGTATGGAACATGAGACAGCACGCACGAACGCGTGCGCGCGCGAACACACACACACACACACACACACACACACACACACACACACACGCACACACACACACGCACACACACACGCATGCACTCACGCACGCGCGCGCACGCACGCACGCACGCATGCACACACGCAGAGAGAGAGAGAGAGAGAGAGAGAGAGAGAGAGAGAGAGAGAGAGAGAAGAAAAGAAAAAAGAGGCTCACAGTGGTAGGACGAATTAACGGTGTTGGGTCAATATCACGAAGACTATCGCCTGCAGACGCGGCCAGTCAAGATAAGAGATGAATTGTGCAGTCATATGCAGTCCTGATTTTTCTGACTTGCTCTATATGCACACAGTCTGTCTGGAAGGCACGAATACCGGTGATTTAAATAAAGAAATGCAGTCACAGTGAGTATTAGTGAATAAAACCTTGGCAGT
>CM065724.1:20322363-20334863 GCA_033310375.1 Conus canariensis | reverse complement strand
GGTTAGGGGTGGGGATTTGGACCATGGCTAACGAACTCAAACTGTTTTCTGTATGTGTGACCGTAGAATGTAACATGTCCGCAATATCACCCATCTGCATGGACAGTCAAGAAAAACAAATCCTGGCACTGAATACGAAGGACCATGTTGTGATATGCAACATGTACAATGTACAATGTATTGCTTAATAAAATAACGGTGACTGACTACCTAATTTTGTTAAGAAATCACAAGCCTCTTATCTTACAGCTACAGTTCTATCCAAACAGAAATACTTCACAATCAAGCAACGATGATTCAGTCCAAATAATCAAGACGTGAAAAAGTAGCCCTGGTCCCTGAAAGCCTTTTTGAAAAAAGAAAAAAATCGAAAACAGATCAAAAGAACTGACAACATCGCACCCCTCCCCCTTCCACTTTTTTTTCTTTCCTTTTTTTTCCAAAGAGATTTTTTTCTAAAGAGTTTCAATCACATGGCAAAGAACTTCAGTCATATTATTTTTCGTTGTTATCACCTACAAATCCAGAGATTTAGATTCAGCATTCTTGCACCCTAACAAAGAAAGCTCAACTTCATTTTGAGATCTTGTTCAACCCCTTTGTTGAAAAAAAAAAAAAATTCATACAGAGGGAGGAAATTACCGTTTTGTTAGCTTTGGGCGGTTAAGAGGATAGGATGAATAACTAGGGGGGGGGGGGGGGGGGGGGGGGGGGTGGGGGGGGGGGGGGGGGGGGAGGGGTGCGTTCGGAATGTTTGATTACGCTGATTTGGGTTGAGCGGTCAACGGATTCAGTTTTGTTTCTCACTTTCTGTCCCCTTCCCTCGCCTTTCCTTCCAATAAGAAACAGCAGACATCTACACATCTAAGACCCCATTACAGTAGATATACATTATGATACCATAATAACATTCACATATTGGAATATCTGTAGAGAACACTATACATAACTGAATGGAGAGGGGGTGGCTGGGGGATGTACAAGGAGGTTTATCACATCACCGAATCATGGAAAAGTCCACATGAAGAAAAAGGAATTCGTAGAACTACATGAATGTACCCCCCCCCCCCCCCCCCCCCCCCACCAACTCGAAAATCGTGTGCTAAGAACGGGCTGTGACAATGGGCTGAAACGTACTGAGATCTATACTAATGGAACAGAGACCAACGCTTCATGTGTAGTAGAAAATCAAAATGTCAGTTCAAACTGAAGACTGTTCAGATTTCGGTTGGTTTGGTGTGAACGTTTGTCTGTTGTTTTCCTCGTTTTGTCCCAACATGAGGGGAGATGGAATTGCTCTTCTACGGCACTGACAATTGAAGGAACACATAATATCTGTGTGTAACAGCAAAAATAAAAAAAAAGTTTTATAAATCTATAAAATGAAGACAGCGGAATGTATGTACATAATTCATATTTCTCACTGTGTTTCGTTAAAGAAAAGGTGTTGTCTTATTCGGAAACAGAGAAGGACATTTTTTTTTCTCACAGAAACACGGCTACTATGATTATACATGTGGTTTACTTTGCACTGCCAGGAGTAAAGATGAAAAAAAATCACAGGTACTAGATATTAATAATGTGTGTCTCAATGTCAATATTGCACTTTCTTATCACAATGACAAAACATGAACGTAACACAAGTACTAGAATGATCAAAACAGGAACATTATCACTGGCGAGAAGAGAAAAAAATGAACGAACCGAGCAGAAATGAGAGTGAAGAGAATAAAGTGCAGAGTACGATATATACATAGATCTTTGTCTGAATCACATAATTATTTCACAGGAGACCGGTGATTTACGCTGAACGCCATAATTATGATCACACTGAAAATCGACACTTACGAGACCAAAGTTCAAAACAGAAATCATCCTACCTGACAACAAATTAAAACAGAAAGCGTCCTACGAGATGTTTAAACAAAAATGGACCTACAAAAATATTCACACTTTCGTATGTTAGCAATTTCTGCAGCTCTAACAGAGGAGATGAATTGTTTCCCTATTTTTTAAACAAAAAATGGAAACATTTCTAAGAACACGCCTTCGTGGAACCAAAATCACAATAGAGAAAAACGAAAGAAAAACAAACAAACAAAAAGCAGAAGAAGAAAAGCTAGTAAAAATGAAGCAATGTTCAACGCATACTAAATAGTGTTGCTAAATATAGCCTGTATCTATCTTGCTCTGTCTGGAAGGCTGGAATTGGTTGTTTCATCAGAACACGTTGTCCAGCCAGATAGCGTGCACCTTACAGACAGATTTGTAATCCACGCTACAATTCCTTGAAGGGCAAACTCTGTAGTACTCTGGGATCCTGTACATATTTGAGATATGCAGTCATAATCATAAAGAAAGCTGAATGTCTTTGCATGGCAGAACAATCATATCTTTCTATATCTGACAATATCCTTCCCCCCTCTCCCCTTCCCCCTGAACACGGTTTCCATTGGAAACGCAGGAAACAGAATTGTTTTAAACTTGGTACCCTTTTTGAATTTGTGTTCTTTCAATTAAATATTCATCTATACTACAGATAATCTAGATGACTGCAATGTATCCCACATATGTGTCTTTAGAACAAAAAAATATGATAAAACAAATAATCTATCAACCCCCACCTCCAAACCCCACCCCACCCCCGCTTTCTCCCTCACAAGTCCATCCGTTGTCGGAATTATATACGAGATCGAAGGATTAGTCATCTGTGAAATCTTATATATACATACATATATATATAAATACATATATATATTTATATATTTATATATAAGTGACTAATGCAACATGTTGCACGTGATTTTTCTCCTCCATGGAGACGTCTTATTTCATATCCACTACCGCTAACTGCTGGTCTTTTAATTGTTAAATGTATACTAGCACAAAGGGTTCGAGTGTGCCCAGCCCTATTTTCGTAGTTACTTTTTGCACCCAGATATTCGTTCTTATGTACACAGCAAGATTTTGTGAAATCATGATTACACATTTTCAACATACCGAATTTCTTCATTGCAAAGTTTGTTTGTTTGTTTGTTTGTTTTTTCAAACCCTACATTTGGTTTCTATGTCCAAAATTTCAAAGGTAACTCGGAACGAAATCAAAAGAACAACTTACGTCATGATTTGTAATGAAAGATAAAATAGCATCTGTAGACAAAATAGTTATTTCACAGCAGTGGTCAAACAACACACAGCTCGCACACAATAACAAACAAGTAGATAGATATACATGTTTAAATATTTACACAATAAGAAACAAACAAAAAGCAAAACCAAACAAATGAAAGACTGAAAGAAACAACACCTGTTCTCGTCCCCCCCTGTGTACGACATGATCCGAAGTGCAGCCTTCCGTCCTCCATAATGACCAGACTGAACGTAGGTACAATCTAACTCCAGACTTGCCACATAAAACAAACAAAACGAAACGAAACAAAATAATCAACTCACCGCGCACACCGTAACGTTTTCAAAACGAATGAGCAGCAAAATGATCATGGCGGTGACACCATCGGATGATGACAGTGATCACGTGGGTTTTTCTTTGTTTTTTTCAGTGTTCAGGGTTTTTGTTTGTTTGTTTGTCCGACTCAAGCGGTCTTTCATCTGGCGTCACTATTAGGGCTAGCTACGAATTGTTTGTCACCGGCCACAGAATAAACTGCCAACCATTGCATAACATCTCGTCACGCTGTTTTCATCTCGTCACTAACAAATGATCTCGCTTGTCCATCACACATGACTGGCAGCGTGGCAGCTGCCGAGGGCAGTTCTGTACATTACCGTCCTTATTTCTCATGTATAAGGATACTGATAGCTAGTAATCTGTCCGTCAGACACACACCTGACTCAACAATGTTTTCAATCCAAGACTTACGGTATAATTGTTCACCGAGACACTGATATGTGACTTCACTTATTGTCAGATATTTCATACCAAAGTTACTTAAAACTCAGTCTACCCATTCTTTCGTTTACATGATAGTTGGTACTAACTGGCGTTAAACCGTTGATAACTGACGTGTCCGTGTAGCCATCTCTTCTCCGATGATAGTACAATGACATCCGACGTTGCCAGTCAGCACACCTGTTTTATAGGAATACATTGATGACTTACGCCGCTAATCTCCCCGCCTTTGACCAGACATTAACTGACGTCACCGAGAGGTGGACAACTGACGTCACAAGTCATTCCAAATCGTTTTGAACAAGACACGGACAACTGATGTCGCCAATGTGCCGTTCTTGACTTTGGATCAGCACTGACATCGGCTGTCAGGTCTTCAGTTTGATGTGATGGATAAGAACGTAACCCATGCGTAATATACTGGAAAGCGGACAGCTATGGAATGACACCTTGATTGTGACCACTGTTGCTGCACAGTTTCCGCATGGTTGATTTCGTAAAGGGAATGGTCGTCAGTTTTGTTCATCAGGTGTGAATTTCACTTTACGCTGTTTTCTTCTTTTCTTTTCTTTTTCTTTCTTTCCTTCTCCCTCCTCCTTGCCCCGTTCGCCCTGTCAGAAATGAAACACACTTCAGTTCTTTTCTCTTCGGCCTCTTCTTCTGTGTTTTATTCTTTCCTTCTTCTTCCCGTTCATCTTTCTTCTCTTTTCAGCTTGGTGTCAATGTGTCTTTTTTTTTTAAAGCAGACGGTCTCGATATAGCACAATATTTATCATTAATATTAGTTATGAAATACTTAAAGATAAAATAAGTCATTGATGACAGAGGTAAAAGACGGTCGCGCGAGTTTCACGACTCGAAACCAGGAACAGGTAAGCTGTGTAAACATCACTGACGCATGACGTAGAATGGAAAATTAGAGAATAGGTCGCACACGCAAGAATTAATGATCGTAATGCTGGATGACCAGCGAAGAGGGAGGGATGGGAAGGGAGTGAGGGAAGTGAGAGGCGTGGAGGACGGAGGAGGGGGTGGGGGTTGGGTGGCTAAAAATGAAGACAGTCACGACGCGGACAGAACTCAAAAGTAGATTTGTGCCACTATGGGGATTTCCTGATGTAGAGATGATCAGCAATTTGAATAAACACGACGCGCACGAAGATAACCACGAACGATCCCATTGCACAGCCCTTAGACTACAACACTAAATGAAAGCGGTCACGAGAAGAAGAAGGAGAAAGAGAAGAGGAAGAAGCAAGTAGAACACCTGATGCTACCATCACAAACTGCTCTGCACATGGAATTTTTCAGCAACCCCAGCGACTGTCTGTTAGATATGACTGATTGCTGATATTCATGGAATATGAACACAGACATAGACATTCTCCCTCCCCCTGACCCCCCCCCCCCCCCCCCCCAATAATTGAATGAAAAATTGATTACAGAAAATAGTGACGGTGGTTTTGCCGGTATCTCATTCACATGACGGATGAAACACAATTGAAAACGGACAACTTGTAACGATCTGGTTCAACAACATTCACGCATCTTCGCTCTCACACTTTATGTCCCATGAACTTTATAGATGTGTACATCGACGACGCAGATTTTTTTTTTTTCCAACACAAGATGGGAACAGAGTGAAAGTACCGTTCTGAATAAACATCACCGACCATGATGATACGTGTAACTACTTTCTACTTCAAACGTAAGTAGAAGAGAAATGTTAAATTAAACTTGACAGGAGACCCAAGAGGGTTCAGCCACATGAGGGCATGAGACATGAAACGAGTTCAATACACACAAAGAGAGGAAGTAGATAACTCCTCTTGCTCCTTCCAAGCAGTGGTTGAGTATCCACTGTTCTGTGTGTTTTCTATCCGCTGATGTGATTTCTTCGCACGCTATCCATTTCCTTGTGTTGCCCTGCCTCACAGCTTCATAGACTTAAACAAAAAAAGCATAAATCAAGAATACCGTCTAATTCTTACGAACACAGGCAAAATTTTGAAGTTTAACAGACAGCCAGTCCCCTTCCCTCCCAGACCAGTAGGCCGCCTGAAAATCTTAACATTGATAACCCTAGAATACAGACTCCTGCTCTGATACCCAGAACGTGAGATGTGTAACAATCTTCTCAGTTTGAACATCCAACATCAAGCGGTGACTGTATGCACAGACATTCCCAGTATCACGTTCAAACACCGTCTCCTGAACCGAAGGATCGCAGCACAGGATATCTGCCTTAAGACAGATGAGATACACACTGAAAGGAAGATTACCATAGAAAACTAGTTTCATGGTCACGCTCATAGTAAACAGCATGAAAAATATGTGACAGAGAGAGAGAGAGAGAGAGAGAGAGAGAGAGAAGTTTGTTTGTACAGCCATCATAAACCACAAACCCTCAACAAGATTAACGGGTGTTTATGTGAACAAAACATGTCGCTCAGTTCTATATAAAGTAACGAAAAATGAATCTTGTCAAAAAAAAAAAAAAATCCAAAAACAAACAAACAAACAAAAAACGGCCATTGTGACCAGAGATGATGATCCAGTTTTTTTACTTTGAGACCATAAGAGAGAATGGGGGCAAGGAAGCAATGGAGAGACGGTGGGGGTGGAAAGAAAAATAGGTAGAATAAATTAAACAATGAAAAAGAAGGTAAGAAGAAAGAAACAAAACGAAAAAGCCCTCTCAACCAGTCCCACTGTCCAAAACTCCGCAGGAACACCATATATCTCCAAAAAAAAAAAAAAAAGAATTAAGTACTGAGTACCTATAAACAGACACAACCACCAAGGGCAAAAGAGAGACAAGAGACGACACCCTCCCCCTCCCCCCCTCCCATCCATGTCCCCGCCCACCACCTCCCAGCTGTCCTCTATCTGCTTTCTACCCTAAGACTCGGGACAAAGAAGCCCCCTTCTTTAATCCTCGTCCTTCCCGCCGCTTTCTCAAAGTCGCCTCGAAACTGCCACACATGTGAGCCCGCAAAGGCCTTCTTTCCTGGCCCGTGCTTAGTTCTTCTCGGGGACCTCCTGCAGTGTGTGCCACTGGGCGATGGGGCGTCGCGGGTTGGCCAGCATGTCGCTCCAGTGGCGGAGCTCGGTGCCCGTGGAGTTGCAGCCAAGAACGACGCGGCCGATGGGCTCGGAGGTGCCGATGCGATCGTAATCCACGCAGGTGATGTACAGCGTCACTTTCTGTGTACACACACACACACACACACACACACACACACACACACACAGGCACACACACACACGCACGCACGTACGCACACACACACACCATACACACGCACGCACGCACGCACACACACACATGCATGCACGCATGCACGCACACACACGCGCGCGCGCATGCACGCACACACAAGATGTAGGAACATTGTGCTGGTGGAGTGAGTTGTATTGATTTATTCGGTTCGTTTTCATGTACTGGCTTATTCATTTAATTGTTAATGGTTTGATTCTCTCTCTCTCTCTCTCTCTCTCTCTCTCTCTCTCTCCACACACACAACACACACACACACACACACACACACATATATATACACACACGCACGCACGCACCACTGTTGGCATTCTTTCGGGAAATAATGTGGTATATGATTTTTTCTTTAAAGAACACTATACAGAATAAACCTAGGACTGAAAATAAAAACAAAAAAAACCTTGTTTTCGTCACTGTCGTCACTGGAATTATTAGCATCATATCGTGTCAACAGTCAACGTTATTTTCTAACTGATATTCTTCTTATCATAAAGAAGTCAGTTTAGTCAGTGGCTTAAGATAAGTGGCCTATACGTAAAAATTTTCGCCACAGTCGTTTGGGTGAGAAGGCGAGCTGGAGGGGACAGGGAAGGGGTAGGGGGTGTTAGTCTCATTTACCTATACTCTCATGAAACGGCTCTCGATTCCTGGTCAGAAGAGGACCAGAACTCCGAAAGCGATGGCCGGGGCAGCTGAAAAGAGTTCCAGCTGGATCAGGTCGAGGAGAAATAAAAGTGAACTTCACACGGCTTAAATTTCCTAACTTTGAACAGGCACCCAATAGTTGTGTGGGTAAGACGACACGTCTTAGCAAGGCGGCCTGGCCTTGAGACGGCCGACCATCCAGAAGATGTAGGTTTAAATCCCAGCAGAGCCCAAAAGCCTTCGGGCAGCAACAAGACATCGAGGCACCGTGTCGCGGAAGCGGCCCGGCCCCCTTAGAGTGTGAGAGTGAAGACCGAAACACATGCATGAGGGAAGCTTTTTTTTTCCACCTGAAGACTTTTTGTTGTCAAACTTTCCCTAGACTTTCTTCCTGCTGACACATGGCTAGACCACTGACTCCCGGGAACAGTTCGAGGGATGTCCGGGGAAGACTGGATGACACTAGGAATGACCAGACTTACAGGACCAGACCAGGTTCTGTAGGCTGGCCCCCCACCTTACCTTTCTCCCGCTTGCTTCTGCTTCCAGTGCTCCCAGAATTTGCCGAATTCAGGAGGGAATGATGGAACCATTGGCGCCAACCCGGTAACGACTGAATTTCCAGAATGGACCGTTAGTAAAGAACAAACGAAATTTCTAAGTTTTCTGTGGAAGGACGTTCGCGATTGCCATCGAGCGCGGCATGAAGATCGACCGGACGAAAAAGAGCTGTATGAAGACTGATGAATAAACAGTAGCGGTCTGGAACAACTGCTAATAAGCCGGAAAATCAAAGGCAGAATTCCAGCCATAGTCTGCCGAGGACATCCAAGCTAATTAATCAAACGAGGAGTTTGTACATATTCCCAATGCCAAACGCCGGAAACTAAACTTGCCACCTGCAAGTGCAAAAGAGGAAAGGGAAAAATTAGAAGACAAAATAGTCCATAAACTGAAGGCACTGATAGGAAAGTGCACATCGGAGCACAAACTTGCCTAATTTGGAGACATTACATGTGCAGTCAGCAGGGACGCCTGTGGGGTAAAGGTTAAGACACCTCAAGAATCAATCGTCAGCGAGTGACTGATACGATCCGGTGGAGAAAGAGGCACCTCAAGGAACAGAAGCTGAGAAGAAAGGGCTAAAGGAGCCCTGTAAAGGTCTGAAAGCAAAACACAGCGCCCTCAGCAAAGCAGACTGATCAACGAGAAGGAGTAAAAAGAATACTTATGACACCTTCATAGACCCCCTCCTAGTTCTCCACGGAACTATTCGAGCATTCAAATTTAGGAACACACAGTGGACTAAGAAATTCAGGAAAACTTATTCCGACCCTCTGAACGAAGCACCACTTGGAATTCTGGGCCTAGTACGCCCTGCAGTGCCAGGGAAAATGTTCAGCAACAAGCCACCAACAGTGGAGGAGATCAAGAAAACTGTTAGGAAGGCTAGAGCCAAATAATCGCTCGGACCAGTGCCCTTTCTGCTATATAAGAAATGTCTCAGTGGCCCTTGAGTGGTTCCTGAAACTGATAAAATCAGCATTAAGGAACTTGAAGAGCAGCAACCAATGAAGGAGTGTACATTCCCACAGAGCAGGACTTGACAGATATCCACCAGTTCAGACCAATATTACATGTGGAAATTGTGGGGAAAATGTCCTCTGTCATAGCAGCCAGGCTGATCAAATACTCCACAGAAAAATGAGTACTTGGATATGTCAGTCAAGAAGCGCTGCTTCCCTGGAATGTCTGGCTGCATAAAACATGCCACAATGATTTGGGAAGCAATCCAAAGAACTAAGCATAGGAAAGGGACTTCGACGTGGTTTAGCTCCATCTGGTAAATGCATATGGATCAGTCCCACACAAGATCATTCAACTGGACCTCAAGATGTATAATGTCCCAAAGAACATCCAAGAAATACGGAACAAATATTTCCACGGCTTTTCAGTGACATTCTCTACAGAGAAACACACAACAGACGGGATCAGCCTGAAATGTGACATAGCATGGGACTGCGCAATTTCTCCAGTACTGTTGGTGTTGACAATAGAGGTCATCTTGGAAGCTGCCATGAGCTATGCATGTTCAGCAGATCTCAATACTAAATGCCCCCTTAAAAGCCTTCATGGACGATAGAACAGCCCTATTGATCAAGGAATATGAAACATAAAATACTGAAGCAGTTAGATGTATGAGCCTGCCTCTTCATCTAGGAAGAGTTTCAAATCAAAGATTTCATGAAGCCTCTTTCTGCGGGAAAAAAAGTTACGTTCACTGGAGCTAACACAACCGTCCCAACGGAGACAGAAGAGCCAGCCAAACACCTTAGAATGTGGTACGATGCCTCATTGAAAGACACGAACGTGCGAAATAAAACCAAACACATGACACAAGAAAGTCTGCAGGTTACAGGCTAGTGTGACCTCCTTGGCGAATACAAAGTCTGGTGTCTGCAGTTCATGTTTATCCCGACTCTTCTCTGGCCACTACTGATGTACAATATCAGCACTGGAACTATTGGTGGTATTAGTGGAAGCATAAACCAACAAATATAAGAAAAATGGCTTGTGTCTCACCTGATCTCACTGACGGTGTGTTTTACTCTTGCCAAGCAAAGCTGAAGCTATACCTGAAATCCATTCTTGAGGAATACAAACTGGGAAAAGTAAGGATATTCACCATGCTTGAGGACTCAGGATACATCAGTCCATCCAAGGCTGAAGACAGTCAGAATATGTAAAGTTCAAGAGGTAGCGGATGTGGCAAAACACACCTTCAAGATCAGGGAAGTGAAAGGACACACTCAGACCAACAGGCAGGCAGTGGGATTGGTGGAAATGAGGTGGTGGTCAAAGGCAGAGGGAAAAGCAAAGTGAGACAAGGTGGTACAGGAGTTTAAGGAAGAGGAGGACACCAAAAGCATACAGAAGAGAGTGTGGCAAGGCCAGCAGAGGGAATGGCCTATCTGGAAAAGCACACCTCAAGGGAGGCTGGAACGAAACAAGGCGTATGGCTCCTCTCAGGATCAGCTTCGTCCTCAGATTTCGGTATGACCTCTTGTCTTCGAATACAAACCTGGTAAAATAATGAATATCCGATAACTTTACGTCCTGCTCTGTCAGGGGAAGCAAACAGTGGAAGATGACCTGAGTTCGTGCAAAGCAGTGCTAACGTGGGAAAAGTGCAGATGGAGACACAACCAAGTGCTTGAGGAGATTACACACGCGGCTAGCTCTGCCGTAGGAAACACTTCGCCACCAGAAGCTCCAGCAACGACATTCTACACGGCAAAGGCCACAAATCATGGCCTGGAACAACTGTGACATCAAGAGCATGGTAACGAATTCACTGGTTAGGGTGGACGACTGGAAGTTGACAGCATACCAGAATCAGAACATGATCCAGAGATCGCACAGAAAAGAAGACGATTTTGATTGTACTTGCTTTGCCATAGGAAAGCAGACTGGAGAAACCCTAGGCCAGTCCAGCTATCACCTTGAAGGAATCTAGCTTCCAAGCCGAAATCCTCCACAGACATCGTAGCAAGGGGGTGGGGGTGGGGGTGGGGGTGGGGTGGGGTGGTGGTGGTGGGGTGGGTGGGGTGGTCATAGCTTCACCTGCCAAGATCTCACGAAACAGTTCCAGACTTCTGGTAAGAACAGTATCAAAGTCGTAAAGGCAATGAGAGAGGTTGCTGAAAAAAAATCCAGCCAGATCTGGTCGAGGAGAACGAAAGCGAAACCCCATAAGGCTTCAGTTCCCAACTTAGAACAGGTTCTCAAGGGCTATGTGGGTAAGATGTGTCAGAAGAGAAGTTGCCCATAAGACCTCTGACTACCCATGGGGGTGTAGTTTCCGATCATGGCAGCCCCCCCCCCTCCCCCCTGAAAAAGAACAAAACCTTTCCTGATAGCAGAAAGACATCTAGGAGTCATGACCTGGATACGGCCCGGCCCCTCAGAATGTAATAGTAACAATAATAATAATAACATAGCATTTATAAAGCGCTTTGCCAAAGGTTCTAGGCGCTGACAATACACTCCTTCGAGTACACAACGGACCGCCTACCTGGGTAGTGCCGACTGAAGAGCTGCCTGCCGGCGCTTCATTCAGTCGTTTCCCGTGTCATCCGTTCAATATCGTTCACTCAATGTCCTGACTTCCTTCATTCTTTCAATTTCTCACGCAGGGTGCATGTTATGTGTAACGTGTCATCCATACCAACGGCCAAACTGGCCTTCTCTTCCGAAAGTTGGTGATGGGATTTTACGTGTGTGCAAGATGTTATGTGAAGTGTTCCGAGTCGAAACACTGGTGTGAGGTGTTGGGGGCTTCTCTTAAGACCATCTGCTGTGACGCTGTCCTTAATTTTTGTTTCCTGATTATTATTATCATCATCATAAGTAGTAGTAGTAGTAGTAGTAGTAGTAGTAGTAGTAGTAGTAGTAGTATAGTAGTAGTAGTAGATATATTGTGGCAGCAGCAGCATCAGCAGCAAGTAGTAGTAATGGCATAGCATCATTATTGTTGTTGTTGTTTCTATCATTATTATTAAGAAGAATATACTCAATCGTCATAATCACTGTCATTGTATGTTGTCATCATCAATACTACCAACACCATCGTCTTATTGTCATCATCAATACTACCAACACCAT
>CM065724.1:20272363-20319863 GCA_033310375.1 Conus canariensis | reverse complement strand
AAGAAAACAGTACATTGTCCCCTTTCGTATATGAAGATCGCAACACTCGAAAAATTCTTTTGACTTCAGTGTCTATCAATTTTCACACTATGAAATAGAATACTATATTTTTGGATTAATACACGGGTAACATATATTGGAAGATTCAACCTTTGATATCAGTGTCTACCAGTTTTCTTATTATGGAACCGTCAATACATTTTCTGTTTAATGGATGAAAATCACTACATTTAAAAAAGTTTCAAGTTCAGTCCTTATTAATATTCATATTATGCAATACAACTGCACTTTTTCAGATATATCTTCATGCTATGCAACAAAGAAGTACCTTTTTTTCCTTTTTAAAACATGATGATCATTGTACCGAATGCCAGTCAATGTTCGTATCAGGCCAACACAATGAAAGTGTGCATTTTCTGTGTAGATGCCCTGTGCAAAGATCACTAAATTGTAAGACTGATTCAGTGTTAGAATTCAGTGCCTGTCAATTTTTATGTTACACAATTAAGCAATATATTTTTTTTTTGGTTAAAATATGAAGATTACCATACTGGAAGCTTAAACGTTTTAATTTCTGTGCTTATCAATTTTCGTGTTATACAATAAAACAGCACATACTGAAAACATAAAAAAAAAAAAAATGTAGATCACCACATTGAAATCTTCAGTGATCAAGTTCAGTGTCTCTGAAATTTCATACTAAGCTAGAAGACAGTATAATTTTACAATTTAACACATGAACATCACGTCATGTTTTAGTTCTGTTCCAACCCTTGTTTTTAACCTAACGCAACAGAACAGTATACTTTCCATTTAGCCAATCAAGATCACTATATCAGAAGTCATAATGTTTGGATTCATTGTCTGTCAATTTCTGTTTCATACAGTAAAATCGTCTGAAGCTCAGTTATTGGATTTCAGCTTTCATAAACTCTTTGTGGAAGTGGTTAAAATTCGCTGATAAATAGCTTTTCTATCTTCGTTTTGAAATACTGTGCCAGCTTGTTCAATTAGGGCTTCTTAGCATGCAATATTTGTTCACGGACTACTTGTTTTTGGGATTGTATGTTTTATCTGGACCGACGGTGTCTCTGGGATCTACAGTAATTAAAACCTTTATCTTCTTTTCTTCTGGTCTTTTCTACATTTTGCAGCGCAATATATCCTCGGTGAGAGATTAATGGACATATTTTACAGCTTTATATCCGGGCTACACCTAAGTATAATCAGTATTTGCACAATTCTTTTTTTCCATACCAACAAACAATATCATGAATGACTGTGGTGTAAGCGTAAGAACTGAAAGGCAATGAGGAGGCAGGTAGAAGCAATACAACTGTTGTTGTTTTCTTCTGACAGGTGTATTTCTGTTTCATTTCGCCCAGACATGGATAAAAAAAATGATGTTAGAAATGCTCACAACTCATCTGAGCCACTCAAGTATATATGCTTGTGTCTTTCATCTTTGCTTGAACTTTGGCCTTTTTTGTGTCTTACAAGGGCCTTTGGTGTACATCGGAGCAGATACCTTTTTGGACCATTTCGCTGGTGCAGGATAGTGTTCTTGCGCACAGTCCAATATTCTGATGGTAAAGTAAACGCAACGAAACCTCAGTGTGGAACGTTGGAACTGAAGATGAGTTTGGAATGTCATATGTAGTACTAATCAAACAACATGAAAACATCTAATTGAAATTTTAAAATGGAATGCTAAAATGAATTAAGAAAGAGTACAATGAAAGAATAAAATTCACATGCAAGCAAAGTGAAAAATACCAGCTCACCCTGGCATAAATGGTTGAAATGTATTGAAATACTGAATTGAAAAGAGTAAGAAGAGCTTAAAAAAAAGGAAGAAAAATGACGAGAAAGTGAAACTTATCAATTATAATTTTTTTTATTGTATTTCCACAAAATTGTTTTACTCATGCGTTTATCAACAGCCAATTGTCTATCTAACATGTTCAAGCTTACGTGTATGTTGGTTCTGAAATGTAAAATACTAGATACTTCCATTTATTACTTTTTTGTTGTTGAAAATATGATGTGTTGAAGATTACGACGACAAAAAGTAGAAGAAAAAGAAAAGAAATGAAAAGTTTGTTTAGTTTTTAAAGTTGCCAGCCCTAGCACATAATTATCAGTAATTCAGTACTGCGGACAAGGCAAGATAATCTGAATGAAATAATACAACAATGCTATACCACATACGTTTGTTGTTGCTCATTATGGATCTATGTGGTCGTCTCTCACTCACTCAGCTAACAAGGCATAACTGACTTAACTCATGCTACAGGTCTGTATAAGAATCTTATCTCTTTCCAAGCTGAATATATATCTTTCATCAGTATGTCTTAAATCACCTCAGTTCAATATAATAGTAATATTAATCCCCACCCCTCCACTCTAGCCTCCTTTTTTCCTCTTTGCCTGTGATAAGACAGTCCTCATTTACATCGATATAACCTTAAACTTAAAAGCATTACAACTTCTTTTAAGTAAAGAAGGCTGTGCCCCACCTCACCCAAACAAGAAAAAAGAAAAAGCACTCCAAAACGGTCAAAAACACAACATCGTCAAGATACGTTTTGTATATACACACTCACGTAAGATACAGAGAGAGAACAAAAAAGATGTACAGAAACAACCCAGAAATGCAGTTCAAAGACCAGACACACACAGAGTCCAAAAAACAAGAGCAAAACTGTGACTGCAGGCAGAGAGAAGACAGCAAAAAGAACGAGCGAACAGGTAGCGCGGGTGATGGATGCTGTGGCCGGCAAAGTGGGTGTGGTGGGGGGGGGGGGGGGGGAGGGGAGGAGGCTGCTACCTGAATCTGCTCAAAGGGAACTTCAAAGGTGAAGGACTCATTGAAGTAAGGGTTGAGGGTACATTTCTTTATGGTCGTTTTCTTTTTCTTCAGACGCTTGTTGCCCTGGTACAGGCCGATTTTCACGTAAGGATCTGCAGTGAGAGATAAAGACAGGGGAAGGATTAGAGACTACCGCTTCCTTCCTGGGGGCTGCTGCGTCTGCTGCTGAAGAGATGCCGGCATTCTGTGTAGAAACTGGAAGGACACATAGACACATCGTCGACATTTTTTTTTTTACCAAGCACACAGCCGACTGTTGAGGGCCTCTCCTTACAGACACTTCTCCCCTCTGTCCTCTTAGTCAGCAAAATATTGCAGTCCATCATCTACTGTAAAAATACTGAACACGTCATTATCAGCCAGGGCATTCTTAAACACGCTCCTCTTCGTCTCCTGCCAGAGTGTATTTCGATCACTACTTTCCGACTTGGCTTCCCCTGGGTTTTGCCACAGTACTTGCTGTGGAAAAAAAATTCGAGTAGATTATCTCTACAGTTCTGCAAGGGAAACGTCTTGCACAGA
Organism: Conus canariensis; assembly: GCA_033310375.1. NCBI lineage: Eukaryota > Metazoa > Mollusca > Gastropoda > Neogastropoda > Conidae > Conus > Conus canariensis. The sequence continues at coordinate 20,316,469 of CM065724.1, read as the reverse complement.
CATAGATACATATGAATCTTTCTGGCACCCGCGATATTAACTAAAGTTTTGACAAGTTCAAACACCAATTTCACGTGAAAGATTTGCAACAGGGTCATTGGTTTTATATTGAATGTTCATTGATATTGAATGTTCATTGTTACTCAAACCAAACCATCCCGCCGGTTGTGGAGTTGAACCCTGGGAAAATTGTAAGCTCTAAAACAAGACAATGAGCATCTAAAAGCACAAGTGAACAATAATCTAAACATCTAAAGTCACATGAAATATAACACACTGCAATAACTCCAACCCCCACCAAAGCTCCGATTTCCCTCAATATTTGCAACTAAAACTCAACAGTTTCCCAACAATATGCAAATATTATTTAACCACTGTCCTAGTATTGTACCTCAACAGATTGCAAAGCTAATATTGACAGTGAGTTCTCTCGCCAAACAAACGCAACACCAATGTTGATAATCCTTGAAAATACAGACAAGCTCAACATTGACCTGTTTTGAGAGAATGCAAAGAAAAACTCAATCGACTCAAAGCAAACGATAGCTCGTGCACTGGCCTTCCTAAAACATATGCTAATCATAACACCCACACTGAGCTTCATCAAAAATGCCAAACGCAGCCTCACTCTTGACAAACATCTCCCCAATCCGTGGGGAAAATGTAGAACATAACACTATACTCACCTCCCTCATACTGCAAAAGATAACTTTGATACTGTCCTCCTCAAAGGATGTAAAGACAGCCTCAACACGGATTTTCCATTTAGAAGTGCCTTAACATTAACTCCCTTACAAAACTCAAAGAAAATCTGGAAGTTGAGTCCCCTTTGAATATCTTCAACACTGATAAAGTAAATTTTCCCTGATTGGGCTGAAAACATAATTCTTATCATCTTTCAACTTTTTGCTTTCTTGTCTACTACTGATCCCTTCTACTGGGAGAGATACAGATGTATGCATACACGCATCAACCGGCATCAAGGTGTTGGACTGCAACACTACAGACCCGATTTTCCACCTCCGGTAATGTCTAGTATTGCTGCACAGCTTGCATTCCCCCACATACTACCCCTCACCAGCATCCCACATCTATTTTTTCTACCGATGTTTGCTCCTTCGTACATTACTGTTTAAAGCTGGTCTCTGTAGGCAGGCTACAGAACTGATTTCATGTTGTCATGTTGTTAAGGTGATTACATGAACATAATGCTTTTCTGTGGACTTGCTTGTCTCTCTTTTATTACTTTTCTTCTTATATCCCCATGCCTACCCACCCCCTCCCACCCCCCCGCCCCCCTCCCCCCCGCCCCTTTTTTTTGTTATAAAAAAATTCTTTTCTTTTGTCACTTTCTGCCCATAAGTCCATTTCTGTTCTTTGCTTTTTCTCTAACCCCTTCGTTCACTCTCTCTATTCTTTTCTCTTCCCCCCCCCCCCTTCCTCTGCCTGTTTTCTTTCTCCTCCCTAGCTCACCCAAGTTTTCCGTTCTTTCTGTCTCTCACCTCACCGCCCACACCCCTCTCTTGCTCCATCTTAATTATGTTCACTTTCAGTCTTCCCTCTCCCATTTTCTAACGCCCGCCCCCTAATTCCCACGATGTCCCGTTCTCCCCCCCCCCCCCCCACCACCTCCCCCAAATCCGTCTCTCAACTTCTCTTCCCTCCATCAATCAATATTTTCAATACTCGTCCTTTCATTTTTTTTTTACCCGAACAAAATTCAGCATTTCGATTTCTCTGATCTTGTAACTATGGAGCCTAGGTAGGTGGGGGACTTTCTTATCTGAGAAAAGTTTTTAAACCCCTATCCCCACCACCTGTTTCATTAGTGTCGTGAGGCTCTGTTTCATTATCTTCGAGATCTAGGAGTTAAGTGTTTCACAATCTAAATTGTAAAGGACTATGAATTCGCTGGAAAAGAACTGATGTTCTGCGCTGTTTACAACAAAACCCTTGTACATTCATTGCCGGCAAGGTACTGATTTTGATGAATAAAACAACAACAAAACTCAGAAACAAATGTGAAACTCAAATGGGAAAACAAGGCATATCTTGCATGTTTTAGAGCTAATTCGAGAGATAAAGCAGCATTTTTCTTTAGTAATACATTTCAATGCTAGACCAAAGAGAAGTAAAACAATCATGATTATAAATTTTGTATACTACTGAAATGGAAAGAGTAGACAGATACGGGACAGAAATGATTAATACGGACATAAAATCACTTTAGAAGAAAGACCACAAAACAGAAAATGATTTGACAGTTTATGAAAATATGATCAAGAATGAAGCATCGTCACTTAAAAAATTACGGAAGCTGTTTGAACGTTCGTTCAAAAGCTAGTTTGATAGAAGGTGGAAAAAAAAGAGAAATATTTATGTATTCTGGAAGAAAACAACTACAAAGACTACAAAATAGTTGCAGCAATTTAACGGCTGAACTAGCAGAAAGAAAAAAAATATTTTGAGTTTCCACTGTAATGAAAAGCCTATTTTTTTTTTCTTTATTAAATGAACTGACAGCTGAATTACCACACTTTTCGCATGAAAAGAGAAATGCCATCAATATAGAAAATATTCTGTGAAAGGCAGGTGTCGCTTTGATCAATATGCAGCATGGAAAGAATCCGGTAATAAATATCTTATGGCAACCAGTTATTTCTGTTCTTTTCCAGACAATTAGGTCCTTTTGTTGTGAGGGCAGTAAACGAAACATGGGGGGGGGGGGGGGGGGGGGGGGGGGGGGCACTAACAAAAACAAAGGCAGAAGACCTCATTTACGTGTTTTCTTATGGTACATAAACCTGGAAGATTTTAAAAAAGAAACGGAGAAAATTTTCTGAAATTACACGTAATTTAAGATGTAATATGATCAGGTTTACAGCTTCAAACAGCATTAAACAATGAAAGCAAAATGACGCTTATTGCCAACAGATACATGATTGACAGACATTAGGCTGACATACGACTTGATTGTATTATTTAGATTCAAAACGATTGACAGGAGTGTTGTTCGCCAGGACTTTGAAGAAAATAAAAGGTTCAGTTCTCTTTATTGGAATTTCATGTTTTGAGAGCTTATGAGTTTGGAGCTAGTATGCAGATGGATAGCAACAGTCGGTAAAAAAAAATGCTTTATATCAGTTAACGGTCTCCGTATGCCCTGGTTTATTGTCAGGTGAGGCTGTGGGAAGGTTGAGTCCACATCTATTTACCCTTTATTTGAACTGCTGATATTTTAGCAAATATGATCAGAGGAGACAAAGACGTTTACAAGAGTTATGTACAGAAAAAAAATATAGAATATACCTGACTGAAAAATATGAATTAAATCCAGAAACCTTACTAGCTTCAGCAATCATAAACATACACATCAGACACTGCACAAACTTTAACATCAGAATTGAAATTTTGGTCGAATCAACGCGGAACGACGTGGTTCATTTGTAAATGTAATGAAACATTATGAAACAGAAACTGTATCTGGCTGTCTACTGTAAAGGCTTATAAGCTGCTTTTTGTGTGGGGAAAATAGAATCAAATACATTAAAGAGTCATTCTTTTACATACAAATGTATAACTAATGGCAGCTCATACATGCAAACAATGCGTAGAAAATGGCATACACTTCTAGTCAGATTCCTTGGACAGAACGGAGACTTCCTCATATTTGAAGATTTCAACAACAACAAAAAAATATTTTGAGAACTATTCACTGTTTACTTATACAGGCTGTACTTTGCCTATCAGAAGAAAAAATATATAAGATGAATATGAATCTAAACGACAGCATCCCTTCAGACCCTCTGTACTGAATAGAACACAACATTACCATAATATATCAACCTCACACAGTGTGTACCCAAAATACTGTGCAAAATGAAAAGAGATTCTGAACTTCCTTAAATTTCATACACCCATAAAATCAAATAATATCCAATTTAATAGCTCCTATTTAGAACTGCCATAGAATATTTGCTACCAATATCATTCTAAAACTAACAACATCTGAAGATTTCTGATGAATGTGAGATACCTAACAGATGTGGATAATGAGCGGTAGATACTACTGATAATTCTACTTTTCTGAAAATGCTAACACACGTTGAACTTCTGGTAAGACCTAAAAGCGCCTAAAACAAAAAAAAAGATGTTTATTATTTTTTCATCAAATTAAACGAAAGCTTTCCCTCACATGGAATGGATACTGGAATAGTATAAAAAAAAACCAAACCAGACACAATGTTTGACTTCATAACAGTTTTGGCAAACAGAATGTGTACCAAGAAAGGCAAGATTAATAACAGCTCTCTACATGTTGGTCTGATTTGTCAATCTAATTGGTCAGATTGAGCAATGTCACCATTCGTATGAATCTGTGTTATTCGTGATTTTCTTTCTTTTTTTTTTTTTTTTTGCTGCCAAGCTGCATATATGTATAACACTGCTTTTCACTTTGTCATTTGTTCGTCTGCTGAAGCGTTAGCTCACATACTCATTGAAATAAAAGCAGTTCATGATATATTACACCTTCCAAGGTTTGGTTTTGTAGTCTATGTAAGCAAATATTCATTTCTTTTTCACTGCTTACAAATTGGGCAATACCGTTATCATTTGAGGAAAGGAAATGTCTTTGAGCGGGTAAACTTCCTCTTGGAATTTAAACAGCCAACACAAAACAGGCAGCGAAAAATTTACTGAAAACAATTGATTTTGAAATCTGGAAAAGTAAATATTGAAAAGTAAATAAAAATCACTCTGTAGATGCTCAGTTTCAATTAGAGACCTTCAGAAGAGGGGTGCGGGTTCAGGTTTATACCCTTTCATCATCATTTTATCGTTTTAAGTTGTGTTTGTTCCTAGGACTCCCATACGGTGTTGATGGCGGTTGGAGCTGCATAACAAACTCTGCAAAAGGACTTTTCTTCATCGCAAAAGCTTGAGTCAGGAATCAGCCTCTTTAGTGCTGAACCTCAGCAATTATGAACAAAGTGTGAAGATAACCTCAGCACTGACCTATCTTAAAACAAAACAAAACAAAAAACAAAAAGGCACAACTTCAACCTCGACCATCCTTAATCCAGGACAATGTATAGGTGCATATATTCAGCAACACATGTCTTTCTCGATCTGAGACAGCAATGTACACAAAATGCATGAATTCAGGCAATGGTACAGTGTCTGAAATTAGTAACATGCACGGACTGCCATTCTTTTTTGATAACGCACACAGTATCTCACACTGGTAGCGTGCGTCAAATGGCTCAGTTAAGCAATATGAAACATACTTCAATTCACCAATATGGATAAGATGCCTAAATTTTGTAACATATACAGAACGCCACAAATTCAAAGACATTCATGAAACGTGTAAACAATTCCATACTTCAGTATTCTGGACAGAATGATTCAGTTGAACAACATACATAAAATTCATTCATTAAATACCATAAATGGAATACCTTAATTTAGTGACATGTATACACTGCCTCAATTCAGTTGCTCGAACGGAACGCATGACATAAAGAGATCAGATGCATATTCACATTCAGTAATACACAATTAAATGCTTTTATCAGCTTGACGGAATGATACGGTTCAATGACACTAATGCCATGCTGAAATTAAGAAATGTGTCCCAGTTCCAAAGCATGAATCAAATGCCACGACTAAATGACATGGACGGAATATTTTTAATTAACAGCATGGAAACAAATAGCTTACCTACATGATATAAATGGAATAGATCGGTTCACTTACTCATTTTCAATTCAAGAACATTGATGGAATGCATTTATGTACATGCCTAAAATGCTTTAATTCAATATTAGGGAAGGACTGTTTCATGTGATTAACATCTCTGGACTGGCTCAAGTCAGTGATGTGGATTTGTCTCAAACAGGGTACAGGGATAAAGTTTTTTGTCTCAATTCAACAATAATTGTAGACTGCCTCTGTTCAATAATGTAGGATGGATTTCTCAGTTCAGTAACTTGGATAGATGGCATCAATTGTACAACTGGATGTTTAGCCTGAATTCAATATTATAAATACATGCGAAAATGCGTCAATTTATCAACATAGCAAACTGCCTCAGTTCAACAATACTGATGGAATGCCTCAACTATTTTGCGTGTACATACTGAATATTTTGCACCAGTTTGACCACCGCAAGTAGGCTAGCAATGCTTCAGAGGATAACGATGGATAAAAAAAAAATTCAGCAAGGATGGTATGCTTCAGTTGCGCAACATGAGCAGAATCGAACACATTATAACAGTATGCCTCACCTGACAAGCCACCCACGTCCATCTTCTTGAGGTTCTTGGCCTCCAGGATGACCACGGTCAGTTTGCCAGCTGTGGGCACGTAGCGCAGAGAGAAGCAGATGTCGCCCAGCTTGTTCTCCTGTCACATGTACAGGGTGTGGTCAGCTTGCTTTACAGTATTCACAAGACAGTTCGTTAGTTAGCTGAATGATTGTTCTCTCCAAGCCATATTAGAAGAAAAAAGAATTGTGTTCTTCCTGTCTTCTAAATTCCATGGCTTTTCATATACAGTGATTCTGGTCTTGTCGTAGAATAATACTGAAAGACTGACAACTGAAATTACTGTATAGATTTTTGCTTAAATGTCTAACATTTTTCACTTTGTTAATTTTCACACGCTTTATAACATGAACACACAGTAAATGATGACGTAAGTCTGGATATGATTTAAACTAGTTCGCACACAGGGATGCCTTCTTATAAAACTCGAATTTCCGAAAATTAACATAAAGAAACTTTCAAATAAATAAAACAAAAATTCTACTTGTGAGACAACCGACTTAATCCCTTGCTAACTAGCGACATCATCTTGCAAGCTTCTTCTTCTGCGTTCGATTGAAGCTGGATGCGTCAGACTTGTAACCCGGCCGCCATGATGAAGCCCGCGGTCTTCTCTAGGTCAGAACGGGCTCCCCAAAGCTGCGCCTGTAACTCCGCTCCCTCCGGCCAGGTTTTGTGTCGTAGAGCTGCGTGAGTAGGACAGCGCAGGAGGACATGTTCAGGGGTCTGGGGTCCAGTGCCGCATGGACACTGGTCAGTGTAGGTGATCTTCAGGCGGTTAAGGTGGCTCAGCAGTCTGCAGTGGCCGGTCCTCAGTCTGAAGAGGATTGTCTGCTGGTGCCTTTGGAGCTGGTGGATCGGGTCAGCACCACTCTCTGCACCCAGCCTTCTCTTCCACTGGGACTGAAACTGGTTGTGGATGATGGTCTTGGCCTCCCTGTAGGTCACGGGGTGGCTGAACTGCTCCATTTTGCTGCCTGCTTTGGAGAGAGCATCAGCTTTTTCGTTGCCCATGATCCCACAATGAGACGGAATCCACTGAAGCGTAATGACAGACTGTTTTGAGAGTTCATGGAGGGCAGCCTTGATGTCTTGCGTATGTTGTTCATTTCTTGTGTTCTGAAGTCCCTGCAGCAGAGATCGGCAGTCTGTGAAGAAGACAACCTTCTGTGATGGGCTGGCCGGTTCCAGAAAGATCCTCACTGCGTGGAGCAGTGCTATTGCCTCCGCTCTGTAGTTGGAGGAGATCTTTCCAGTAGGGAAGGCCTTGTGTGTCAATCTTCCATTGGTGTGTCTGATGAAGAACCCTGCTCCTCCATTCTTGACTGCTCCTTCTGAGGATCCATCTGTGAAGACGTGGGTCCACTCACTGGGGTTGTATTGGTTGGCGATCATCTCCTGTGCTAGAGCTTTCATTACTTGAGGGGCTTGACGGTCCATTCTTTTAATGCCAGGAACTTCGGTGATGATTGCGACATCTTCCAGGTGATTGTCTGGTTCCTCAAAATTTGGAAGCATCTCCATTTCGGCTGGTGAAACAGGCAGCAGGTCTTCATTGCTGCGATGCAGGCTCTTAGACAGGTGGTTGAAACTTGTTCTCTTTAGCCTGTTTTTGGTGGGGTTCTGCATCTCGGTGTGCATGGGGTGGGTAGGCATACGCAGTAACTTTTCACTCTGGATGAAAACCTTCTCCTCGCGTCTGTCTTCGAGGGAATGTAGACTAGTAAGCTTCTCCATGGCTTGGATTGGGGTAGTCTTCATCCCTCCAGTGATCAGTCGCAATCCTGCATTCTGCACTTTGTTCAGGCGACTGGTGTTGGTCTTGGATGCAGTGGCCCATGCAGAACTGCCATACTCCAGGGTTGGTCTGACGGTACCCACATACACCTTCTGCAGGATGCTGCTGTTTGCGCCCCAGGATGTACCGGCCAGCTTCTTCATGATGGCGAGCTTCCTGACTGCTTCGTTTTCAATGTTCTTGAGGTGCGGATTCCAAGTAAGCCGCTTGTCCAGCTTGATGCCTAGGTATGTTGGGTTGTCTTCTTGTTTTAGCTCTCTTCCATTTATTTTCAAGCTGACGGTTTCTCGCAGTGGCGACAGCGAGAAGACTGTGGCCACTGTCTTGGTGGCATTGACTTCTACGCCCCAGTCATAGGCCCATCTTCCGACGTGTTCCAGTGCTTCCTGCATCCTGTAGCTGGCTGTGGTTAAATGTTCTGCAGCACTCCAGGCAGCAAAATCGTCGGCGTGGAGAGCTCTGGAGATGTGCTTGGTGAGCTTCTCAGCAATGTCATCAATGAAGATGAGAAAGAGTGTAGGGGAGATGACTCCTCCTTGTGGTACACCTTGTTGTAGAGTGATTCGGTGGCTAATTTTCCCATCAAGCTGAACTCTTGCTGTGCGGTACTGGAGGAAGTTGCGTATCCAGCGGTACATATTCCCTTCCACTTTCTTGTTTAGCAGCTTCAGGAGAAGTCCTTCCTTCCATACCTTGTCGAAGGCTTTGGTCAGGTCCACAAAGACAGCGAGTACCTTTTTCTTCTCCTGAAAGGCGTTTTCGATCTGTTGGGCGAGGTACACAAGCTGGTCTTCCGTACTGTGGTTTTTCCTGTATGCTGACTGTGTGTTGCTGAGCAGGTGATTTTCTTCCAGGTGTTTCAGCAGTCTTGTGTTCACCATTCTTTCCATCACCTTGCCCAGACAACTGAGGAGGCTGATTGGTCGGTAGCTGGATTTCTTGGTTTTGTCTTTTTGTTTCTTTCTGATGGGGATGATGACTGCTTCTCTCCATCGGTCTGGGAATTTCCCTGAGCTCCATGACTGGTTGATGATCAGAAGGAGCTTCTGTTTTGCTGTGGATCTTGCAAGCAAATCTCTAGACATCCAATATGTTCTGAAGTGGTACCAGACATCGAAGGAAGTGCAAGCTGCACAAGGCATTTCACTTGTGTGAAGCGTTTCCAGGGTATTCATATGCGCGTGTTGCCATGCAGGTGTGTGTGTGTGTGTGTGTGTGTGTGTGTGTGTGTGTGTGTGTGTGTGTGTGTGCGCATGCGTGTATGTGTGTGTGTGTGTGTGTGTGTGTGTGTGTGTGTGTGTGTGTGTGTGTGTCTTTGTGTATGCAAGGGATAGGTGGTAGGTTGGTTGGTAAATCGGGTTGGCCGATGCATCTTTGCGCATACCTGCGAGATGTGCAAGTGTGTGACGTGAGTGTACCAGATTTTTTTTTTGTAAGCTGAACCTTAATCACACAGAGTAGTAACGAAATGTAATGGGAAGTTACAGACTAATTACGCCATGAAACTGGTAAAACGTTTACTGGTCATTGATTCTCATGCTGGCTAAACATTAAGCCAGTATTCTTCGGATGGCATGGCACACAATATCTACTGTTTTTCCCCGTGTGCGGAATCATGATGCACGCAATACACGGAGAACTTTCTCCTTTCCTTTTTAAGACTGCTTCTCGTCATTGGCCAAAACAGAAAAGTTACTTTTGTATTGTCTTTTTTCCGTCCTTTTCCTAGTTTTTACGCGTTTCTCTAATTCACACGTAAAACTCTTCCCGAAGTTTATTTCCTGAAAGTGACTCTCTCTCTCTTTGAAGACATGTTCTTTTCTAAGACACAGTTTGTCTGTTTAAAGTCTTGTTCTCCTCTTGAACATTTTCTTTATGTCATTTCTTGATTCACTTCCAAGGAAAGACCCTCTCTCTCCGTGAAGACGTACTCTTTTCTGTATCGTTTTCCAATTTGCCTGATCAAGATTTACCTCCCATCGAAGACTGTTTCCCCTCGACGTCTTGTTCTTTTCTCAAGCATTTTTTCCATACTAAGAGTTACCTCGCAAGAAAGATTCTCTCCCTTTAAAGTCAGTTCTTTTCTGAAACATTTTTTAAAACTATATTAGTGTTACCTCCCAAGAAATATCCCCTTCCTTTAAACTCTTGTTCTTGGCTGAATCCCCACCCCCCCTGTCTGCACTAGATTTACATCCGAACAGGCTCTCCCTCCACAGACGTGTTCTTTTCCAAGACAATTTTTCACCTTGTTCAGGCTTGATATACCTCTGTACAAAGACATCTTTCCTTTAAAGTCGTTCTTTTTCAAAAATATTTTTCTCTTTGTCTGTATTAGATTACCTCCCAAGAAAAATATTCCTGCTTTTTCTGATACTTTTTTTGTCCAGATGAACCTCCCACGAAAGATTTCTTCCTTTTATAGACATGTTCTTTTCTGAAACTTTTTTTTCTCATTCTGAACTAGTTTTACCTCCAAACAAATTCTCCCTCCCTAGAAGTGTTCTGTTTTAAAACAGTTTCTCTTTTTCTCACTAGATTTACCTCTCACGAGAAATTCGCTCCCTTTCAAGACATGTTCTGTTCTGAAATATTTATTTGTCTTTTCTAGATTTACTTTCCAAAAAAGATTGTCTCTGTCTCAGGACTTTTTTCTACATTTTTTTCTCTATGGTTATATATAATATACTTCCCAACAAACACCCCCTCTATTGAAAGTTACAAATTTTTGCAACTTTTTGAGGGCTTTTCTAGATTTACCTTACATGAAATATTCTCTCCCTTTAAAGGTTTGTTCTTTACTGAATTTTTTTTAAATAGTCTATTCTGTTTTATTCATGTTTCGTGACAGTATTTGCACTGTGTCAATGTTCTATGGAAAACCTCTTATGACCTTAACAATGTAAGTAAATACAGAAGTTGAAATATTCTATGAATTACCTCACAAATGTTTTATTCACTTTCTGTGACAGAATCTTCACGGTGGGATTGTTCCGTTGAAACTTGTTATAATAACCTTATAAACAATGTGAGCACATCCAGAAATTCGAATAATCCATAAAAATGTATTACTTTTGAAGATATTTTATTCATCTTTTCGTGACAGTATCTTCACAGAGTCAACATTCTGTGGAAAACTTGTTATAACCTTATCACCAATGTGAAAAATCCGGAAGCTGGAATAATCCATAAAAAACATATTACTTGGTAGATATTTTAAACATCTTTTTGTGACAGTACCTTCACAGAGTCAACATTGCGTGGAAAACTTGTTATAACCTTATCACCAATGCGAAAAATCCGGAAACTGGAACATTCCATGAAAATGCATTACTTCGTAGATGTTTTATTTGTTTCGTGACAGTACCTTCACAATGTCAATAATGTGAACAAACCCTGGAGTTGGAATATTCCATGAAAATATTTACTTCGTAGATATTGTGTTGCTCTTTTTGTGACAGTACCTTCCGTGTCAATGTGAACACATCCAGGATCCATGGATGGGGAGTAACTGTTGTGGTGGATCCAAAAATTTATCATCCCTCCCTGAATTTTCATCTTGCTGAAGATCCAGGATCTACCATTTTATCCAGATCCGCACAATGGATCCCTAAAACTCGTTCCTAAGCAACATCTCATCTCTCGGCGAAGTCTGCTTAAAGCAGATTCAGTGTTTGTGATGTAATCTTTCTAATAGACAGGAAACAAACCCATAATCTCCCCTGGACGTGGCTATTTTCGACTTTAAATCTAATCAACTCGGATTTTGTAGTATGTGGTATCTTTCAACACCATTGTTCAACGGTTTGAGCATTAAACGAAAGAATAAAGAAACCGATTATGCTTCTAGCGTTTCTATGACAACAAGAAGTGAACTGCAGACTGCGGATGCTGATCTACATTGGGTATTTGATAATAAGGGGTATTCGTGGCTCATAAAGTGTTAATGTGTTTATAAAAGAGGGTGTGTGGGTGAGACGAGCAAAAATGTGTTTTTCTGCGGTTGTTCTTGCTGTCTTTCCTGCATTTGAATTGACGTTGTCTCAATAGTTTAACGAAAAAGAACTATCCTTGTAAAAACAATATGTAGGAAGATGAGCGCTGTGAAACGTAATGGTAAAAATCCCGAAAATAACCACATGTCTTGAAAGGCCACTTATAATAAAGACAACTGACAGACAACCGGCACTTTGAACTAGAAACGTGCTGCCATCTCAAGTTTCTCACTGCGTTTATACGTCAATGAGCCTGCTCTTCCTTTCTAAGGAAAGTAAACCGACCTCAGAATCAAACTTTCAGAGACCTGCAAATTCAGTGATCATTTTGAACCAGCAATTACCCTCTTCCTTTTTAAAGAAAGTTAACCGATCTCACAATCAAACTTTGAGAAGTCTGGAAATTCAGTGATCGTTTCGCAACAAACTAGCCATCCCAAACCGGAAGCAGACGACACTGGCCAGACTCTCTAACCTTTTCGGACTCCACGTCAGGAGAGGACAGGTCACGCCACTCCTCGATGACCCGGCCCAAGTCCACCGAGTTGAGGGGCACCTTGACCAGCCCTATCTGGTCATGTTTGGAGAAGCGATCAAAGTCGTAGATGGCGAAGGTCAACGTCTTGGAGCCGATCTCTGCATACGGCGCCTGTCAGAAAAAAATGACAACAATAACAGCATTCATTTAGCGCTTTTTCTTGCAAGAAACAATGTCAAAGCGCTTGCACTCGTCATTTGCACAAATGCATATTATAACTGAAAAAGAAAAAAAAAATGCGGCCACAGACCAAAACCAAGGGAAAAAAGGATGTGGCAAAAATTAGACAAATAAAAGGAACGTATTCTTTTTTGGGTGTTGTTGTATTTTCGTTTCTTTGTTTGTTTGTTGTTTTTCTTTTTGCAAGTTCTGAAAGACGAAAGGGTTGGTTGTAGACGAAGAAGTCCATTCCAGCTCTGTGCGTCGGAGACGGCAGCCGACACTGATTATTCAAATCTGGGAATTCAGTGGGAAGATGGGTCTGACACGGAACAAAGAGAACAGGTTGTGAGGTGCACAGTTGAAGACAGTCACAGAGATAGGAAGTGGAAGAGTAGTGAAAGCATGAATAGCTCAGACACAAAACACACACATTTGTGTGAATATATAAATAATTCGTATTGATGCTCCCAACAGCCAACAACACAATACAGTTCAACGACAGTTTATCTGAGTGCAGTTTCGTACGATAGCATTCAATACGTTTTTAACTGCTCCGTGATAGACGTACACTGGATCGCCACAGACCCCCGTTATCGTTTGTCATCAATCATGTGCCACAGGGTAAAGGCCTTGTCATCAGACCTGTTCTTTATGTTGTTCTCCATGACTTCTTTTGTCTGCCCCTGGAATACCCATCCTTCCACGGTACCTGTAGAACGATCTTGGACACGGAGTGATGTTGAGACGCATACCATACTTTGCAATCATACGGTACTTAAAAACAGCGAGGGAATATGACTGTCGCTTATTGTAGGTGTTCGACTCGCCTCCACGACGTAGTCATTTGGCTCATGTTCCTCGTATGAGAGACCTATAATCCCTCTCATGTGTGATGCTTATCATGCAATACAATACAATACAATACAATACAATACAACACACTACAACACAAGGCAATACAATACGATATAATACGTATACAATATAATTAAAATGATGCCTGCCATACAATACAATACACTCAATACAACACAAAATGTATATTCAATACAAAGCAAACCATTGTCATAAAACCTGATACTATGCTATATAGTTACAACGCCATGTCATTACAACTGACGCAGTGTGACGCAATACAACGCACGCATTGCATGCAGTGCAGGGCGATAAACTATTCACGACCGAACAACAGACAAAAAGGCAAGAAGCATCTCCGGCAGAAATCGTTGCCAAAGACCTTTTCTGGCCTTCGACTACATGCCTTCCAATGCCAGACACACCGCCTCTGTTGCCGTTCTTGGAGGGAGGGTGGGGGTGGGGCGAAGAGGAGGAAATAAAGATGGGGTGTGTGTGTGTGGGGGGGGGGGGGGGGGCACTTCTAACAATTCTACCCAGCAGGCACACCAATCGATAGCCGACCAAAATAGACTTCTGCTTTCCTCAGACAAATCAATACAGATTAGGGAGTCTCGGACATTTCTTGCTGGCAGTAGATTCGGTGAAGCCTGTGCTCAATTGTGCAGACTGGGGTGGTAGTGTTTCAGAAAACATCCGTGGATATTGATCTTTTGCGTTTGGTCTGTGTTCTGTGCTGTTCTGTGCTGTGCTGTGTTGTGCCTATGGCAGGCGCGTTGGCATACGTAGATGGCGTGTGTGTGTGTGTGTGTGTGTGTGTGTGTGTGTGTGTGTGTGTGTGTGTGTGTGTGTGTGTGTGTGTGCGTGCATGCGTGTGTGAGTGCGTGTGTGTGTGTCTGTGTGTGCGCGTGAGTGTGTGTTGCATGTATGTGTATGTGTGTGTGTGTGTATGTAAGCATGTATGTATGTATGTATATATATATATGTATATATATATATATATATTATATATATATATATGTGTGTGTGTGTGTGTGTGTGTGTGTGTGTGTGTGTGTGTGTGAATGTGTGGGTGTGTGTCTGTGTGCTTTGTGTGTGGTGTGTGTGTGTGTGTGTGTGTGTGTGTGTGTGTGTGTGTTTATGTGTGTGTGTGTGTGTGTGTGTGTGTGTGTGTGTGTGTGTGTGTGTCTGTGTGCATGCGTGTGTGTAGTGTGTGTGTGTGTGTGTGTGTGTGTGTGTTGTATGTGTGCGTGAGTGAGCGAGTGTGTGTTGTGTGTGTGTGTGTGTGGTGTGGTGTGTGTGGTGCGTGCGTGTGCATGCGTGCGTGCGTGTGTGTGTGCGTGCGCGTGTGTGTATGTTTGAGACAAAACGAACAAGCTCCTGACTGTGAAAAATAAACATTTCGAATTTACTTAAACGGCTTCTTCAGTGCAACTTTCATACAGATTGAGTCCACAGATACCACCCGAGTCCACACCTACGTGGTATCTTACCTCCGGAGCCAATTATCACACCACTTGAAAACAAACTTGAAAAGTCTCAGAGTGTCAGGTAATCGAGCGCTCACGCACTCTCTCTCTCTCACACACGCACACACACACACACACACGCGCGCGCGCGCGCACCCACGCACGCACGCATACACTCACTCACGCACGCACGCATGCACGCACGCACGCACGCACAAACCATCATTAAAGGGGTGGGGAAAGAGGGAGAACATTTTGAACCCGTATTATCCAACATCGTAGATTTAAAAGGAGGCTGGAGGAGGGAGAAGCGGGTTGAAAACCGAAAGGAGAAATGGATAAGTGGGCGGGGAAGCGGGAGGAGAGGGGGTGGGGGGCATTACGGGAGAAGGGATGGCAGATAATGACGCAATCAACTGGATAACTGCCGACTTGGCTGGACTGCCCGCCTGCCTGTCTGTCTGCCTGCCTGGCTGTCGACGGCTGAACGTGACAGGGAAGTTAGTGGTGCCCCACGCACGTTGGATAAGACAGAACAAGTAGCACTGATCAGCTGCGATGTTATACGGCAGCAGGGCAGTCTTTCTTCTAATGGGTTGGTATCGTAACGCCGCCAGTGTGGATTGTTGCCTGTGGATTGCCGTACTGGGGGCGCAATAGGACACGTTGGGGTGTGGCTTTGTTTAGGACGGCTGCAATGAAAAGTGTGGGAATAATGCCGTAGATGAGGTACGGAAGATGGGACCGAAACACAGCGAAGCAATCAAAGTAAAACAAAGAAAGATGGAATAAAATGAAATAGTATAAAACAAAACAAAATGAAAACAAACCAAACAAACAAACACAAAAATAAAATGGACACCCCTCCCCCCCCCCAAAAAAAAAAAAAAAAAAAAATCTAAGACAAGACAAAGAAAATAATACAACAAATGTCCCCGAAGGTGAAGATTTCACTGAATACAGTATCAATGGTATTGTGGTGCAACAAGAACACCAACAATAAACCCAACAAGGACGCAAGACAAACAAAATATATTCACTGGGAATTGAGGGTCTTTCGGCGAAGACCGACCACAACCATCACGACCACCACCACCACCACCACCACCCCCATTCCCACCACCACCAAGAACAAGAACGAGACAGGAACAAAACAGCCGTTGCAGTGACCTTGAAGGTGAAGGTTTCGTTGAAGACGGGGTTGAGGGTCTTGCGGTGCACCTTGGTCTCGTACTTCTTCTTCTTGTCCGGGGCCAGGAAGACCTTGACGTAGGGGTCGGAGGTGCCGCTCATGTCCATGCCGGGCAGGTCGGCCGCTTGGATCACCGTCACCGACAGCTGAAGACCAGTCACACATCGATTCGTCAAGTCATTCCAAGATCAATCTTTAAACGTATCAATATATCTACAACCAACAAAGGATTGACGAGTCAATCCAACAACCAAACCAAGCAGCCAAACAACCAACCAACAGAGTTGTTCCGAAAACAAAATTATGGGAAGATAACGCCTGTTATTCATTCTATTGCAAACGGAGTTACCTTTTCTCAGTTTAGGGGACAAGATCATTGCGCAGTTTCTGCACGCGTCATTCGGTACACAAGCGTCACATCAAACCCAAGACATGTACACCTGAATCGATCGATGGTAATAAGTAAGAAGTGAAACCAAACCGTTTGTAATACAGTGTCTGCAGTACAGACGCACAATTTCACACCGCGTTTTTGTCTTTTCTTTCTCTGTGATTGAACTGTTAAGCTGACTGATGGCGCAAAACAGACCTGTTCTGGTAAAAAAAAGAAAATCAGGGGAAGATAACGCATGCAAATGGAGCTGTCTTTTCTGATTCTTGGCCAAGCAAAGTGGTCTAGAGAGTGAAATATTTGATTTGAGGCGCACGTCAGTATAACGATCGGATATCGGCCCTCTGCATTATTGGCGCACCGTTTCACACCATGTTTCGGCAATTTCTCTGTCTGACTGAGCTATCAAGATGACCGATGGGGTAAAATTGCTTTGGGCGCACCCACCAGCGACATCTGTCCAATGAAAACGTCAGGGTCACTTTGCTGAACGCAAACTGTAACACAGATTACCTCCCCTGCAGATTTCCGAACATCGTCTATGGACCAGCAAAACAACCGTCAACAAAAGCCAATTAGTCAGTCAGCCATTCAATCAACAAGCCATAAATCAGCCAACCAACCTACCAGTAAAACTGTCAGTAAATCGTTCGACAAACCAATAAATTAATGAACCAACCCGTCAACCAGCCGAACTATCGATCTATCAAGTCAGTCAACCATGCAACAAACTAATAACTCAATCATTGGACTGGTAGGTCAGTCCAACCACACAGTTACCGATCAATCAATCAACAAATTGCCTGATCAATAATCAGCCTACTAACCAAGTGATCGGTTAATCGGTTAGCCAAGTAATCTATTAACAAACCAGGCAGTCAGTCAGAGAAGAAATGAATCAATTATTGAATCAGTCTATCAGCTAGCCTTAAATCAGTCAGCAATAAAAGACATAATTCTATTCATTTTCGTGTTCGTTTTACATGCAGCATTACTGAAGGCAGAAAAGGGGACAGCGCTTTAGTATGAAAACAGTGCTGATTTGTATTGGCACGGTTTTTTTTTTTGTTTGTTTTTTTTTACAGCGTCGTACTTGGAACACCAAATGAAAAGTATATCAACAGACAACGGGTTTCTTCTAGACAATGTTTGGACAGTCGGCTGCGAGGTAATCGAGAAGATGATGGAAAGGTGGCGGGGGGGGGGGGGGGGGGGGATATCTTGGTTTGTCGCAGTGTAAAACTTATTTCCCGTGTGCACGGTGATGAAACAGCAATTCGCTGTGACATTATGTGTCTGACTTACGTAGGATGGCAAAAAATGTTACTGGGAGACGAAAGTTCAAGAGTTGTTGTACTTTTCCACTGACCAACATTTAATATACGTGTCTGCGTTCAGATTGAAAAAAAAATCTAATCAGCGCAAAGCAGTTTCAAATAAATGTATTCATTAATTTCAGAGGAATTGTCATAATCATAAAGACGAATTAGTGTTCTTGGTCTTTTTCAACTGATTCATATCAACTGAAGAACACATAACAAGTATTATGGCAAATTTCCACTTCTCTGCGGTTCTACTTAGGCATCAAGACAAGGAGTTATCTTACTGAATGATTCTGGTGTTTGTGTTAATGAGAATACCCTTCCGGGAAATCCAGTGCACAATGGTTATTAGCCACCAATTCTGTCTTTTTCAAACCCTCTGATTAAATGACTCCCATGTGGAGTTCCACAAACGGTGCGAATACTTTTATCACAGTTGTGAGAATTTCATATTGCAGTGCAGAAATCTTCATGGCATGACGGACAGAATTCTATGTTACAATGGCGATAATTTTATAGTTCAGCAGTATGAGTATTACATTAAACTCTCACGGTGGACATTCTCAATCATTTGCCTATTTTTTTTCAAAAAGCATTTACTCTACTTAGTTTGCTTGTGATTGATATAAGTAGCAAAATGTATGTGTCCAGGAGAAATAACTCCCACCACACTTCCTACTAGTCTACAAAGGACGGCATCTAAGCACTGCTGTGTCACTACTCTTTCGTCTTTTTGTTCTTTGCTTTTGTTCCGTCACTGTTGTGTGTCTTGCCTGTTTAAGTATTCAAGATCGAAACGCGTTGCCTCTGTATTGTCGTTGGTTCGTTCGGTTCCTTCGGAGGTCTGGTAATACTGCTCTTCATCTCTCGTTTCAACTGCCGCCTACAGACACTTTACTTTTCACCGTTTTGTTTCCTTATCGTTTGTTCCTTGTTTTCAAGTACCACTCTTCGCTGGCACGTTTCGAAAACAGCAGGAATGGTGACGTTTCCTCCCGCGTGGTGACAGGAGCGCCACAACACGTGAAGGGATGTCCGTCTTACGTCATAAAGGAAGAAGTTAGTGTTGTTGTTTTCTAATGAACTTCCTGCGAGTACTGAACTGTCGGGTCAGGTGGTGTGGAACTAGAGAATCCTTTTTCACAGAAAGAAAGAGAGTGAGCTGGTGGAGCCGTCTGCTGTCCCTGTGCGATTTCTCTCTCTCTCTCTCTCTCTCTCTCTCTCTCTCTCTCTCTGCCTCTGTCTGTCTGTCTGTCTGTCTCTCTTTCTTTATGTACACATACCAAAAAAAAGACAACCAGTGTTAGGTGGGCACTCAAGGTCTGACCAGCGCATATGGCTAATGCGTAGGTCAGACATCTTCTAAGTTGTAGCCACGAGACCCTTTTTTTTCAATTCTCTCATCTTAGTTGTTAATTCATTTAACCATTAGCTTAAATTCATGCGTAGTGTGGTTTCAAAACTTAGCGGATGTGGTGTAGCGTATATGGACTAGTCCGCACGCAGTGACGCCTCCTTGATGAAACTGACACTGAAAGTATATGTATGCATGTCTGCCACCCCCCCCCCCCCCCCCCCGTGTGTGTGTGTGTGTGTGTGTGTGTGTGTGTGTGCACGCGTGTATGTTCGTGTCCGTGTTTTCTAAACGGCACCGAGTGGACAACATCAGACACAAAACTGGACATATCTCCTCCACTCTGTTTTACTCTGCACGGCACAGAAGAAATCTGTGGAGGTCCTTGACCATCTAAACGTGCGTTGCTGCAAAGTTCCGTGTCTTTGGTTGATTCAAACAAGACGAAAAGAAATATCACATTTCAACCCTGGGTTTCTTCGATTCTTCGATTCGCTTCTGGGACGTTAACATTCCACTGCACCATGCCCAGGACATGGAATTATGGTACGTTATACGTACGTACCAGACAAGACTACAGTGTCCGATAAATACTAGGAAATGTACTTGTCTGCCACCATAGGTACTGACATGCTGCCTGACATACTGATTGTGTCGTTCTTTGGAACACAGAAAGCTGAACTGAAGCATGTATTTTGGAAAATGATACTACCATTGGATCATCGTATAGGGAAACACAAACCTCGCACACTCACCTCTCCTTTCTGGAAGTCGTAGTCTAACGAGAACTGCAATTTTCCCAGCTTGACCTCGGACTTGGTGCTTTCCGCGTCCTCGTTGTCCTCCATGTTCACCGGAAGTTCATCTAGGTCAGGCTGCACCTGAAAGTCACCAGGGAAGGCCCAAAAGGTTGTCAGAACAAGCTGAAAAAGGTCATCAGGACAGATCAAAAAAGTCATAAGCCAAGTCTATGAAGTCATCAGGACGTGCAAAAACGAAGACAGATGCAAAGAACATTACGACAGATTCAAAACGTCACCTACACATGTCTAGGAGGTCAGGGCATGTCTACATTTTCAAGCCTAAAAGATCAGCAAGTCTAAAAAGTGATCAGGACAAGCCTGAAAAGTCATCAGAACAAGGGGAAAAAATCACCAACACAAATCCAAAAATCAAGACGGGCCTAAAAAGTCAACAAAACAAGTCCAAACAAGTCGCCAGGAGAGGACCACAGAGTCAACAAAAGTAAAAAAAAAAAAAAAAAAAAAAAAAAAACTCACCAGGATAAGTTTTAAAACTCCACAGGACAAGTCAAAATAGTCCTCAAGGCAAGCGTAAAAAGTCCACAGGCCAAGTTTTAAAAAAGTCATGAGAGCAAGCCAATAAAGTCAACAGGACGAGTCCAATAACTCAACAGGACAAGCCTAGCAAGTCAAGAGGACATGACCAATAACTCAATAGGACAAGCCTAGCAAGTCAACAGGACAAGCCTAGCAAGTCAACAGGGTAGGCCTAACAAGTCAACAGGATAGGCCTAACATGTCAACAGGACAAGCCTAACAAGTCAACAGGACAGGCCTAGCAAGTCAACAGGAGAGCCCTAACAAGTCAACAGGACAAGCCTAACAAGTCAACAGGACAAGCCTAACAAGTCAACAGGACAGGCCTAGCAAGTCAACAGGACAGCCCTAACAAGTCAACAGGACAAGCCTTGCAAGTCAACAGGACAAGCCTAACAAGTCAACAGGACAAGCCTAACAAGTCAACAGGACAGGCCTAGCAAGTCAACAGGACAGCCCTAACAAGTCAACAGGACAAGCCTTGCAAGTCAACAGGACAAGCCTAGCAAATCAACAGGACAGGCCTAACAAGTCAACAGGACAAGCCTAGCAAATCAACAGGACAAGCCTAACAAGTCAACAGGACAAGCCTAACAAGTCAACAGGACAGGCCTAGCAAGTCAACAGGACAGCCCTAACAAGTCAACAGGACAAGCCTTGCAAGTCAACAGGACAAGCCTAGCAAATCAACAGGACAGGCCTAACAAGTCAACAGGACAAGCCTAGCAAATCAACAGGACAAGCCTTGCAAGTCAACAGGACAGGCCTAACAAGTCAACAGGATAGGCCTAACACGTCAACAGGACAAGCCTAGCAAATCAACATGACAAGCCCTGCAAGTCAACAGGACAAGCCTAACAAAGTCAACAGGACAGGCCTAGCAAGTCAACAGGACAGCCCTAACAAGTCAACAGGACGAGCCTTGCAAGTCAACAGGACAAGCCTAGCAAATCAACAGGACAGGCCTAACAAGTCAACAGGACAAGCCTAGCAAATCAACAGGACAAGCCTTGCAAGTCAACAGGATAGGCCTAACACGTCAACAGGACAAGCCTAGCAAATCAACACGACAAGCCTTGCAAGTCAACAAGACAAGCGTAGCAAGTCAACAGGATTGGCCTAACACGTCAACAGGACAAGCCTAGCAAGTCAACAGGATAGGCCTGACAAGTCAACAGGACAAGCCTAACAAGTCAACAGGATAGGCCTAACACGTCAACAGGACAAGCCTAACAAGTCAACAGGACAAGCCTAACAAGTCAACAGGACAGGCCTAACACGTCAACAGGACAAGCCTAACAAGTCAACAGGACAAGCCTAACACGTCAACAGGATAGGCCTAACACGTCAACAGGACAAGCCTAACAAGTCAACAGGATAGGCCTAACACGTCAACAGGACAAGCCTAACAAGTCAACAGGATAGGCCTAACACGTCAACAGGACAAGCCTAACAAGTCAACAGGATAGGCCTAACACGTCAACAGGACAAGCCTAACAAGTCAACAGGATAGGCCTAACAAGTCAACAGGACAAGCCTAACAAGTCAACAGGATAGGCCTAACACGTCAACAGGACAAGCCTAACACGTCAACAGGACAAGCCTAACAAGTCAACAGGATAGGCCTGACAAGTCAACAGGATAGGCCTAACACGTCAACAGGACAAGCCTAACACGTCAACAGGACAAGCCTAACAAGTCAACAGGATAGGCCTGACAAGTCAACAGGATAGGCCTTACAAGTCAACAGGACAAGCCTAACAAGTCAACAGGACAGGCCTAACAAGTCAAAAGGACAGGCCTAACAAGTCAACAGGACAAGCCTAACAAGTCAACAGGATAGGCCTAACAAGTCAAAAGGACAGGCCTAACAAGTCAACAGGACAGGCCTAACAAGTCAAAAGGACAGCCCTAACAAGTCAACAGGACAGGCCTAACAAGTCAACAGGACAGCCCTAACAAGTCAAAAGGACAGCCTGACAAGTCAACAGGACAGGCCTAACAAGTCAACAGGACAGCCCTGACAAGTCAACAGGACAAGCCTAACAAGTCAACAGGACAGCCCTGACAAGTCAACAGGACAAGCCTAGCAAGTCAACAGGACAGGCCTAACAAGTCAACAGGACAGCCCTAACAAGTCAACACGACAGGCCTAACAAGTCAACAGGACAAGCCTAGCAAGTCAACAGGACAAGCCTAACAAGTCAACAGGACAAGCGTAACAAGTCAACAGGACAGCCCTAACAAGTCAACAGGACAGCCCTGACAAGTCAACAGGACAAGCCTAGCAAGTCAACAGGACACCCTAACAAGTCAACAGGACACCCCTAACAAGTCAACAGGACAAGCCTAACACGTCAACAGGACAAGCCTAACAAGTCAACAGGATAGGCCTAACAAGTCAACAGGATAAGCCTAACAAGTCAACAGCACAAGCCTAGCAAGTCAACAGGACAGCCCTAACAAGTCAACAGGATAGGCCTAACAAGTCAACAGGATAAGCCTAACAAGTCAACAGCACAAGCCTAGCAAGTCAACACGATAGGCCTAACAAGTCAATAGGATAGGCCTAACAAGTCAACAGGATAAGCCTAACAAGTCAACAGGATAGGCCTAACAAGCCAACAGGACAAACCTAAAAAATCAACAGGAGGAGCCTAACAAGTCAACGGCACAAACTTTAAAAGTCAGTAGACAAGTGCAAAATATCGACAGGATAACCCTAAAAAATCAATACAAGTCCAAAAAGTCATACGACAAGTCCAAAAAGTCATAGGACATGCCAAAAAGTCATAGGACAAGTAAAAAAATCAATAGGGCATGCTTTAAATTAAAGTCGACAGGACGGGTTAAAAAAAAATCACCCGGAGAGAGCCCCAAAGTTGCCAAGACAGAACCAAATCCGTCAAAACAGGTCAAGATGACTGCTAATGAACGCTCTGCAGCGTCATCGGAACAGCTCAGCTGGTCATCAAAACATGAAAAACAAGTAATTAAGTCAAAGAAAAGAAACACGCGTCAGCATATGTCAAACAGTGACTGGACTACGTCAGAAGGTCAACAGAAGCTGTCAAACTGTAAACAGGACAGCTCAAACGATCACCAGGACATGTAAGCAGTCACCTGGACAGGACAGTCACATAAACCGTATAAACGGGACATTTCTGCCGGCCATTAGTGAAAAAGTCGTCAGGACATGTTTTCATTCCATTTCATACTGTTTGTAGCCCAGCTGATCTCAGAGCGCCGTATCAATGCAGCTACCATGTTCAAACAGATTCCATGTAATTAAAAAAAAAAAAAGTTCGTTCCAAACATGCTGCAAGGTATAAACCGGATCTGCATTCTACAAAATCTTCAATCTAACCGAAAATATGCAACTCTTTTACAAATTTGAAAATCAAACGCGGGGGAATATGTCTGAACAATACCTTCATGGAGTCTGTTGTAAAGTGTATATGTGTAGTATAAAGCAAATCCCAACAAGCTAAAAGAACAAGTTTCATAGTGTGTGGCTTATAACTTAGTATGCAGCATGGAACTTCCTCGCCTTTAAAAAGAAAAGCGAACGTGTGTAAGCATGGCTGTGTATAATCAATAATTTTTGTTCTGATTTGTTTTTTCTTTGTAGGCAGATGGTTAAAAACTCGTAGTTAAAACGTCAGCACGATTGGACTGAAAACGTTTTATTACCTCCTTGTGTGTTCCAGTCCTCTTTATTGAGATCTCTGACATAGCTATGATTTTAGGGTTTCAAATACATTTGAGAGATTGATCATCTGAACAATTATCCATTGTCGCACTCATGGCAAGTTGATCGGCTACATAATCGCCACGAATATCACACCACTGACAAACCAGATGAAAACCATGCTTAGTCATCAGAATTAAGAGAGTGTAAAGTTCTTTCAGGAGGTCAGGGTGTTTGAAGTCAAGGCCAATAATGATCTCCAGAGCACAGCGGGAGTCAGAGAGGACGAGAAAGTCCGTTTGTCCGGTCTGATAGACCATCTGAGTGCCAGGACCAAGGCTGTAAGTTCCGCAGTGTTGACAGAGCTGTCAGAGGGAATGTGTTTTGAAAATTCGTGAGTAGGAGCAAGTGAACAGTACAACAGCAGCATCTTATTCTTCAGACATCGAGCCATCCGTAAACATTCTTTGTAAAGATGGACATTTTGAATATATCTCAGGTTAAAAAAAAAAAAAAAAAAAAAGTCGCGTTAGCGATAGAGCTGGTCGAGTTTTTGTGTGTGTGTGTGGAAAGGACTGAGGTCAAATGGGGTCTTTCGTGTTAAAAAGGTCCACGGTTGATTGTTTGAACATTTTTGAAACAATACAAACAACTCAAAGATTTTTTTTGCGTTTTGCAAACAGGTAAAAGAATGCGCATTCATATGAACAGAACAGAACTGGGATATTCTTCCAATTTCTACAAAAGTTTGGAAAAACATAGCAAAAAAAAAAAGGCTCTCAGATACAGATTTCAAAGAACAAGTTTAAGCAATATTTTAAAGTGAGTTTAAGTCTACAGTTGGAGAGGGATGGTCTTTCCGTTTTGGCGCGCAGATTGTACGCTAGAATGCTACAGAATACCAGTTTTGAGACAGTCTTGCAGAACCATATATGGCACATCCGTATAGGGCGGATTAAAGCCCTCTACAGATGGAAAAGAAAGTTCATTGCTTTCTTACAGGACTTTTTTTTCTCCTAAATGTACTGGATGATACTTATACAGCTGAGTTTTTTTCAGTCGACAATAACTCTCTGAAAACTGACTACTTTCACGGCTGGGGTGGTGGATTTTTACAGACAAATGCGAGAGTCAGCAATAAGAGTCTAGTAGGAGAGAAAGTACAATCAGTTTGCCCTGCCTACTACCAGACCTTATCAATACAACGCTCAAATCAGGATTGTAGGTGGCCCCAATTGCACAGAGTGCGTTTTAGAAGATTCAGAACCCAAGTTTACTGTTTTAACTACGTCATTAATTTTGATATTGAATAAAGCAGGAGAAATGATACCTCCTTGAGGAACACCTAACCCCTGCCCGTGGATTTCGGAGAACTTGATGAGTTTGTTGCCTTCACAAAGTTGAAACAGTCGATCTGCTGGAAAAGAAAGTTTGATGAAAGAGAGAAAAATGGCTTCAAAAATCCAGATTATGCACATTCATAAGAATAGCAGATTTCAAGGTGTGCTCATTAGCTTTCTCAAAGTTTAAAAGCAAGATGGTTACAATGTACCGGCCACTAAAAAAAGGCGCAGCGTAATCTCCAGACAGACAAATGGTCCACTGTGGAATGCTGCTTGAGCAAATCGCACTGATTGTGTCCGACAGGCTATCGGTTTTTAGCTTCCAAATGGAGTATGATTCAACACATTTCCCATCAATTTACATCGGAAACTGATGCGAGCTATTGGCCGGTAATCGTCGGGATTCTTTTTCAAACATCTTTGTGGTTTTAAAACTGGAATAAAGAGGGCTCTCCGCTATGAGAAGCAGAAAGAGCTCTGACGTCCAGATGCCACTGAAAGTAATGTGAAGTTAGTGAAGGCAGTGTGGCAACAGAGTTCATGAAGGTCAGGAACAGAATCATTACAGGTCTGAAGAGCCCATCTGAGTTACTCGGGAGAAAAAGGACAAAACTGTAGCCTTCAGTATTGCCGATGAAAAGCTGTAATGAGTTTTTCTTTGAAGCGTTCATTTAAAAGAAAAGTAATAAGTCTATAGTTGATGAAGAGTTCTTCTGCAATGGTGAAGTCGAACAAATTGGCCACGGCTTGTTTTCTGTTATCAGAACGCCTGCAAAGTTGAGGTAATGGGTAGATGGATTCGGGTTTTCCCGTTAAATCTTATTTATAATTTACCAGATCTTTTTTCATCGATGTGTTTTCTTCAATCAAAGGATTGGTACTTTCACGACCCACTCATCAAAAACAAAATTCACAGGAGTGCAAGATAAATAACAAGAAGTTCATCAATAGTTCATGTACTACCATGAAACTATGCTAACTACAGGCATTCTACTGAAGGCAGGTTGACAACTTAATCTGTTCTGTGATGGATACTTAACAGCATTATCTATCTCCCTTTTTATTCCTTCAACTCCCCGCTACCCAGAAAACTTCCTGACTGCAACAACAATTTGAATCAGGGAAAAACAACGAAAAATCAAGGCAAAGATCAGGGTAAAGACAGCTAGAGAAACTATACTACCACACTATAATGAACAACACACAGGCAAAAAAGTCACTCCATGATTTGATTCTCCAGTACTACTGTCATGATGACATACACCATGTGCATAATGGAAGTATTAAAAAAGACTTTAAATAACTTTCCACCTGGAAAGAAGACGCAGTGAACATTTAGAATAGCACACGGGAGCACACCGACCTCTGCCAAGGTGAAACAAACCTTGGACCGCTCTTTTAGCCAGTTCACAAATGGAAACAAATTTCCGCCAAGGGAAGTAACTGCGCACAGACTAAAGTCTTCACTCCCCATTTACTTCTCATCTTCCTGAACGATCCTGGAGTCGTCGTCAGATCCGGATCCGCTCTACAGATCCACTGTAAACTTTATTGGGTTCGTCCCTGAGCTACATTCCATCTTTTGATAAAGTTTGGTTAACATAGGTTTGTTACTTTCTGCGCAGTCATGCTAACAGACAAACAAGCAAATTAACCAAAAGTAGTGGAAGAAAACATGGCCTCTTTGGCGAAGGCAATGAGCATCAAAGTTGTCACTACTCTTTCAGGGGAAAACGTGAAGACCGTTCAGCATTTAACCGCCGAAAGAAAGAAGGTGGTAGAAGGGAGGTAGGCGTTGGGGGGTGGGGAAGTGTGGTGGGTGCGCTAATGACTTCTATAAATTTTTACAATAGAATTCAAGAGGTAAAAAAGTAAGGGAATATCAAGTGAATCAGTACAGAATTGCAACCATGAGTCCGTGTCCTACTGAAAGACAAAATAATACCAGTTGGATCACTGGCTAAAAACTACCAAACAACACAGAATTTAGTATCTTGACTGGCAATACAGAAACAAAATGAAAATCCCTTCCTACTCCAGCAAATATGGTTTGTTTCAAACTCGGTAATGTTTTCCCCATGAACTGTTTAGCGATGATCAGTAGACCGACAAAAATATTCTGTTCGTATAAATCAAGTTTATCTCCAAAAACCAGAAACTCTTTTCTCCTGGGCTATCATAAATGCACAAAAAGTTGAGACTGGATCAAAATTAGCCTAAAAACACAGGCAAGTTTCATTATTCTCCGGGCAATGAAAACAAAAAGTATGTTATACCAAAACACCCGACATGAACAGAAAACCTAAATGCTGAACACTGCCATCAAGAGTCATTAAAATAAAATACAAGGTGGCCAGAAAAACGACAGCCCTCCCCTCCCCTCCCCCCCCCCCCCCCCCCCCCCCCCCCCCAAAAAAAAAAACAACCAAAAAACAAACAAAAAAACCCCATCCATTTTGCATTCTGGGACGCAAAACTTGCTGACGATAATTGAAATACAACCAGATTTAAACAGGTCTGGACCACCATTTTTTTTTCAGTCACGATAACATTTATACTGTTGCATCTTTGAGTCAGTGTCTTGGTGATTGGTGAAATTTGTGTATACCGTATTTTTTCCTTCTTCTCCTTGCCTTGTTTTGTTCTTTGTTTATTGCTTCTTCTCGTGATAAGCAAAATTATGTTTGTGGATAATAAATCCTTCAAAACCGACGCCGAAAGATCGAATAAAATAATACTTTAAAACGCTGGCTTCATCTGCACACCTAGTGATACAAAATACTTAAATCCAACCTGTTTTCACAGAACCATGTACAAAACAGACTTTAACAGGAAAGTTAAAGTTAAATACTGTGCGCAAAACAGTAGGCTACAGTAGAAAACTCTCAAACAAAACAAGACCAGAATAAAAAAAAACTTTAAAAATTTAGTCAAATGAAATCGACAATATAAAAGACGAAATTAAACTGAACAAAAATAAACAGACAAACAAAAACCGGGTACTTCGCGGAGTACAATGTTTCAATCCACCATTCAAAACAAATCACTGATCTAAGGGAAATAATTTATTGTCAAAGTCTCTCTCCCTCAGACATTCCTTACTGTTAAAAAAGAAAAAAATCCCGACTGATTACCCGTTTATTACTTCAACGCAGACCGTGGGACTTCCTGCAAAAATTACGTAATATCAGAGATTTCTCACAGACTAACTTTCCATTCAATTTTCTTTTAAAAAGCATTTTGTTTTTTAAAGTCCTGCGCTAACTGAGACTATAAACTGGTAGGCTCATAGAATACGTGAATGAAAATATAATAACAATCATAACCATGATAATTATGAAGTGATAATAATAGTATTCACAATAATAATAGTGCTAATAACATAATCGTAACCATCGGTGCACACGCAATAATGACACACTTTTTTCTCTCGAAGATTCGCGAGTTTCTGTTGATTTCTAGTTTTTAAAAAATACAAAACTACTTCTTAGAAAACAAATAATGGGACAAGATGAATTGAAAAAGAGAAAAGAGGAAAACCATCATGCAAAAATGTGAAGAGAAAAAGAAAAAGTGGTTAAAAAAAAGTCAGTAATCTATTAGATCAAAAGTTCTCATGCTAGGTACCAATCTATGAAAGAACAAAGAAGAAATCATAACAAAGGTAAGTGATTTACGAACACTCACCATAAAATCCAATTGTATATGTCCCCAATTGTGAGCAAGGGTGAAAACACGGATTCACATCAGACACAGTAATGCGTTTTAGGAATGGTAAATATTTCCTCAGAATACACTCCCATCCCCTTTCCTCCCTTCAATTCCCGCCTTAACCTCTTCCTCTCCCTCTACTGGGTTAAAATCTTTGCAGTGTTCTATGTTCTTGGTTTTCCTTTATCGTTTTATTGATTTTCTACCAAAATTGCAAGTTTGCTACGTTTCTTGTTATTTTACCATCGTTCCCTTACACTTGATAAGGACATTTTTTTAAACACTTTTTTCAACAATTATTACCGATTGCTATTCACATCCTGTTGGCTATATTCATTTTCGGTTATTCTTTAACCAGAACTCACTGTTCTTACTCTTCAATATATTCTTACTTCGGCTGTCTCGACTTTGTCTCTTTCAGAACGAGTTTCTGATTTACAGTAAAAAAAAAAAAAAAAAAAAAAAAACCTTATGCAAAACACATCCAGACGCTTGCGCACGTTTTCATTAATAGACATACAGAGAGAGAGAGAGAGAGAGAAGAGGGGGAGGGGAGGAGAGGAGAGGGGGGGAAAGTAGGAGAAGGAGAAGAGATGCACATCGCACAAGATAGTCGCGGGGTACACATGTTTTGCTTTTGTCTGTCATCACCACACACAAAACGAACACAGAAACCGCTCTTCTGGCGATATTGACCACCATGTACGTAGTTTCTAACATTTCTTCCCGTGAACACAAAGAATCAAAACGTCACTGCTGTCAAAAAATTTAAATTGAAAAAACAAACCACGAACAAACAAAAACCCTTTTAACACGACAAAATGCTGTGTATCTTCTAGTGACAGCATTATCAGATAAGAAGAACGAGAGAATGAAAGAAAAACCGAGAGACTGGATGACACAGGAAACGACAAAATGTAGCGCCTAGCAGGCCGCTCTTCAGTCGGCTCTACCCGCGTAGGCAGCCCGTTGTGCAAACGAGAGCGTGGATTGTTTAAGCGCTCAGAGTTTGGTCTCTAACCGAGGATATGCGCGATACACATACTCTTAATGATTATAACAACAATGATCGTAATAACAAACAACGGGTGTTGCCACATATCCAAGGGGTTTCTCTTCTTCCTTCTGCGTCCCCTGGTCACGGCAGTAGGTTAGTGGGTCTTCAGGGTGGAAATGGCCACCCTGTTGTAGGATCCCTTCACAGGACACCCGTTTCCTCTTGCCCCTCCCCCCTACCCTGTCAGCTGGGTCCACCGCACAAGTCCAGGTTTCATACCTCAGTGTGTTGAATGTGAGGCTGGGGAGTGGCAGAGGGTGGGAAAGGGACAGAATAATGTGCTGCACCGGCCAACACCAGCTTTGAAAAAAAAATTGAAAAAAAGTAAAAGGGCTTTGCTTTGCTTGCAGTAAGGTCTTTTTACACACACACAAAATCGGTTTTCGACGGACTCTGCCGTTGTTTGACATCATCAGTTATCTAAAAGACTAAGAACACAACGATATGTTTAAAAAAAAAAAACTCAACACTTTCTTCTTCCAGAGCTTCCCATAAACGAACAAAAAAGTCAAATAAAACTGCACTGACATCCACTCTCAAGCCATCTTGTTGAAAAGGAAATCCACACACCTCATTAAAATACGCCTTCTAGAAACACACCGTAAATTTTGTTAAGACCTTTCTTCCGTGAAATCTTAGATCAGCTGAAAAATGTTGATCTATGACTGGAGTAAGTTCAGGTACGACTTGGAAGAGGAATATTTCAACAATATACAGAAGTGAGAGGACAGAAATGACGACTCCCATATATTTTTTTTAAAGTGTTGTTTGACCGAAAATCAGGTCATTTGTTTTCCATACAGAGACAATGGAAGCAAATACATGTGTTAACATCCTCTGTCCTCATGGACTCTTACTGTCATTTATATTTTCAGATCTTCAGGCATCAAGTTTCAGTCTGTAGACGACGAATTGGAAATGGCCTGAAAAAGACGATCTGGTGCGCTCTGTCTAGCTGGTGAATGAGGTCCTGCTCTGGTCTTCCGTGAAGACAGTCGGTCCCCACCCCCTTCCCCTGTCTTTCTCCGAAGGGTTCGGAACTGCAATGCATTTAGTCGATATCACACGGGGTGTAAAGTCTGTTTTCTTTCATGCCTGCTTTTGGGAGTTTGGCGGAGTCCACAATGCCCAAATACCACACTGGAAGAAGTCTGATACAGACCTGGATAGTTCCAGAGCACAGGTTGCACTGTACCTTGCTAAAGTGCGGCAGACTGTTAAAGAAGAGGATTTTAATGCCTAAACTTTTACCAGTGTCGTACATCTGTTATTAAAGTCAGACGTCTCAGTCACGGTGTATAAGCTGGATCAGATTACCTGTACTGTTTACCGTCGTCTGCTGTGCTCTGACGCACATTGTCGTTGCCAGTGGTATAAAAAGAGGATTACGCATTCTCAGCCGCCAAACAGGTACAGCAATAGTGGTGTTCAAAGTTTACTAGCTATACTCATGAGGACCGCTGACGGCATAGTGCTACCTCCGCCAAGCTGGTTATAATTTCACTCGTGTCTGTTGGTTCGTTTGTTTGTCAGCAAAAACGAACCGATCTGAACAGGAACTTACAGGAAAGACCAAATGTGGTCCAAGGACAGATCCGTTGAATTTTCGAACAAATCCAAGGTTTCCTTTTTTTTCACTTTCTTTGACATATCAAGATATGGCATTCTCTCTCTCTCTCTCTCTCTCTCTCTCTCTCTCTCTCTCTCTCTCTCTCTTTCTCTCTCTCTCTTTCCCGCCTTTTTCCCCCAAAGATATCTTCGTAAAGTTCTCGAGAAATAATGCATAGATCTCCATTTTTCTAAGAGTCAGGCTTATTCGATGTAACAAACCTATAACATTTTGTGCGGATCCGGATTACGTCTGGTATCCAGTGAAGAAAATACGAGAACTGTTCAACTTTGGCGAAGGTCTGCGCTCTCTGGAGTGCCCTTCTAGTTGACCTATGGGCTCAGGCGCAGTGCTGGACCGTGCATGGGCACGGAAGCGCTTTGTACCCGTCCGTCGTTCAACACACCGCGGCCATTCTTCAAGATCAATTGTTTTTTTTGTTTTTTTTTCATTCCATTTCCCCATCTTTCTTCTATTTCTTGTCTTTGATATTCTCTGGGAGCCAGAGTTCTAGATTTAAACTGAAAACGCAGCAGAACTATCGGAAAGGCAATGTCGGCAGCCTAAAAAAAAAATTAAAAAGAAAAGAAAAAAAAAAAAAAAACGAGAAGATCAAACCTGTTTTCTGTCGCTTACTGCCTTTTAAACCTGAATCTTAACATCATTAAAAAGTAATCAGCAATAGAAAAAAAAAAATTTGTACAGGAGAAAAAGAAACAATACGGAAGGTAAACGTTTATGCCTTAAAAACAAAAGCAGAAGAAGACGCTCAAACAGAAGTGAAGCAAAGATGAGGAAACCAGAGAGATAAAACGATGTCACAAAAAGAAGATAAAAAAACAATGTGAAATCCTTAAAAATGCAGACAAACACAATAAGAAAAGAAAGAGGTTACGAAAGGAAAACATGTCTAACGTCCAACGTAATACCGGTGGGAAAACTGCGGTCGAGACAGGGCACATCACGCCAATAAGAAACGGAACAGTTGAAATAAAAACAACGAATGATGCCAGCATCCTAAAATCAAGCCTAATGACGAACAAAAAGAGAAACGTGGCTAATCACATCAGTATCCGGATCGTGGTACTACTTTGCATGAACCAATGACATACGAACCAGCAGAAGAGAAGGTGTCGCAGATCATACTAATGAATATCCAAAGACGAGGCCATTGGTGTGTATGAATAAGAAGACGACGAAAATGTGCCTCAAACTATCACAGGTGGTAGCCAACATACCCAAAGAAGGAAACAAACTCAAAACTGATACATTAGTTCCTTGCAATGTAGCCAACAAAATGCTGATGACCGAAAACTACCGCAAATCGCCATCGATACTTCACAACAGACAGAATTATACTTCTTGCGCAAGTGCACCGACACAGCAGGTATCCTTATGTGAAATTTGCACAGACCATAATTTGATTCCTCTTTTCTCTATCTGCGAACGTTTAGCTGACATATCAAAGGAGACTTTACGAAGTAATTTTGCCCTGCACCATTTCCTTTGTTCCCTTTGCTCTTTTACCTGCAGCATCCAGGGGAACACGGGAGTTGCCACTAGTATGCTGCACACGGGACGTCGGTTTATCGCCTCATCCGAAAGGCTAGCTCCCAAACCACCGCTTAAAGGCTACTGGAAACTGAGAAGAGAGAGAGAGAGAGAGAGAGAGAGAGAGAGAGAGAGAGAGAGAGAGAGAGAGAGAGAGAGAGCGTGCGCTATTACAACAACGGTTTCGGAAATCTATCACTTCCCAGGCGAGAACGTTACGCAATAGACCACTTGACATAACAAATATGTCACACATAGTGTAGACACGCCCCATGGCAAATCACTGCAAAATCAAGGACAAGAAAAGGGCTTCACAAATTAAATGGACGCCCTAAGACAAAGAAAACGCCCGTCAGTGAGAGGAGGAAAGTATGGATATAAACAATAATTAACAAGAATTCGGGCCAGTACTATGACAGAGAGCCAGCACACGGCTGAAGGAAGCGAAGTGTCACCAATCACACGAATACCTTACGATGAAACAAATGAGAAGAAAAAAAAAATGGAAGAAGAACGGAAAACGAGAAGTCATCAAAAATCATACCTAAGGTCGAGCCAAGACACAACAGAAGCAAAAAAAAAAAAAGAAAAAGAAAGAAAAAAAAAGATTTACAAACAAGTCAAATATCCAGAGTCGCAATCAACAAACCGGCCGACAAGGAAGCACAGGAACATACCTCACAGTGAATATACCGACAGCCTACAATAAAGACAACATGAAAACAAGAGGCAGAACAACAGAAGACGTCACGAAGAACACCTAAAGAATAAGCAAGAGTGGGCAGGGAAGCGAGAAAGAAAGTAAAAAAAAAAAAAAGGACAAATCATACCAACAAGCTGACACAAAGCTGACGATATACAATCGAACAAACAAGAAGAGGACGAAGAAAACAAGAACTCAAAAAAAGATCTAACGAACAGTCAAAACAAACCCAATTCACTCTTGAATTCGAACAATAAGAAGCAACAACAAAACCGAAAGGGTACCATAAAAAAAAGATAGCCAACTACCCAGAAATAGAGCTACCACCCGATCATAACTCTTCACAGGCCCCCTAGTCCAACTCCGACGTGTACCCTTCCTTACCTTCTCCTCCTTGAACCTCCCTCTACCCTGTCATCATCCTCTCTCTCCAGACCCGTCCCTCCCCCTACCCCTCCTCCTCCTCCTCCTCACCCACCTTTTCCTTGTAGGCGTTGCCCAGGAGCTGCACGCTCCTGAGGTCCACGGCGCCCTTCAGCCCCTTCTTGCCCTCCTTCTTCTTCCTCTTGCCGCAGCAGCGCTTGCAGACGCAGTAGAAGCAGCAGGACAGCACCAGCAGGGCCCCCGCCACGATCAGGATGTCCGCCCAGATGGGCACTGCAAGGACAGCGCAGAGCCACACGGCGATCCCAGTCAGTCAGTTCAGCCCGTCAGTCAGTCTGTCAGTCTGTCACTCTGTTAAGTCAATCAGTCATGCATTTTCACCCAAACATTCGATTCATCCGATCAGACTTTCAAACAAGTTCACAGGTCAACCAGCCGCCGTGGCAGAGTGGTTAGCGTAGCAGATTACGGGCTCGGAGGTCATGGGTTCGATTCCCATCAGAGCCATGTATTTGTGGGGGTTTTCGGCGTCGACCGGCTCTTATCCACGGTTGAGCTTGCTATGGGCTCAAATAGAAGGGTTGAAACCACACAAGAGCGTTTGATTCATTTAATGGGAGCGTCTCCGAGAGTGTTGTTTAAATTTCCTGACCAACCCTGCACATGTCTGTTTCTCTCGGGCCTGGTTGATGCTGGGAATGTCCCTCACAAGGTCAAAACGAGAAAATATAAACAGACTGTGACAATTTAAATCCTTCATTCAAAACACCCCTCTCTCTCTTAACCTACCTCCCACGCCCCTCTCGTCCACCCCTTTCTTCAAATTTCCCATCTCCATTACTCACATTTCTTGAACTCCTCGATCAGTTTGTCCTTCATCTCGTCAATCTTGGAATGTACCCCGCCCTCGCTTTCTCCGCTGGCGCTAGTGACGTCATCTCCTTCGGCGACAGCGCCGCCGGCGCCAGCCACCGCCGCCGCTGCTTCCGTCACGGCCGAGGCGGCCGATTCTGCCTCTCGCCGAAGCCTCGACAAAAAGGGGTCCATGTTGGCAGGATGTGGGTGGTGGAGGTGGTGGTGGAAGTGGTGGTGGTAGTGGTGGTGGTGGTAGTGACAGGCTTTAGCAGACCCCCTGTCTCTCTCTCCTCACTCCAGCCTCGTCCTGAAACAGAAAGACATAGAGCTGTCTTTTATTCGTAGATTAATATTGAACATCGTGGGGGAAAAAAAAAAAAAAAAAAAAAGATGCAAAGCATACAAACGTACTCCCAGTTTATCTTCCTGAAAAACGTCACAATCAAACATGCGTCAAAATGTATTTGACGTCAAAATCAAACATGCGTCATAATGTATTTCGTCACTGAGATATTCAATAAAGAAGAAAAACCGTTTTGGGCCGTTATAGCCGTTAGCAACGGCTATTCTGGTAAAATAAAACATCGGGTATCATCCGTGACCCATAATGAACATACCTACAAATTTTCAGAAAGATCGGCCCAGCAGTTTTGTCTGGAGCGAGTGGAACACATTTTGATCACGGACAGACACACAGACCGACCGACAGCACCTCTTCGTTCCCATTGTAAAGTACTCTCTGTTCTAGAAGAACTGGGAGTACAAAAAGAAAGGAAATACGTAGAAAATGCTGTGGCCCCTCGTTTCCTGTTCAATCGACGACCTCTCTTCCGATTTCCTCTTCGCAGCTTTATCATACTCGTGGGCGAGCTCTCGTCATGGACATCAAACTCTTCAGTTACCCGCAAAGTCATGGGGACTGTCGTTGCGGCATTATTTGGACATGGCTGCGCCCTCTTAGAGGAGAGACGCTTGTATACGCTGAGGGTATGAGAGTGAAGCTAGACAGTGTCCAGGGCTTATTTGTCAGTGTGTGTATTCATTCTTCTAGCTGGAACTATTTACATTTCTTCGGACTATTTGTGTCTTGCCTGAAGAAGACCTAAGAGGTCGAAACGCGTCGTGTTTTGTCTTGTGACTCGTTTGTCCACGTTTCTCTTGGCGGTGCGCTAACATTTCTTTAAGATTTCTTTGCACATTCGCGTTGAGAAGTGAGTCGGAGACGGGTAATGTCGACAGCCTTTTGTTTTTCTTCAGTTTCTGGCATTTTAACAAGTTGGTCAGGAAGCTCGTTGCCTCCAGTGCTAACATGGCCAGAAGTCCAAGTGAGAACAATACTGCAACCATCAAAATGGAAAAGAGGAATCAGTGTTGTACAGGCTCCGCACCGACCATACTTTCCCCAACACATTCTATAGGGTGAAGAAGCACTCTATGACTTCATGATGAATACCGCGCAAAAAATCTGCCGCCCAGTACATTTTCTTTTCTTAATAATCCAGCGCCAGGTTTCAGATTAAGCAGAAGCATTTTACTGCACACTTTGTGAGGACCTCGTTCTGAGATTTCATTTTTTTAAGGAAATAGAGAGAGAGAGAGAGAGAGAGAGAGAGAGAGAGAGAGAGAGAGAGAGAGAGAGAAAGAAAGAAAGGTGGGGGTAGGAAGAAGGAGGCAGGGACGAAGAGAACAAGCGAGAAGGAGAGAAACAGACAGACACAGAGTGGCAGACAGACGGACGGACGGACAGACACACGGACGAACAGGGAGATATACAGAGAAAGAAAAAAAAGAGATAGACAGAGACAAAAAGAAACAGAGGGGGCAGAGAGGGAAAGAAAGATAGGCAGACAGACAGACAGACACAGATAGACAGCGAGAGAAAGAGAGAGAATAGAGAGAGAGGTGGGGGGGGAGAGGCAGACAGAGAAAAAGAAATACAGAAAAAAGAGAGAGGAGAGAGAGACAGACAGGGACAGAGACAGACAGAGAAACAGAGAGAGAAAGAGACAAGAGAGAGAACACTACCTAAACATCACCCGATCCCCCAGAAATATGCAGCGAAACGAAACACAAACACCACACAAGTCATGATCATCATCTTGGCAGGGGCAATTAGCGGGACGTTGGTTGGCTGGACAACGAATGCAAACTGGCACCATGCCAAAGTTGACCCCGGTCACTGGGAAGAGCGGTCAAAGAGGAATACTAACTAACTCGCGACCTTTTAAAGGTTCAGAGTTCAGAGGCCGCTCCAGAGCAGTGCGCATAAACCTAAGTATAAAGAGAACGATCAAAATTAGTTAGTTACCTCTTTCTGAAGGGTGTCCCCGAATCATGTGTGCGGTGGAATCGATAAAAGTCATAACAATAGTCTGTTAACAGCCGTATGTAGTTATAAAATCCCTACCCCCCACCCCTACACATTGTTGTCTCTTCCCTTTCAGTCCCTCTCCAAAACACACACACACACACACACACACACACACACACACACACACACACACACACACACGCACGCACGCACGCACGCACACACGCACGCACGCACGCACGACACACGCACGTGCACGTGCACGTGCACGCACGCACATGTTCTGCAAATTTTACTTGAAAAGAAAACAAAACAAACACACATTAAGGAGAATCCCTTCAAGACTTCTACTTGAAGTGTTGAACTACCTGTCTGTCTGTTTCCCTTTACCGTGTTTAAACGCCTCTCACAACCCCCATGAAAGGATCTAAGCAATATCTGGTCCTGTCGGTGTTCATCTGTATCTTTTTCTCGCCTCCTTTCCCGATTTCCTCCGCTCCATCTCCCTGCCCCCACGACACACATAGGTTTACCAAGCATGCGCGCATACACACACACGCGCGCGAGCGCGCGCGCACGCACGCACGCACGCACTCACACACACACACACATACACGCACGCACACACGCGCGCACGCACTCACACACACACACACACACACACACACACACACGCACGCACGCACGCACGCACGCACGCACTCACACACACACACACACACACACACACACACACACACACACACACACACACAATGCGGGATCAAGATGCACAGCGGGGAGTAGACGCTGATTAAATGCCAGCGCAGACATGGGCAACTTGATGGACGGGCGATGCGATCGATGGACGCATCGATCAACCACGCTTCCTACTCCACAAGACACCTACCACGACCCGGACCAGTTCGGTGCCAGGCCGGACATTTCGGCCCTCGACAATTTGGTTCCCTACCACTTTTGATCCCGCATCAACTGGTTCCCCGTCGGGCAAATTTGGTTCCATCTCTGCCGGGGAAATATTCGCCTAAGAATCCCCATTTCAAGCCCCCCCCCTCCCCCCCCCCCCCCCCCCCCCGGCTCCACTTCCTCGCTTTCCCTGTGTCTGTTCTGACTGGGAATCTGAAGAAAGTATATATAATCAAGCAATGCTAATGAACAAGTGCGGTGACTTTTGCTCCTACTGATAAAGGCACAAGGCAACGGTGACAGCGCTACCCTCTCATTAAGCACACATGTCAATGATGAAAAAGTACACGGTACGAAACATGGAGACACCCCCTCCCTCCCTGCTATGAAAATGCATCGCATATCAACCATATTGAGTTATTCATAACCTGTATTGGTTAATGCTGGCCTGTTACACAACGAGCAACGGTGTTCGAGATCAAGTAGGCTATGAACATTTTGAATTGCTATTCATCTCGTGTGGGAGGAATGGAGGGAAGATAGTTTGGGGGACAGGGAAGTCTTATCAGTTATTTGTATGTTCTGTTTACATAAGCGCGAGTACCGTTGGATTTGAGTTGCGTATCTTTGCTTCAGTTTGCTACACATGAAATGGGATACATCATGCAAACGACTGCTGGGAAAGTTAGACACCGGTGGTCATCACCACTTAACGCGCACGCGCGTAATCGTATCAAAGCGTTCGTAACCTTAATGATTAGCCACTGTGGCACAGTGGTTAGTATCACGGGCTGAGAGGTCGTGCTTTCGAATCCTATCAGATGCATTCATTGGTGGGAATTTTCGGCGTCAAATGACACTTACCCCGAGACGACTGCGCATTGGGCCCCAATGTGAAACCTGAAAACACATAGTTGAGTTTCATCTGCTAAAAGGATTCGTCTCTGAGATTGTCAGTCAAATTTCAGATCAAACATTGCAGGTGTTTGAATCTCTCGGGCCTGGTTGACGACGCTTCATATTTTGAAAAGGGAGCGTAAAGCCCTGTCATGCAGTCTCAGACCAAACTGGAACCCCATATTGTCACCATCTTCATGCTCATGATCATTATAGGATAATGAGCCTCAAATTCTTCAGCCCGTCATGCCCTGCTTTCGTGGTTGACCTAGCTTCGATTTCCTCTCCACGTCGATGGTGAGTTCGTGTGATGGTAATCGATATCGGCAAGGTCATGGGGACCTTCAGTGGATGGATGTGGTGGCACCCACCCTCGGGAGGGGAACGCTAATCACTCATGCTGGCTCCACGACTAATCGGTTACCGTCGTCAGAAGGGAGTTAGTGAGTGGTGTCCTGGGTATGATGGATCACAACAGGGACCATGGATGGGATTCGGCAGCAGCGCAGTGTCTCCTCTAGTGGGTTGCCTCATGATGAATCGATACAGACTGCTCCCTGATGACTTGGGGGGGGGGGGGGTCAAACCTGGGTGTGGGTGTGTTTGGGGTAGCTGGAAGGAGCGGCGTGGGAGTAGTGTTACAGATGAGTCTGGAAGAGAAGAAAGTACCTGAATAATCACACACACACACACACACACACACACACACACACACACACACACACACACACACACACATCATACACACACACGCGCGCACACATACATAAGCACACACACGCACACAGTCACACACACAGATAGATAGATAGACAGATAGATAGATAGATAGATAAACAGACAGGCAGATAGATATACAGATAGATAAATAGACAGACTGATGGCTAGCTAATAGATTGATATATAGATAGATAAATAGATAGACTGATAGGTAGCTAAATAGCTAGCTAGATAGATCGATTGATATGACAGAGAGAGAGAGGGGAGAGAGAGAGAGAGAGAGAGAGAGAGAGAGAACACACACACACAGGTAGGTGGATAGATAGTTAGATAGATAGATAGATAGATAGATAGATAGATAGATAGACAGACAGATAGATAGATTTATTTCTTTTTAAGGGAACTATACAGTATGTACAAGGTATTCTGGGCATATGCCATAAAAAAAAAACCTTTAGGAGATGGGTATGCAGTATACACAAGCATGCTGTCAAAAAAATCCCAGGGGGAGAGGTCGGACGGTTGGACAGGAAAGGGAGCATAACTCTGGCATAAGTTTATTCCAGCCAGTGTCCCGTTACTCCGTACCATTCAGCGTCTGAACCCAGAACTTGCTCTCTTTCCAAATCTGGATGCTTAAGCACCATTGCTGCCGCTTTCTACAGTGCCCAAATGTTGTTACCAGGAGAACGTTGTCAGAGCATTCTATGTACACTGAGAATAACATCGGTGTCAATCGATAGTGAACCGCCACTGTGTTTAACCGTTCCGATGCCATATGCCAGTCTCTCACTCGTTTGTGTGATATGAAGCAACAGGACTGTAGTTTAAAACCCAATGTATTTATTGAAAAACAAATCTATTTGCCATAAGCCAAAGAAAGATATCAGTCTTAACAGTAGAACTGCTTCAATTGGAACAGAAATAATGACAACAAGAGGATCTGCATACCGTGTTCCCCCTCTCTGTGACAAGACTCACCGCGCTTTACGAAAGCAAGCGGCCATGAAGTTGTTGTTGTTGTTGTCGTCGTACCCTGGCTAAAACACTCCAGGGATCATCCGAACAGCCGAATTACTTGAACACTATGGTACAAATACATCAGCTATGGATGAGAGCATTACGTGTGTGACCGTTTTTGATTACCCTGCCCACGTGGGCAGCCACACTCCGACTTCAAGGGATTTTGGAGACTGATAATGTTATGCCAGGAGCTTGTCACAACTGAAGACAATCCCCATATGTCATGCAGAGCATAGCAACATTTTGATGTAGCCTTGGTGTTCTAGCCAATGTCAAATGGTCTCAAACAGCCTTAAGCCAAGGCAGGGTCATGAAGTGAAATGAAATAGATGAGCTCACCAGCACATAACCTGCACAGCTTATGTATGCTAACTGCACATTCTGTATACAATACTGAAAAATCCATAAAATCCAGACAAGCAAAGGTGAAGCAACACAGCAAACAGTACATCACAGACATAATGTTAACCACTTTGGGACCAGATGTTCTGGAATCTCAGTAGTTCCCAGTAATAGATTATTTTTTTTAGTCGCTCTTCAATTGCATGTCAACTTGTAATTAATTCAGCCAGTGCAAAAATACAGTGTCAATGCCCAGCCTTGTTGCGGTGTTTGTTGCTATATCAGCACGGAAAAAGGGTTAACATCCTGATGTGCGTATTTTGCTTTCGTCCAACTCATTGCTGACTGCCGAGAATTTCAAAATGACTTTGCTCTGCAAAGCTTCTGTTGGGCCATTCGGTATTAAAGAGAAGGGAGAGGAAGAAGGTCGGGAGTGAAGTGTGGAAGGGTGGGGGTAGGTAGAGTGGAGGGAGGAAGGGAGGAGAGGTGAGGAAGAGAACAGTGAGGTGTTTTTTTTTAAATTATATTTTATATTTTTTACTTAATTGAATTCATTTTAAAGTCAGAATACGAAAAAACATGTAAACATACAGAAAGGGCACTGTTAAAGGTCATATGATCAAGAATATGTACACATTTAAGTAAGAGCTGTGTGCACTCTTTTCTTAGCTTTTCACGCCACTTCAGTTCAATGCGCGCGCGCGCGCCCACACACACACACACACACACACACACATACACACACGCATACACATGCACGCACGCACGCACACTCACACACCACACACACACACACACACACACACACACACACACACACACATACACATTACATAATGCGCTTACGGATTTTTGAATATATACAGATCGTTCCTCCATTCTTAATTTTTTCCGCCATTTTTTTTTTTACAGCAGTTAACGACTTGATAAATCCATCGTCGAGGAGTTCAAAAATGGGAAATGCAAGAAAGGCTGTTAACCATGCTTGAAGAGTCGGGACACAATCAGTCCAGACCAAGCTGAAGATTGGGAGAAAATGGAAATTTCCCTAGGCAGTGAACTTGGCAAGGGAAACCCTCGAAGGGGAAACAACAGGGTACAGACACACCAACAGGCAGGCAACGGCATCATCAGACATGTATCATAGCCAAAGACAAAATGAAAAGTAAAGAATTTCAATTTCAGTTTTATCCAGGAGACTACACTATTTCTGGACTCGAAAGTAAAGAGAGAGAAGGTAATACAAGATATAAAGAAAGAACAGGACGCCAAAATAACTCAGAAGACAGTCCAACAAGGCCAACAGAGCCAATGGACCGCCTGGAAACCCAAACTGCCCAGTCTCAGCTGAAATGAAGGGCGGCATATGCCACTTCTCAGGATCAGCTTCATCCTAAGATCTGAGTATGACTGCCTGATCGTTAACCCAAAAAACCCTGGTGAAAACCAGGGAATCGGATGATCTGTGTCAGCACGCTGCCAGAAAAAACAAACAATGTAACACTGTCCTAAGGCCATGCACAGCAGCGCTCACGTAAGGAAGGTACACATGCAGACACACGAGCAAGCGCCTCAATAGATCGTTTTGCCATAGAAACCACCGCGCCACCAGACGCTCCAGCACCAACGTTCTGCATGACAGAGGCCACCAATCAAGCGCAAAGCTTTCTGCTCGTTGTTGTTCCTGTCCTAGTGAGCTGCATTACTCATGGCTAACCCAATGCACAGGGGAGCAATATACGTGTGATGTTGTAATCCGATTTTATTCTTTCTTTTTTTTTTTTGCCACAGTTCAGTCGAACAGACTAATGCATAAATCTGTGTCTATCAGCATATGTAACAGGGGGGCAGGGAGGGGACTAGTGGAAAAGGTGGAAACGAGGATTGATAGAGAAAAAGAGAAGAGGAAGAGGGGGAGGGGTGGGAGGCTGGAGGGGTGTGTGTGTGTGTGTGTGTGTGTGTGTGTGTGTGTGTGTGTGTGTGTGTGTGTGTGTGCGCGCGCGCGTGCGTACGTGCGTGCGTGCGTGCCTGCGTGCGTGCGTGTGTGTGTGTGTGTGTGTGTGTGTGTGTGTGTGTGTGTGTGTGTGTGTGTGTGCGTGTGTGTGTGCAGAGAAAAGAGTTATAGAGAATGACAGAGAGAGCGAGAGAGAGAGAGAGAGGGGGGGGGGAGGGGAGGGGGCTTGAAAATTGGGTGGATTTGCTTCATTTATGATATTCCCTTTCATTTACATAAACGTTTATTTACACGTTTCTTTAAG
>CM065724.1:20252363-20254863 GCA_033310375.1 Conus canariensis | reverse complement strand
CAACAAAGACATACATGTACGTAAATAGCGTACGAACTTGTTTACTATGTCTGCTGAGGATCTAATGGCAAGACAAGATATGAATGTAACGGTGATTTACTGGATAACCTTCGACGAATCTCATAGAGTGACAACTTACCCAACAGTACCCAGCGCAGTATCTGTTGGAGACCATTCTTTACATCTCTCATGGCGAGAAAAAACAACAACAAAGGAACGTCTTCAACATCTCAAACAGTGACATACTAATTCTCAACACCTCAACGCCAAAAACACTGCACAAAGCAGAGTGATAATTTTGTCTTACGACGCCTTTCCAAAATCGTAGGCGAAAAAGCAGCGCCACTGCCATACTTACCCGCAACACGGCACCAATGATTCAAACGGAAACAGCTATCAGAACAGTTATCCGAGAACCTCCTCAATGAACCCCGAGGACAGCATGTATCCATCCATTTTGTACTCAGTTTGCGCGACACGTCTCTACATTTCTACATCATCTTAACTGATAAAACAAGGAAAGTTGTATCTGCTTCCATAGTGACAATGCTGCTTATGGCACACCTGTTTTAACGAAACGTGGCGGGAAGTGGGAATCCGTGTGATCTTGGCGGCGCTCTGCAATTTCCAGGGTATCCGTTTAGTCATTCTGGTTGTT
The DNA here is from genome assembly GCA_033310375.1 of Conus canariensis. Lineage (NCBI taxonomy): Eukaryota > Metazoa > Mollusca > Gastropoda > Neogastropoda > Conidae > Conus > Conus canariensis. Next base: position 20,254,205 of record CM065724.1, on the reverse strand, counting down.
CTTTCACATTTCTTCTATCCATGCCCATCACTTATTTTATATTTGCCTTTAAATTTTTTTTTCAGCTCTCTCTCTCTCTCTCCTCTCTCCTCTCTCGCTCTCTCTCTCTGTCTGTCTGTCTCTCTCTTCCTGTCAGTCTGTCTCTCTTTCTTCCTCTCTCTCCCTCCCTCCCTCCAACTTTCTCTCTCTCCCTTCCCCCTCTCTCTCTTTCTCCCCCCCCCTCTCTCTCTCTCTCTCTCTTTTTCTTCATCTTTCCCTCCCTCCCCCTCTCTCTCAATGAGAGGGCGGAGAAGCCCAGAAAGCAAATTCGGAACACTGTCCAAAATATCTTAGGGGTAAATGTGAGGGGGATACTTTTATGCGCTGCGCCGGCTGAACAGCGGCTGTTTGCTTGTATATCGATCTTTTTCCGCCTCTCTGTGCGTCTCTGGCTCTGGCATGGGCAGATTGAGAAGACTATGCACTGCCTAAAACCTTTATCCTTACACAATATTCTTTGAGACATACTCTCCTCCCCCCCCCCCCTCCCCCTTTGCTCTTTTGCTCTCTCTTACAGCATCCAATCCCTCTATACATAAATTTGCCCGCCTAACTGTGTATGTGCGTGCGTGCGTGCGTGCGTGCGTGCGTGGTGCGTTGCGTGTGTGTGTGTGTGTGTGTGTGTGGGTGTGTGTGTGTGTGGTGTGTGAGTGAGCGAGTGCAAGAGAGAGAGAGAGAGAATGTGTGTGTGTTTGCTCCTCTTCTCTCTCTCTCTCTCTCTCCTCTCTCTCTCTCTCTCTTCCCCCCCCCTCTCTCTCTCTCTCTCTCTCGGTGATGGATGGGTAGACAGACAGACAGGTAGATGGGTAGCAGTAGTAGTAGCAGTAGTATTGGTAGTTGTTGTTGTAGTAGTAGAAGAAAAGAAGAGGAAGAGGCAGAAGCAGCAGCAGTAGTAGTAGTAGTAGTAGTAGTAGTAGTAGTAGTAGTAGTAGTAGTAGTAGCAGCAGCAGCAGCAGCAACATAGAAGAAAAAAAAAGAAAGAAGAAAGAAGAAAGAAAGAACAACAACAACAACGACAACAGCAGCAGCAGCAGCAGCAGCAGCAGCAGCAGCAGCAGCAGCGGCAACAACAACAACAAAATCCCCAGCTTGAGCGACACAGAGGAGTGTGCCGGTCATCGATCAAGGTCGAACAGTCCCCTGCTCATTAGATCCAGATTGTGGTCCGGACCCGCACCTAAGGTGACCAGTTTGTAGACATCAACACGTCTAATGGCCCTGATTTGCTTTTCATTGACATCCATGGAACAGTTCTAGAGAAATTTACCTAAGTATTTAAAAAAAAAGAGTATCCCACAAAGTCAAAGAGAGTGAACAACAACAACAACAACAACAACAACAACAAAATCCTGGATCCACTTCAAACTTTAATGGCTTCGTCTGTAGACCACTCTCCATCTTTTTTTCTTTTCTTTTTTTTTTAAACCAAGTTTCGTCTTTATTGGTTCAACAGAGTTCGTCTATTCCTTCTGACAGACAGACAGGCAGGACAGACAAACCAAAAGAGGCGGATGAAACCATTACCTCCTGAGAGAAACAACACTGGCACAAAGCTCCACTGCTACTCCACGTCAGTTACTGTAGGTCAATGTAGGTTCTCAGTCATTGGTGGCCCCATCCATCTACCTTTGCTACCTGTGTAATCTGTCTACCTGCTATCAGCACGGGACAGGACCCTGGGGTGGCGGCCCGCTACACCACACGCCACACGAGCTGAATCGAAACTAAACACCAAAGTAGCTATTCTATGTGGTGGTTTACACACACACACACACCACGCACGCACGCACGCACGCACGCACG
>CM065724.1:20237363-20247363 GCA_033310375.1 Conus canariensis | reverse complement strand
TGTCACGATTTATCTCAATCACTTCTGGAATCGCCAGCTAATTACAGCATGCAGAGTTTTCTAACCTTATCTCAAACATAACAGGGAATGTGGAATCATACTTTGGGAAGGCAAAATATCGTCTTGCTAAATAGAGCCAGAATCGTGCGTGCTCAAAACGTTCCGTGTACTGAAAAAAACACCGTTCTTCGCTTGATAAGCTCGTGTAACTAGGCAAAAATAAAATGCTTTGAATAAAGCCAGACTTCTTATCCCCCAATCTCCCCCACACTGACAACAGCATGCTGATTAACATCAAAGGCCAGCTCTTTGCCCCATCACGGCAGTAAAGCGTGATCGGCGATTCTCTCTAATCGGCAGCCGACAGACAACTAAAGTACAGGCAGATGGACAGTCACTGACGTCATTCGTTGCGTGGGGGGGATGGGATAACACATCGAGACTCTCACTGACGTGAGCGACAGCGGGAGGAGGAGTGACAGGGTGGACGCAGGGGGAGAGGGAAGGGTGGCCATGGGGTGATGTAATGTGGGAACGGTGGTGGTGGTGGTGCTGGTAGTGATGGTGGTGGTGGTGGTGATAGTGGTGGTGATGGTGGCTTGTGTTGTGTGTGTGTGTGTGTGTGTGTGTGTGTGTGTGTGTGTGTGTGTGCGTGTGTGTGTGCGTGCGTGTGTGTGTCTGTGTGTGCGTGTGCGTGTGTGTGTGTGTGTGTGTGTGTGTGGGTGTGTGGCCTACGTGCGTGCGTGCGTGCGTATGTGTGTGAAAGTCCACATCCCTACATAAATGACCCCTGCTGATTCTGTTAACAGCTCGGCTGAGCAAAAACCCACAGTTCCACATTGTCGCCCTTCACAACCAACGCTCGCAGTCGCCATGTCTGGTGATCTTGTTATCTACAAGTTATGGCTCAGCAAAAAAACAACTCAGTAGGGAAAAAGACAAAAGGGGAAAGCCTGAAATAAGTACTTGGGAACAGGCAGACCTTCATCAAGACAGAATGGTTCTTTTCACGTCAATCAACCCCTGCCTTGGATTCCTTCCCATGGCATCTAAACCCCGGTCTGCACTTGAGTGACAGTTGCATCTAGGTTTCTGCCTCAGTTTGTTACGAAGCAGCGACTATGTAACCTCGCTCTGCGAGTGTTGTGTGTGTGTGTGTGTGTGTGTGTGTGTGTGTGTGTGTGTGTGTGTGTGTGTGTGTGTGTGTGTGTGTGTGTGTGTGTGTGTGTGTGTGTGTGTGTGTGCGCGTGTGTGTGTGTGCGCGCGCGCGCGCGCGCGTCTGTCTGTCTGTCTGTCTCTCTCAGTGCGTGCACGCGCGTGTACGTGCATGTGCTGGCGTTGTTTTCATAGTTGACTGTGGCTAACATACAACAGCAACAACAAGCATTCGAAAATCGTTGTGAGATAACAGTGTCTGTATTTGACAAGGATGGAGGATAAAGGTGACGGAGGGGGGGGGGGGGGGGGGAGGGGGGGGGGGGGGGTCACCGACTAGAATTATATACAAATTGTGCTTTGACATGTGTAACTATCATTAGCTGGGTGCTTGTCCCATTCTCTGTATAAATTCAGTTCGGACTGAACAGAGCCAGTCTCTGTTTCGAGTTTTGCTGTTCCGGTTGTTTTTCCTGCATCCGTTGCCGTGCTGTTGTTTCCGGTTTGTTGTTGTTGTTGTTGTTGTTTGTTTGTTTGTTTGTTTTTTGTTCTTTTTCTCTCGTCTTTTTTCCTTCTGTTCTTGTTGTTGCTGGTGTTCCAGTACTGATGCACCTGACGCGTTTTGTTGCTCTTACGGGTGCTCCTGTTGTTGCTGTTGTTTTTATGCTGTGCCTGTTTTTTGTGCTTTGTTGTTGATGCTGCTTCTGTTTCTGTAGTTTTTGTTGTAGTTGATGGTGCTCCTGTTGCTGCGTTTTGTTGATATGTTTGCTGTTGTACAATGTTGTTGATATGTCTTGCTGCTGTTGTTGTTGCTGCTGCTGTTGTTATTATTTTTGCTGTTGTGTTATATTGTACATCGATGAATAATTACTGCATATAACTGAGTCATTATGTAAATATTTTAAAGCTAGAGTACCTATCAGCTGGTTGCTACATCCCAAATGCAATGATGAGACATGGCTTGCTGCTGACAACATACTTAATACCTTTCTCTCTCTCTAACACACACACACACACACACACACACACACACACACACACACACACACACACACACACACACACACATCATTGTGAACTGGATGGCGTATTCTACCACTGGTGAAAAACCAGAACAGCCAGAAACGCGAAAAGAAAATAATTCTTTTTAAAAAAAAAAAAAAGAAAAAAAAAAAAGAAGAAAAAAACAGATGGATGAGGAAACATGCCAAATTACGGCGTAAACAACATCCGAGGCTGGCACTCACACTCGGGAAATACAGCTGTGCAGAATAATGGCGCGTACCACAGCCGAAAAAAAAACAAACTTACAAGCCCACCACAGGGCAAGACAACACAGCTACATGCCAAGAGAATCGATGTCAGATGAAAGGAAGAAGACAAAGCGTGTGGGGACTTCATGCCAGTCCCTGTGCTGTACACCAATCCATTATCAAATGAAACATATTCCCCCCGAGACATCTGCAGCAGATAATATCTTTACATTACTTAGTTAAACAGACCACCGATTACATAACCGCCACCACACTCCGACATTAGACGAAAATCTTTGTGAATGTTTGCGACCAACATGAAGGTTTCAAGCACGTCGTTGGTGAATATTTCAAGCACACCGCCCTGCAGTAATCCTTTGATGGAGTAAAACTAGGAACGAAATTTTGTCCGATGGAAATAACACTGGCACATCAAAACATAATCACTACATCTGCCAGTACTAGTAATAACGATGTGATGATACTAAACCGTATTGTTAAGCGCCACATTGTCTCTGACTGTGACAATCTGCACAGCTTAACGCCCTTGCCACGGGTTTTAATTATGGTGTCATACGCTATTTAGTTCTTGGTTCTATCTTTAGTAATGTCTCTGATATCAACTCCCTTGGTATCCCATAAATTATTTCTCAATGGTGTTTTAAAATCTTATGACCAAATAACATATCAGAGTTTTTTCACCAAACGTTTTCTTCTCAGGCTACTTCCAGTGACATGGCGTTCCAGATACTATTCTCCTTACCTTCCAAACGTTAGTTTTATTGGTTGCAAAGACTTTGTCATCAATGATGTTGCAGGTGCCATATATTCACCAGTACTTCAGATATCTTTTTCAATGGCGTTTCAGAAATTTCCTCCCAGTAATGTATCTGTCTAGGCACAACCATACTCTGCTCTTTGCACATTTTCTCTGTAACTTTCGAGGCATTATTGCCAACAATGTACTTAACAAGATCTACGGAGATGTTTCAGACTGAGCTTTAGTTCAGGCTCCGTCTTAGATAACGCGTTCGGTGTTATTCAGGCAGTGTTCCAGACATCATTCTTCATAAAAGTTCACACGTCGTTTCAAAGAACTTGTCAGACTTTTTCTCTGACCGGCTTTCAGGATTTTCTCTTTGTACTCGTTATCAAACTCTGTCGAAGACTCTTTACGGCCTTAGACCAACACCGCCGAGGTGTCTTTACGGCGAGACAAATCCAGGAAAATGCACTGAGCTGCAGGTCGAACTTTGCACACTCTCTGTTGACCTTACGAAGGCCTCCAATGCGGTCAAAAGGTAGCACTCTGGTGTATGCTCGGATTTTTCCAGAAACTGTCTCTGGCATATTCGTATCTTCCATGATGGTATGGTTGGCTACAGCCTTTACATAATCGACATCTCAACATTGTTTATTATCTCCAATGGGGTCGAGCACGGTTACATACTTGTTCCATTGCTCTTCAACCTTTTCCCTCTCTCTCTTCGTGTGTGTGTGTGTGTGTGTGTGTGTGTGTGTGTGTGTGTGTGTGTGTGTGTGCGCGCGCGCGCGTGTGTGGTGCGTGCGTGCGTGCGTGCGTGCGTGCGTGCGTGTGTGTGTGTGTGTGTAATTACACTGGGCGTGATCTTATGACAGGCATTTATCTGAGATACAAGCCGGATGGGTCTTTCTTTGACTGCATTTCCAGTAACTTGTCAGACACCAATTTTTTTTAATGTTAACGCTTTTTTCTTTGGGGGAGCGTGGAGGGGAGGGGGGGGGAGTGTGTGAGTTATACTAGTCTTAGTGGCTTTCTTCACAGAATTTGCAAAGGCCAGGTCCCTTGATGTCCTGGGTTCTTCAAAGTGTGCTAACTGCATGCTGCACACGGGACCAGTTTATGTCTTATTCGAAGGACTTGCACTCAAACCACTACTGCAGCTCTGGTGAAACGGTTGAGGAAAACCCGCTCCGTGCAAGACTAGGACCTCCAACACCCCCCCCCTCCCCCCTCCCCCCTACACACACACACACACACACACACACACACACACACACACACACACACACACTCCGCTCCTCCAAGTAATGTACGAGACTTTACCTCCCGAGCTTTTTTCCGCACATAGACTCAACCCCCACACTCCACCCCCTTTCCTCTTTTTCAAACTGAGAAAGTGCACACTTCACCCCACTCTCTCACTTACCTTTCCTTTCTTCTTCTCTTCCTTCACTCTCTCGGTGGCATACTCACCTTTATTTCTTCTCTTTGTTATTTCCCATCCAAGTCACTTTTGTTTTCCCTCATTCCACCCGAAGCGGATGTCTGTTCTTGACACATCTCTCATCCCTACTTTTTCGGTGCTAAATTAATTTCCGAAATGTAGTCTGGATGCCATTTATTTCCTCCCTTGCCTTTTCCATTTCGCTGTTCTTGTGACATACATGTAACCTGAATTCAACGTCTCTCGCCTCGCTCCCTGTTCCACCCAACCCCTTCCCCTTTCTCTCCCATCTCCGCACTCCTTATCCTCTCATCTCTCCTTTCCCCACGACATCATATTTACTCATTTCGTGGAGTTCGCGTTTATTACCGTTACTTCCCTCTTCCTCCATCATAACACTTCATTCTCCTTTTTTTTTTTTCCTTTTCTTTTTCTTTTTTGGTTTTGTTTTGGGCTTTGTTTGCTTGTTTGGTCGTTTTTTTTTTAAAACTTTATTTAGAATAGTCGTTCTGTACATATAGTTTGGATCCTCGCTCTTTAAACCTGCCCTCCTCCCTTCCCCTTCCTTCAATCCCGCTCCATCCTTCCATAGACATCCCCGTCTCTTCTTTCACCCCCTACCACCATCCCCCCACCTCCACTCCCAGTCCCAATTGCTACGTTCGTTCTCTCCGTGCAGCTTCGAGTCCTTTGCTCTCCTGCCTCTTATCCTCCATCTCATTTTTCGTGGTCCTATTCATTCCCTTGATGTCATCTGAATTTCAAGAGGGATCTCTTTATCGTGTCTGTCGGCCAGACAAGTGAACGTCGAGGGATCGATAATGGGATGGGGGGTAGGCTTGTCATGGGCTTCGCCCTGTTGGTGGGGTTTCTCTGTCTGCCTGCCCGTCCGCTTCCCTGCCTCTGCCTGTCTGCCTGTCAGTGTGACACCCTAGAATGATAACCCTCAACCCCTTCCCATTTAACTCCGTGGAGTCGTTCATGGGTCAGGTCTGAAACGACCCCAGTGAGAATTAGCCCGGGACGGTGCCAACCCTCGCCCTAGAAACGACTCCACTCCCTTGGTCTCTAAAATGTCACAAACATGCATGTAGAAAGGAGAGTCCGGTACCGTGTTGGAAAGACAACAGGATGAAGTTAATCTGGGACCGCCACAAACACCCGCTGGCCCTGCCCTGGTCCCCAGAAAGCACTCCATGATACTCGTCTACACTCGTGTCTTTTCGACTTCTACATCCATTCAAGGGCAATAACTGCGTAACTCAACGCAAACACGAAAAGGGTGAATTCGGGGCCAGCCTAAAAGTAAGTGTACAGGCTCAATTTGGGATTGATTATGCCACTGAGAAAGAACGTCCTCAAAGGCAGTCTAGAAGCAGGTGTTCGTAGACAGTAAATGACGAACAAGAAGGGTAACTCTTGCTGCCATGATGAAATAATCACACGTCTATAGCTCCAAACGAACGCTGCTTTCGACACCAAATCGCCAGGCAGGAATGCTAACAAAGCGCGCCTGGGGATGCCTCCTTGTTTGTTCTGTGCGCTCTGTGTTGGCATCTCTGTGAGGCGACTTGGCGTCGTAGGCAGCACTCGTTTGGAGTGATGGGCGTGTGATTATGTCATCACGGGAGCAGGAGTTACGGCAAGAGCTACCCTACTTTGTTCGTCATCCCTCAACGGCATTTTATCCTCTGTGGGAACGTAGGATGGAGTCTTTCTAGTCCTGCCCCAAAAATGACCCCCTCCCCCCCCCCCCCCCCCTTGAAAATTCATCTTGGTTTTGCAATGCGAGTTATGATGTGTCTAGGATTATCTTGGTTTTTCAACAAAAAGCAAGCAAACAAACAAACAAAAACTCATGTCATTGCATGACACGTGGGTGGGTGGGGACATTGTTTGGAGAGGAGTCCGCCCTGACAGATAGTCGATATTTTTAGCATCCTGTTTGCTGTTTTGCGGAAAGTCTGTTTTTCTTTTTGGAAGGGGTGGGGGAGGAGAGGGAGGGAGAGGGGAGGGAGGAGTGGGGCCATAAGGCCTCTGCCATTATTTTTAACATAACATTAAATTCATATTTTCAGAAATATCTGTTCTCTTAAGACGCCGAGTTTTAAGCAGAGGTGGGGGGATCGGGTGGCCGTGGGGTGGGGGGTGGGGTGGGGTGGGGTGGGGGGTCGTCTCGGCCAATCCAAGGCTATCAATATTTCTGGCCCTAAGCTGTATACATATTGAGTACAGAATGTGTGTGTGTGTGTGTGTGTGTGTGTGTGTGTGTGTGTGTGTGTGTGTGTGTGTGTGTGTATGTGTGTGTGTGTGTGTGTGTGTGTGTGTTGTATGTGTGTGTGAGGGCATATGACTTCAGCAGGATTTTTTGGAGGGCAGAGAAGCGGGGGTGGGGGTGGGGTGGGGGGGGGGTTAGGTCCCAAGGGAGATCATCTTTAACATCAGATTTTGTTTCCAGAGAGTATGTGTTCTTTGAAGCGGGTTGGTTGAAGGGATGGGGCCTCAGGAAAGGGTGGGATGTCTGAGGGAATGCCTCAGGTTACGTGAGGCTTGTAGTTACAGAGTTAGTGCGCTCGGCTGTAGTTGCCGATCGCGGGTTCAAATCACTCGCATGACCGACAATGACTTCGAACGACTCTTAGGTGCAATGATCTCGCATGTAAAGTCCTGTAGCAGAACGCTCCACATGCTTCCATTGTTTGCTGTGACAAAAGAACGATACCTGTCTCCACCAGAGTTATGTAGTGACTCTCTGAAAACCATGTGCCATCTTCTGCAGTTGACTTCCAAGCGTCGTGTGGGTACGTTTTGTACGTTCTTATGGCTTTCGTGTTTAAACAAGCACAGCAGAAAAGGCCGATGTTCCGCGGCTGTCCCGTTTGGGCCCAGTGCCATTTTCTTGGTGGAGTCCATTGCTACTTGCAGGAAAAAAATGTAGCTTAACTGGCCCTCGTGATATGATCCCCCGACTGAACAAGAAGACCTTGTCGTTGCAGGTTTGTTCTGAAGCATATGAGTTTAGGGGAAGTGTTTGCTGTTGTTGTGGGGACGCGGAGAACTACTCTGACCATACCTTTCCAAAGAAGTAGCATTATGAGACAGACCCGACTAACCAGTGCCGGGACCAGCAGTGGCAGAACCAATCTGTAGAGGTCTGCCCACCCCCCAAGGACGCGATACCTCTGACCAGCCTGTGAGGGAACGTACCGTGCCTGACCTCACGGTCGTGTTCCCGTCTGTGGACAGGGAGAATGACGAGGTGAAGCACTGCCTGCGTAGTAGATACAAGACCAGCGGAAAGGACTGAGGCAGAACCACGAACTCCAGGTGTATTATTTACAAAACAGAACATGAACATACTTGAGGCTAGATGTAAACTTGGGGGAACTAACGTCTTCACAAGTGGAGAGGTATTTAAAAGACAGAGGTATCTCTTGGAAAATAGAAAACCATACGCATCACACACACACACACACACACACACACACACAACACACACACACACACACACACACGACAGAGACAGACAGGGAGAGAGAGACAGAGAGAGAGAGAGGCAGAGAGAGAGAGAGAGAGAGAGAGAGAGAGAGAGAATGTTGCTTATAGCCCAGCCGACCCCCCCCCCCCCCCCCCCCCCCCCCCCCCCAGGACAATATCGGGGTTGTCACCGTGTTGAAGTAAGCTCTCAAAGGAACAGTGAAAGTGGCGGCACGCGCACCACATCTCTTTCTAGCTCTCCCCCCCCCCCCCCTCATCCCCATCTCTAGCCTCCCCGTCCCTCCCTCATTCCATTCCCTGTCTTTCTCCTCCCTCATTCCATTCCCTGTCTTTCTCCTCCCTCATTCCATTCCCTGTCTTTCTCCTCCCTCATTCCATTCCCTGTCTTTCTATAGACGCAGAGTTCACTGTCTGGCCTACCCTCCTTTCCCACTTTGTAAATACTCTTTAGAGTTCGGATCTACCTACCACCTCCCCCCCCACCTCCCATCCCCACCCTGCTCCCACCCCACACCTCCCTTCCCCACTTTCCTTTCCTCTTACCCGTCGTTCTCTGGCTGTATTCATTCCCATGATATCGTCTGAATTTCAAGTGGGTTTCTCGTTAGCGTGTCTGTCGGCGAGAGAGGCCCACCAACAGCCAGGGATCGATAGCAGGATGGGTAGGTTTGTGCTTGGCTTCGCTCTCTTAGCTGGCATCTCTCTGTCTGCTCTCATGCTGATCTGCCTGTCTCCCTGCCCTGCCTCGGTGCCAGTCAGCCTGTCTGTCTGTCTGTGTCTGTCGACGTGTTTGCCTCTTGGGTTTTAGGAAATGTGTTTAGTGGGTGGTGTGGCCCATAGAATGGGCGGTACTGGACATTAAAAGACTTTCTGGTTCTTATCGGTTGTTTTTACAGGCAAAGTCTCTCTCTCTCTGTCTCTGTCTTTCTGTCTCTGTCTCTGTCTCTGTCTCTCTCTCTCTCTCTCTCTCTCTCTCTCTCGCAACCCTTTTTCTCTCTGTCTGTTTTTCTTCCTCAAACAATGAAATCCTCTTAAATGAACTGCTGTCAAAGTGGATTATTAAACAAAGACAATCAAACCGAACCAATACACGTACATGCGCTCACGTACACGCGCATGGGCACTGTGTGCCCATCATATGGTTACGTTCATACATGTTTGCACGCAGATCACACACATACAGAGAGAGAGACAGAGACAGAGACACAGAGAGAGAGAGAGAGAGAGAGAGAGAGAGAGAGAGAGGGAGAGAGAGAGAACGTGTAACAGTCACGCACATAAACATACAAATATATACGCACACATGCACGCACACGCACATACACACATGTATGAGCATGCATACATGCTAACACGCACTTTAATATGTCTGGTAAAAACGAGGGGAAGATGAAAGCACTTCAAAAGGGAAAAAAAAGCACACATGCTCTCTTTACTTGAAGCGATTTTTGTCTCTGGGCTTAGGTTCTTAGGTAACAAGCAAAATCAGTTTGCCCTCCGACGGTCGAACTATTTTTGGTTCAATGCCCCTTGCCTCACAGGCGCTGGGCCAATAACTCTTAGAAGTTCAATGAGCACAGCGTTATGGAAGCTGGCCATAGCCCTGCCCCCTCCTTCCGTCTTAACCGTTCCTGAGCGGAATCTGGTACCCATTCACTGCTGGGTGGATGGAGAAGAATATGAAGCCTAAAGACCCGACCCCAAGAAAGATTCGTCCTCATGATCATCAACTCCTGCAGACGCAAGCACTATGAAATTGACTGCAGACCCCCCTTGGCTTTTGGGGCGACAAGACAATAAATCATTCTAACTGCTCTGGAGAATACGTTTGTGTGTTTTCTACCACTGAGTAGGAGAAGAGATGGGGGAGGCACAAGCTAGCGTTTG
>CM065724.1:20222363-20227363 GCA_033310375.1 Conus canariensis | reverse complement strand
AAAGTTTCTTTTCACATGACACATTGTTCTCTGTATGACATATTGTTCTCTGTAATTGTCTTTGTGTTAAACGCATGCATACAAAACATATCAATCAACGAATATTCGTCTGTTTTCTTAGACAGCAAGTAAATAAGTTGTAACGGGAACTCACTGTAACAACATCTAAGACATGAAACTTCATAAATCTGCAAGTATCCCCCCCCCCCCCCCCCCCCCCACACACACACACAATGCAAATGAAACCTCGAATTTTGTCGTGAACGTGATAGAACCTATGGATACAAAATAATTTTTGAATGACTAAGTTTTAAATGGAAAAACATGCTAGCAAGTCGATTTACTTCAACTACCAACGAAAACACACATGACAAATCGATTGATTTTAGTAGCCAAACGTATCTATCACTGCTTCTTTTTCCTCGTGTCCTGCTACTTCCTGAAACGCTAGTGATTCATCCTAGTGGAATTTCAGTTGTTGGCATGTGTAGCCTCAAACCCCTTGTTTCAGTCTCAATCCCCCCCCCCCCTCCCCCCAACCACCCCTTAGTGTAGACACTGCAGTCTCAATTAAGTCCGAGAGAAGAGGTCTCAGTCTCAAACCACCCTGATATTGAGGCTGCAGTCTCAATTCCACCCACAGTGTGCAGGCTGCAGTCTCAATTCCACCCACAGTGTACAGGCTGCAGTCTCAATTCCACCCACAGTGTGCAGGCTGCAGTCTCAATTCCACCCACAGTGTGCAGGCTGCAGTCTCAATTCCACCCACAGTGTGCAGGCTGCAGTCTCAATTCCACCCACAGTGTACAGGCTGCAGTCTCAATTCCACCCACAGTGTGCAGGCTGCAGTCTCAATTCCACCCACAGTGTACAGGCTGCAGTCTCAATTCCACCCACAGTGTGCAGGCTGCAGTCTCAATTCCACCACAGTGTGCAGGCTGCAGTCTCAATTCCACCCACAGTGTACAGGCTGCAGTCTCAATTCCACCCACAGTGTACAGGCTGCAGTCTCAATTCCACCCACAGTGTACAGGCTGCAGTCTCAATTCCACCCACAGTGTACAGGCTGCAGTCTCAATTCCACCCTCAGTGTACAGGCTGCAGTCTCAATTCCACCCACAGTGTACAGGCTGCAGTCTCAATTCCACCCACAGTGTACAGGCTGCAGTCTCATTCCACCACAGTGTACAGGCTGCAGTCTCAATTCCACCCACAGTGTACAGCTGCAGTTCAATTCCACCACAGTGTGCAGGCTGCAGTTTCAATTCCACCCACAGTGTGCAGGCTGCAGTTCATTCCACCCACAGTGTGCAGGCTGCAGTCTCAATTCCACCACAGTGTGCAGGCTGTAGTCTCAATTCCACCCTGAGTGTAAAGGCTGCAGTCTCAATTCCACCCACAGTGTACAGGCTGTAGTCTCAATTCTACCCACAGTGTACAGGCTGCAGTCTCAATTCCACCCACATGGCAGGCTGCAGTCTCAATTCCACCCACAGTGTGCAGGCTGCAGTCTCAAGTCCACCCACAGTGTACAGGCTGCAGTCTCAATTCCACCCAGAGTGTACAGGCTGCAGTTTCAATTCCACCCACAGTGGGCAGGCTGCAGTCTCAATTCCACCCACAGTGTAGCAGGCTGCAGTCTCAATTCCACCCACAGTGTACAGGCTGCAGTCTCAATTCCACCCAGATTGTACAGGCTGCAGTCTCAATTCCACCCTGAGTGTACAGGCTACAGTCTCACGTCCACCCTGAGTTTACAGGCTGCAGTCTCAAGTCCACCCTGAGTGTAAAGGCTGCAGTCTCAATTCCACCCAGATTGTACAGGCTGCAGTCTCGATTCCACCCTGAGTGTACAGGCTGCAGTCTCAATTCCACCCACAGTGTACAGGCTGCAGTCTCAATTCCACCCACAGTGTACAGGCTGCAGTCTCAATTCCACCCTGAGTGTACAAGCTGCAGTCTCAAGTCCACCCTGAGTGTACAGGCTGCAGTCTCAATTCCACCCTGAGTGTACAGGCTGCAGTCTAAATTCCACCCTGAGTGTTGAAACTGCAGTCTCAATTCCACCCTGAGCGTAGAGGCTGCAATTCTCAATTCCACCCTGAGCGTAGAGGCTGCGGTCTCAATTCGACCCAGAGTGTTGAAACTGCAGTCTCAATTCCACCCTTAGTGCAGAAGTTGCAGTCTCAATCCATCTTGAGTGTAGAGGCTGCAATCTCAACCCATTTCGAAATCTAGAAGCTGTGGGTCTGAACCCTCCTTGAGTATAGAAGCTACAATCCAAATCTACCCCAAGTGCAGACAGAGGCTGCAGTGTCAGTTCCACCCTGAATTCCCAGACTGCATTCTCAGTCCCACCCTAAGCTCCCAGGCTGAAGTCTCAATCAAATTCAAGTACATAGACTGCATTCTCAGTCCACCCTAAGCTTACAGGCTGAGGTTCTCATCCACTGGAAGTGTAGAGGCTACAGTCTGAATTCTATCCTTAGTGTATATACAGGCTTCAGGCTGGGATCCCAATTCTACCCTAAGTGTGGTGTTGAGGCTGCAGTCTCAGTTCTACCCTGACTGGAGAGGTTGCAGCCCCAACTGCACCGTGAGTGAAGCTGCTCCTCTCATTCCACCCGATCGTAGAGACTGCAGTCAGTCAGTGCTCGTGTTGCAGTTTTGTGTTGATCCCCCCCGCGTAGTTCCACTGGCAGCTTGGTCGCGTGGAGCGGACAAGGGAGGGAAGCAGGTCCAACCAGAGGGCGATACGCTTTCCGTAGAGTTGTCTCCCCAGGCTGGGCCTCGCGCTCAGGGACAGATAAATCTCGTCGTCCAAGGAGAACTGTGGCCACACCCCCCCTGAGAGTTGCGTCCCGATGGCTTTGTTGGCGTTTCTGTGTTCAGACGGGGAAGTAGGTTGGTATGTAAAAATACTGCATGAAATGAGTACACGTAGATTGATGCTGGATAGGTAGAAGAATTAACAGACAGGGAGAGAGCTGCTCAAAGGATTGATGGATAATACGGAGCAAGACTGGAGCACACGTTGAGCAAGACATTCTATTATCCTCCCCCTTCCAAACAAACACAACAGAACCAAAAACCAAACGGTTTGAAACAGGCTACCAGAGCCAACCCAGACTGCCACATACCTCACCCACTGGAGAATTAAAAAAAAAAATACAAAAGACGAAAAACATGGCTTGTTTTGTGTTTCTGTTGTTGTTGTTGTGTTGTTGTTGTTGTTGTTGTCGCTGTTATTATTGTTGTTGTTGTTGTCGTGTGTGTATGTTGCTTCATAGGTGCAGAAGTTGGGGTTGGCTGGCGTAGGCAGACTGGATGGGTGTGGGACAGAGTGACAGAAAGGAAAAGTACTTGCTGATCTGAAGCGGCTGACCACACAATAGTTCTCCTGCTATGATCACCTCCCCCCCCCCCCCCCCCCCCCCATTCCAATAGCCAAGTACAAAGGCAGAGAGAGAGAGAGAGAGAGAGAGAGAGAGAGAGAGAGAGAGAGAAAGAGAGAGAGAGATTGTCGACGAAGTCCAGGAGCACAGCCGCGCGCGCGCGCACGCACGCACGCACGCACGCACGCACGCACCCACCCACCCACCCACACACACACACACACATCTACTGACCCATTCTTGGCAAAGTCCAGAAGCATGGCCAGAAAGTTGTCCTCCACCTGACGGTCGTCCTGGTTGAACCTGCCCTTGGGGAAGAGAGGGGAGGCGTCAAACTGGTAGTACAGGTCCTCGCCATGGTTGACGCCCTGAGCCAAGCATTGGAGGGATGGAGAGAATGAATGACTGGTGAGGTCATCATCAGCTCATTGTATTTATTCAGTTGTTCACTCTTTCTTTTCTTTTTTTTTTCTCTGTTTTTATTCATTTATTTGCTTATTTCTTGACTTATTTATTTATTTCACTGTTACTTGATTGCCTGGATGACTGACTACGATTGATTGATTGATGATTGGATTGATTGATTGATTATTGGATGGATTGATTGATTGATTTACTAATTGATTGATTGACTGATTGGTTGATTGATTGACCGATTGACTGATTAAATGATTGACGGACAGGTAGATTGATCAACTGGGCTGATTGATAATGATGATGACATCAACAACTGCAGTAATGAATTGTATTAGCAGTAGCATTAACTGCAGCAGCAGCATTTTTGGTAGAAGTGGCAAATAGTAGTAACAGCAGTAGTAATAGCAGAAGTAGTAGTAGTAGTAACAGCAGCACCACCGGAAGCAGCAGCAGTAACAACAGTCGCACACGTAACAGTAACGATAATTGTTAGCAATGCATAAGCATCAACATCAGGAATCGTACCAGCAGCAGCAGCAGCATCAACAGTAGTAGTAGTAGTAGTAGTATAGTAGTAGTAGTAGTAGTAGTAGTAGTAGATGCAGATGCAGCAGCAGCAGTAGCAGCAGCAGCAATGGCAGCAGCAGTAGTACTAATCTGCACTGTGGTGGAGAGGATGGAGGGATGGATGGTGATCACACCTCCCTTGCAAGCAGTACTAGAAGTTGCAGTCGTCGCAGCAGCATACCTAAGCAGCAGAAACCCAACCAATGATAACAAGCAAAAGCCGCTTCATCAGTAGTAGCAGCACCACATCATCTTCAGGATCAGTAGCGCCAACACCCGAACCACTGCAAACCACGTCACCTTCACCACCATCATCACCCCACCACCAACAACAACAACAATAATGACAAAACTTGGTCCTGAACACAATCACGCTTCGCATTCTCGCGTGGCCATCTTTTCTTGCGTCACATGTTGTTGTGTCGTGTGTGGGTAGAAGGGTTTATGGACGAAATGGGAGGGAGGGGGGTGGGGGGGGGGGGGGGGGGGGGAGGGCGGAGATGAGGCTGGGGGAGGGAGGATGGTGGCGAGGGGTGTGAGGGGTAGCGATCTGATCTGCTATTCGGGCCGACTGTTCAAATCCACTATGGCTGATACAGCGATAGGGATTCCTAGCACAGG
>CM065724.1:20204863-20214863 GCA_033310375.1 Conus canariensis | reverse complement strand
TAAACACATACACACACAACAAAAAAGACAATCGAACAATCATACACCATTGAACACAAAACAAAAGGGGGATCAGGGACCTTGGAGGGGAAAGGTTGGGGGGGGGGGGGGGGGCATGGGTAAGGGATGGGGTGGGGTCCATTAGCATTCTCATATCAAATGCAAATCAACCATGATAAATATTCAACCATTTTCAAAAAACACGCAATTGAAGTATATCTTGATAAATGTGATACTGGTAGTCTACAGATGAAATACATATGTTCTATTTTGAATTCTTACATTCAAATTAATCGAGAATCGACTTGTACAAAAGCCAAGTTTGTTCAAACTTTGCACAAAGTCCATTTATAATTGCCATGTAATGTTCTAAGTAATATCTATCTTTCAACAATGTAACAAAGGTTTGCTCACGTGGTTGTGCATTTAGCAGTTCACATTTGTAGATGTAAAATTTCGCAAATAAAATGATGAAATCAAAAACAGTTTGACTGTATATTCTGCTTTACACCAAACAATACAAGTTCTTTGTCAATCACTAGATTATGACAATGTGAACATTTCCGAGTCAGCAACTGCTGTAAATTCATCCAAAATTGGTGTGTAATATGACAGTCAAACAGCATATGAGAAATTGTCTGCTCTTCTTGCTCACAAATATTACCTATCGAAGAGTTTACTAAACGACACAGGAACCAGAATCTCTGGGTTGGAAGTAATTTATGTAACAGTTTAATTTGAAACCATCTCAGTTGCACATCACTAGATATTCTATAACAATGTAAGAAAATATCATTCCAATTTAGATCCTCAAACCAGTTTTTTTGTTTTTGTTTTGTTTTGTTTTTTTTGTTTTGATGTCCAAGTCTCTGTGAGCGTCGGCAAGAATACATTCCACGAAAATGTTATGCAAATCCGTGCCTATTCAATGTAGCCTTACTGATGGCAAATAGTAACAAAAATAGGCCCTACACTTAAGAATGTATACATGTACCTATAATCATAAGACATTTAAAAGGTGTGCAACTGCAGTTAAAAGGATGTGAATGTTAATATTGAATCATATGTTTGTTGTATTCTGTAGCAAAAAAAAAAAAAAAAGTTGGAATCAGTCATTATTGATATTATGTTGATGTATTCTTACTTTTCTCCGTTGTTGAAAATGCCATAGTAAATGGAACACACACACACACACGCACGCACGCACGCACGCACACACTACACACACACACGCACTACACACGCACACACACACTACACACGCACGCACGCACGCACGCACACACACACACACACACACACACACACACACACACACACACACACACACACACCTCTTCCGTAGGGGCAGTGGCCAAACCTGAATAAACCATTTCCCATTTCTCTCTTTGTGACTCTTCTCAATCTACCTGTAGGAAATCTCAGATCTCAGCGCCAACCTCTCCACGCTTTCATCAAGAGCGGGAAACACAGCGAAGGCCGTGAATACGTCATCGGCTTTGTTATCCTCCTCTCCAGCACTCTCTCCAGCTTCCTCTCCACCATTATTTTCCGCAGACGACCCAGATGTGGAGGCTGGCACCAAATCCAACACGTAACCGCCTTCGTTGTTGTTGACGCCAATCATGACGTCTTTGCTCATGACGTCATTGGCAACTAAGTAATTGACGTCATCTAGGAGCTCCTCAGGTGGTCCAGGAACGAAATCTCCATCTACTACTGGAATCTGAAAGGCGGCAAATGCATGTGTGAAAATGTTACTGAGTCAAGTGTCGAAGCATACTCATATGGTAATATTATTTGGTATCTATTTTTTAAAAGGCAGTCAGCGTTGATTGAGAAGGTGGAAAGAAGTTCAACAAAATTGGCACAATGGATTGAAAATTATCCATACTGAGAAAGCCTGAAGCATCTCAAATTACCCCTTTTTTTAAGACAGGAAGAATTAATAAGAGGAGATCTTATACAGACCATTGAGAGTTTCAAGTGCATAGATAACTTGAACGTCTCTGAGTTTTTGAAATCATCTTCTCGTCACATTACAAGAAATAGTGTAGGCAAAATGCGAATTGAGAATAGGCGCATTAACAGAGGAACATTTTCCCTTACTGCTGAGAGTTTATGGAATAACTTACCCATTAACAGTAAAAGACTTACCATTAACAGTAAAAAGCGCGCGCGCGCGCCGCGCACACACACACACACACACACACACACACACACACACACACACACACACACACACACACACACACACAGAAGAAAGAGAAAAAACCTTCAAAAATCTTGTTGACCAATGGAATTATCTTAAAGACAAATATACGAGTATGATGAATAAGCTCCTCAAAACCCTGAGCTTATTACAAACCACATGTCATTCCACATTAAATATCAGAGCTTATTACACAAACCCCATGTCACTCCACATTAAATATCAGAGCTTATTACACAAACCACATGTCATTCCACATTAAATATCAGAGCTTATTACACAAACCCCATGTCATTCCACTTTAAATCAGAGCTTATTACAAACCACATGTCATTCCACATTACATCAGAGCTTATTACAAACCACATGTCATTCCACATTAAATCAGAGCTTATTACAAACCACATGTCATTCCACATTAAATCAGAGCTTATTACAAACCACATGTCATTCCACATTACATCAGAGCTTATTACAAACCACATGTCATTCCACATTAAATATCAGAGCTTATTACAAACCACATGTCATTCCACATTAAATCAGAGCTTATTACAAACCACACGTCATTGCACATTACATCAGAGCTTATTACAAACCACATGTCACTCCATATTATATCAGAGCTATTTACAAACCACATGTCACTCCACATTAAATATCAGAGCTTATTACAAACCACATGTCATTCCACATTACATCAGAGCTTATTACAAACCACATGTCATTCCACATTAAATAGTGAATTAAAGATGAGACTTTTGAGAGCTTGACGGCGATCTGCATGTAGCTCCAAATTTCCTGATTCCTTATGATCTCTCTCTCTCTCTCTCTCTGTGTGTGTGTGTGTGTGTGTGTGTGTGTGTGTGTGTGTGTGTGTATGTGTGTGTGTGGCTTTCACCTGTCAGCAATTCGTTGCACTTTTTGCTTTCTTGGTGGTGGTGGTGGTGGTGGTTGTGGTGGTAAAGGTGGTTGTGGTGGTTGTAGTGGTTTCTTTTTTGCTTGGTTGGTTGGCTGCTTTCTTACCTGTGTAACTGCACTATTTTAAATAGGTACGTTAAATAAAGAAATCAGCAGGCATTTGGGAGAGCGGAGACCTCCACGAAGATCGAACTGATCCAGGAAAATTAAATGCTGCCAGGGGAAATAATAGCAAGAATGGACTGAATTACTCCCCATCTACTTCTTTTTTTAGGTAAAAAAAAAACAAAACAAAAAAACACGTTCCTATCAGTAAAAAGTATTAACCTTTCATGAAACTGTAAATATACTTCATAGGTAGTGCTCAATTCGAAAACTTAATTCACAGTGCTCAAGTTGAGAGAAAAATCAAGGACAATCAGCAAGGGGGGGGGGGGGGGGGGGGGGGGGGGGGGGGGGGGGGGGGGGGGGGGGGGGGGGGGGGGGGGGAACAGCTCTGCAGAGGGAAAATGATGAACACTGCAGGACGGATCCAGGATCTTCCGTCTAATCCAGATTTGCAGAACGGATCCGATCCAAAATTCACCACTCTTGTCGTCGGGCTAGATTTTATTTCTCCACCAAGTTTCATGAAAATCGGGCGTGATTTTTGTTATTGTTGTTGTTGTAATCCTGCGGTCAGGCAAATGAACGAACAAACGGACCTTAGTGAAACATAGTCTTCTTGGCAAAGTTAATGAATGAATGAAAAAAAAACGTAAATGAATGAACGGCGGACGAATGAATTCATGAACAGATCAATGATCTTTTTGGCAAAGCTGATAAATGGATAAAAAAAACGTAAATGAATGAACAAAGGGCGAACGAATTCATGAACAAATCAATTATCTCTTGCAAATTGATGAATGGATGAAAAAACGTAAATGAATGAACGAACGGACGAGTGAATTCCTGAACAAATCAATGAAAGTACCCGATGAAATGAAACAAAATAAAAACGAACTTACACCAAAAAAGGAGTGTCAAGAATGGAGGGAGAGGAGGCCTTGAAGGAGAAAAGAAAAGACAGATGCAAACAAACAATGCGAATAACGGGATAGGGGTTCAACAAAAAGCCCACTTTTTCTCAGCCATCACCTACCCAGGGCGTACTGTCAAAGTAATCCAGCTGCCCCTCCTCATTCTGCAGGGTGGAGAACTCCACAAACGTGTCCGCCGGGAGCTTCCGGAGGCAGTCCACCACGCCCTTGTGGTCCTTCATCCTCAGGTACTCCGCAAAGCCGGCCCAGAACCCGGAGAACGCCCAGGACCCCCGGCAGAACCTCTGAGTCCACGAGGACATGGGCTGCCAGCACCCGACCCGCCTGGCCAGGGTGTAGAAAGCCTCGGTGGGTTTCTTGTTGATGGCCCAGGCGGCGAGAGGAGATCCACTCTGCTGTACCCCACGCTGGAAGAGGTCCTTGGCGTAGGGGCTCAGGAGGTGGAAGGAGATGCTGCCAGCCCCGGCCGATTCTCCAAAGAGGGTGATGGTGCTGGGGTCGCCTCCGAATGCCTGGAGAGTGGGATGAAGTAGGGGTAGGGGAAGGGTGTATGGTGATTGACGTTAGATGTTTGTGGTTGTTGTTGTCATGTCGTCAGTGTCGTCGTTGTGGTGGTTGTTTCAAGGGTTGTAGTCTTCAGTGATATAACCCAGTTTACACAACCCAGTAAAAGTCCGGTGAAGATTAGCTTCATACACCCCAACACAACCCCCATCATAAACCACTACAACTTAGCCCAGTGTGCGTTCATCCACTGTCAGACAACGCAATGTAAACCGACATAACCGGATATCATTCAGTATCACACAACACGAGCCACACCACAAGACTATCTCATGTTGACCTTGCCTGGATGTTGGCCTTGACAATCACACCCTCTTTCTCCACCCCACTGCCAAGGTCAAGGTCTGGACATAGCACAATGCAACACAAATTATGCATCGTAACAACTTTATGCTGTAAAACGGGATTTGTTGCATTTTCAATCTTGTCATTGCGTATTTGTGCTGTGCTATATCCTGTATTATGTTTGTATCACCTCTTGTCCCTATACAGTCCAAGACCACATCACTCCTCTCCTAGCTGAACCGCGTTGGTTGCCTGTGTCTCCGACAGTGGCATTCAAGCTACCTTCACTGCGCTCACATTACTCCTGGCCATGAATGTGCTCATGTTGTTGTTGTTGTCGTACCCTGGCTGAAAGATTCCAGGGATCATCCAAACAGCTGAAGCATTTGGACTATATGGTACAAATGCATCAGCTGGGGATGAGAACATTACGTGTGTGACCGTTTTTGCTTACCCCGCCACATGGGCAGCCACACTCCGACTTCGGAGGGATTTTGGAGACTGATAATGTTATGCTAGGAGCTTGTCACAACTGAAGACAATCCCCGCATAACTATGCAGAGCATAACAACATTTTGATGTAGCCTTGGTGTTCTAGCCTATGTCAATTGGTCTGACACAGCCTTAAGTCCAAGGCGATAATGTGCTCATTATTATCTTCAAGATCTTCTTCAGCTTTACACCACATTTCTATCCCTCCATTCCTTTTGTGATACCTGCACCATTCGCCATCCTAACAGATGCTTAAAAACAACAAAACGAAACCCCAAAAAGCACGGGCTGTTTAAAAAAAAAAAAAAAAAAAAAAAACCACGGGCTGCTTTGCCCTTTCTTGCAATTCGTTTGGAATTATTTCCCTGTTTCTGTCTGCCATGCTCAGTCTTTGTCGTCCGTCATTCACGGCTGCATTTAAAACCCAACGTTGTTGTAGATGTTATAATAATTCTTCCCGTTCACACACACACACTCACACGCGCGCGCGCGCGCGCGCGCCGCGCGCGCGCGCCACACACACACACACACAAAAAGCGTGTGCGCGCATCTGTGTGTGTGTGTGTGTGTGTGTGTGTGTGTGTGTGTGTGTGTGTGTGTGTGTGTGACAGAGACAGAGAGATTTTGAACGATATACTTATTTCTTAGCACTTTGACCTGATTTGACGAGTTAAAGAACTCTAAATACTCCCATTCTTCATCTTCTTGTTCTTGTTCTTGTTCTTCTTCTCCTCCTCCTCTTCCTCCTTCCTCCTCCTCCTCCTCCTCCTTCTTGCTCTTCTTTTTCTTCTTCTCTCTCATCATCATCATCATCATCATCATCATCATCATCATCATCATCATCATCATCATCATTGCCGTTGTTGTTGTTGTCGTCGTCGTTATTGTCTTTATCATTTTCTGTGGTGCTTTGTATCGGCCCTAAGCCTCAAAAAAAAAAAAAAAAAATTATCTTAGGGGACAAAAAGATTTCACGAGTGTTCACCGGACCTGTATAATGATCTTGACTAACTTCAGAACCAAGGTCTGTGTCTGCTGTATTGCAATGCCAGCAACATGGCCTTGACCTCACTTGAAGGCTAATCTTGACCCACTAACCTTGACCCAGTGAAAGGACAGAAATTTGGTACAATTTAAAGTACAATACAATACCAAAGAGTACAACACAATATCATCCAATCCCTCATCGCAGCACTATCCCCACACCCCTCTGTAACCCCCTCCCCCTGCCCCATATCATGTTGACCTGACCTGAATATTGTCCTTGACCCACTTCAAGGCCAAGGTCTGGTCGAAGAGCCCGTAGTTTCCGGGGGCGGCCTCGTCCCCGCTGGACAGGAAGCCCAGGACGCCCAGCCGATACTGGATGACGACAACGATGACGTCACCCTCCGTCACCAGTCTGGAGGGCCTGTAGCCGGCACCACTGCCGACGAAGTACCCCCCTCCGTAAATCCACACCATCACAGAACGAAGACCTGCGGTGCCAGAAGAAAAAAAGAAAAAAGAAACACAGTGTTGGTTGTTTTTTACTATCCCAAGAAAGAAAGAAAGAAGGAAAAAAAAGAAACACAGTATTGGTTTTTTTTACTATCCCAAGAAGAAAGAAAGAAAGAAGGAAAAAAGAAACACAGTGTTGCTTGTTTTCACTATCCCAAGAAAGAAAGAAAGAAGAAAAAAAGAAACACAGTGTTGGTTGTTTTTACTATCCAAGAAAGAAAGAAAGAAAGAAAAAAAGAAAGTTTTCATATATGATAATCTTCTCAATAACGGTACCCCCCCCCCCCCCACCCCCCCCCCATCACCAGAATTTCCCAACGCCAGCTTAATTTACGGTGAAGTTCTTGAAACAGGTAGATAGACAACTTGGATGAATGCGTAACAGAAGTAAAAGAATGAACCCCCCCCCCCCCCCCCCCCGTTTTTTTTTTTTTTTGTAAATCAGGAATGTTCGCTCTCTCTCTCTCTCTCTCTCTCACCACACACACACACACACACACACACACACACACACACACACACACACACACACACACACACACACACACACACACACACACTGAAATCACAACACTTTAATCCGGTCCTGCCCAAACAGCTCTTATGTTCAAAGGTAAGACAAATGCAAGTATAGACAATGGAATAAAGGAAGAAAAAGAAAAAAAAAAAGGGGGGGGGGGGAGAGAGAAAAAGAAAAGAAAGAAGGATGGGAGCGAGGAAAGACGGAAGGAAGAAAGACAGAAAGAAAATGAGAACATGAAACAAAATCGAACAAAAAACAAACCAAACATAACATAAAAATGCATTATACAGAATTCAATGAAACGAAATGTTTCAAAAATGGTATTGTTGTTATATGGCACCCTCCACCCCCTAGCCCTCTGTATACAAGCCACTCCAAAATTCGTCCATCATGAGGCAACCCACCAGAGGAGACACTGCACTGCTGTACGAGAGTGCCACGTACAGCTATAGAACGAAACCTAACCAGAAGACTGATTGAACATGGCACGAAGCAACAACAATAACAGCAACAACAACATGAAAATGATGCATGAACAAGCCACACACACGCACACGCGCGCGCGCACGCACACATGCACGCACGCACGCACGCATGCACGCACGCACGCACGCACACACGCACGCACGCATGCACGCACGCACGCACGCACGCGCGCGCGCACACACACACACACACACACGCACATACATGCACACACGCACGCACGCACACACGCACTCACACACACACACGCACGCACGCGCGCACGCACGCACGCACGCACGCACATGCACATACACACGCACGCACACACACGCACGCACACACACACACACACACACACACACACACACACACACACACACACACACACACACACACGAAACCCATTCACTGACCATCAGCACTGGACACAGCCGAGGGGAGGTAAACATTAAGCGTCAAGCAATCCTCGCTCTGGGCAGGAAAGGACGGCAGCACTTCCAGATCGGTCTGCGGACAGATGTACCCCAGGGACGAACCGTTGAACACGCGCCCGACCCCGGGGCCCGGGTGGGGCACAGGCTTGGCAAAGCGCCGCTCTCCTACGGGTGGCAGGGCGAAGGGGATACCCAGGTAGGCGCGGTAGGGTACCCCAGTAGGGCTGCTGACGTCGATGCCTGAGATTCGTCCCCAAGGGGCGTCCACCACAGGAGCTGAGGAGACCACCTGGGTGGTCATGAGGATGGTGGTGAGGACACCCACCACCACCACCTGAAGGATGAAGGGGAGGTGAAGAGCTTTCATCGTTGACGAGACAGTTGGAGTTGGAGTTCTGGTCTTCTACTCCTGGCTGTTATTGCCGTTGGTAGTTGGATAATAACACGCACAGGTAGAAGTCTCTCTGTTCCAAGTGTTCTTTCTGCTAGCGAAACGCTTCTGCTTTTCTGCCCTGACCGTTGAAACAGAGCGTGCGAGGAGTTATGGTGTGACCGGAGAGAGAGAGAGAGACAGACAGACAGACAGACAGACAGAGACAGAGAGAGAGAGGCATATAGAAGTTGGGGGTTGGCCAGATCCACTCACTCACCTACCCTGTTTAAACTCTTTCTTTCTGAAGTAAAGTTTGCTGAGCCCCCTATCTACTATAGCCCCCCCTCCCCCCTCCCCCCTGCCTGCTCTCTGTCCCACCCGTCCCTCTCTCGCTGTGTCACGACGCCTTAATCTGTGTGTGTTACTACTAGTGACATGGCTTCGGCACAGAGAGGAGTTTAGCATGAGGAAGATGAAGAGTCGGTGGGGGGAGGGGGGAGGGTAGAGAGGAGAGGTGGGGGAGGGTGGAGGACGGAGTAGAGAGGAAAAGCGGGACTAACGGGGTGGGGGGGGGGGGGGGGGGAGCAACTTTTCATGTTTCGTCCTACAAACACTAAAACCAACAGGTAAAGCATCAGGAGATATATATATATATATATATATATATATATATATATATATATATATATCCTGATGTTTTACCTGTTGGTTTTAGTGTTTGTGTCCTGCGGTTTGTTTGAATATGACAATATGTGCTGGGACTAGTTAAACTCTCCTGTCCCAGAAGAAGGTCCCTTTCGGGATCGAAATATTGGCCTGTAGTAAGAAAAAAGGAAAAGGAGACAACCAAAAGGTTTTGGGATCCAATTTTTTCTTTTTTGTTTCCACTTAAATTGTCTCGCGACAGCAAGAAAACGGACCTGCCACCGATAAGAGAGTGGTGCTGTCTGGAGTTTTAAGGTTTATAGGTTACACACACACACACATATATTCTTGTCATTAAAGTCCCCTGAGGAAGACAGGCCAAAATATTGCGAAGAATTACACGAATCTTGTTGTTATTATCTTCGTTTTATGTGCGTTTACACACACACACACACACACACACATATATATATATATATATATATTCAATTATAAACAAAGCTTGCTCTTATGTCTTAGATTGAAGAAATAGGGGGAAGATAA
>CM065724.1:20137363-20199863 GCA_033310375.1 Conus canariensis | reverse complement strand
GCTTCCATCTGTCCTTTCTCACGATGTCTACTTCCATCTGTCCTTTCTCATGATATCTACTTCCATCTGTCCTTTCTCATGATGTCTACTTCCATCTGTCCTTTCTCTCGATGTCCCCGCCAGTCTGTCCTTTCTCATGATGTCTACATCCATCTGTCCTTTCTCATGTCTACACCCATCTGTCCTTTCTCATGATGTCTACACCCATCTGTCCTTTCTCATGATGTCTGCTTCCATCTATCCTTTCTCACGATGTCTACTTCCATCTGTCCTTTCTTACGATGTCTACTTCCATCTGTCCTTTCTCATGATGTCTACTTCCATCTGTCCTTTCTCATGATGTCTGCTTCCATCTGTCCTTTCTCATGATGTTTACTTCCATCTGTCCTTTCTCATGATGTCTACTTCCATCTGTCCTTTCTCATGATGTCTGCTTCCATCTTCCTTTCTTACGATGTCTACTTCCATCTGTCCTTTCTCATGATGTCTGCTTCCATCTGTCCTTTCTCACGATGTCTGCTTCCATCTGTCCTTTCTCACGATGTCTACTTCCATCTGTCCTTTCTCACGATGTCTACTTCCATCTGTCCTTCTCATGTCTGCTTCCATCTGTCCTTTCTCACGATGTCTACTTCCATCTGTCCTTTCTCACGATGTCTACTTCCATCTGTCCTTTCTCATGTGTCTACTTCCATCTGTCCTTTCTCATATGTTTACTTCCATCTGTCCTTTCTCATGTCTGCTTCCATCTGTCCTTTCTCACGATGTCTGCTTCCATCTGTCCTTTCTCATGTCTACTTCCATCTGTCCTTTCTCACGATGTCCATGTCCATTTTTGCTTGTTATGATGTCCATACCGATCCTTTCTATGTTACTTTCTCTGTAAGATGCACATTCGGGTGAATGTTTGTCTTTCCTTTCTTTTCTCATGACGTCATCTTCTGTCTTTCCATACTCATGATGACCGCACCCATCTTTCCATTGGGTGTGGTTTCATGATCCATTTTCCCTTGTTTTCTAGTTTCCTTGTCGATCTTTCGTTTCTTCCCATGGCCTCTTCAACTTCTGTCTTTTCTTTTTCATGATGTCCTTATCCATCTAATCTTTTTCTTTTATCTTGATGTTCATGTTTGCCATTGCCTTCCCCATGATGCTGTCATTTACCTTCCTTGCAGTTCGCGATATCAGGGCTGTCCATTGTGTATACTTGTTTGGGTAGCTGCACTGGCCAGTTCAGGCCTGTCCACATTTTTATATTTGTTGAAATAGGTTCATTGGCCATATTAGGGCTGTCTTCTAATGATTATTGTTTGAATAGGTACACGCATATAGGCGTGACGTCCGCACGCACCGTGATTTACGTGACAGGCAAGAACAACCATTTCAGACTACACGTGTGTGGGTGGGGAAGATGGAACACGGGAAAGGGGGAGAACAGCACATAAAAATGGGCAGTGAAAATGACCCTTTTCATGACGGTCGGAACTTCAAAACTCGAACACGTTGCATCACTGCAGGGTCAACCAGGTGCCATGTTCTTTTTGGTGTAGATTATCCGTTATCTCTGGCACCATGTTCTTTTCTGTGTTGATCCGTTGGTATCGGGCACCATGTTATTTTCGATGCAGGATATCCGTTCATATCTGGCACCACGTTATTTTCGGTGTAGGATATCCGTTCACATTTGACACCACGTTATTCTCTCCGTAAGGTGTAGGCTGTCCGTGCACACCCGGCACCATGTTACTTTCTGCGTAACATATAGATTATCCATGCACACCTAGCACAATGTTTGTTGTTGTTTTTTTCCTTATAGTGTGTAAGCTAGCATCCATGATACTTCCCCCGTAAGACGTAGGATATCCGTGCATTCCTCCGCAACAATGTTACTTCATCCGTAACGTGTATATTATCCGTGCGCACGTGTCATCCTGTTACTTTCGCCGTAAAGCGCGTAGGATACCCAGTCCACTGCACCCGGCACTGTTAACTTTCGCCACAAGGTGAAGGATGACCAGTCTACACCCGGCACTGTTATTTTCTCTAAGGTGTTGACCACCCGGTGCACGCCGGACACAACGTTAATTTCTTCGTCAAAGTGTAGGATACTCGGAGCACGTCTGACACTGATATGTTCGCCGTATAAAGTGTGGGACACCGTATCTTTTCCTATCGCTATGTTCATTTCGCCGTTAAGTGGTAGGATACCTGGTGCACGCCTGACATGACATTACGTTCGCCGTGAAGTGTAGGGTACCAGGTTTCGCCCGGTATTTTGTGGCTTATTCCGTAAGGTATATTTTTGTCACACCTGGCACCGGCAACGTGTCCTCTCTGCGGCAGGCTTTGTCTTTCCCGTCAGCCTAGCACCTTGGGATACCTTGATTTCAAACAAACAAAATCAGCGGTCTGTGATGTTGATTCAGCCAGTGTCATATTACTGCAGTCCAGAAGACCACATAGAGCCATTTTGGCGCTGTCACCACGCAGAGGACAGAAAGGTCTGTCAGCGCGGGCGCACTCAGTCATACACGCACGCACGCACACACACACACACACACACACACACACACACACACACACACACACACACGCACACACACACCATACACGCACGCACACACACACACACGCACGCGCACACACACACGCGCGCGCGCACACACGAACACCACGCGCCTGTACGCACGCACTCACGCACACACACTCGCACACACGCGCGCGCACATGCACACACGCGCGCGCACGCACACACACACACACACACACACACACACACGCACGCACGCACGCGTGCGCGCGCGCGCATCCTCAGGCACACACGCACGCACACGCATGCACCACACCACACACACACACACACACACACACACACACACACACACACACACACACACCTGTGCGCGCACGTGTACTCACGCACTCACGCGCACACACTCGCACACTCGCGCGCGCGCACGTACATATACACACACGCGAATCCTCAGGCGCGCACACACACACACACACACACACACACATACACACACACACACACACACACACTCTCTCTCTCTCTCTCTCTCTCTCTCTCTCTCTCTCTCTCTCCTCTCGCGTGCGCGCGCGCGCGCGCAAGAAAATGGCATACTTATATATAATCAGGTACACCAGTGCGTGTTAAACAATCTGGACGATGGGCATCCTAGGTCATAATCATAAAACTAAGCCATGCTGAGAGCGTCAGTCATCAGTTCTTGTCATAAGTGAACACTGGCCTGGCGATTGATTTCTCTCTCCCTTTGTTTATGGGTTCGCGTGGTTTGGACGGTGGCTTCGGCTATTTTTTTTTCCAGTTTGCCTTCCATATTGAATGCCTTTTTTTCTTTATTGGTTGGTTTAATTAATTGAATTATTGCTCATTGATATTATCAGGATCATAGCTCGTGACAATCATTGTATACGGAAATAAATAGTTTTATGTGAAAACTCCTTCATGAAAATGAATTTGCCATCTTTTGGACAAATAAAATTGTTATCCTGGTAAACCTTGGCATAAAACTCCTTCATGATAAACCTTGGCAGTCAACTGGAGGCACTAGGGGATGGAAAGCGGGGGCTGCTTCTCTGTTTCTCATTGCTGCCGATCTGTGATCATTTCATGCAGATTGCATGCACGCTTCGTTGTTTTTCTTATACAGGTTGTGTTTTAGTTGACTTCCCTCGAAGTCGAATTTTATTTTTTCTCCTTATTTTGTTTGTGTGCTCTCTCTCTCTTCTCTCTCTCTCTCTCTCTCTCTCTCTCTCTCTTCTCTCTCTCTCTCCTCTCTCTCTCTCTCTCTCTCTCTCCCCCCTCCCAACCCCCGCCCTTTTACACTAAAATATGTAACTGTTAAACCACGTATTTGTTCTTTTCTCATATGACCATACAGGATTTGCGATATGGAATGGGGTGTTGAAGGACCTATAAAATGCACATGTTCATCACGCTTAGCAATGATCGTGGACTTCAGGAGCTCGTGTGAAACGATCGTCTGTTCAGCTCCTTGCTCAGTTACCTAGCAGTGCCAATGACGGCCGTAACTCTTTTTCTTCCTGTCTGTTTCCAACGTCGGTTTTAGAACTGCCCGTCCCCCCCCCCCCCCCCCCTTTTTTTTTTTCACCTTTCTTTCTTTCATAGGTCTGTTCCTTCTTTAGCATGAAAACAACACAAGCATTACACCGTCTCAGTGGGTGAGCAGTCTGGGTACATTGGTCCACGAAACTCTGTTTCAGCAGCTCTCTTCCATAGCATTAGTCGCACCTTCCACGTCGAGTGCAGAATAATCGGTCTCCTTCCGTTCCTATTTTAACGAAGAGGCCGTCTGTGCGTTTATACGCTCCTCTGGCTATTGTACAGCCTATAACGGAAACTCTTAGCCAGTCCTGAGGATCTAGTCTCGCTCAGAAGATCCAGAACAGTGCTGTACGACGTGATTTCGGATCCTCTGACCATGTTTCTGTTGCTCCTGTCTCTGTTGTTCCCCGTCGCCGGTCGCACGTTGAACAAAGGATAGTTTCCAATCCTCTCTTCTGTCGTTTTCAGTCGCTTGATGGTCAGGCTCCAGCGTGTCACTCTGAATCCCCCCCCCCCCCCCACCCCAATCCGTCACACCTCTTCATCTTCGTTCTGCTGCTGACATCCAAACCTACAGACTCCCTTCTTTTCGGCCAAAACCATACGGCCAACGTTCTTCTTTCTGACATCCACATGTACAGACCCCCTCTGTTAGGCCTAAAGTCCTACGGTCAACGTTTTCCTTTCATGCTAGGGTCCCTCCATCTGTAACCGGCGTCCTTTCTCTGTTCGCCAAGCAGACTTGACGAAAAGTTATACAGCTTTCCGAAATTTTTTTCTTCGAAGAAGCGTTCTGACCCTTACCCATCATCCTTTTACTGAGTTTACGACTTCTCTTACTGTGTTGGGCAGAGAGAGAGAGAGAGAGAGAGAGAGAGAGAGAGAGAGAGAGAGAGAGAGAGAGAGAGAGCATTTGAAATATACGTGCTCAGCGCCATTGTTGACAAAATTTTGTTAGATCGTCTTGTGATGCACTGGGCATACAGCGGCAGAAGAAGAAGCAGCAGCAGCAGTAGTAGTAGTGGTAGTAGTAGTAGTATGAGTCGTGACGAAGCACCAGCGCTCAGTGCTGTGACTCACTGTGAGATCCCGTTTTTTTTTTTTTTTGTGTCGCTCAGTGCTGTGACTCGCTGTGAGATCCGTTTTCTTTTTTTTTTTTTTTTTTGTGTCGCTCAGTGCTGTGACTCGCTGTGAGATCCGTTTTCTTTTTCTTTTTTTTTTTGTGTGTGTCGCTCAGTGCTGTGACTCGCTGTGAGATCCGTTTTCTTTTCTTTTTTTTTTTGTGTGTCGCTCAGTGCTGTGACTCACTGTGAGATCCGTTTTCTTTTTTTTTTTTTTGTGTCGCTCAGTGCTGTGACTCGCTGTGAGATCCGTTTTTTTTTTTTTTTTTTTGTGTCGCTCAGTGCTGTGACTCGCTGTGAGATCCGTTTTCTTTTTCTTTTTTTTTTGTGTCGCTCAGTGCTGTGACTCGCTGTGAGATCGTTTTTTTTTTTGTGTCGCTCAGTGCTGTGACTCACTGTGAGATCCGTTTTCTTTTTCTTTTTTTTTGTGTCGCTCAGTGCTGTGACTCACTGTGAGATCCGTTTTCTTTTTCTTTTTTTTTGTGTCGCTCAGTGCTGTGACTCACGGTGAGATCCGTTTTTTTCTTTTTTTTTTTTGTGTCGCTCAGTGCTGTGACTCACTGTGAGATCCGTTTTTTTTTTTTTTTTTTTTTGTGTCGCTCAGTGCTGTGATTCACGGTGAGATCCGTTTTTTC
The DNA here is from genome assembly GCA_033310375.1 of Conus canariensis. Classification (NCBI taxonomy): domain Eukaryota; kingdom Metazoa; phylum Mollusca; class Gastropoda; order Neogastropoda; family Conidae; genus Conus; species Conus canariensis. The sequence continues at coordinate 20,194,014 of CM065724.1, read as the reverse complement.
TTTTTTTTTTTTTTGTGTCGCTCAGTGCTGTGATTCACGTGAGATCCGTTTTCTTTTTCTTTTTTTTTTGTGTCGCTCAGTGCTGTGATTCACGTGAGATCCGTTTTTTTTTTTTTTTTTTGTGTCGCTCAGTGCTGTGATCACGTGAGATCCGTTTTTTTTTTTTTTTTGTGTCGCTCAGTGCTGTGATCCGTGGTCCTTCTTTTTCTTTTTTTTTTCTACTGATCCTTCGTTCCCACTCCCTTCCCCCCCACTCCCACCCTTCCCTCCCCCCCCCCCCCCCCCTCCCAGCTCTCTCCTTCTTCTACCCTATTCCGCCCTTTTAATATAACCGCAATGACTGGGAAATATGTTTACTCTGCTTCTTCTTTCTTTTTTTTCAACAAAATGTAAAGCAGGTGTGGGGTATGGAATAAGTTACTCAGCAGCGTAAACAAGCATTTGGAAACGCTTTGCGTTCAACAAAGTGTTAAAGTTGTTTCACAATTCATTTCAATCATTATTGTTCGTTTGGTGAGTTCAAAATTCAATTCTGAAAGGGTTTAATACGGTCTACATGACATGAGGTTAGAAGGGAAGTCAGTAAAATTACATCGTGACTACAATCTGACAAGATATACTGCCTTTTCACTGGCTATTCCGCGGGAACCTAAAGCAACGTTTTCTTTATTGTTGCAGCGTCGAAAGTTTCCGAACGGTTGATAGGAAAGGTCATTTCAAATGAGTTCAAGAGTACACACAAAAAAACAGTGACTACATTATTGACAAGATTCCTTATGATTAATATGAAATTTATAAAAAAAACTAAACGAGGTCGGGGGGATGGACATATACTCCTACAAGCTTCAACGTGATTCACGTTAAAATGAAATCTTAAATGTGTGCAGAGGAATTAAATAGTGACTATGTTCTGACATTTAACACGAGGTGTTGAAATTCTGACATCTGTCGGCACGCTTAGCTATAAATTAGGCTCAGGGAGAATTCAATAAGTGTTGACACGCTGAGTGTTAGTGTAGTCAGTGAAGAACGAACTCAGGAGAAAGGTCAGGAGATTAGTAACAAACAGCCAAGCAGTGTGACATGCTCCGCAGTATCGAAAAAAAAAAAAAAAAAAAAAAAGAAAGACACAGAACACCTTCCGGTTCCACTTACATCATTCATGCGCCAGCACGCGATACGTGAATAAACAAAGACGCACCTGACACAGAACACCTTCCCGGTGCCACTTACGACATTATTCAGCCAGCACGCGATACGTGAATAAACAAAGACGCACCTGACACAGACACCTCCCGTGCCACTTCGACATTATTCAGACCAGCACGCGAAAACGTAATATAGAATGACGCACGAACAGCATGAACCATTTCTGAATTAGTAAAGCAGGACAAAACGTATAGTTATGTAGTGTCAGGTTTAAGCTAACAAGAAAGAAAGGTCACTTTGGCTTCTTGTTGCATTTACAGGGCGTAGCATCGAATGCAGAAAGGCTGCTGTAAGTTGGAAACTCTTAGGTTTCTTAAGAGAGTTTTCTTGATAGTAATCGTTTTAATCGAGTAGGTGGCTTGTGAACGCTTACACACGCACAAACGCGCGCGCACACACACACACTCACAAACACACACACGCACGCACGCACACACACACACACACACACACACACACACACACACACACACACACACACACACACACACACACATTCGCACACACTTGCGCGCACACACACACATACACATTCATATTCGCGTGCTCGGGCACACACACACACATGCACAATCATATGCGCGTGCGCGCGCACAACACACACACACACTCACACTCAACACACATACACACACAGACCGCGCGCGCATACAGGCACACAGACGCACACACATACAACACATACATACACAGACACACACAGACGCGCGCGCGCCACACACACACACACACCACGCACGCACGCACGCACGCACCACGCACACACACACACACACACACACAACACACACACAAATACGCCAAGACAGAAACGGATGGACAGACACTCGCACGCGCACCGCACACACACACACACACACACACACACACACACACACACACACACCACACACACACACACAAATACGCCAAGACAGAAACGGATGGACGGACACACACACACCGCGCGCGCGCGCGCGCACACACACACACACACCACACACACATACACACACGCGCGCGCGCAGAGAGAGAGAGAGAGAGAGAGAAGCTGACTGACAGTGACAGACAGGTTTAGAGAGAGACAGAGGGGGACAGACAGATAGGCAGACAGATAGCGACGGAAGGACAGAGAGAGACAGACGGCCAGTGACAGACGGGGAGAGAGAGAGAGACAGAGAGAGGGACAGATAGCGACAGAAGGACAGAGAGAGAGAGAGAGATAGACAGTGACAGAGGGGGAGAGAGAGTCAGAGAGACACACAGATAGCGACGGAAGGACAGAGAGACAGACGGGGGAGTGGGGGGGGGGGGGGGGGGGGCAGAGGGACAGCCAGACAGATAGCGACAGAAGGACAGAGAGACAGATGGCGACGGAAGGACAGAGACAGACAGACCGACCGACCGACCGACGAAGAGATTCTATTTCAGCCCCGTCAGGGCCTTTTCCTGACTTATTCTCACGATCCGTCTTCAAACCCGACTTCCTGCCCTTTGAGACAAGTTTCAACAATCAGCTCCCCCTTGGTGGACGTCCGCCCGAACCCTCGGCACCGGGATCATCTCCCATGCCTTCAAACGGTGGTTCCAAGTCACCTTCCCTCCTGAATGTTCACCCCTTTTTCGATTTTAGACTGGGGTCAACAGAGGGTGCCATCTCCTTGGTTCTAGACAAGAGCGATTCTCTGCCCACCAAAGATTGTCATAGGTCACAGATGCTTAAAAAAAAAAAAAAAAAAAAAAAAGCAAACAAATCCTCTTCAGCTAACAGTGCCAATAACGTGGTCAGATGGCATGAAATACGACCAAAGATTCGTGAATACCTTGTTACTAGGACTTAATGTTATTGTCGAATTCAGGGCGATGGGAGGGGGGGGGGGGGGGGGGACTCCACTCTAACGGGGCCAATGGCGCAGTCAGATGGTATTGAATACGCCTAATGACTCGTGAATGCCTTGTTGCGTGGATAAAAATAAAATGTACTCAGCAAATGAAGAAGAGGGGGGAAAAAACTCCACAGCTAACAAGGCCAGTGGCGCAGTCAGATGGTATCAAATACGCCTAATGACTCGTGAATGCCTTGTTACGTGGATTAAAAAAATGTACTCAGCAAATGAAGGGGGGGGGGGGGGGGGGGGACACCACAGCTAACAAGGCCAATGGCGCAGTCGATGGTATCAAATACGCCTAATGACTCGTGAATGCCCTGTTATGTGGACAAAAAAAAATGTACTTAGCATATGAAGAAGGGAAAAAAAAAACCCTCCACAGCAAACGAGGCCAATGGCGCAGTCAGATGGTATTAAATACGCCTAATGACTCGTGAAAGGCCTGTTACGTGGACTTAAAACAGGTTAATTTTCTCATTTAATTTAGGTTTAAAAACCCGCTAACGGGGTCAATGGCGCAGTCAGATGGTATGAAATACGCCTAATGGCTCGTGAATACCCTGTTACGGGGACTGAAAAAAGTTAATTGATTATCGAACTAAGGGAAAAAAAATCTCCACAGCTAACACGGCCAATGGCGCAGTCAGATGGTATTAAATACGCCTAATGACTCGTGAATGACCTGTTACGTGGACAAAGCTAATGTTACCGTATCATAACATTAAAGAAAATAGCATGTAACTGCTGGAAGCACGCGTGTGGGTCAGATGACCACCATCGTAGCTCAGGTCGGATCACGGCCTTCTAGAACCTTAGAGAGCTGGCACCCTGTGTTGGTCCTGGAGGGGGGGGGGGGGGGGGGGGGGGGGCAAAGAGCCCGGAAAGGGGGCGGGTCGGCGGAACCACCGTGAGATGGCGGGTGGGGTTTGGCGGGGGGAGGTGATCTTCGGTGCCGGGGATTCGGGGGGGTCGTCTGTCAAGGGAGGGTTGTTTTGTTGGAATCTGTCGCAAAGGGAGGATGAGGGTGTTGAAGGTGGATCGGAGGATAACTGAGGAGAAAGTCTGGTGGTTCTGAAATAGAATCTATGAGTGAATGTACGTAGGTATACAAACATACATACACGCATTCGTGCTCGCGCGCACGCGCACGCACACACACACACACACACACACACACACACACACACACACACACACTCACAATCACACACACACTCACACGCACGTGTGTACACACACACGCACGCACGCACGCACGCACGCACGCACCACACACACACACACACACACACACACACACACACACGCACGCAGCACGCATACACGTACACTCGCACGCATGCATGCATGCACTCACACATGCATAGTCACATTCACGCACGCGCGCACACGGCACGCACGCACGCGCACACACACACACACACACACACACACACACACACACACACACACACACACACAGTGTGACAAAAATTCCTGATCTGCATCTGCGACGGTAAATCAGGCGAAACATTTCTTTTCTCCGCTCGCTTGCTACCCCCTCCCTCGCTCCACTTCATTCAGTCTGTATATCATTATTATTATTATTATTATTGAATTCAGCTATAAGGTATCTCTCCTTCTTCAACCCATCCAATCACCACCCCCCCCCCCCCCCCCCCCCGGTCCCCTGCTTCAGATGTTCTTTTATTAAGTTTGAACAGCTTGAGCTCTTTACGCACGAGTGGCCCAAACACTGTTGTGTGGCATTTCCTTTCAGCTGTAGTCCTTGTCCGCTGCGTGTAAAAAAAAAGAAAAAAAGGTCGGTATTGGTAACAAATGATTTTTCGCTTTCACCGAGGATGGAGGGGGGGTGGCGAGGTTGGGGGTCGGGTGGTGCGTTGGGTGGGATGGGAGATAATTTGATTCGAAAGTTTTTCAATGTGTAAAAGTGTGTAGAGTGCAGGTCGTGTGTTGTCAAAAATTCTTGACCGTTCTGGCATTATTTCCATCAGACTACGAAAGCCACTCGCACGCATGCGAAGGGGGAGGGTTGTTTTGTTGGAATCTGTCGCAAAGGGAGGATGAGGGTGTTGAAGGTGTGACTATGTCAGGGGCGATCTCACAACCATGTGTCCTACATCTCGATGAACTATCGGATTCGTGTTTTCTTTTTTTTTAAATAAGTGACTACTCCTCTCGTTCAGCACACTCCTTTGAACTGTTGCACAGTCGATGGATGATAAAGAATCAGGGTAGGATGGTGTCAGAGGGGTAATGGAGAATCAGGGTAGGATGGTGTTAGAGGGGTAATGGAGAATCAGGGTAGGATGGCGTCAGAGGGGTAATGGAGAATCAGGGTAGGATGGTGTCAGAGGGGTAATGGAGAATCAGGGTAGGATGGTGTTAGAGGGGTAATGGAGAATCAGGGTAGGATGGTGTTAGAGGGGTAATGGAGAATCAGGGTAGGATGGTGTTAGAGGGGTAATGGAGAATCAGGGTAGGATGGTGTTAGAGGGGTAATGGAGAATCAGGGTAGGATGGTGTTAGAGGGGTAATGGAGAATCAGGGTAGGATGGTGTTAGAGGGTAATGGAGAATCAGGGTAGGATGGTGTTAGAGGGGTAATGGAGAATCAGGGTAGGATGGTGTCAGAGGGGTAATGGAGAATCAGGGTAGGATGGCGTCAGAGGGGTAATGGACTGATGACAAAAATTACTGAAAGAAATACGACTACTACTACCACTACTACCACTACTACTATTACTATCGCTGCTGTTGATGGTGATAATATCAATAGTGATTATTATAACTGTGATGATAACAACAGCGTAAACTTGTGTCCGTAGCGCCAGAAGACGATGTGATTTTAAGAACCAGCCAATGGTCTGGTATGATAGTTCATTGGAGGCATCTGCCAGCACCTCTTCCACTCTTTACTGCTACTTCTTTGACTTTGCGCCCAACCCTCTTCACTTCCACCCGCCTTGCCTTTTCAGAAACTGGAGATGTCAGGTGGCTTTCTTCCCCTTTCATGCTCCCCCGCATCATCTCCAGTCCCAAGTCCGCACATATAAGCAGGCACGCGTGCCCGCGCGCTCGCGCACACACATACAAACGCACACACACAGGCGCGCGCGCACACACACACACACACACACACACACACACACGCACGCACGCACGCACGCACACACACACCACACACACACACACACACACACACACACACACACACACACACACACACTCGCAGAGACCGCGCGGGCACTCCTGTTGTTTGACAACACACATGGCAGTGGCGGTCAGTATCAAATCTGCAAGCGGCTGTGCTGTAAGCAAATTAATAGAATGGTCGATTTATATATATATATATATATATATATATATATATATATATATATATATATACGAAGCGAGGTATTTTTCAACTCTTAGACGTCATATGTTTTAACTCTGCGTGTTATATCATTTCTTCCTGATCACTTTGTTCTGTCATGTCGAACGTCTGTGGTCTCTCGTCTTTGTCCTGCCTATTGTTTAACTGAATCTAATAGCATTTATCTCTCATTATTTAAGAGCCAACTCAATGTCTTCCAAGCGTCTGTTCTCTCCCTCCCCCCTTCCCCCTCAGTGCCTTCATGGCTCCTGTTACCGCACAAAATGTCACCATTGCACAAAATGTCACAATTGTGACACTTTGTGCCAGTTGTGACATTTTGTGCAGTGAGGGACTGCACAAAATATCACAACTCGCAGTTGTGAAAAATTGTGCAACTATGCCCCATTTTAGAATTCACTCTTGCACAAAATGTCACAACCTCTGTCAGTCTTGTTAGTCGCCGCAAGAAAGCGAGCAGACTATTAAGTTCGTTCGTTCGTATCCGTTTTTTTGTTGTTTTGTTTTGTTCTCTCTCACTCTTCTCTCTCTCTCTCTCTCTCTCTCTCCTCTTCTCTCTCTCTCTCTCTCTCTCTCTCTCTCTCTCTCTCTCTCTCTCTCTCTCTCTCTCTCAACTATTGACTCTTTGTATCTTACATGCTTCAATATATCTGGCTCATCGCCTTCCTATCTGTCTGAACTTGAACGTCTCTACATTCCTTCTTGCACTTTTTCGCTCTTCTTCTGACTCCTGTCTGCTTCGCTAAGGGTGTTACAAACGTCAAACTCATGGCTGCCGTTCTTTCTCAATCTATGCCCTTCAGCTTTTGAACTCTTCCCCTGCACATAAGACATTCTAACTCTCTAGCTGCCTTCAAATCAAATCTCAAAACATTCCTCTTCCAGAAGCACTACAGTTAGAATACTTTCGTCCATACTATGTTTAGACATGGTGTAGTATATTGCTATTATTATTATTCTCTGTTTGCGTGCGTATGAGTTTTGTATGCCTGCAAATTGAGTGCATGTAGGTGTGTATCACTGAAGTGTACCGAAGGATTGCATGTTTCACGTTACGACCACCCCATGGTCATATGGAACCTATCCATGAAATATCTGCAGTTTTGTCCACAAGCAACAGAGAGATGCTGTGTACGAAGACACAGACAGACAAACCGAAAAAATGTATACACATCTGATAAACCGAAGGTAAAAACAAACAAACAAAAGAGATAAAGACACCAAGAGACAACATAGACAAATAATGACATAATAAATCCAGAGACAGAGAGAGAGAGAGAAGAGAGAGAGAGTTGTGTGTGTGTGGTGTGTACGTGTGTGTGAAGAAGAAAAAAAGATGGAGGAAGAGAGGAGGAGGAGGAGAAGAGAAGAAGAAGGGCCTGCTCCCCTGCCAGAAGAATAAAGAAAATCCCGTGCTCTCTAAATGGAGAAGACAGCAAAATGTATCTAAAACTTGTATAAGAAAAATGGACAATTATAAACACATGCGAAAATTACATACATATTATGCATAGTACGGATGTATATGAGAACAATTGTTCAAGACTAACAAAGTGCAAAAAAAGGTGAGCATGCGAATCTAGACAAATCGTGTTGTTTCTATTAGCCTCATCGACCAGCATGGGCCATCTTGTCTGCGCTGTCACCTCGTAATCATGTGCAATGAATACAGACTAAAAGTATATATTATTATATAAAATTGAAAATTATAAATTGCAAGCCAGATTGAAAAACTCAACAACAAAAGCACGTGGACATCATAGAGTATATCCACCCGTCCATCCACCCACACCCACACACAAATAAGAGAGAGCGGTGACAATTTGTGCAGCAGTGATTTCAAAAAAGGCATACGGATGCACAAAATGCCACAGTTATGACATTTTGTGCAAATTTGTGTAAATTGTGACAATTTGTGCGGTGAATAACCGCACAAAATGTCACTGTGATATTTTGTGCAATGGTGACATTTTGTGCGTTAACAGCTCCTCATTCACTGATGCACCTCCGCTTCTTTCTTTCTGTGAGTGAAACGCAAGTTCACAACATCCTAGAGGAAAGGACATTAGAGGTCCAACGAAACTCCTTCCTGCACTAGCTTACATTCCCTGAGTATCCTGCAACAACTTTCCAATTTTGCAAACATGTGAACACAGTTCTTCTGTGAGGATTTTCTGTATGATACTTTTCTAAACTTGCTTGACCGTCAAGATAACAAAACAACGGAGGAAAAAACAACAACTTCGAACCCACTGGAGAGATGAGGAATTGAGTACTTCGACTTGTAGAGTCTTCAAAGCAATGACGTAAAGATCAGAATTTCATCATCACTGCATTATGACATAATGCATGTGAACGTAAATAGTGAGAGGGAAGGGGGGTGGGGAAAGAGGAAAACGACGGGGAAGGGGGGGGGGGGGAGGGGAAAGTGGGGACGGGGGAAGCTGTGATTTGGTTTAGTCTTTGATGTTGAGGCCATCTGGTGCTGTAGTACCGAGATGGTGGATGATCTGTTTCTCCATGTTCTTTCTCTTGAAGGGGTCACCAGTGCTGTTGCGCCAGACCACTGATATGGAGAAGTGACCGTCCCTTTAATGTGTTTGTTTTTCAACCTCGGTCATCTTTGTCATCCTGTGAGCCAATCTGCAGCACACCTCTCCCCTAGAACTCGCTTTGTACAGTGGAAACCTCGAGCCAAAAGAACGGGTGGGGTGGGGTGGCCGTAGCGCTTTTCTTTTTAGTATGAATTGTGTTTTAGTTTTCTTATGATATTGTGCGCGTAATTTCCTTTCGTTTTTTTTTTTTCTTCTAAACTTTGTTCTCTCCGTTTCTTCACTCTGTTTTTTCAGTCTCTGTGCCCCCCTTTTTTAATCTGTTTTGAACAGTCTGCATACTTTTATTCATCACATAGGAATGCAGTGGAGAGAGAGAGAGGGGGGGGGGGGAGGGTCTTTCTGTGTAAACTGTGCCCCCCGTTTTCTAGAAATCCGATGCTAGTAATTTCTTATTTTGTCTCTTTGACTTTGCCTTTTTGAATTTGGGTTTGATTTTTGTTTTCTGTACTGTAGCCAACGTTTCTATATGTGTGGTCTGTTCATTTTCCAGTGGTCTGTAAAACATTTTGCTTTTTTTCTTCTTGTTCTTGATAAACTTCGTAAGATGCAAGTTCTTTCTTGTAATCAAGTGACTAGATAGTGAGACTTTAACCACTGGGACAGGGACTTGATGTCCAGTCTGCAGTGCTGTTCATTAATTAGGTATTTTCATATGTCTTTGCTGCAGTGGAATTTCTCAAAAGGATTTTTTTACGGGTTTTTAAGAAAAAATCAGAGCGACATTGTCAGAGTGGTCGGTGCACTTGACATGGCTTAGTTTTATCCGACTGAAGCACTGCAGCATGGAAATGTTATGGAGAAGTGTACCTGTACACTGTATGTAAATCTGAGTTTTCTCTTGACGGCAGTGACTTCTTGATTTTGTTGTTTGTATGTGATTTTTTGTTTGTTTGCTTGTTTGTATTTTGGTACGTGTTGACAGCCCTGGAAATGCTCTCTGTGGTCTGCTCGAGCTGCTGTGAAGCAGACATTGTCTGTGCCAGTCTCCTATACGGCCATTTCAGTTTTGTTTCTGGTGATGCTTTCAGTTTTTAGTAATTCATTTCTTCTCAAAACATTCACATTTTGCGCTTGGCGATCGTGGAGCCGGTATGCCAAGACTTTGTTGTTTGTCACCACATATCCGGACGAGCTCTGTCTGACAACGCCTTCCTTTATATGTATCCAGCCATCCAAAGTCCTACGATGTCTGGAGCTGCTGTTTAACGTTTGTTAAAGATATTACCTCTAAACTGAAATTTATGAAACACGGGTGCGCAAGTGCGCGCGCGCACACACACGCACGCACGCACACACGCACACACACACACACACACACACACACACACACACACCACATAACACACACAGAGGCACAGGCACACGCGCGCGCGCGCGCGCACACACACACACACACACACATACACACAGGCACACGCACACATACATACACACACGCGCACGCGCACACACACATACACACTCATACGCACGCACGCACACACACACACACATACACACACACGCACGCACGCACGCACACACACACACACGCACACGCACACGCACACACATACAGTGTCCTGACCGTTTTCTCTGTTCTACGTTCCACGTGCTATGTTCAATTCTTGCGTGACATTTTTTTTCTTAAGGGTAACTTCTGTTTAACTCCCTCTGTCATAAGTCAACAGACAGACTGCCATGTAAGTGCCCCCTGATTCACCGTTTCATTTCTGGATGTAATCAACACCGTACTTTTTTTTCTTAAATGCGACGATATCTGCACCTGGTTGACTTAGCCTTTCTTTCTCAGTTCTCCAGGCTTTGTGCTGTTCACTCTTTCCGAGTGTAACCAAGCTGCAGCTCAATGTTGTTCCGATGCCGTTACATGAAACACTTCGCTTGTGATACCGCGCTGAGGATTCAACAAGTTTTTCATTGTTGCGATTTCTTTTGTGATGCCACTGGTAGTATTCAACAGTCTTTCGTCGCTGAGATTTCTTGCGCATCCGTCAAAGTAGTATTGAAGCTGATTCAGTGTAGACCCTGTGCAGACGACTAACAGCTGAGCCAGGTTCGGTATGAGGTCATACTCAGGTTGAGCGTCAACACTCACCAAGGTGGTAGGGCAGACGGGATAACCGCAACAGGAAGACCTGTCGGGGGGGGGGGGGGGGGGGGGGGGGGGGGGGGAGGGGGGGAGGGGGAATGGATAGGATGAGAGGGGATGGTAGAGGGTTTATACACCACTACACCAACACCATCAGAACATCAATACATGAAGCCTTAGGCGTATGTGAACTCGTCTTACAGCAGCCTTGGTGCTTTACCCTTAGCCTACTATATAATGGGGTGGGTATGGGTATTGATGGGAAAGGGTGGGGATGGGGTTCCTGAAGCAACTATGCTGAATCACGTTGATTAAAGAAATCTTTGACATTTAAAAGATTCTTTTGATCCATGCGAGTTTTGAGTCTTGATCTCAATATTAACAAACATTTTTTGTTATATAGGCTTCCGGCCCTGATAAGGTTTACGTCTGATCCACTCAAAATATGTCAGTTTAGATAGATACCGCTTATAAGCCTTTATAAATATCCCACTTTTGCCCTTGCTTCCACTCAGGTAGGATTTTCTGGTGCTCGCTACAACACTTTTTTTTTTTTTACTTACCTTCCTGTGCTTCTCATTTGCATTCTTTCACACCGGGGTATTATATTTTTCAGTCCAGTTTTCTTTCCACTTCCTACTTTTCAGGTGAACACCTCGATGTTCTCCAGAGACCCTTCACTGTATCGTATCAACATGCTGTGGACATGCTGAGAGGATTGAACACACCACCACCAGTTTCCATCTCCGTCCAGAGGTTCTTGCTTGTCCACTGCAGTTGCCTTCTTTAAATATTTCATGGATTTGAACCTGAGGCCCTTCAGTTTCTCCCCTCCCCCCACTTTCATTCTTTAGCCCTTCTATTACTGCCCATACCCCCTGTTATACATTGTTATTCATCATGTTTCCATATTCCCCATTCTCTTATGTCATATTTGGCCTTTTCCCACAAAGCCTCCAACCTCTGAAGTCCTGCATTCTCCCCCCTCCCCCCTCCTTTTATTCTTCTCTGCCACAAACAGTTCCTTTTATACACTGCTGACCTGTTCTTCTGCATCGCTACGAACTTGCAATACCGTCATTTCCATTGTTACCCCCCCCCCCCCCCCCCCCTTTACTTTTCTTTCGGCGGTATTGAGCAGTGGGATGGACGTACCATTTACAACTCCATCCAGTTCTCCCTGTCCTATACCGCTCGTTGTTTATCGTTCTTATGTTCTTCTCCCATCCATCATTCATGCTGTAAAAGTCCTTTCCTCCTGCTGAATATCGTTCATCAGTTTCATGGTATCTTCTCCTCACATCCCTTGATCTTCGTTCTCCTTTTCTTCACTCGTCCGTCACTCATCCTTCTCACGTCCCCAGTTCCCGTTCCGTCTCGCAGTTATCATTCTCACGTTGCCAATCCAGAAATGTGCACAACATGTTGAGAAAGAAAAGAAATTAAGAATGATTATAAACTCCGATTGTATCCTGTTGAATTAAGAAGCATTGTTGTCATGAGATCTTATGACACCGAGCACAGGCATCTGTAAGGCGTGTTCGGAGAACAATATATCATCGAGCCTAATTTCTGACAATCAAAAGTTAAAGACAGAAAGAGAATGATGAGACTGTATCTGTTCATCAAACAGCAAGTTCATGTTATCACATACAAGGAATTTAAAAAGCATGTGACGTCTTTCTTTTCGTTTAAAAGTATTGTTGGTATTTCGTTTGTTGTAAAAAAAAAAATGCTGGAAGATCGTTTTAAAAAGCCTGTGAGAAAAAAAAAATGTATAGTTCTAGTACATCAGGTGGGTTAAAAAAAAGTTGATGCACATTAGATAATAAGGTCGAAGGAAAGAAAAGTAGATGAGCAATATTTCATTTTCACTTCACGTAGCCCAGTCAGTTCCAAATCATGCTGCAAGATTCCAGCAAAGGGCAAGCGGTGATGTGCCAATGAGTTGCATAACATTCTGTACCGGCTTCCAGTGAGGATACGCGCGCGCGCGCGCGCGCGCGCGCGCGCGCGTGTGTGTGTGTGTGTGTGTGTGTGTGTGTGAGAGAGAGAGAGAGAGAGAGAGAGAGAGAGAGAGAGAGAGAGATGTACATCTTGCGTGCGCGCTCGCATGGTCGAATATGTATATGTGTGCCTGCGCACGCGTGTTTTGTTGTAAATGTATACGTGGGCTGGCGCGCACACGCGTGGGTGTGCGTGCGTGCGTGTGTTGATGTGTAAGCGCGGTGTGTGTGTGTGTGTGTGTGTGTGTGTGTGTGTGTGTGTGTGTGGCGTAGTTGTATAAGTATATATCAGTGCGTGTGCGCGCGCATAGTTGTATATGTTCATGAATGCGCGCGAGCGTGCGCTTCCGCTAGTGTGTGTGTGTGTGTATATATTATATATATATATATATATATATATATATATATATATATGGTGTGTGTGTTTGTGTATTGTGTGTGCATATTTGTGTGTGCGTTGTGGTGTGTGTGCGTGTGCGCGCGCGCACTCTTGCTTTTGTGTGTGCGCACGCGCGCACCCGTGTGTGTGGGCGGGGGTGCGGGGCGGGGAGGGGAGGGGGCGCATGAATCATTTTCGCGCATCCATGCAAATTGGTGTTTGTGAAGGAGCGACAGGACAAGCGGAAAAGATGGGGATGGAGAGGTGACGAGGAACGGGGTGGGGAGAGTATGTATGTAACTTTTCAAATGAAATCACTTTCTGTTGTTTTGTACTGTTTTTGAATGACTTTACCAAACATGGCTTAACCACCTGATGTTCTTGTAGATTTTTTTTGGCACAATGCTGAGAATATGGCTTAACTTGGTATTAGTCGCGGTGTTCTCTCTCTCTCCCTCCTTCCCTCCCTCCGTCTCCCCTCTCTCTCTCCTCTCTCTCTCTCTCTCTCTCTCTCTCTCTCTCTCTCTGTACTTATACCCTTTCTCTTGTGTTTACTATTCTTCTTCATTCATTCTTTAATGTTTTATGGCATAGACTTGAAGGTCATATAGCTTGCTTTCACAATTTTCTATTGTGTTATAAAAAATACATTGCTGTATTTTTCGTTAAAAGCTTACGATAACAAAAAAACTTGCAAATCTCTTCGAAAACGTGACAGTTAGTAGAATAAACCAAGATTTATCTCAGCAATTTTTTTTTTTAATCTGGAGAGTCTGAACGTGTAAGAGTCGGCAAATCCAGTCGTCGTTTCAGAATATCCATACCCGTCAAATGTGCCATTATTACTTCTGTTGTGTGTGCTTCTCCTGCTTCAGACCTATCTAAGGTACCATCAAAAGACATGCATGCGGTATGATATTCAGACGACCTTTCCATCTGGACAAGTGCAAATCTAAGACGATGAAGGTGATTAATCACGCACAAAATATTTATCAACCGAAGATAGGTACATCAGACATGTACATGGAATAAAATGGGTTTGCATATCCGGGAGATTAATCACTAATAACGATTTTCTGACGGGGAGAATCCGACATCATTGCTACAGCATCATGTCTTAGATGACAAAGCTTTACAAGATTCACCAGACGAAGTTTTGGGATAGTCACCTGACTAGTTAAGACACTGGCAGTTTCATACTGAGAAATTGACAGTGACAGCAAGGAAAAGGTCAACATTTGTTTTTTAACATCAATTGATATTTAACCATGGGATCAAGATACAAACAACAACAATAAACTTCCGTTACCACAGTCACCAGCCTCGTCATATCAAATTTATTTTATGAACTAGAAGTTTATTTATCAGCCCTGCACAGCTTGTTGAATAAATACAATCTCTGGACAGTAGACCTATCGAATTAGCTCTTGGCAATCCGGTACATACAAATACATTGAATTCATACCATGAGGCTGGCTTACCTTGCTGTCTCTTTCAGAATAAAGTAAGTTGTCAATAGCTAATCGTTTTTATTCGAAGTCTTTTTGTCTTGAATTTAGAAACTAAGTATTCTCAGACTCTGACAACGAATATCTGAAAAGAGCCTGACACACACTGTAATCCAGCCAGTTAGAAATTATACAAATAAACTTTGCAAAACATGCGATTTTGTTCTTTTATCTGTGTTTTCGGGCCCAACAGTGCCTGTCATGCCTCACTGAGAACCGACAGTTCAAATTTGATAATGATCATGTTGTACGGGCAACAGGTGAAAACACTAACATTTTATCATCTGAGAAAGATGATAACGTAAACATTTTATTTTTTGAGACTCAAGAATACATAAAAGCCGTGTATCCAGATCATTTGATAAAATAACAGATGGCTCAATCCTAGAATCTCGCACACATTCTGAATTTTTAAATCATTTAAAAATACAAGAATGATTTTGTCTTGGTGTCACTAATATCCGACTTCTTTTCCCCAGGTCCATGTGAAGTCATTGGGGCATCGAACTCAAGAACTGTTCACCAGATTCCTCCAATTCTAATCTGTTATGCTTCGAGGCCTTAGGTTCTACAGACGGTTTCACAGTCCATTCTGCAACGTTCTCAGTCCTTTTTTTGTGTGACCTCCTTGGTCTCGCTCCTTCAACACCTTCCTGGATGATTATTTTAGCGGGGTCGTTGGATCTTCATGACAATGCCAGTGTCGTTTCCTTGCTTTGCTGGCGTTGGCAAATGGCGAGAGGTGTTGTTTGATGGTCTGGCGCACTTGTTCAGTGGTGGTATCATCAGTGTGTCTGATGTATAGAACCTTGCAACGACATCTCATTTTCATGACTGGGTTCTTTCTTTTAGGTCTATGTTCGCGTCTGTATATAGGCATATATATAGTGCGCCAGATTTTGTTGCAGATGGCAGTATATATACATATATGTATATATATATATATATATATATATATATATATATATATATATATATATTCAATTATAAACAAAGCTTGCTCTTATGTCTTAGATTGAAGAAATCTATCTCAATCTAAGACATAAGAGCAAGCTTTGTTTATAATTGAATATTTCTTGCAGTCATTGCAACACCAAGCTGCTCTGTAAGTTGCTGGAATGATGCGGTATTTATCCTTGGAATTATTATTAGTTTATTTATATATATATATATTATTGTGTGTGTGTGTGTCAGTTACTGCCTTTTCCGCCATATTCAAATGTTCTGCAGGGATGTTGTTAAAGCTTGCAGCCTTGCCATGTTTCAGCGACTTTCCTGCTATTATGACTTCGTCGACAGACTGTTGGAAAATCACCTTATTTGATGAATTCTGATTTGTTCGCATATTTAGATCTCTTTTGCTCTTTTTTTTTTTTTTTTTTTTTTTTTTTCAAAGAGCTCACAGCAAAGTTCCTCTTTATTCTAATGATGTTTTCTTTCTGTGTGAGACGGTTAGCGTCTTTGTCCTGAGTGGTGCTGACTCTAGTTTGCGTTGGTCAGTTTTCCACAGATCTAAAGGCTGTCTTGTGTCGTCGTTATCCAGGTGTTTCTCGAAGTTGTCACGCTTTTATTTTCATCCCGTCCAACATTCACCGTTAGTATGCTCTTCTGTCCTCATTCCGTCTGTCATTCATTTTCATCACGATTCCACTCATTCCTCCCCATCATTTTTCACACTTGCGTTCTTCTTTTCTGTCCCGTCTGTCATTCAGTCACCACGTTCTCCTATTCTCATTCCGTCTGTCATTCACAGTCACCACGTTCTCCTATTCTCATTCCGTCTGTCATTCACAATCATCACGTTCTCCAGTTCTCATTCCGTCTGTCATTCAGTCACCACGTTCTCCTATTCTCATTCCGTCTGTCATTCACAATCATCACGTTCTCCTATTCTCATTCCGTCTGTCAATCACAATCATCACGTTCTCCTATTCTCATTCCGTCTGCCATTCACAATCACCACGTTCTCCTATTCTCATTCCGTCTGCCATTCACAATCACCACGTTCTCCTATTCTCATTCCGTCTGCCATTCACAATCACCACCTTCTTCTATTCTCATTCCGTCTGCCATTCACAATCGTCACGTTCTCCTATTCTCATTCCGTCTGCCATTCACAATCATCATGTTCTCCTATTCTCATTCCGTCTGTCATTCACAGTCACCACGTTCTCCTATTCTCATTCCGTCTGTCATTCAGTCACCACGTTCTCCTATTCTCATTCCGTCTGTCATTCACAGTCACAACGTTCTCCTATTCTCATTCCGTCTGCCATTCACAATCATCACGTTCTCCTATTCTCATTCCGTCTGCCATTCACAGTCACCACGTTCTCCAGTTCGCATTCCGTCTGCCATTCACAGTCACTACGTTCTCCTATTCTCATTCCGTCTGCCATTCACAGTCACCACGTTCTCCAGTTCTCATTCCGTCTGCCATTCACAGTCACCACGTTCTCCAGTTCTCATTCTGTCTGCCATTCACAGTCACCACGTTCTCCAGTTCTCATTCCGTCTGTCATTCACAGTCATCACGTTCTCCTATTCTCATTCCGTCTGTCATTCACAGTCACCACGTTCTCCTATTCTCATTCCGTCTACCATTCACAATCATCACGTTCTCCTATTCTCATTCCGTCTGCCATTCACAATCATCACGTTCTCCTATTCTCATTCCGTCTGCCATTCACAATCATCACGTTCTCCCATTCTCATACCGTCTGCCATTCACAGTCACCACGTTCTCCAGTTCTCTATTCTGTCTGCCATTCACAGTCACCACGTTCTCCAGTTCTCATTCGTCTGCCATTCACAATCACCACGTTCTCACAGTTCTCTATTCTTCTGCTTCATTCACAGTCTCCTCACGTACATTCCTATTCTCATTCCGTCTGTCATTCACAGTCACCACGTTCTCCTATTCTCATTCCGTCTGCCATTCACAATCATCACGTTCTCCAGTTCTCATTCCGTCTGCCATTGACAGTCACCACGTTCTTCAGTTCTCTATTCTGTCTGCCATTCACAGTCACCACGTTCTCCTATTCTCATTCCGTCTGCCATTCACAATCATCACGTTCTCCTATTCTCATTCCGTCTGCCATTCACAATCACCACGTTCTCCTATTCTCATTCCGTCTGTCATTTACAATCACCACGTTCTCCTGTTCTCTATTCTGTCTGCCATTCACAATCACCACGTTCTCCTGTTCTCATTCCGTCCGTCATTTGTCATGCTTAAAGTTCTGCCGTTAACCATTTATCATTCTCGAGTTCTCTCCATCAGTCATCAGTCTCACGATCTTTTCTTTTAATCCCAGGCCCATCATTCATTTATCGTTCTGGCGTTCTCTTCTCCCCCCTCCGGTCCATCATGGATTCTTCTCCAGTCGTCATCATCTCCTCTCGACCGTCATTGTTCATTATACCACATTCTCCTCTTTTTCTCCAGTCTACCGTTCATCGGTTTTGCGTTTTGCACATTCGTTCCTGTCTATCATTATCCTCCTCACGTTCTGCTCATGCCGTCTCGTTTATCATTCATCATTCTGGAGGTGTCTTCCTCTCCCTCTCGTTCCTCCTCCTCCTCCTTCTTCTCTCTCTCTTTTTCTCTCGCTCACTCTGTCTCGAGAGAGATTGAGAGGGAGAGAGGAGAGAGAGAGGCGAACCCAAGGACAAAGACAGAGATACGCATGGCTAAAAGAAAAAAAAATAGAGAGAAACAAATGGTGGAAAAATATATTTATTTCACGTGTTAATTTACTTTTTTTTTTTTTAATTCATCTGTTTCTGTTTTCATTTCATTTTCTATGATTTTATGTCTTTTCCTAGTTTACTTTACTTAAAGTTTTTTTTTTTTCTTGTTATCAGTTATGACATCGATTTTCGATTTCCCTGTGTGTGAGTGTGCCGCGCGTGCGTGCGTGCGTGCGTGTATGTGTGATGCTGTTACTGAAGATTACATTAACAATAATGTCATAAGCATTTACACGCGCGCGCGCGCACACACACACACACACACGCACACACACACATACACACACACACACACACACACACACACACACATAGGCACGTACGAACGCAATTACAAACGCATACATGCTCGCGCACGCGCTCGTATACACACACGCGCTCACGCTTGCGCGCAGGCAGGCAGGTACACATACACACGCGCGCGCGCGCATGTGCACGCACGAACGCAATCACAAACACATACATGCTCACGCACGCACTCATATACACAAGCGCGTTCGAGCTAGCGCTGGCGCGCAGGCCGACAGACACGCACACAGACACACACACACACACACACACACACACACACACACACACACACACACACACACACACACACCGGAAACACGCACACGCATTCTCTCTCTCTCTCTCTCTCTCTCTCTCTCTCTCGCTCGCTCGCTCGTTCTATCATTAAAGCCAATAATGAACACTTCCCTACATCCCACTTTCTAATACAACTAGAGAGAGAGAGAGAATCATTCGTTCCTTCCTTCATCTGTTATTTGGTGTATCTAGTTTGGTAGCTACATAGTAAGCAGTTAATCTATTATTTGATAACCGTATGTATTCCTCTACTTATTTATTCTTTTATTTACCTCTAAGCAATGTTTTGCGACGTGTATACCTTATCATGTAGTAATCACAGGATTACCCATGGAAAGGTTTAGGTTTTCTGCTTTTACATCTACAGTTTAAATGTGTTACATTGAAATTAATGGCACTTAGTTTGCAAAAACAGGTTCATTTTTCTTTTCTCTCCCCACCCCCCTCCGGGGGTTGCAACCTTGCCGTGGTCGGAGGGCTTGCGTGGTCCTGTGATCCCTTAGGCTTTGCTGGCGGGGGCATCAATACTTGACGATAGGCTGGTTTTCTTTACAATGCTTCTAGGCCTGAAAAGTCAGGATGCTATATGGCCTAAGCACAACGTGGTAAGGAGTTGATGCCCCTGGTAGGGCTCCCATGTCAGATAGGCTAAGGGTGAGGATCCTGACTAATAATAACCCGCCTTTCTCCTTTTCTTGTGTTCTGCCTTTCTTATTTGGCTCTTTTCTATCTTCGTCTCCCCTTCAAGTCTTCTTTTCCACACTCTTTTTCTCTCTGTGGTCTTCTTAAGATCCACCGCGTTTGCCGTGCGGTGCGACCTGTGACGGAGGGGAATGAGATCCTGGTGATTGAGAGGGCCAGCGCCCTCAACACATCACTTTGGCTCGGACCTCTCCTAGACAGGGGGTACACTCTGGCCCGGGTGTATCAATCGGCTTCCCCTTCATGGGACTGGGTCAAAACAGGCAGTTCTCCGGCTGGCCAAGGTAACCCCTGCAGTGCTCAGCTCTCTGTTCCCGGGAGTTGGGCATGATCAGGGGGGATAGGGTTGGTAGGTTTCTGTCTGTTGTATATCTCTCCTGAAACCTGGAAGGGGTCAAGACAATGATTTCTTGGCCCTGGCACCTTAGTTGGACTCCATGGTGGGTGGGTAAGGGAGAGATGAAATTTTACTCTAATAAATATGGCTTCTTCACCAAACAACCATCCCCCCCAAAAAAAAGGAAAGTGAATCTAATTTCACGAAGAATGTCGCAGGAGTCTGATGCAGACTCAGATTCCGATGTAGAAACGAGGAAGATGTCAGGATTCTGGTCCTCTTGGCTAGTAATGGAAAGCAAGGAGCAGGACAAACCAATTTCTGCACTAAGCCCGTTTGCAATACAGAAGGGCTTCCAAGGTATTGCAGGAGACCCACAGTCCATTAAACGACTCCGAAATGGCACGTTTCTTATTCAATGCAAGACTAAGAAACAGTCAGAGCAGCTGCTGAAAGCTACAAAGCTGGTAGACAGAGAAATCCGGGTGACTCCCCATAAACAGCTGAATTCCTCCAAGGGAGTGATTCGATGCCCAGATCTTAAAGGTGTCTCAGAGGCAGAGATCAAGGCGGAACTTGCATCCCAGGGTGTGACAGAGGTGCATAGGGTGACAGTTAAAAAAGGTGCAGAAAGAGTGGCCACCAACACCCTCTTTCTGACATTCTGCAACCCTTTGTTGCCTCAGGTCATTAAAGTAGGGTACTTAAATGTCCGTGTCCCCGTTGAGGTGTTTCAAATGCCAGAGGTTTCGACATGTCAGAGACCGCTGTTCTGGGCAGGAGGTGTGTGGTGTTTGTTGCAAGGCAACCCATGATGGGCCGTGTAAAGACCCGGCTCATTGTGCGAACTGCGGTGGCGACCACTCCTCTTCCCGCAACTGCCCTGTCTGGATTCAGGAGTCCACCATCCAAAGGGTGAAAACTGAGAAGAAGATCTCATTTTTTGAGGCACGTAAGCAGGTTGTTGGCAGACGCCAACAGCAGCGTCTTATGCTTCGGCAATAAAGAAAGTATCGAGCCGTTCAGTCTGCTGCCAGACTGATGAATTTTTCTCCAAGACATTGCAAGGAAGACCATTAAGCTCTGGTGGAAGCAAGTCCACCACCTCCCAACCCAAAGTGGGTGCCCCTGGTGGAGGCAAAAAATCCGCCACCCCTCAGACTGCCCAGCAGTCTACTCCATCTGCTGCTGGGCAGATGAAAAAGCCAACCCTCCCGCCTCGAACTTCCTCGAGCAGTGCTCGTGCAGGCAAGGGAGTTCAACCAAGTGTGGAGATGGTGGAGATGAAGAAACCTCCACCATCTCCAAAATCCAGACCTTCTTCACCTGTGGGCAAGTCTGCCAGCAGGTCTGAAGACCAACATAGTCCAGTGAAACTAAACAATAAATTCGCTCCGTTGGGTGCAGACGATGATGAGGAGATGACCTGATTTCTCTCCTATTCGTCCTCTGCACCATGGATAGTAAACTAATCCATTGGAATATCCGTGGCCTAAATTCAAACTTTGAGGAGCTGCAGCTTCTGTGTCAAACTATGAAACCTTCCGTCGTGGCTCTTCAGGAAACTAAAATTCAAAGCCAGAAGACCTTCACTCTTTCTGGCTTTAATATTCTTTCAAAACCTGCACAACCATCCACATTGGGACTGTCAGGCGGTGTTGCCCTTCTTTTACATAAGAAAAAGAAACACCCGAAGGTGCTGGGAGGACCCAGAGAAGCACTGTCCTCATCTGCCTTTAGAGCGTCCTGTACCACCCTTGGAGGCTGCGCTGTGTTGACGATGGGTACAGGCACGCGCAGGACACTCCATTAAGATATCAAGGACATAACTGCTGCTGAACAGAGTAATCAGACTACAGGATGAGCTCATAACAGCCTTAAAGTAGCATCCCCATGGTGTACCAGCCCGTATTCATGACTGCAGAGCCACCGGCGAAACACCACCCTCCAGCTGCCGAGCACACCCCATAGACCCAACCACCCCTGCCCACGGACAGATGAAGACAGTGCCACTCCAGACACAGCCAAGCTTTCGCCATACGGTCTTATGTGCCCTCAGAGAAGAATCCAAAGTTGTAGTCTTTCCCACTGTCAACAGGACTTTCCTGTGGTCAGTGGTCTTTCCTCACCGTCACTGGACCTTTCTCCAGGGTCAGCCTAGTTAAGGCAAAGAATGAAAAAAACACCCGAAGGTGCTGGGGAGGACCAGAGAAGCACTGTCCTCATCTGCCTTTAGAGCAGTCCTGTACCACCCTTGGAGGCCTGCGCTGTGTTGACGATGGGTACAGGCACGCGCAGGACACTCCATTAAGATATCAAGGGACATAACTGCTGCTGAACAGAGGTAAATCAGACTACAGGATGAAGCTCATAACAGCCTTAAAGTAGCATCCCCATGGGTGTACCAGCCCGTATTTCATGACTGCAGAGCCCACCGGCGAAAAACACCACCCTCCAGCTGACCGAGCACACCCCATAGACCCAACCACCCCGCTGTTTAGTCCTGTCGCTCTGACTACCTCCCATCAGGCTGTAGCTGCGAGAGTCACTCTCCACAAGACTGTTACAATCTGCTCACTTTATCTGCCACCTTTTGCCCCGGTTTGTCGTCAGGACCTAGTCAGTCTGATCAGAGAACTTCCTCGACCTTTTTTGCTCTTGGGTGACTTTAATGGTCACAATCCTCTTTGGGGTAGTGTCAGTTCGTCATCCAGAGGTCTGCTTCTTGAGGATGTCCTGTCTGACTTTGATTTGTGTTGTCTGAACGATGGAGCTCCAACTTATCTCCACTCCTCCACAGGTTCACTTTCGTGTTTAGATTTGTCGATTTGTGACCCCTCGCTGGTAGAGAAAGATAAAATGTCTCTTCTCGATCAGCAATCTTATTTCGCCCGCAAACCCCACTTTTCACATAATCAAATTTTCTCAACCAAAAAAAATAGCTAAAAATCTACAAAATTAAACAAATCTAATTGCGTGAAAAGGGGGGTTTGCGGGCAAAATAATTTTCCTGCTCTAGAACCGCACATTTTATCTTTCTCTCTGATTAACTAACAGGCACTGTGTTTGGTGGGACAACTTGCAACTCTTCGCGAACAAACGATCTTTTAGGGACGGGCTTTTTAGACGTAGTGGCGCCGCTAGAAGAAAGAGTCTCTCTTAAATAATACACAGGAGGGGCTGTTTTCATAATTCTTTCAACTTCATATACATCTACGCTCCATATAGGGTCTGTGGCTCTAATTCTAACATCACCCTCTGCCTCTCCAGGCGCATACAAGTATCTTACTTTTAGTCCGAACGGCAAGAGTTTTTGATTACTTTGGATGTCTTCAGTAATACTTATTTTTTTTTAATTTGATCGCGTTCACTGGCTTAAGACCCGTTGCTTTAAATTCTTCATTGTTCATGGCGCGTAAGACTGCTGGCAATCTTCTGACCCATTCTGTGTTGCGTGTTTTGTCCATAAGGTCTCTGTGGTATTGATAGGTAAACAGACGCTCAGCTAGATTCTTATTAAAGTTTTCTACTAGGGCTTGGGAGCGATGGTTGCCTGGGATCCCTCTCTTAACTGTAACCCGATGTCTTAAAAACAGTTGGTTTACGGCTCCTTTAAACTCTTTCCCATCATCAACCTGGATCAACCTAGGATACTTTAATGGACCTCGCATGTATATTTGCTGTAAAGCCACAGCCACAGCAGTTGAGCTTTTATCTGTTAAAGGCTCAGCATCTTTATATCTTGAAGCCATGTCAACAACAGTCAGAGCATACTTAAACTTTTTTCTTCTAACTTTGTCATGTGGAAGATACAACAAGTCCATCTGGTGGGTGTCATTAGGAACTGAGTTAACAAATCGTGGCCTTATTATTCTTTTTGGGGCAGGCAGATATATTTGCCAGATCGCTTGTTTTGAAAGCCAGTCTTTCGCTTCTGATTCAGGCACCCTAGCAGCTTTACTCAGTTTATCAATAGCGGCCTTTCCTTTCCAATACCCTCCAGGAGAATAATATATTTTGTACTTTGTATCGTCCATAAGAAGGGGCTGTTTTTATTACATTTTTAACAATGTTTTTAGATTGAATATGCAAGAAGAAAGATTGCTCCCATAGCGCCTATAATAAAGCCTATTTCTACCATTTTCTGATCCTCAGATGGTTCATAAAAGTCAGACAGTTCTGGCGGCGGCGATGTTAGAAACTTCTTTCCTGTCACTAAGTAATATTCATTCATTGCTTCATCAACGTCTGTAAATGTGTGCTCTGCATGTCCCTGCTCTCTTAACTTTATTATAAAAAGTCTAAGTGAGCAATTCTCCTTTTCTCGTAAGCGTCTCTTGCCTTAGCTAAATCTTCCATTGCCTTGTTATGGCGTTCTCTCTCTTCATCAGACCGCAATTTACTAAACATATAATTGCTGCCAGAGAAAGCCAATGCATTAACAATAGCCCCGCCCACCATCAGAACTATTCCAGACATCTTTTTTATAAATGAATGAATCTTTTTTTTTATAAATCTTTTTTATAAATCAATCTTTTTTACAAATCAATCTTTCTATGCATTGATGTTTTCTGGGATAATTCCCTGTGTAACAAGAAAGTCTTTTGAGGCAATCCCTGCAGTTATTACAGCTATAACCTTAACAACATCCTCAATGTCTAACCTTCCTAGATCAGCCGGCCTCATTTTAAACATGTTTTTTGCTAACATGCTATATCCTATACTAAGACCACCAATTACAGCAGAGTGGTAAATCGTATTAATAATCTTTTTTTCGCTCATGTTTTTTATTAACTAAAAAAATAATTAAAATAATCATAATATGAAAGACTGTCTATGTGCTTTTTAATCAGATAATCTTTTGTTGCCAGAGCTAAAAATAAGGTTGTAACTAGTTTCGGCGAATCTTCTATCTTTCCCATGTTGGGCGGTTTTATTCTTAACAAACATTTTGCTAGGGTTGAATAAACTATAACACCGACAATGGACATTGCATAATTAACCAACGTTAAACTCATGGTTTTATTATTTTTATTGTTTTTAAAAAGAGTTTAAAAATGGATTGCGACGAGCTATTAAAGTGTGAGGAGGCAGCAGACCTCTGTCATAAAGAAAGATTATACTCTCTGGCTGCGTGCGGGAAAACCAGGCAGTATTTAGGCGTTGAACTAAGTATCGAACAGATTCAGCAATTGTCTACATCAGACGTTGAGAAGTATTACGCCAGGTACGAAGCACAGCTAGGATCAAAAATGGTTAGATCGGTGGGGCAGACAATGATTAGTTTATATGCTAAGTTAATAGGCAAGATAGCGCCGATTGATTCAGAAGAAGATTTAAAATATGACTTAACACAAGATCCGGTTTTAACCAAGTCCCTAGAATCTCTTGCATGTGACATGTATTATAGATTTGGGACGTTGTTATGTCCATTCATCATGGGATTAATTACTTTTAATCATATTAATTTTAATCAGACTAAAAAAAATGAGCGAGCAGGAGAAGAATGTCCCACAGGAGCAGAATGCCCCACAAGTGAATTCTCCACAAGTGAATTTACAGGCGAGTGCCCCACAAGTGAATCCACAACTGAGTGTCCCGCAAGTGAGTGTCCCGCAGGTGAGTAGTGTTACTAAGTCTAAAAATCCTGGACGTGTTGAGGCCGGTCGTAAACTAGCTGAATACAACAGACTGCAAAAAGCAAACCAAGCAGCAAAACAAAAATTATTAGATAGTAATACAACATCAGCACCAGCACCGCCGCCGCCGCCAACAACACAATCAAACTATAAGATGTATTATTATGTACTGGGGAGTATTGTTGTTGGTGGAGGGCTTTTAGCATACAAGCGCCTAAAGCCATACTTAGCAGCAAAGTCACAAACCCCCACAAAAACAGTAAAAGAACCAGCTTCTGCAAAAAAAGTACAACCTCCTGCTGTAGACCCATTTTTAATAAATTAGTTTTTTAATGTGTTGTTAAGTACTGGTTAAGTACAAGCTAAGTACTGGTTAAGTCAGTTATAACAAGTTAAGTGTAAGTAAAGCGCAAGTTAAGTGCAAGTTAAGTGCAAGTCATGTTAAGTACTAGTTAAGTTCTTAAGTAAAGATCTTAAGTACTAGTTAAGTACTAGTTAAGTACTTAAGTACTAGTTAAAATCTTAATTTAAGTCGGCCAAGTCGATTCTCCAGTGGTCTATAGCGTATGAAAACTCGGGGTTAACGGAAGTTCGCTTGCTATTGGTAGAGTCTAGCGACTTCTTATTAACAGCGGTTGTGTTTACTTGATGAAGAGTAGAGCGCAGATTAACATTTGTGTGATAAAATACTTTGCGTTCAAAGAGAGCCTGCTTGTAGTCGTCGTGACTTTTTTTTTTTTGACAACTTCTTTACCTATGCCCTTAGCTTTCTTCATTACAGAAGTCTGGGTAGCAATACTATACATCTTTGCCTGTAAGCCAACATATTCTTGTATAATTGTCCCATTAAGTTCATCCTTCATCTTTCCAATCACTTTCTTGTTCACGGTTGAATGTAAAGGCGAATCTTTTGGATAGTCGCATGTGTCGTACCACCCATCAGCTCCTTTAGCCACTTCTATTTCCATGTCTTTGTAAGTCTTCAGTTGGGATGTCTAGAATAAAACTATCAGTGTCTGTGTAAAGGACATTTGATTCTGGGTACAGCGGTTTAAAGTAGTCGTATAGAAATTCAAGCATTAATAACTTTGACAACTCTAGCACGGCAAACCCGATAAACACCGGCTTGTCCAACTTCACATTCTGTTTCTTCATCATAATACCAACCAGGTTGTCGCTAAACCGTCTAAAGTCTTGGTAGTTAGGTTTAGAGGTCAGCTTAATTGCTTGTTTTTCTTTTGTAACTAATCTTACATCTTTACGATTGTGTACGTTCTCCATGGTTTTGCCAAAACAGCTGTTGTTCATCAACTTAAAGAAGTCTTTTTCTGAAGCGTCAGTGGCCGCAGTCCTAAGGTCGGTGTTCTTCATGATGTATGGTCTCATGAAAGGCTCTTGGTCAAAAGTAATTATTCTGTGAACGGCGGTAAATTTCAACCCGTGCCTTAAGTAAAACTGTAACAGCCTGTAATGACAGACATATTTAGTCTTGTGTCGAAGATTAGGCACGAGTTTGGGCGGTTCTGTGGGCCTCATCTTTAATCTTTCTGCGGCTAAGGGGAAATCGGTATGAAGGTCGTGCAATTCTTTAGGATAATCTAAGTCTACTTCTAAGATTAATCCTATTGGATTATCGGGTGTAAGATCTGACAATAGTCCTACCACCCGATCAACCTCATGAGGCCCGTTTATCATTTTAAAGTTTCTTAATGGCAGTGCCTGGCTCATGGCCCACCCATACAGATTGTTGGCATCTAAGTACATTAGATAGTTGGATGGTTTAGTTGGATCATAATCGTCTAAGTACTTGTTGTTGGCTCTGCGGTAAGGATGACAGGCCATACTAATGCCTCCCCTCAGCCCATCTTCAATCATCTGGAGTGTATCCAGATCCGATATTAAGTCAATCTCGACGTTTGTAGACTTCAAGAATGCATCCCAAGAAAGGCCCGGGGAAGAGATGTACTGTGACGAATCCAGACCGTAGTGTTTCATGCATGCGGATCTGTAATTCTGAAAGACGTCAGCTAATAAACACACGTCGGCCAATAAATATTGATCGTGATAGTCGCCCATCGTCTTGCAGTGTAATTCTGTCCAGGCTTTCTGGGCGTATTCATAGTCGGCGTCAGATATGCCTCCGCCTCTAAGACGGCTGTAAAAGTCTTCCTTTGCTGGCAGCGCTGGCTCATCAAACCTCTCCCACGAGTCCATGTATTCATAGGGATAGACGCCTTTACGGACTAAAGATGGGTCGAAATATTGTTTGGTGATTGGATAGTCTTGCAGAGATCCCGCCAATTTGTCTAAGCTCCCCATCAGATGCTGGGCAGAGTCATAGAAGGATAAACAGTCTACAGTAAAGGTCATGTACTTTTCTGATGACTGTGCAATACAGCTAACCCTCTTACAATCAGAAGTTATTGCTTGCATAATAAAGTGCGAATCATAGCCCCGTAAGTTATGAAAGAAGATTGGCAGTTTCCATGTCTTGGGATCAACCTTAAGTTGAAGATTACAGCTATTATGCGCTGCCCCTCTGAATTTGCCAGTAATGTGATCATGGTCCCTTACAGCATCGCCTGATAATTCTCTGTTGCATATCCAGCAGTGGGTAGCTGATTTGTAGCGCCTTCGGTCTTCGGGAGTCATCTTAATGCCTGAAAGGTTCAGCTGATTAGAGAATTGATTGCGAAGGTGCTTCATCTGCTCCAAAAATCGGCCAGCTGCGTCGGGGCCTCTGTAAATCTCTGGTTGTGTGTGTCCACTATCTGACCTAACAACGACAAAAGCATAAGAACATATCTGATGGTGGGTTAATAAGGTGGTTTTTTGTTCTTGTTGAGGGCCGTAGTACTGTGGCAAGATCGCCTCAAAGTCAGCATAGACTACGTATGGCCTCATCTGCAGTTTGTATACATTCTTAAAACTAACTTTAGACCCGGGCGGGGGCGTAAGAAGTTCGGTTTTAAGGTCTACAATACTTTTACAATGTTTCTTATGTTCAGCAGCTGCCTCTATAGATGGAATTCTGACCAAACATCTTCTACAAAGCTCTTGTTTAGCTGTATTGTTTGTAGTATAGGCCATAAGTCTGCTAATCGATCTGATTAATACATAATGGCTCTTGGAACCGTCTGTAAACAGAATCAAGTCTACATGGTTCTCCAGTGATTCGCCTAAAGTGGGAGCATTGGGAGAGATCCTTAGAGGGACTAGATTGTCTGCTACAGACCATGTGTATACGCTCACGGTTATTGGTTTGTTTTGCTCTTCAAACTGAGATATACTTTCTACGCTCACTGGAAAGGCTATGTTATTTAAGTTCAGGCTATCTTTATACTGCCCATAATTAGATACTCTGTTTGCATTATTTTTAACTGGGTGTAAGTGCGCCAAAACACACCACATGAAACACATATTGTCAGAATTTTGTATGTTTAAGACTGCTCGTTTAAGAACTAACTCTCTGGGGAGAGGGATGTAAGAATTGCCGACTATAGGATAGAACTTTGCTTGTCTTAATTTGATTTCAATGACTGTTCCTTTTGACCAGCCAGAGCCGCACAATTTCGCTTTTTCAATCGCATGATTAAACTGTGTGAGCATGTAATCAGCCCAGTCAGAATTAAAGTCGCGATAACTCATTATTTCTCTCTGTCTAGTTGAAACCCAGACTAGTATACTACTATCATCGAGGGTTATATATTCAATCTTAATGGCCAACAACACTTTCACTGGCGGGTCAATTTGAAGAGACTCTGGGATTTTAGAAATGGCATGTGTTACGCTTTCGTGAATGTTTATAGGGTTAATAATGTCCATGTTTAGTACTCTGTTCATATTGCCCGACGGTTTGGCATCCATCGCTTTTGTGATCGTCATTTTTAAGATCAAATAAATAGGTAATACAAAAAAATAAATACTAAAATTTAGCTAATATTTACTAATTTGAGGTAATACAAAAAAAATAAATACTAAAATTTAGTTAAATTGAATAGCTACTCCTTCAGGGTTAGTAAAAACAGACAATTCAGCGTCATCAGGAGCCATAATATTAACTAAAATTGCAATACACTTTATAACTGGGTTGGGCCAAGAATTTGGCATTTTACTGATTAAGTCGGTTACACTTTCACGAATATCTGTGTGCTCAAAAAGATCCGCAATTAATTCGTCAAACTTGTTTCTTAACTCTTCTTCATTAGCCCCCCGCTCCTTCATTAACTCTAAGGCGCAGCATATATTTTTAAGCTCTGTAACTACTTTGGTCGTCATTTTTTAAGATCAAATATATAAGTAATACAATAATTAAATCAGGCTCGTTTTTGGGTTTGCAAGGTTCTGCTTTGCAATGTTCTTTCTGATTGCCTCAGCGTCTACCTGCTGTGAAGTAAAAGTCTTTCTCCATTTCTTTTGGAGGTCGATCTTTTGGCGTCTGTAATCATCACCGTCAGCCATGGCTCGTTTAAATTCTTCGTCTGTTACTTTTCCATCCAGTAATGTATTGCTTATAATCAGCCTTAATGAATGAAGTTTTGCTGTTGCTAGGGCTACAATGGCAGTGTGCTTTTGTAATTTGGGTGTTAGCTTCTTTAAAACAGCACTTACAATCGTGGACACGGCACCTAAACCCAAACCAACACTCCCAAAAGCTATGGATATCGGTGTCCCAACTCCAGTAGCTAAAAGAGCGACACTAGACCCAGTGCTTAAGCTGGATACAACCGATGAGCCGGTGATTATATAAGAAAGGACATTTAAAACTTTAGCATATTTCTTTCTAGTAACCCTATACTTATCCAAGTCACTTTCTATTTCTTCTTGAAGTTCAGTTATTTGCTCTAACCTAAACTTTTGAGCCTGATCATCCATTTTTTAATTAAGATTAATTTTTTAATTAAGATTAATCTTGTACATATCTTCTTATTAACCCTTCTGGCAGCACCTCATCAACAGAGTAAAACGCAATAAAATCAACATACTTAATGAAAATAAAATCGAGTACTGTTAGTTTGTCTTTGTCAACCATCACAGTAACTTTGTCAGAAGATACAGAAGTGTTTATTTCATCCCCGTTTTTAGTAATAACAATAACAAGCCTAAGAGGACCACCCAAGTTTTCAGACTTTATTTGCACGCCTCTGATTAACGTATGCTCTGGCAAACTAGGATCAGACTCCCTTGGAGTAATAAATAAGCGAAAAAGCATCGTCATTTTTCTAGGCAGTGATTCTAGTTTTGGGTTAAATTCTAAGCCGACGGTGTCGCCCCCCACTTCAGCTAAGGACTTCTTTCTCCGCAGCATATATTCAGAGCCCTGCTTAGTTATTTCAATCTGCTTTTTCTGTTGTGTTCCTGGGACTAGGCTAGCAAGAAGGCGTCCTTCATTCAAAGCTTTTCTAAAATTGTATTTCTTATCAAAGTATACATAGGGGCTTCGTAGTTCAAACTTTAAATGCCAGTTAATGTCAGGAAGCAACGCCCAGGCATTCTCTCGTTTATGAAGTTTGTATTCATGTTTGCCAAAATCGTTTGCCCTTAGATTTCTTATCTCTTCCAGGGTAGGATATTGCTGTCGTTTTTTATCTTCAATTTCTATTCGTTTGTAAACCCCATCGTCGGTGTACTCAAATCCATAAACATTTCCTGTCACTCCTATCAGATCAAAGTCAGTTGTGTCTGCTAGATCTTTTAGCTCTACTGCAGCGCATTTAGGAGCTAACTCTGCTTTTGATTCTGGCCCTCGAGACATTCTTTTTAATATAAACAATTTATTATTAAACAATCTATAATGAGCAATCTATAATAAACAATCTGTAATAAATAATCTGTAATAAACAATCTATAATAAGCAATCTATAATAAACAATTTCTTATAAACAATTTGTTATAAGCAAACGTATTGAACTGGCGGGTCAGTCCGTAAGCATAGTTTAGCGTGCTTAGATTTTTCTAGCTGCTCTTTTATTTTTTTTAGTTCATCCTTGTCCCTGATTATATAGTTTTCACTTAAACATTCTTCAAAACTGTCCTTGCCCGAATAAGATGACTGATTTTAACTGCGATCTAAAGTCTTTTAAGACAGCATTGTATTTTTGAGTTAAGAGCCAAACAGAAACTAATGCGTGTCTTCCGCTAAAGGCCAGCTTAGACAGAGTCCTTCTTTTTTTAACAATGTCTTGTTCGGCCGAACAGTCATCAATAATAAACAGCGTTTCGGTTCCCTCAAATAGCCTATAGTAATGTTCTAAACAGTCGCTTAGCTTGTCAGTAGGATCAACTAAAAATATATTCTTGTCTGTCCAAACAAACTGCCTTTCTTTGTAAGACTTGTTGTGCTTAATGGTTGTGCAGAATATAACAATGTACTCGTAATGAAATCTGTAGACTGTTTGTAACAAATCAAGTACGAAGACAGTTTTCCCACACCCAGTAATCCCACAAATAAGCGAACAGTGCGGGTCTTTGGGTAAAAAGTTCAAACTATCCATCTGTTTTAATAGGCTATTTCTTTCAGTCTATTTTCTTCAATGTTCAGCTGGGCGTCATAAACCACAAAAACGTGCATTTGTATCTGACCATTCTCCTCCTCTTCCTTATTAATCTGTATGAGTATGCCATCTGACCCTACCCTTCTTCCGCTCCCGTGCAGTCTGTTGTCATACGTTGATCTAAAATCCAGCCATAGTCCATATTTGTCTGTTAGATAATCTTCGAGTCTTACATCGTGAAGGTGAAGTTTTTTACACACATGATCGGCTATGGGGCTTGTCTGTCTGCCTCCAGCAAACAGTTTTCTTATTTCATCAAAGTGTTGGTCGGGCAAAAGTCCAGCTGAATACAACTGAAAAGGCTTGCCATCTACTGTGCAAGACAGTTGCTCAATTTTTGGGTTGTAAAACACCTCAGATTCTCTCTGAAAAGGAGCTGAGGGTTTAGTAAATAGCAAGAGAACCCCCTTTAGGGACCTTAAAGAATTGCTTATAGCTATTTCCCAGACGGTGTCTTGCTTGTTTTTAATCGCTAGACTGTGGTGTAAAACTCTTTCAAAGTAAACAACCGCCCTACTTTTATACTGATTTAAGATTATTCTAGCCAGTTCAGGGTTAGTAACAACATCAAAATTAAGAGATGTTACTGACAGTGTATCTAGCCGTTGGGTCATCTGATAGAATAACAGATCCGCTGTCATTGAATGTCAGTTCGTAAGTAAGTTTGTCTCTTAGTGCACCTTGGTAATATGGCTGATGGTTTTTAACAGTTCAAAATCTAGAGGGATGCAAAATCTGTTCTTAAATGCTCGCGCTATTGCCTGGTCTCCCTCGTCTTCCTTTGCATCTGCAGCATTAAGCCTGTGCTTAAGACCGTTTGGGCTCTGGATCCCCTGAAAGATTTTGTCTTTTCTTTCTGTTCTGGGTAGCCACAGATCAGAATAGAGATTAAAAATGTCTGCGCTACTCAGTGAGAAGACTTCTCTACCTTCCAGTTTAATTACCATATTTTTAATGATGGCCCTGCCCAGGTTAGCAACGACAGTAGCATTAGGATCCGCCGACTCAATATCTATTTTGAATGACAGCCTGGCAGTGCCTGGCATTATAACATCGTCAGGCCCGAGATCACTAAATCTTACTGTTAACATTTCATTGGGCTCAATTGTTGATGGATTATTTACAACCCGCACAGTCTGTCTTATGCCTTTTATGCCGTGGGGTTCCTTCGCTTTTCTGAATGGATCAAGGTCGCAGCCGTATGGGTTCATTTTTTATAAAACAAAAAATAATAAATACATAAATATGGCTGATGAAGATTTTGACGCGATTGAACCTATTGAAGAAGAAGATGAAGATTTTGGCGCGATTGATTCTATTGAAGAACCGGGTCCTTCATTGCAAGAAGAACTTGAAGCAGCAGCAGCAGGCCAAGGAGTAGGATTAAGCCAAATACGATTGTTAGATAGAATTGAATCGTTATATAGCCATATGGGGCGAGAGCGGCCAGAAGCACTTAAGGTTTCCAATTTTTCAACAGATAAAAATAATCATTTGTATGTAAGAACTAGTAAAGGAAACCTTGTACGGCTTACTACAAAACCAGACCCAACCCAGTTTTTAAGCAGGAGCACAATTCTTGGAGAGCTCCCTGTTGCTGACCAAAGGCAGTTAAACTTTATTGGCGATCTAAGGTCTGAGGCTGTTAGTCTTTTTTTTTTTTTCTTTTTTTTTTACACATTTCACTTTTTTTTTTCTTTTTTTTTTTTCTTTTTTTTTTTCCTTTCTCTTTTTTTTCCGCAAACGCTTTTATTTGCTTGTACAGAAATTTACAAGTGGAACACGCGAAAAGAAAAACAAAAAAAAAAAAAAAAAAAAAAAAGAAAGCAGCACTACAAAAAACAAAAATGACAGTAGATCTTATCTTGCATAAATACATTACAAAGCTGCAATAAGTTCGCAAGAAGAACAGCGATTCCTATTTAATATATACATATTACAAATAAGCACAACATTGTGTCTACACTGTCAGTGTCACACATTAAACTTACTATTTTGGAGCGTTTTCCTTTTTTTTCAAAATCAATAGAGAGAGACAGACAGACAGACAAAGAGACAGACAAAAGACAGACAGACAGACAGACAGACAGAGACAGAAAAGAAGAAAAATCACAACCCTAGATTCCTAACGTTTTCTATATAGAAGCATAGGAATCGACATCAACAGTACAAATAAATTACATATCCAGAAACGACGGTTGACTTTTAGCTGCCACGCCAGGCTTTGCTCAGGACTACATACAAATCTTAGTTTTCAATAAAAAATTCATATTTTTGCCATTTGTTTGCAAATTCAACATAGTTCAAATTCATTTTTGCAATGCATTTTTCGACTTGGTATTTGGTTTTTAAATATTTCCTGAAGACAGGAAACAGAGGAAGCACCTTTTCAAGTCTGGATTTATATACAAAGAACTTTGCAGAGATAATAATGTAATCGAGTACGATATCAGTTTTTATCCGAGAGTCGGTGCCAAACAAAACAAGTTCCTTTGATAATACAATTTCAGGTACACTAGAGCAATTGTCTTTTAAAGAATTCTGAAAGTCAGTCCAAAAATGTGTTGTCACGTCGCATGTGAAAAATAGGTGATCTATAGTTTCCTTTTCAGACTTACAAAAAGTACATTTGTTATTTTCAACGATGTTCATTTTTTCTAGAACAATATTTGTAGCCAGGATCCTGTGAATTAATCTCATCTGAAACCATTTCAGTTTAATTTCTTTTATTGTGTGTGTGCGAAGAAATATATTTTTCCAGTTCAATTCTTTACCTATTTCATTGTTCCATTTCTCACAGCATCTTGGTTGTGAGTTATCTGCATTTAAGATATCATAATAAAGTCGAGCTCCTTTCTTTGCGCTCCAGATGATACCGAGAGCCTTTTCAGTAGTAGTAGGCATATTACTAGCGAATCTGATATTCTTTGTTCGAATATATTTTCTGACAGATTGTACACAACCTAGGTATAGCATAAAGTTTGTTTGAACGGTATGCTTTTGCTTGAATTCTTCATATGTCATGAACGACCCTGCTTGGTTTATTAAATCCGCAATACGATATACACCTTTGTCTATCCAATCCTTGAAACATATACTTTTCCCGTTTATTTTAATGTTTTTATTGTAAAAAATGTTTTCAGCCAAAACATCACTAGGATCCTCAATACTTACTTTGTCACCAAAGATTTTATATGCTTGGAAAGTGTCACTCCAAAAGGCATTAGTCTCTTTTCGGCTAACTGGTAAAGCATAACCATATTTTTCAAGATCTTTTACCAAAGGATACGTTGTTTCTATCACAGACTTCCATTTATGATTACTGAATTTAAGTTTTCTGATCCATGTAAGTTTCAATGCCATTATCATGTGTTTAAGTGAAGGTATACCTAATCCTCCATTTCTAACATTTTTTACTGTTGTTTTTCGGGCTATCCTATCTTGTTTGTTATTCCATACGAATTGAAAGCATTGCTTTTGAAGCTTATCCATAAAACTGTTTGGTGGATTAGGTAACAAGATCCAAAGATATATCAATTTTGAGAGAATCAGTGATTTTAAAACGGCTACTCTGCCAACAGGTGTAATAGCTCTCTTACTCCAGGCGTTAAATAACGATGTTATCTCGAGAAATTTGTCTTTGAAGTTCAGTTCTAGGCAGTGTGATAGTTCTGGGGTGAACCATATTCCAAGGATCTTAAACTGTTTTGGATTCCAGTCTATTTTTAAGTGGGGCATATATCTAGTCTTTGATAACACTTTGCTTCCTAGCCAAACTGCCTTCGTTTTTTCAATATTCATGTACAACCCAGACACTTTTGCGAATTTGTT
Source organism: Conus canariensis (assembly GCA_033310375.1). Classification (NCBI taxonomy): domain Eukaryota; kingdom Metazoa; phylum Mollusca; class Gastropoda; order Neogastropoda; family Conidae; genus Conus; species Conus canariensis. Next base: position 20,157,555 of record CM065724.1, on the reverse strand, counting down.
TAAGGTCTCTATTGAATGTTCAAATGATATTCTGTCCCCTTCGTTTGTCAACTGTGTATCGTCTGCAAACTGAGAGAGCTTGTGTTCAGTTTGGTTAATGTGTATTCCCTTTATGTTTTTATTTTCCCTGATCATAATGGCTAATATTTCTGCGGACAATATAAATAAATAGGGAGATATGGGGTCACCTTGTCGACAACCTCTTTGTATTTCGAACCATGTTGAGCTCTGACTGTTTACTATTACAGATGACTTGATTCCCTTATGAAAGGTCGTGATCCAACGACATATATCTTTACCAAATCCAAATGATTTTAATACCTTCAACATAAATTGCCAATTCAAGGAATCAAACGCCTTTTCAAAATCAATGGAGATAAGCATGCCTGGGAGTTTTTCTGTTTTTAAGTAATGGATTAGATCATAGATTAATCTGATGTTGTCCCCTATATATCTATTTGCCATGAACCCCGTTTGATCTTCATTGATTAACTTGGGAAGAACGGATTTAATACGATTTGCTATGCAAGAAGACCCTATCTTATAGACAACATTGAGCAGAGATATTGGTCTCCAGTTTTTAATGAATTCTTTAGGTTTATCTCCTTTTGGGATACATGTAATTATTCCTTCTTTTTGTGTATTGGATAATTCCTCTTTTTGAAATGACTGGTTTAAAGCTCTGACCACAAAAACACCCAGCTGTTTCCAGAAAACTTTAAAAAAATTCCGATGTGAAACCGTCTGAACCAGGACTTTTCCCGTTCTGCATGTTTTTAAGAGCATGTCCTGCTTCCTCAAGTGTTATTTCTCCCTCAAGCGATTCTTGTTCTTCCTCTGTTAATTTTGGCATTTCCTCGATCAAGTCCGAAATCTCACATTCTTCCACTTTTCTCTCTGTGTACAGGTTTTCATAAAAAGCTTTCACTTCCATCAGGATTTCATCAGATTTGTTTACTATCCTGTCGTCTGTTACTAACTTAGACATGTATTTACTTACGAAGTGTCTCTTTTCTAGATTACAAAAATATTTAGTTACCTTTTCACCCTGGGCCACCCACCTTGCCTTTGATCTTATTAAAATTCCTTGCATTTTTTCATCTCTTAACGTGGCTAATTCTCTGCCTAAGCAATCCAATTTCAGCATGTTATCCTCAGTTTTAGTTTCTTTTTCTTCTATTTCTGCTATTTGATGTTCTAAGCTGCACTCCTTTTCTTCTCTTTGTTTCTTTTTCATTGTTGCATATGCAATCGTTTTTGCTCTGACTTTCATTAACAAGAAATCCAAGAAAACGTTGACAGGCACCGTTAGTTGTACATCAGCTTTAGACAGATTCTCTACTTGTGCTTTGTCATAAGGAGCTACAGCATATTCTTGAGTAACGTTACCAATTATATCATTAATTTCTTCTAAAAATTGACGATCTCGGAGTAGAGAATTGTTAAATTTCCAATATGTATTATGGATGGTTTGTTTACCAAATTCTAACTTTAAACTAACCATGGAGTGGTCCGATCGATATCCATAGTGGATGTCAGGATCTTCTACATAAAAAATCAGGTATTCGGAAATTAAGAAAAAGTCCAATCTACTTTGTTTAAGAGGGCTTATCTTTCGCCATGTGTATCTCCTGCTATCAGGGTTATATTCTCTCCATATATCTGATAACTGCAGTTCTTCGATCATGTTCAGAACTGTATCCTGAGCTTTGGGATTGTTATTGTGTTTATAGTTATCATAATCAATAGAAGGGTCTAATACAAGGTTCCAGTCTCCAACCGCTATGATATTACGGGTTTTAAAACTTTCTATAGTACTTTTTAGGTTTACATAAAAATCTGGGTTGTCTCTATTAGGTCCGTATACATTAACAAGAAGCAGATCGAGCTCCATATATTTAAACAGGATAATTATGAAGTTACCATCTTGGTCTCTGTATATCTTTTTTATCTTAAATTCAAACGTGTTATTAAACATGACAGATACACCTCTAGAATTAGAAGTATTAGAAGAGAAAAAGCATTTATAGCCCCATTCTGATGCAACGATGTGTTCTGATTTCTTATCAAAGTGTGTGTCTTGAAGACAATAAATTGAGTGTGATTTTTGTTTCAGATACTGGAATACGTCACGCCTTTTCAGATTATTACCTAACCCTTGGCAGTTTAATGATATAATAGAAATGCTATTCATGACTAGAATTTACATTTGACAATAGTTGACAAATATCATTTACAGAGAGCAGTGGTTTGGTAGACATACCTGTTACCTTTGAACCAGACAACATTCTTTGCAAGAGGTACAACATTCCTTGCGAGATGTCGATATTGCCAATGTATGTACTGACACGGGCTGTATACATATAACATGAGAAACAAAACATGGAAAAAGTCACAAATAAAGCAATGATGGAGATAACAATAATAACAACGTTAAAAGTGTGCACAGCACCTGAAGTCTTCACTTGAACGCCGTTCGTTGCCATGAGTTTCAAGTCTTGATAATTCACATTCAAATACATACAATTTTCAATATTATGTGCAAAAAAGAACAAAAAGAAAACAAAAGACACACACACACACACACACACACACACACACACACACACACACACACACACACACACACAAGCACACACGCACGCACGCACGCGCACACACTCACTACACAAATGCCGCAAACTACGTACATAAGTAACACAACATATAAAACTAACATATCGTACTGGAAGCCCTTCCCCTTTCTCTGAACAAACATCATCAAATCCATGCTGCCTCCTCCCCCCCCCCCCCCCCCCCATCCCCATCCGTTCATCTGCAATAATTTCCTCGTCCCCAACCCACCCACCTTCCGGTCACCGACTCGCCACCCCTCCTCTCCAAAATATCCCAAACTGGCGAGAAAAAAAAAAAAAAAAAAAAAAAAAAAAGAAAAGGCGAAAATTAGACCTGCTGGAGAACAAGTCCGTGCAACAAGAGCACGTCATTCCAGTTAAAGAGTCTGCACGGACAGAATAAACCACTGCAGAAAATACTAACGACAGTGGTAGTAGTAGTATAAGTAGCAGTAGTGGTAGCAGCAGTAGTAGCAGTATCAGTTGTTGCAGCGATAGTGGTGGTGGTAGTGATAGTACTATTGCTAATAATTACAATGATAAAAATGATGGTGATCAACAAATTAATTAAAGGGAGGGAAACAGAGGGGCGGACGGAGGAGGGGTATGTGTGTGTGCGCGCGCGCGCGCGCGAGAGAGAGAGAGAGAGAGACAGACAGACAGACAGACAGACAGACAGACAGACAGACAGACAGACAGACAGACAGACAGACAGACAGACAGACAGAGGCGGGAACCAGGTAGCAGCGGCGATAGCGAATGGTTCGGGGAGAAGGGCAGATAACAGAGAATCTCCCAGATTACAATAAGGGCCCAACACCACACCCTTCTCATGGGGGGAGGGGGGGGAGGGGGAGGGGGACAAAGGGAGGCACTCTTCTTTACTATCCCAGCACCAAAATTATGATATGGAGGACCCGCAACGTGACAATTCAATAAAATACAGAATTCCCGTTTCGCAGTGGTCAACATGGGTCATTCCTGGGCTTTGACACTTCCCTCCCCCGAAGGAGACGAGAGAGACAGAGACAGAGACGGAGAGACGAACACACGAACGAAAGAAAGAAACAAGGAAAGAAAAATTCAAGACATCGGACAGTTATGGACTCATAATGGTTGTAACGTCTGCTAATTGTTTTCTATTGAGGTAGAACCCGAATAGAAATACAGTTACCTTTCCATATCTTTAACTTGGGAGTGGGGGTGGGTTGAGAATCTATCTAAACGTGTACAACTGTATCAAATATCCAGCATAGACAATGTAGGTTTCGAGAATTGAGAGTGTGAAACGGAAATCCTGCTTCAGGTCTTAAAGGGTCATGTGTCTATCGAATATGAGGAAAAGGTGACTTACAGGGCCAAGGGGAGCAGAAAAGACATGTACACATCACTAACAGCTGAACATTGACGATTACGGGGCTATTGTGTTATCGAATGATAAATCAGTCATTCTCTTATTTCAAGGTTGAAAAGCAACATCAGCAAAACCAAGCAAACAAGAACGAGGCAAAAAATCCCATCGTGCAAAAAAAAAACCATGTCGCAAGTTCTCGGGTCTGCGCCCTACACACACACACACACACACACACACACACCACACACACACACACACACACATATACATACGCACGCACGCACGCACGCACGCACGCAAGCACTTACACACGCGCACACACACACACACACACACACACACACACACTTACACACACACACACACACACACACACACACACACACACACACACACAATTGCGCGCGCACGCGCCCTCTCCCCGCAGTACTTGCACAGGCATATATACATACATCAAATCACGTGTATACATATAAACCCAAATGTACACACTTATACACGTGTATACATATAGACCCAAACGTACACACTTATTAACACACATGCGCATATGTGTGTGTACACATCACATTTTTCTACTTGGGAAGAAATAGTGGACCACAAGCGTGCTTATCAGCATCAGAAATATTTTCAACAGCGCGTGGAGCAGACTGTCTTCTTGTGACATACACTATATGGCTCATCGTTATAAAACCAAAATGTCAACATTTACTTTCTCACCAGTTTTCACACACACACACACACACACACACACACACACACACACACACACACACACACACACACACTCACTCACACACACACCTTACAATACATGTTTGTTCATGGATCAAAGTCTTAAAAGTCTGACAAGATGTCCGACAAGCGCCTGTTTTTGACTTTTGTTGCAATACTTGCACATACATATATACATACATCAATCACGTGTATACATATAGACCCAAATGTACAGACACATAAAGACGCATGCGCATACGGGTGTGTACATATCACTTTTTTTTTAACTGGGGAAGTAGTGGATCACAAGCGTGCTTATCATCATCAAAAATATTTTTCACACACACACACACACACACACACACACACACACACACACACACACACACACACACACACTCGCCCACATGCGCGCGCGCGCGCGCGCACACACACACACACACACACACACACACACACACACACACACACTCACTCACTCACCCACATGCGCACATGCACGCCCACATATACTTAATTCCCCTCTGTCAATAAACACACGCACTTACATACATACATTATTAAATTCTCGTACAAATATTTCCTTCCATACCCTTTCGCTCACTCTCATCCCCGCCCGTTCCCCCCCCCCCCACCCCCACACTCCCTCTCTTCCGCCCCCACCCCCACCACACACACAACACGCATGGAGCAGACTATCATCTTATGACCTACACTATATGGCTTATCGTTATAAAATCAAATGTCAACATTTACTTTCACACCAATTTTCAGTTACACACACACCCACACCCACAGAGACATGCTGGCGCGCGCGCGCGCGCGCGCGCGCGCAGACACACACACACACACACACACACACACGCACACACACACACAATCACTCGCCCACATGCGCACACATACACTTAATTCCCCTCTGCCCATATACACACGCACTTACATACATACATTATTACATTATTAAATTCCCGTACAAATATTTCCTTCCACACCCTCTCGCTCACTCTCATCCCTCTCCCCTCTCTCCCCCACCCCCACACTCCCTCTCCCCTATCCCCCCCCCCCCCCCCCCCACACACACACACACATACACAACACGCGCACATGCACATACTTTGAAATTACTGCATCAGCCTACTTGGAAGACGTCCTTTAGTTGTTGTTTTTCCCCCCGTTTTATTGGTCCTCTTGAGCTGTCCTTTTACTGTCACTGTTGGGATGGAGGTGGGGAGGAAGGATGTGAGTTGAAATCTTCCACACCGTCACTCACAACGTCACTGATGGGTTCATTACACGTTTCCAAAGCTGCTTCTGACAGAGCGTCGGGGAAGGTCGCTGGCACCGAGTCGAAGGTTTGATGGACTTCCCTGAACACACGATCAGGCCACTCTGTGTCCCCGTGGCCATCTTTGTCGTCACCACTGGGCTGTTCTGGCACACTGCCCAGAGCACGGCGATGAGGGGATGACGTCTCTCCCGATCCATCGGATGACCTGTCCCCATGGCGTTTGTCACCCGTCTGCTGTAGCCGGGGGCTGTGGGCCAGGAACCTGGACTGGACTGGTCTGTAACTGCTCGTTCGGCTGGCCCTGTCCGCCCGGTTGTCCTCCCGTTGTCCGCGGTGTCCAGTCGACCCCCCACTGGTTGAATGGTGGGGAGAAACTTGGCTCCGGTCAGCTGATCCACTGGATTCGAGGAGCATCCGATCAATTTTGCTTGTGTCCCCATTTTCAATCTGAATAATCTTAAGGTCCAATAATTTGCAATAAAGTTTTCCTTGGAAGGACCAAGCTGAGATGATGGCTGGATGACGTTTCACATCATACAGTCTCTGTGTGTTTAGTTTGGTTAAGTCTTCAGTCACGTAGATGTTTGATTTATCTTGTTTTAGTAGTCTCCTCCTTTTGAAAATTTCTGATTTTATTTTTCTGTTTACAAGGCGCACAATGACCGGTCTGTTTTTGCCAGCGGTGTACTTTCCCACTCGATGGGCAACACTGATATAGTTGTGCTGAAACGATGTCAGTTCTAGTTTTCTCTTAAAAAGTTCTACAACTTTCCCTTCTGTCTCTTCGGCTGTCTCTCGTCCCGAGTCTTCCGGTAGATTGATAATTTTGATATTTTCCTTTCGACTATACTGCTCAAGTGAGTTGCGCAGTTCTTTTTCCTGCTTCAGTTCTTTTTTCAGCCGGCTGACATCATCATTCAGGTCTGTGTAGCTTTTTTGAAGTGAATCTATTTTCCTCTTCAATAGATCATTTTCTTTTTTTACATCAAATAATTCAGATAGAATTTTTTCAAGTTGGAGGCTCAGTCGATCATGTTGTTTCTTGCCGTCATCCATCCCTTTTTCCATTCTGGTCAGAATAGTTGAGAGTGTTATAGTTGAGTCGCTGTTTTCCACTACGATGTCCCCTTGGTTCCCTTCCTTTTGATTTTTGCACTCCTGGCGGTCTGTGAAGCTTGTTATTTTCTGTTGTTGTTCCAGAATCCTTCTCCTTTTACTTGTTGATCGGTCCCTACTTACACTGCCCTCGACTGAAACCTGTCCTACCTGGGGACTGACAAAGGAGTCGGAGGCGCCTTCTTCACTGTGGCCTGGACTGCTGCTTGGTCTGTTGTTCCGTTTCTTTTGCTTTGGCAGAGTTTTCTTCGGTGCCATCTTCACATTGACCACAAAGAGAGAGAGAGAAAAAAACAAGCAAAACACCAAACAAACAGGAGAACGATGTTCCTTGGATAGGGCCTACTGTCCAATTTGTCTTCGGCGAAAGCTGGAGGTTACACAAAATCACTCTTCACTGAAAGGACCACTTTTTTTTCTCTTTTTTTTTTTACACAAAGTATTTATCCATTCTGAATAATCGAAGTGAGGTCTTCTTCCTTTGGGCACGAGCGACAAAAAAAAAAAAAAAAAAAAAAATCAAACAAAATACATTACAATGCACATTTTTTCTAATTTGTGAATCTATCAAGACGAACTTTTAAGTTCACTCCATTCAGTCGGAGCGCTGGCTCGGCATGTCTTGCCCCGCCGGTGAACAGGTGTCATTTCCGAGGCTGTTAGTCTTTTACAAAGCATAGTGCAAGAGTTGCCAGCGCAATCTGAAATGCAAAACATCCCTCTTCACGAATTAAGTCAAAGAGCAGATGAACTAATAGCAGAACTTGAGACGAGTCTTAATGAGGAGACCCAGTTAAAAACAATTGTCGGTTCTCAAGTGCCTAGTCAAAGAGAACGTGAGCTGAGTCCTGAAGAAGAAACGGCTTTAAAAACAATTGATGATCGCCCATTGCCTGAGCGCGAACACGAGGTTCTTAAAGCTAGAATCAAGGATCTTGAAGCTGAACTGCGTGACCTCAGGTCTACTAAGTCCGCTTTAACAACTATAAACGAAGAACTAAAAAAACAATTTGGCAAAATTTAATATACTAGAGAGAGAGATAGACGAAGAAAAAAATAAACTGGCTGATGCAGATGATAACAATTTAGAGCCGGAAGAAAAGGCTAAAATACAGGCGAAAATACAGGATTTAATGGAAGATAAAAAAAAAACAGGTTGGCGGCGTTGTATATTAACAGAGAAAAAATAGATACCCAAATAAGCAGAATCAGAGAAACACGAAAATACAGGATTTAATGGAAGATAAAAAAAAACAGGTTGGCGGCGTTGTATATTAACAGAGAAAAAATAGATACCCAAATAAGCAGAATCAGAGAAACACGAAAATACAGGATTTAATGGAAGATAAAAAAACAGGTTGGCGGCGTTGTATATTAACAGAGAAAAAATAGATACCCAAATAAGCAGAATCAGAGAAACTATAAGCAAAATAGCAAAATCACAATGCCACTCATCTAATTTTCGGCCACGTGGCCTTTTTCAAGAGAAAAAACAAAAACAATCCAACTACGTGATGTCCATCTTTGGCAACTGGTCAGAGCTTCACGTGGCCGAAAATTAGATGAGTGGCATTGTGATTTTGCTATAATGTTTTCTTCCCTTTGGAGGACTATTGCTTTTGTTTTCTATAAGCAAAATGCTTCATGAAAATACCACGCTAGCCGAAAGAATACGGATTCTGTTCAGAGAGCAGGGGATTACAATAGTTAGTATATTAACGGCCGTTGGGTTTGCTATCTCTACACTGGTTTATGCATTAACCGGCAGTGCGCCGGCGGGGCCAGTAGCGCCTCCAACACCTCAGCCTGGTAAAAGTTGGATTAGAAAACAACTGCACCATCTAGCAAACCTATTAAAGAAGTTAGCTGTCAAAGCGCTTGATGCTCTGCCTGGCATAATAGGCAGTGTTGTTAGTTGGGTTTTGTCTACAATAGGAAAAGTGGCTGGCTATATGGCTGACCATCTGTGGACGTTAGGAGTGCTGGCTGCCGGTTTAATTTTTAGTGAAATAAAGTATGGCTAATCCAGTAAAAGTTAAAAACACAACAAGGGCTGTCTTTTCGCTAGTGTGTCTGTCGGGGTGAGGTACATCAACAGGTGGACCGCTTTCTGGACTGCTTATAACTGGTGGGGGGTCGCTTTCAGGGCTGGATACTTTTTTTAAAATGGCTGGTGCGGGCCTTGTGTTTAAGCCTTGATTGTGTCCTAAGTTTTGACCGTCTCCGGCTATGAGGATTTCATTATTATAATTCTGTATCATGCCAATCTGTAGTCTAAGGTCAGAAGGCAGCATGTATAATCCATGGCCCACAACAAAGTCAACCTTTGACCTAGCATGTGAAAGAACGTTTTGGTACATTTGTATGCTGGAAGGCAAATCAACAGCAGAGTTAATAGCATCTTCTAAATCGGCTAGAAATTGTTTTCTGGCGTCAAAGCCTGTAGATTGATCCACTATGCTAGACTTGGTCTGTGCTTGCGCTCCTAATAGACACCAAACGTACGTCCATATGGAGTCATTAAGTCTTTGCACTCCTGGCATTGTTAGGCCTTCACTTTCATCTAAGATAAATGTTGCCCAAGCATTGGGGTGTTTTTGTTCTATTGATCCCAATCTAACTTGGGAGTTTGACTTAAAAGAGGTGTGGCCAGGCCAGTAGTCAAAATTATATTCTCTACGCTGGCCCCACAAATACAATGTGCCCAACCCGTGATTGCGGTCTAACTTTTGTCTAAAGTTATTTGAAGGGTTAATGTTAAATTCGTTGCAGATTCTTTCATATGCATTATTGTCCATTGAGCTGAGAAATGGATTAAACGCGTTGTCGTTGGGGAGGCGTACTTGTAGTTCAGTTAGTATGCGCCTATACTGGTAATAAACATGAAAGTTATATACTGACCTTACTAAGAGATTGGGGTGGTTTAAATGGTTTGTATATGAAACACCGCAGCCAGTGGTTGAGCAGTAAATGGCAAAATTTAACTGATTCTGGTAAAAAGCCATGGGATGAGTTGACCATGCTGATGGCACTCTATCACTCTTTATTGGAGGATTTAAATATCTAGTTAGTGGGTTTACAAGTCTGACTAGAAAGCCATATGATTCATCCACTGCGATGGTTAGGCTACTAAAGTCCAAAGATTTGGGCTCATAAACCCCCCTACGTCGTAAGTGGCACTTTCATTATATTTAAAAGGTTCCATTTTTAAATAGATTTTTTAAAAAAGGATTTAAAAAGGATGTTCCTTTATATAACCAAGCAAAACCAGCACGTGTTTTTAAAGTATTCAGTTGACAATAAAGGCGGGAAGTGTAGGGCTGCTCTTAGAGAACTTAGGTTTAAAATAAGGCGGTTTAACATATCTGAAAAGGCCCAAAATAATTGGATAGATATTTATGATGAGGGGGGCAATCGCTTAAAACGTTTAAAAATACCTGATGGTTACTACAGCTTTTGTTCTTTAAAAGAAGCATTTAACAAATTTGACATACGGTTAGAAATTAATGAGGCAAGTCTTATAATTACTATATTTTTACCAAAACATAAAGACAAAAGGGAGTACGTTTTTCCCAAGGGCCTTGCTCGAATTTTAGGCTTTTATGATAGTGGTAAAGCCTATCGTATTAATACACACGCGTATATAGAAAGCGGTCTATATGAATATGTAGGCAGTAGGCCATCCGATTTTCTAATTAATCCAATGTTGTATGTTCATTTAAGCGAATTAAAAACAAACACTAATTTGTATAATGGCCAGCCATCTACAGTTCTAAGAGCACTCCCATCAACTAAGGTGGGGTTTTGCGATTATCAGTCATATACATTTGGTGAAAACAGTCAATTTAAAGAATTAGTTGAAGGGCCTATAAATTCAGTGTGTGTAAAAATAACTAACCAAGATGGAAGGCCGGTTGTTTGTTCTGATTTGTTGGTGGTGCTTGAGATAGAAGATTAATCAGAGAGAAAGTATAGATACCTGCCGGCAGTCTTACGCGCCATGAACAATGAAGAATTTAAAGCAACGGGTCTTAAGCCAGTGAACGCGATCAAATTAAAAAAAATAAATATTACTGAAGACATCCAAAGTAATCAAAAACTCTTGCCGTTCGGACTAAAAGTAAGATACTTGTATGCGCCTGGAGAGGCAGAGGGTGATGTTAGAATTAGAGCCACAGACCCTATATGGAGCGTAGATGTATATGAAGTTGAAAGAATTATGAAAACAGCCCCTCCTGTGTATTATTTAAGAGAGACTCTTTCTTCTAGCGGCGCCACTACGTCTAAAAAGCCCGTCCCTAAAAGATCGTTTGTTCGCGAAGAGTTGCAAGTTGTCCCACCAAACACAGTGCCTGTTAGTTAATCAGAGAGAAAGATAAAATGTGCGGTTCTAGAGCAGGAAAATTATTTTGCCCGCAAACCCCCCTTTTCACGCAATTAGATTTGTTTAATTTTGTAGATTTTTAGCTATTTTTTTTGGTTGAGAAAATTTGATTATGTGAAAAGTGGGGTTTGCGGGCGAAATAAGATTGCTGATCGAGAAGAGACATTTTATCTTTCTCTCTGGTCCTGGACTATGAGTGGTCTGTCCATGACGATCTGCACGGAAGTGACCATTTCCCTGTTCTTTTACAGCCCGTATTAACTGAAACCGCCTCTGTCTCACAACATCTTAATTATAAGAAGGCCAACTGGGATCTTTTTGCCACCAATATTTCGAAAGAATTCCAGGAAATTGATTTTCTTCAGAGTCCAGACCCAGCTGAATCTCTGACTAACACTGTGATAAAGTGTGCTAAAACCTGTATTCCAATGTCTTCCAATAAACTCCAAATGCCCAAAACACCCTGGTTTAATTCTGACTGCCAACACATCTCGAACGTACGCAAACGGGCTCAGCGTCGGGTATACCAACAACCTTCAGGTCCCAACGCTCGAGCCCATCAGAAACTCCGCGCCAAATCGAGACACACTTTCAAAATCGGTAAACGTCAGTCTTGGAGAAACTTCTGCTCCGGGCTGACATCTAAAACTTCAAAGAAAAAAGTTTGGAACATCATCAGAAAAATCAAAGGGAAGAACACCAACCCCTCCATTCATCACCTGAAACTTGCCGATGCTCTGATCACTGACAAACAAGCTGTTGCCAATCTGTTGGCCTCCACCATCCAACAGAACTCCTCATCTTCAAATAAATCTGCTGCCTTTTTAAGAAACAAACAAATCAGAAATTTTCATGCAATTTCAGATCAGATAACTCTGAAGCCTACAATCTTCCTTTTTCAATCAATGAACTGAAAACAGCTTTGCAAACCTGCACTGATTCTGCCCCTGGTCTGGATGATATTCATTATCAGGTTTTGAAACATTTTCCAGAAAGCTGTCTCCAGACCCTTCTCAAAGTCTATAACCATATCTGGACCACAGGGTACTTTCCACCCTCCTGGCGGAAAGCCCTGATCATTCCAATTCCAAAGCCTGGAAAGGACCTTACCAACCCTTCCAATTATCGTCCAATAGCTCTGACTAGCTGCCTCTGTAAGCTGATGGAAAAGATGGTCAACTCCCGTCTGATTTGGAAGCTGGAAACCGATGGCCTTTTGGCCAGTGAACAGTGCGGGTTCCGGAAGTACCACTCGACAGTTGACCATTTAATCCGTCTGGAAACCACCATCCGCAACGCCTTTGTCAATAAACAGCGTGTGGTCGCTATCTTTTTCGACCTCGAAAAAGCGTATGACACCACATGGAAATCAGGAATCCTTATGGACCTGCACAAACTTGGTTTTCGTGGTCACCTGCCTCTGTTTATCCAAAACTTTCTGGCTGATCGACAGTTCCAGGTGCGTGTTGGCACCACACTCTCTGACATCCATGGGCAGGAGTTGGGTGTACCTCAGGGGAGCATCCTTTCTCCAGCCCTTTTCAGCATTAAAATTAACGATATTGTTAAATCGGTAAGCCAGGGTTCTGAGTCCTCTCTGTTCGTTGACGATTTTGCGCTGTACGCAGTTGGAGCTTCTTACGCCAGCGTACAGCGTCGACTCCAACTTTGTGTCAACAAGATCCAACAGTGGGCCGAGGAAAACGGGTTTACCTTCTCACTTACCAAAACTCAGTCAATCCATTTTCACAATTTTCGTCAATTTTTTGCTGATCCTGAAATTCATCTGGACAAGTCCATAATTCCAGCTGTCAAAGAAGCCAAATTCCTAGGAGTTATTTTCGACCAAAAACTCAACTTTCTCAGTCACATTAAAAATCTCAAAACTTCTTGCCAGAAAGCTCTGAATATTCTGCGGGTCGTAGCACACACTGACTGGGGCGCCGATAAGAAAACTTTGCTGTGTCTCTACAGAGCCCTGGTCCGTTCCAAACTGGACTATGGTTGTGCTGTGTACGGCTCTGCAAGACCCTCTTATCTGAAACTCTTGGACCCTATCCACCATCAAGGGCTTCGTCTCTTTCTTGGAGCATTCCGCACCACCCCTGTGTACAGCCTGTACGCAGAGGCAGGTGAACCCTCACTGTCCAACCGCAGGCTGAAAATGTCTCTAAATTACTATATCAGACTGTTCTCAGAACCGCAGAATCCTGCCTATGACTGTGTATTTGACCCCCAGTTTCAAAACAAATTCGAAAACAACCCTAACTGTATTCCGCCGTTTGGTGTTCGTATGCAGCCTCACGCGCAGAATGCAGGTCTAGATCTAGGAGTTGTGTCTGATTTTTCCAAGTTTCCGGATCAGCCTTCGTGGACCTTTTTCCAGAGATTCGTTTTGATCTTGCAGCTTTTCGTAAAGAGTCTACCAGCTCTCAGGCATACAAGGCATTGTATGCTGACCTCTGTTCAAAATTTCCATCCTGTCAGAAAATTTTCACTGACGGTTCCAAGTCTGAGGATGGAGTGGCCTGTGCAGCCTGTTGCCCTGGTGCTCCTTCTCAGATACTGTTAAAACATATCCCTCCAGATGCTTCTGTCTATTCTGCTGAACTTACTGCTCTGGTTTTGGCGATTGAAGATAAATTTCACAATCTAAGAAGAGGGACTTTCTGGTTCTGTCGGATTCGCTGTCAGCTTTGGAGGCCATAGCTGGCCGCAACCTTCAGCATCCAGAACTTTTACATTTCTTTGAACTTTTTAGCAAGTTGAAAGCGGATGGTTACAGTATTATTCTAGCTTGGGTTCATGGTCATGTTGGCATCGGAGGGAACAAAATGGTTGATCGTTTAGCCAAGAATGCCACAAGAGAGAAATTGTCCAACATATATATCCCCTGCTCAGATCTGAAACCCAAAATTAACGATTATGTGAGAGACCTCTGGCAGGAGGATTGGAATACACAGACGGATAACAAACTCTTTCAGATCCGTCCAAACCTTACAGAGTTCCTCCCATCTACGTCAGGTGGTCGTAAAGAAGAAACAGTTCTGTGCCGGCTGCACACCGGCCATTCGTATTTCACCCATTCGTACCTTTTAAAGAGTGAAGAAGCCCGTGGTGCATTCCATGTCATGTGCCACTCACAATGAAACATATTCTTTTAGAGTGTTGGGACTTGCACGATGTGAGACACAAACATTTACAGCGGAGTCCATGAAAATCCTGTTAAGGGATGTCCCGCCTGACGTGATCTTTGAGTTTTTGAGAGAGATTAACGTTTTTCATCTGATTTTTATAAACGAATGTTCTGGTGCGTTTCTAGATGTCTTTTAAAGAGATGTGTGAAAGGTGTTTTTTTTTTTTTTTAAATGACTTGTGAGTTGATTTTAACGTGGTGACAGCCCTGATGTGGCCCCTTGCGGTCGGCTGGGCTATAAGCAACATTATCTTATCTTATCTTATCTCCCCCCCCCCCCCCCCCTCAAATCCCCGCCCATCCTCCGCTATGTTTTCAGACGAGTCTGTTTTACAGTCATTTATGTTCTTTTCATTCTTAGGTACACTGTGATTTTTTTTTTCGTTTTTTCTTCTTTCTTCATTCCTTCTTTTGTTTAGTACATTCGTTTGCGTGTTCGTTCATCCATTGTTGTTTTCTTCGTGCGTGCGTTAGGTCGGTCTGTCGGTCGATCAATCGGTTGCTTGTTCGTCATTCGTTCAGTTGATCGTTCCGTCATTCGTTCGTAAATTTGTTCGGTCTGTCGTTGATTCAGTCATTCAGTCGATCAGTTGGTCGTTCAGACATTCATTCGTTCAATCATTCCTTCGTACATTCGTTCGGTCGATCGCTCATTCATTTGTTCAGTAGGTCGCTTTGTCATGCAATCGTTCGGTCGTTCAGTCATTCATTCGTTATCAGTCAGTCGTTCAGCCCGTCCGTCAGTCATTCGCTCAGTCAGTCAGTCGGTCGTTCAATCATTCTTTTTTTTTTTCATTCGGCCGTTCAGACATTCATTCTTTCAGTCGGTCGTTCAGTCCGTCATTCTGTCGGTCGTCAAGTCATTCATTCATTCGGTCAGTCGGCCGTTCAGTTATTCATTCGTTGAGTCGGCAGCCGATCGTTCATTCATTCGGTCAGTCGGTTGTTCAGTCATTCATTCGTGCAGTCGATCAGTTGGTTGTTCAGTCATTCAGTCGGTCGGTCTTTCATTCGTTCAGTCGGTCAAGTCATTCATTCATTTGTTCAGTCAGTCGGTCGGCCGTTCAGTCATTTTTTCGTTAAGTCGGTCCGCCGATCGTTCATTTATTCAGTCGGTCGTTCAGTTATTCGGTTAGTCGACCGTTCGGTCATTTATTCGTTCAGTCGATCGATCATTCATTGATTCGTGCAGCCGGTCGTTCAGTCATTCATTCGTTCAGTCTGTCAGTCGGTCATTCATTCATTCATTCAGCCGGTCAGTTGATCGTTCATTCGTTGTGTCGGTCAATTGGTCGTTCAGTCATTCATTCGGTCAGTCGGTCGATCCAGTCATTCATTCGTTCAGTCGACCGTTCATTCATTCATTTGTTCAGTGATAGGTTGAGTCATTCATTCTTTCAGTCCGTCAGTCGTTCAGTTGGTCAGTTGATCGTTCAGTCGTTCTTCTGTCGTTTAGTCATTCTTTTAGTCGGTCAGTTATTCATTCGTTCAGTCGGTCAGATGATCGTTTAGTCATTCATTCGTTCAGTCGGTCAATCGGTCGTTCAGTCATTCAGTTGGTTTGTCGGTTGTTCAGTCATTCATTCACATTAGTAGATCATTCATTTATTCGTTCAGTCAGTTGTACAGTCATTCATTCGTTCATCGGTCTATCGGTCCCCCGTTCATTCATTCATTCGTTTAGTCGGTTGTCAATTTATTCATTCGATCAGTCTATTGTTCAATCATTCCCTCGTTCAGTTGGTCGTTTAGTCATTCATTCGTTCAGTCCGTCAGTCAGTCATTCGTTCAGTCGGCCGTTCAGTCGTTCATTCTTTCAGTCGGTCGATCATATATTCATTTGTTCAGTCGGACATTTGACTGTTCATTCATTCATTCATTCGGTCAGTCGGCCATTCAGTCATTTATTAATTGGTCTGTCAGTCGTTCAGTCAGTCATTCGTTTAGTCGGGCGTCAAGTCATTCATTCGTTCGATCGGTCGTTTGTTCATTCATTCGTGCAGTCGGTTGTTCATTCATTCATTCGTCCAGTCGGTCGTTCAGGCATTCAATGGTTCAGTCCGTCAGTTGATGGCTCAATCATTCATTCGTTCAGTTGATCAATCGGTCGTTCAGTCATTCATTCAGTCAGTCGAAAGTCATGCGTTCGAATTGGGACGGATTTTGATGTTTACTCTTTTTTTCTACCTAGAAACGAGTGGTTTCGCGGCCCGGATTTCTATTATCGTCTATCGCTCTCATTGTCTCTGTGTGTGTGTGTGTGTGTGTGTGTGTGTGTGTGTGTGTGTGTGTGTGTGTGTGTGTCTTCTCTCCCCTCTCTCTCTCTCTCCTCTCTCTCTCGTAAACAGTTCTTGGTACATTTTTTTTGGTAAAACAAAAAAAAGAAAAGAAAAGAGAATGTTGTGAAAATATACCAAAATTGGTTCAAGAGGTAGATTTATAACATCCACTCCTGCCCCGTTCCCCGCCCCCTGCCCCCCCCCCCCCCCCACCTCTCCCCCCACCTCTCCCCACTTCAGTAGATCGCAGACTGCAGGCTTTTCCCCAGTGTCAGTGGTTAACACTGCCATGAGATCTGCTCTCTTGCTGCCAAATCACTGAACAGCTTGCATTGTCTTCGACTACCTGCTTCAGGAAGGCATCCCAAAATCGAATGTGCTTCATTCTCAACGACGCTTCTTCTCTGCAGAGAGAGAGAGAGAGAGAGACGAGAAGGCGGGGTTGGGGAGGGGTGGGGGGTGGGAGGGGTAAGTGAGAAAAGGAGGAAGATGAAGTATCTGAGGGAGGATAGAAAGAAAAGGGGGAGATCGACGTCCGCACCTGAATGTGTATGAGAAACGAAGCAGTCTCCTTGAATACGTACAAGCAAACCAGAAGCATTGATACTTTTTTTTTCTTGCGTACGCAGGCTGACTGCGGAGACTCCATATATGGACAGGCAAGGATTAATCCCATCTACCCAACCAAGGGAGTGGAGTTTTGTGTGTATGACCGTTTTTTTTTTTTTTTATCCCGCCATTAAGGCAGCCATACTCCAACTTGGGGAAGTTGATACTTCTAACTATTTATCATTATCATTGGAAATTACTGAATGTGAATCGGAAACAGCGAAGAGAGAACAGACAGACAGACATACAAGACAAGACAAAATTCCTGATTTACTACGAGGCTGATAAATGAGGGGGAGAGAGAGAAGAGAAGAGAAGATTATTTAAGAGGATAATAGATAAGCACTGACGCGCTTTTTTAACATCCAGTCCTCCGCCTGAGTAGGGACTACAACATGCAAAATGAAATGAAGAGAGAGAGAGAGAGAGAGAGAGAGAGAGAGAGAGAGAGAGAGAACGCGACACAGATGTATGGAAAGAGATCGTCTTGGGAGTCTTTGAAATGCAGAATCGACAAGTCTTTGAAGCGTGATTAAGGCGAGTCGTGTGAATCCAGGCATGGGTCTTTATTAGCTTGAAGGAAATAAGGGGAGGGGGGGGGGGGGGGGCGCTCGCTCTTCCGTGTGTCGTTCACACCACCGTTGGGGCAGTGCAGAGATAGTGCTTTGTGTTTAGTTGGTTACAGGCAGCTAGGGCGAGGAGTGTTGCTGGTTGAACCGGTGTGTGTGTGTGTGCGTGTGTGTGTGTGTGGCGCGAGCGGGCGAACGCAGTGCGACAAAAGCAACAACCAACCAACCAGTGAAGAGTGTTCTGTCGCGGGTCGGTCGTCACAGAAGCTCCAGCCTTTTGGGTGCTTTTTGTGTTTAATTTATTTATCAAGTTGTGGAAGAGGGTTGGTTGTAATGTTGGACTTAGTCATTTTGTAATTGCTTCTGTGAGTGACTTTTTTGGCGACATTTTTTCGTTCGTTCAGGTAAGACGTGTGTGTGTGTGTGTGTGTGTGTGTGTGTGTGTGTGTGTGTGTGTGTGTGTGTGAGGGAGGGAGAGAGACGGAGAGGGGGAGGGGATGTATATGGCAGACAGCAGCGAAAAGGATGTTATTGGTCCGAAAAAAAATGTGTACATCTCTCTCTCTCTCTCTCTCTCTCTCTCTCTCTCTCTCTCTCTCTCTCTCTCTCAATTTGTGTGTGTGTGTGAATAGTGAATAGCTCATTTACAACATAAAATCAATTTTTCATGACTTCATTCGTACGTGTGGTGGTGGGGGGGGGGGGGGGGAGGTAAGAGCGACAGACAGATAAACGGAAATATGTTTTATTCAGTATAGGCCCTAGCCCCTTCTGAAGAGAGAGGAGAAGAGAAAGAGCGAGCGAGACAGAGACAGACAGACAGAGACGGAGGGACAGAGTTACATCCGGCATCCGTTTTATAACCCTAAAGAAAAAAAACTTCACACTCTTCATTCGGCTTGTATTGTTTATACTCCACTCCTACCCCCCTACCCCCCCCCCCCCCGCCCCACGACTAGGTGTCTATCTGACACAGCGGCACTGTTTTCGCCTGGTTCTGTACAGTCGAGCCATCACGTATGCGACCTCATGCATGTCCCATGTCAAACGGACACTTGTGAAAGCTAATGAAGCTACCTGTGTTTTGAGTCAGCTTGACAGTTAGCCGCAGCAACACAAGCACGCACGCGCCTTCGTTTTGTGTGTGTGTGTGTGTGTGCGCGCGCGCGGTGTGTGTGTGTGTGATCTCTCCTCTCCTCTCTCTCTCTCTCTTTATAATATATATAGATATATATACACACAATATGTGTGTGTATGCGTGTGTGTGTGTGTTATTTTATATATATATATATGTGTGTGTGTGTGTGTGTGTGCGCGCGAGTGATATATATATATATATATATATATATATATATAACACACACGCATACACACACACACACACACACACACACATATAAATATATATATATATAATATATATATATACTCGATTATAAACAAAGCTTGCTCTTATGTCTTAGATTGAAGAAATAGGGGGAGATAAGCATTCATATCTGCAGTGGTAGATAATTCTGCCTAACTAACAGTATGTGCTTGAGTGGGTGAATGGGGAATAATAAATGCTGCTCAAAATGAGCCTTCAGCAAGCTTTTAGTCTCCAAGAGAGAGACAATCTCCAATGTGGATGAAACTCACTAACATATAACTCCTGGTCAGATACCAGTATTTTGAAACCTGATTATTTCTCCTCAGTGACCGTGGAAAGTGGTAACTTAACTCCTCTGCCTTTTCCGTTTTAAGAATAATGCTATCCCAGAAAAAGGCTGGTGTGCAATACTGTAGTATGTTTGTTGAGTTTTCAAAAAAAAAAAAAAAAAAAAAACCAAAACAATTATCTACCACTGCAGATATGAATGCTTATCCCCCCCCCCTATTTCTTCAGTCTAAGACATAAGAGCAAGCTTTGTTTATAATTGAATATTTCTTGCAGTCATTGAAACACCAAGCTGCTCTGTAAGTTGCTGGAATTGTGCTCGGTTACTTATCCTTGGAATTTATTAGTTTATTGTAATTTAGTCCCATACGGATTCATTCCAAGAACTGGCCCTCAGCACTTCTG
>CM065724.1:20122363-20132363 GCA_033310375.1 Conus canariensis | reverse complement strand
ACCATCGTGAACTAGCCAGCGCTGAGTACATTCTTCGCTGCTCAACTATTCAAAGTGCTAACCAAACGTGTGTGTGTGTGTGTGTGTGTGTGTGTGTGTGTGTGTGTGGTGTGTGTGTGTGTGTGTGCGTGCGTGCGTGCGTGCGTGCGTGTGGGGTGTGTGTTTAATTATGTTTTATTTTATCTTCGTCATCATCATTCTTCTTCTTGTTATCTTTATTATTATTATTATTATTATTGATTTTATCACAGTTCAGAAGGAGGGGAGGGAGAAGGTATGTAAGGTTCGAAATTACTGTAAGTTCTATCGAGTAGAAGGTCTGGTCGCCGTAAACCAATAGGCTACCAGTTGTTTGGCATGAAACGGAGTCGGAACCAATGTTAACTGCCCCTGTCCCGAAACGGCCCGGCGGAGATTCGAACCCGCAACCCCAAGATTATGAGTCCGGCGCTCTACAGTCTTTCGAATGAGACTATAAACCGAGGTTCCGTGTGTGAACGCACGCACAATATCGTGCACACACACACACACACACACACACACACACCACACACACACACACACACACCACAACACGTAAAAATCCCATCACCAACTTTCGGAAGAGAAGGCCAGTTTGGCCGTTGGTATGGATGGCACGTTACACATAGCATGCATCTTCCCCGAAGTTGGAGTATGGCTGCCTTAATGGCGGGATAAAAAACAAACAAACAAACAAACGGTCATACACACAAAAGTGTCAGAATAATCAACTCGATGATCGTGGACACTCTACGGAAAGAAGAACGATTCTCACGCCGGGTGGCTGATCTCCCCTTCTTTCCCCTCCTGTCATAAATTACAACTGCTCTTCGTGTTCGCTTCAAACGTCTGGTACTCGGGGGACTAACCGTGATGTGGCTTCTCCGCGTATTGCATTATCAGTCGACTGGGCCATAAACCAACGACCGTGCCTGACGGATTCAGGTCAAGAAAATTCCAGCGGTAGAAAGAAGAAGAAGAAGAATTTTTTTTTAAAAGGACACACAGGAAGTCGAACGACTGTAACAAGCTGGGTTTTTTGTTGTGTCGTGTGCTTTTTTTTTTGTGAGGGCGTGTTCAAGAATTTCTCGCGGTTCTGAAGGCTTTAATGAGTGGATGTTGGGTTAATCATCCATAATACATTACCCGCGTTCCTCTCTTGCCTCAGTTTTCCTGTGACAAAGCTGCCCGCGGCAAAATCGACTTCCTTCTCTTGCCCACAAAACAAACCATAAGCTCAGAATTAGCCCCCCCCCCCCCCCCCCCACCACCACCACCATTCCCACCCCTCTTCCCCACCTCTCTGCTGTCCTCTTCTGCCTCTCCTAAACACAAAACAAACCAGAATGCTATTAGTTCCCACCCACCCCCTCACCTCTCCTGCCCCCCCTCTCTCTCTCTCTCTCTCTCTCTCCACCCCTCCCTCTCTCTCTCCCTCCCCCTCTCTCTTTCTCCATCCCTCCCTCTCTCTCCATCCCTCCCTCTCTCTTTCTCCATCTCTCTCTTTCTCCATCTCTCTCTCTCTCCCTTTGTCTCTTTCTCTCTCTCTCTCTCTCTCTCTCTCTCTCTCTCTCTCTCTCTCTCTCTCTCTCTCTGTCAGCCTTTCTACCTCCCTCTTTCCCTCTTTCTGTTTTCCCATAGTCCTCACCCAGGCTGCCAAATTCAAGAGGATGAAGAATCACACCCCATGAACAAAAGAATGTCAGAGCCAACCAAGTGCAGACTGAAGCGCAGCAGTTTTGTGCACAACGCTCGCAGACTCGAGAGGCAGGACCCTGAACTGCTACAGCAAGGGAACAAGCAGATCTCAACACACAGCTCTGTACCCGCTTGGAGAAGGAACAAATTTCCCGAAGTCAGAGAGACAATCCCAGGCATTCTCACAAAGGGCACACAGTCAGAACCAGAGAAAAAAGCACTAGCCCTAGACCATATGGAACAGGCATATCCCAAGGAGCTGTGGACATACGCATACACGGACGGCTCAGCAGAGGAGGCTACCAGAAATGGAGGTGGAGGAATATTCCTAACCTTGAAGGATGGAACACACGTCCGACAAGCCATCCCCACTGGCAAATTCTCCACGAACTACAAAGCTGAGGCAGATGCATTGCAGACAGTAGCGAAGACACTGCGTGCGAATAGAGAGGCCATACATGCCAAAGTCGTCATCTTCTCTGATGCACTGTCAGTACTGCAGGCTGTACAGAACCCAAAGAACAAGGACCTCAACCCCCTTGTCTCTGCCCTTGCCAGACTGCAGCAGGCCACTGAACTAACCGTCATTCAGTGGATACCCTCACACTGCAACATAGCAGGCAATGAGGAGGCAGACCGACTGGCGAAGGAAGGAGGACAGCAGCCACAAGAGGAACAGGAAATCTCCTATGAAGAGGCCAAGACGATCATCAAGGAGAAGCAGAGGAAAAGATGGCTTCAGCTACATCCAGATTATAACCAGACAGATGCCTATTACCTCCTACCCAGACCAGACCAAGTAAACATTGTGAGGCTGAGGACGGGCCACTCCAGGCTGCACCATCACATGTTCACAAGGTTCCGCATTGGCGAGTCTGCAGTGTGCCCCTGCGGTACAGCCCCAATGACAGTGGAACACTTCCTACAGGACTGTCCAACACACCATAACCTGAGAGCAGAGACCTGGCCTGCTGACCAACTGATGAGGGAGAAACTCTACGGATCTCTGGAGGGCCTCCGCCGGACGGCAGCCTTCGTCAGTGCATCGGGGGTTCCTGTCTGAGCGAACGACGAAGAAGAAGAAAAAGAAGTCTGTCTGCCTTTCTACCTCCCTCTTTCCCTCTTTCTGTTTTCTCTCTCTATTTCTTCCTCCTATCCCCATCCTCTCTCTCTCTCTCTCTCTCCCTCTCTTCCCCTCTCTCCACTGTCTCACTCTGTCTCTGTCTGTCTGTCTGTCTGTCTGTCTGTCTCTCTCTCTCTCTCTTCTCTCTCTCTCTCTCTCTCTTCGCCCTCTCTTTCTCTCTCTTTCACCCCCTCCATCTCTCTCCCCCTTTCTCTCTGTCTCACCCTCCATCTCTCTCTCCCCTTCTCTCTATCTCACTCTCTCCCTTTCTCTCGCTCACTCTCTCCCACACCCCCCATCTCTCTGTCTCATTCTCTCCCTCTCACCCCTCTCTCTCCCCATCTCTCTCTCTCATTCTCTCCCCATCTCTTTCCCCCTCCCCCCCCCTCTCTCCCCCATCTTCTCTTCCCGTCTGTCTCACTTTCCTTCCTCTCTCTCTCTCTCTCTCTCTCTCTCTCCGATTTGCTCCATCCCGGACAGTCTGGTTTCAGACAGAAACATTCCTGCCATTCTGCATTAAACAATCTTGTAGATGTGTGGCTTAATAATATTAATAACAACAGATATTGTGGTGTCTTATTCGTTGATTTTAAAAAAGCATTCGATGTCATTGACCACAATCTCCTTATTCGAAAACTGGAGGTATACGGTCTTTCAAAATCCGCCCTTATCCTTCTAAAATCATACATCACAAAACGACAACAATGCGTCTTATCGGGGACGACTGTCTCTTCTATGACAACTCTTAAGTATGGCGTTCCACAAGGCTCCATTTTAGGCCCGCTACTCTTCTCAATCTACATTAATGACCTACCCCTACATGCGAGATCTAGATGCGACCTCTTTGCAGATGACACCACAATTCACACCAGCCATAATGATCCTTCCAGTCTTTCAAAACATTTGCAAGAGAGTACCAACGACCTTGTAAAATGGACCGAACTAAATCACATGTCACTTCACCCTCAAAAAACAAAACTGATGTACATTACAACTAGGCAAAAAAGACAAAAGCTCACCAATGATTTCCCTCCTGTACACCTCAATAATGTACTTGTGGAACAAGTCACTCATCATAAAGTATTAGGACTAATAATTGACAATAGTCTCAGCTGGAATCCCCACAACTTTACTATACAAAAGGCTTTCCCAGAAAGTCTATCAGCTCACCAAAATCAAACACTTTCTTGACCTTCATTCACGAAAACTCTTTTTCCATGCTCATATTCAGTCTTATGTTGATTATGCATCGACTATATGGGATTCTGCAAGTGCAAACACACTAAAACCATTGTTCAGCCTACATAAACGAGCGCTCAAATTAATCCTTCTGAAGAAAACAAGCCTCGAAAGCTCTGATTATAAACATCTTCACATTCTTCCATTCAGCCAGAGACTCAAATACAACAAAGGGCTAATGATGCACAAGATTCTGACCGGGAATGCTCCAACAACTTTAATGAGACGATTCTCAAAAGTCTCATCGAGAAACTCCCACAAACTCCATATCCCAATCCCCAGAATTGACCTATTTAAATCAAGTCTAACGTACTCGGGAACCTCTTTGTGGAACTCCCTTCCAGAATCCATCAAACAAATCCATTGTACCAAAACTTTCAAAAACACTTACCTTACCCATCTTCAGCGGTAAAAAACAAACAACAAAACAACAACCCATATGTAATACCAACAAGTAATCTCAAAAGCATAAATCATCACATTTTCATGTACTTAACCAATTTGTTTTTGTTTTTTTTTCTTGTTTTTTTTTTCTTCTTCTTCTTTTTTTTCATGTATCAAGTATTTTGATATGTGTGTGTGTATGTATGTAGCATGTTTGTATGTATGTATGTGTGTGTGTGTGTGTGTGTGTGTGTGTGTGTGTGTGTGGTTGTGTGTATGCGTATGTGTGGCATGTGCATGTATATATATATATTTGTGTGTGTGTGTGTGTGTGTGTGTGGATATATATATGTGTGGATATGGATATAATCTTATGAAAAATGATTATATGTTGTGCCCTTTTCTCTCTCTCTCTCTCTCTCTCTCTCTCTCTCTCTCTCTCTCTCTCTGTCTGTCTCTCTCTTTCTCTCTCTGTCAGTGCGTGCGTGCGTGTGTATGTTCCGAATTCCGTACATACTTTGTCATATTCATTTTATTGTCTGATTTTATACATGCTAATTATTGTATGTTTTAGTACATTTCCATTTCAAATTATTACATTTCATGCTGTTCCCCCTCTCCCTTCCATCCTCTCTCTCTCTCTCTCTCTCTCTCTCTCTCTCTCTCTCTCTTCCTTTTTTTTTGTCCCCCCCCCCTCTCCCCCAATTTCATCTCACTTTGCTTAATACCTTCTACGTATTTTTATGCATCACGAAAAATGAATACATGTTGTGCCTCTGCTCTCTCTCTCTCTCTCTCTCTCTCTCTCTCTCTCTCTCTCTCTCTCTCTCTCTCTCTCTCTATGCGTGCGAGCGTACGTATATGTGTGTGTTCAAAAATATGTACGTACTTTGTCATATTCACTTCACTGTCTGTTTCATGCATGCCAATCTTGTAGGCTGTAGTCCATTTACATATGTTCCCCCAGCCCACCTCACTCATTATTGTTATTCTCATTTTTATTTTATTTTAATTATTATTTTTGTTTTGTTATGTTTTGTTTATTATTATTCTTATTTTTTGTTTTGTTTTCATTTCTCTTCTATTTTCATTTGATGTTCCTCTATGATTACATGATTACATGACCGCTTTGCTTGCTTCTTTGGTTTCTTACATTAATTGATTTCACTGCATGTTGTAGTCCCTACTCAGGGCGAGGACTGGATGTAAAAAAGCTTGTCAGTGCTTATCTATTATCCTCGTAAATAAAGAATTTTGTCTTGTCTTGTCTTGTCTCTCTCTCTCTCTAGTACTGTGTGTGGTGGTGGCCGTCCCTTGGCAACAAGTTGTGTTTCTGCTCTCAGAGGTTCTTCGGCACTAGGCTTCGTTAACACAGTTGGCTGGTTGACCAGCTTTTGGGGTGTCAACGATCCGTAACTTAAAGGTGGTCACTCACGCGTGACGGGGAGGGGTGAGAGGGGGTGTTGGGGAGCTTGTTCACTGTGTCAATAGCTTCAGTGTTAAAGCGAGGGGGGAGGGGGAGGGGGTGGCGGATATCAGCATACCGACTTTCCAGGTGACGAAAGAAGTATGTTGTGTGCCATTTCCACTCAATTAGTCGTTTGTTTTTTCGCGCGCGCGTACGTGTGTGTGTGTGTGTGTGTGTGTGTGTGTGTGTGTGCGTGCGCGCGCGCGCGCGCGTGCGTGCTGCGTGCGTGAGTGTGTGTGTGTGTGGCGTGCGTGTGTGTGAGGGTGGGGAGACTAAGAGAGAGAGAGAGAGAGATTGTATGTCTATGTGAGTCTGTGTCTGCGTCTGAATATCAGTATACGTGGGTTTGTGTGTGTGTGTGTGTGTTGTGTTGTGTGTGTGTGCGAACGCGCGTCTGCATGCGTGTGTTGGTGCCTGTCTGTCTGTCTCTCTGTCTGCGTTTGTGTGTGTGTGTCTGCGTGTCCATTTGTATCTGTGTTTAGGTGTCTGTGTATGTGAGTGTGTTTGCGGAGGGGAAATTGAGGTGGGCTGAGAGTGAGAGAAGAGCATGTGTGTGTGTGTGTGTGTGCTGTGTATTTGTGAATATGTGATGTGTGTGTGTGTGTGTGTGCGTGTGTATATATGTGAATGTGTGTGTGTGAATGTGTGTGCGTGTGCGTGTGTGTGTGTGTGTGCGAGGCTCCGTGGTCCGTTCATCTATGTACAGGAATCTATCGACCTTGCTTTCCCTCGTTACAGCTGTGACACACCAGCTGTTCCATTGCAACTGTGAGAGAAGGTAATTAGATTTCACAGACTCCGACACTCGCCAGCCGTTCGCTGTGCAAAGCTCCTGGCCAGTCTGGCTTTTTTTTTCCCCCTGCTATTTTTGTCTCACATGTGACAGGAGAGTTCTTGGTTTAAGTTGTCCGTGTGTGTGTGTGTGTGTGTGTGTGTGTGTGTGTGTATACGTGTGTGTGATGGTGTGGAGGTGGTGGTGTGGGTGTGAGGGTTTTAGGTAGTGTGGTGTGTTTGTGTGCGTGCGCACGCGCGTGTATGTGTGTGTGCGTGCGCGCGCGCTCATGTGTGGTGACGCTGTAACGATTTCAGCTGCTTTATCCGGCAGTGCTGTTCACCCAAAACATGCAACTTGGCTTTCAGCAAAAGATGAAAACACTGACTGTCCTAGTAGAATGAGCCACACACACACACACACACACACACACACACACACACACACACACACACACACACACCCCACCTCCACCTCCACCACCACCACCACCACAACATCACACACACAAGAGGCTTTCTTCAGTGCCCGTAAAACCTGTTACAAAAACTGCAAAGCATAGATAGTAAAGCCTACAAATTATGTCTTGGTCTTCCGTTCCATGCTTCAACTTACCGAACTTATAAGGAAATCAATATTTTACCATTAGAGATGAACATAGAAATATAACACTTGCCAAATATGTAATGAAATGTTCAACGCTCACAGGTGTGAACGAAAACGAGATTGCTATAAAACCTGAATCTCATTATCCAAAAAGAGCTCAGACTATTTCATCATATTCTACCATTGGTTCTTGTACTGAAAATCTTTGGAAAGAGTCAACAGTCAGTTCTCAGACAAGAGAAATATCCTCAACATCTTAAAGTTTACACAGATGGTTCAGTATTGTCTAATAATCAGTGAGGGTCTGCTTTTGTTATACCATCACAAAAGGTTGAAAAAAATATACTCCATCGGAAAAGGCAGATCAATATTTGTCGCCGAAATGATAGCTATTAATATGGCATTGCCATATTTAATTGACTTGCCACAATCAATATTTAAAGTAGTTATTTGTGTGGATTAAATGTCAGTTCTGCAAACCATACAATTTCCAAATACCGTTTCGAACAACGTGCTTGTAAATGAAATATGTCATTGTATTCATGTCTTGATATGTAAAGGAACTGATGTCACCTTCTGTTGGATTCCATCGCATTGTGGTATTTGGGGTAATGAGCTAGCTGATATATGTGCAAAGAGAGGAGCCAGAAATGAAAAGTGCGCCACGGTATTGAATGTATCCTTTTCTTTACCTGAAATCAATCAGATATTAAAGCAAACCGTCTGGTGCCGATTCAGAAAACATTACAAAAATACGTTGCTTGGCGTGGCTGATAAAAACACTCATTTAATTAAAAATTAAGAACATGTACACAGCATTCCTCATTTACAAGTGAAAAATATGTACCAGTACAGAAATTTCATTTCAATATTTTATAAATTAAAACTTGATGCCTTAAAAACTAAATAAACAAACGAAGCAAAATGTATTTGTGGAGAACGAAGAATAACCAGCAAGCATCTGTTGTTTGACTGTTTACTTGTTCAACCTCATTTACCACCATTATCAGGCATGTCTTTGTGTGATGTCTTTTCAGATTTAAAGTTTGCCTTCAATGTTGTTTTCTCTTTAATTTGTAGTCCAGTTAAGCATTTGATTTAAATTATTAGCAGGTATGTTGTAGGGATGCTTAGAGGGACATATATATGCACTTAGATAACCACATTATGCATACACTTACATAGTCACAGACATTTATGCATCTCTCTCTCTCTCCTCTCCTCCTCTCTCTCTCTCTCTCTCTCTCTCTCTCTCTCTCTCTCTCTCTCTCTCTCTCTCTCTCTCTCCGTCTAATATCACATATGTGAAAAGACGTAAAACTTTAGTACTACACACACACACACACACACACACACACACACACACACACACACACACACACACACACAC
The DNA here is from genome assembly GCA_033310375.1 of Conus canariensis. Classification (NCBI taxonomy): domain Eukaryota; kingdom Metazoa; phylum Mollusca; class Gastropoda; order Neogastropoda; family Conidae; genus Conus; species Conus canariensis. The sequence continues at coordinate 20,123,662 of CM065724.1, read as the reverse complement.
ACATGTACACAAGCACACGTAAGCAAAGCGCGTGCGCGCGCGCACACATGCACCACACACACACACACACACACACACACACACACACACACACACACACACACACACACACACGCACGCACACACACATACACAGACCATTAAAAGGGTGGCACATGGTATTTTCACCACAAGGCAGTGAGGCCTAAGGAACGGGTTGGTTTCATTCGGGGGTCGGCCACTTGCTGAGTGTTGTCCACATCCTCTGTTGCTAATTCTTCTCCTTTCTCTTTATTCGTTCATTCACTTAGGCTTACTTGGCCGTAATCCTTGACACAGTTTTCCCATGGCTTGGCAGTCGTGGTGTAGCGCATATGGGCTTACCCGTATGCAGTGATTACTCTTTGAAGAAACGAACACTGGAACATCTGATTTTATTAGCATTACCCACACCCCCACGTACAACTACCCACACGTAACTACTATCAACACCATCACCACCCATTAAAGTCGTTTATGTATTGATTTAATGATTTGTATTTTTTCCTTATTATTGTTTTTATTATTTTATTTTATTGTATTTTTTCTTTTTTTTCTTTTTTTTGGGGGGGGGTGGGGGGCACTAAGCACTATTATCAATCCACCATAATCACTACCGTCACTAATATATCATACTATTCTACAAAACACGCTGCAAACCCCATTGTTTCACACCCTCTCCTTTTCACCCCTTACCGCCCCCCCCCCCCTCACTATTTCTTCTCCCATGATCCCCCCCCCCCCCCCCCCCCGGGTGGCCTCGTTTCCATCCGGCGGCCATTTTGGTCGTGAGGCGAACGTGAGAAGATAAGTGGTTTCTTGTTCTTCAATTTCACTGTCCTAAATGTTGTTTGTTTTCGCTTGAAGAAGACCCAAGAGGTCGAAATGCATTGTGTCTTGTCCTGTTCTCTGTTTGTCTGTGTCCTTGGCGGTAACTAACCCCCTCTCTTTCTACATTTTGCTTCATTCTCCGCCCTCAGTCACTCTGTTTTGAAACTGGACATTGGAAGTTGTGTCATGTGTTGATGGTAATGGTATAACTCTGTGTGGTCGCCGGGACTCGTAAGGGTAAAAAAACAGCAACCGAAAACTGCCAGCATGCAAAACATGAAGGAACCGACTCCTTTGTTCACAGCCGTGGTCGTTCGTAGATTTCAAATTCAGTCAGCATATGGTGTTAAGAGTGTTTATGTTATTTTTACCATAAGGACATGAGTCGCATGGGTCGTGAAGGCATATTCGAGTCAGTATGAAAGTTCGCAACGTTCGCGGAAAACGAAC
>CM065724.1:20112363-20117363 GCA_033310375.1 Conus canariensis | reverse complement strand
TAGAACTTGACTATTTCAGAATTACCGCCCTTTCGCTTGGTAGACGTCCATCCCTCCCCCCCCCCCCTCCTCCCCCCGTTATTGATGGCGAAAGGAGAAGATAACTCCACTAACCCCCCCCCCCCCCCTACACACACACTGCATGCACGATTTATGAGTGAAAATGTTCATGACGTTTTATACAATTTAGATTAGAAATCGGATAATGGTTAGGGCTGCCTATGGGTCAGAATTTGGGTTAGGATGATACATTTTGGCGTTTGAAAGTCTTCGAGTTTACCTATCAAAGTCCCACTCTTTGATGCACGCATGACGGCCCTTTTACATTGTTGTTGACGCTGCTGATGTTGTTACGGTTTGTTGTTAATGTTGTTGTTGTTGTTATTTCCCTTTTGTACGGGTTTCGTTCCTGTACGTGACTTTGATTATTGGAACATTCAGTGAGATAATGCTATGGTGCGGCTTTGATATGTGATGTCAGAAGAGGTGGGGTGGGGGCTGGATCGGGAGGGGGGGGGGGGGTGTCACTACGGTGAACTTGAAGACGTTTCCGAGCTGGAGGCCTGATTATGAGCAAGTGCACATAGATAAATGACAGTCTGGAGACTTGATTTATGGTATTTCCTGTTTGCATCACTCCTGCTGTGGACCGTTTTGCTCTGTTTGGGCAGCACTGCAGAAAAAGTACGTAGATATGTAGATAAACACAGTGTAAAGGCATTTCTGTTGTTTCTTATGCGCATCTCTCCCATCATGGCTTTTTAGCTCTGTTTGTCCAACACCGCCAGAGTACGCATGGATAGATCACAGTCTAAAGTGATTTGTGTGTGTGTGTGTGTGTGTGTGTGTGTGTGTGTGTGTGTGTGTGTGTGTTGTGTTGTGTTTCTTGTGTGTTTCACCACAGAAGAGGAAGCACGTGTAGAGAGATTGCAGTCTATAGGCGTGATTTGTGTTGTTTCTTATACGCGTCACTCTGACTATGGAATTGTTTTGTTTTTGTTTTGTTTTTTTCTTTTGCTCTGTTTAGGCAGCTGCAGTAGAGTACACACGCACACCATGCGCCCACGCACACACACACACACACACACACACACACACACACACTCACACTCACACACACACACACACACACACACACACACATTTCTCTAATATCACATAGTTTGTGAAAAGACGTTAAATTAAAGTACTACACTACTACTACTACACTACACACACACCACACACACACACACACACACCACGCGCGCGCGCGCGCGCACGCGCGCGCGCGCGCGCGCGCATGCATATATACATGTATGAGAGAAAGAGAGAGATCATAGTTTAAACGCATTTGTGTTGTTCGCTATGTGCCTAGCTCACCATGGATTTCTGGCTCTGTTTGGGAACTGTGGGAGAGCAGTATGTGTAGATAGACTATTATAGTCTAAAGGCATAATATGTGCTGTTTCTTTTTTGCATCATCGCAGAAGATGGGGGCCCAGAATAGCTCAGTTGGCAGAGCACTAGACATATGATACTGGGGTTGTGGGTTCGAATCTAAGCAGGACTGTTTCAGTACAGGGGATTTTTTTCCCCTCGGAGCTAATGCTGGTTCTGACTCTACTTTCTTTTTTTTTTTTAAATCCACAGAACGAGACAATAAATCGATGTTCCGTGTTTGAACGCTCGCATAACACCTTGCACGCACGTAAAATCCTATCGCCCACTTTCGGGAAGGGACGGCCGGTTTGACCGTTGACGTGTATGACACGTTACACAAAGCATGCACCCTGCGTGAAAAATGGAAAGAATGAAGGAGGAAAACTAAGGGACTGATGTTGACTGAATGACGCGGGGAAAGGATTGAAGGTAGAGCCCGCGGAGAGCTTCTCAGTCGGTTCTGCCCGGGTAGGCAGCCCGTTGTGTACACGAGAGCTTGGATTGTAAAGTGCTATGAGCTTGGTCTCTACCCGAGAATAGGCGCTTTCTAGGTTCTCTTAATAATAATGATGATAATGATAATAATAATGACATTAATAATGACAATAATGGTAATACTAGTAATGGCAATAATAAACGACAACAACAACAATGATTATGATGATAGCAATAATGATGATAGTAATAATGATGATGATGATAATAATAATGATAATAATAATAATTATGATGATGATGATGACGATAATGATTAACGACAACAACAACAATAGTAATGATGATGATGATAATAATGATAATAATAATAAGGAGGAGGAGGAGTTCGTATAGATAGACCATACACTAAAGCATTGGTATTTCTTCTTATGTGCTTCACTCCCACTATGGATTTTTTTTTCTTGCTCTGTTTAGCCCAAGCCAAAGAAACAGTAAGAAGAAGAAGAAGAAGATCATCACAGGCAGCCAAAGATGGGGAGCTTCATCGGTCACGCTGTCCCCGGCTCCTTCTTCTTCATCTACGGAGTCTGGACCGTCCTGCAGGCTTTTCGACGTCACTTCCGCTGTCGTCAGTCCCAGCGAGCCTTCTACAGTACCATGACATTTCCGTTTCCTTACTGCCCCGGGCAGCGCATGCGCCGTTTTCCTTTGGAGTCTGTGCTGAAGATGGTTCTTAGTGGGATGGGGATTATTGTGGAGATCATTGGGGGTAAGTGTGTGTGTGTGTGTGTGTGTGTGTGTGTGTGTGTGTGTGTGTGTGTGTGTGTGTGAGTTCTTAGTACAACTTGACGTTAATCTGACAGTGAACTATTGCATAGAATCAGTCAGTGTGTGTGTGTGTGTGTGTGTTAGTGCATGCGTACGTGTGTGTGTGTGTGTGTGTGTGTGTGTGTGTGTGATGAGAGAGAGAGAGAGAGAGAGAGAGAGAGAGAGTTTAGTACAACTTGAGGTTAATCTGACAATAAACTGTTTCATAGAATCAGTCAGTGTGTATATGTGTGTGTGTGTGTGTGTGTGTGTGTGTGTGTGTGTGTGTGCGCGCGTGCGTGCGTGTGTGTGTGTGTGTGTGTGTGTGTGTGTGTGTGTGTGTGTGGTGTGTGTGAGTTCTTAGTACAACTTGACGTTAATCTGACAATGAACTATTTCAAAGAATCAGTCGGTGTATGTGTGCGTGTGTGTGTGTGTGTGTGTGTGTGTGTGCGTGCGTGCGTGCGTGCGTGCGTGTGTGTGTGTGTGTGCGCGCTCGCGCGTGCGTGCGTGGTGTGTGTGTGTGTGGTGTGTGTGTGTGTGTGTGTGTGTGTGTGTGAATTCATAGTCCAATTTGAGGTTAATCTTACGAATGAACTATTTTAGGAAATTAGTCAGTCAGTGTGGTGTGTGTGTGTGTGTGTGTGTGTGTGTGTGCATTGTCAGTGCAATATAAGGTTAATCTGAAAATAAAGTGCTCTCTCTCTCTCTCTCTCTCTTCTCTCTCTCTTTTCTCTCTCTTTTTCTCTTTTTTTTTTCTCATGTAATGCCCTAAACATACATTCCTGAACCATAGTTCAACATAATTGGTACATTTTTTTTTTTACATCGTTGAACAAAATAAGTGACAGCTGAGGGGGTAAAGTAGGTAGACAATTCTCCAGTCACTTTGAGTACGCCTTAGCAAAGATCTAAAAGTAGCTCTAGCGAGAAAGTAAGGGTGACAGACAGCTCCCTGTCGACCACCGGCCGTTGGGATCGCCACAGAACGAGACTAGATGTAGCTGTGATGTAAGTGGAGAGCTGGACAAAGCCACACAGGAGAAGTGCCCCTGAGACGGCAAGGAAAATGTGACAGCAAGAACAACAATAATAATAATTATTATTATCATTATAATGATAGTAGTAATAATAATCATCATAATAACGATGATAATAATAACAATCATAATAATAATCATATAAATCATAATAATAATGGAAATAATAATAATGATGATGATGATGATCATCATCCTTATTACATCATCATGTCTAGAATAACAATCATTATTATTATAATCACCATCATCATTGTTATTATTATTGTTATTAATATAACAACAATAATAATAATGAAAACAGTGAACAGAAGGGCACTCAGGGGAAAGTCAAGACCTCTGTCAAGGTCGAACGATCTTAAAAGTTGTTTGTTTTTTTCCCCCAACTCCAGGGGAGGTAATGATACATTTAGACTGAAAGTGTTACTTCCTATATATTTGGAAATGAAAGAGGCAGGGAACAGTAAAACGATAAACAGTAAACAATGGGTATTTTTGCTCCAAAAGAAAGCTACACAGAGTAACTTTTATTCAAGACTGGTACGACTTAAACTGAATAAAGTCAAATACATAGACGAACAATCTAATAGTGGGGGAAAAAACAAGCGCAGGCCAACAACTGAACTGTCTTCATAGTCATGACTTGGCAGATTTGGACTTAAGGAGGGGGGGGGGGGGGGAGGGGGGGTTGAAAATGGAGAAACTGGGAACATGAAATTAAGAAACTATGTTACAGATGTGAAAACTCTTCACTAGCTGCATAAGGGAACCATCGCAAAAGGGATTGCGATGGTTCCCTTATGCAGCTAGTGAAGAGTTTTCACATCTGTAACATAGTTTCTTAATTTCATGTTCCCAGTTTCTCCATTTTCAACCCCCCCCCTCCTTAAGTCCAAATCTGCCAAGTCATGACTATGAAGACAGTTCAGTTGTTGGCCTGCGCTTGTTTTTTCCCCCACTATTAGATTGTTCGTCTATGTATTTGTCTGACTTTATTCAAGTTTAAAAGTCTGTACCAGTCTTGAATAAAAGTTACTCTGTGTTAGCTTTTCTTATGGGAGCAAAAAATACCCCACTTGTTTACTGTTTATCCTATATATTTGTTTCGGGTAGAAGAAGAAGAAGAAGAGGAAGAAGAAGAATCTCAAGGGAAACTGATAATAGATTCCGACTGAAAGAATCACTATCCATGTACATGTTTGGAAAAAGAGGGAAAAAAAAACAAACGAAATGACAACGCTTATATCACTAGAAAATGGCAACATTCACACACACACACACACACACACACGC
>CM065724.1:20089863-20109863 GCA_033310375.1 Conus canariensis | reverse complement strand
TCACCTCACCTTATTTCACCTCACCTCGCCTCATTTCACCTCACCTGACCTCACCTCATTTCATCTCACTTCACCTCACCTCGCCTCATTTCACCTCACCTGACCTCACCTCATTTCATCTCACCTCACCTGACCTTACCTCATTTCACTTCATTTCACCTCACTTCACCTGACCTCACCTCATTTCATCTCACCTCACCTGACCTCACCTCATTTAATCTCACCTCACCTGACCTCATCTAATTTCACCTCACCTCACTTCATTTCACCTCACTTCACTTCATTTCACCTCACCTGATCTCATCTCATTTCACCTCACCTCACTTCATTTCACCTCACCTCACCTCATTTCGCCTCACCCCACCTCACCTCATTTCACCTCACCTTTTCCCCGAAGATGGAGTATGGCTGCCTTAACGGCGGGATAAAAAACGGTCATACACACAAAACTCCACTGCCTGTGTATACAGGCAGTGTCCGCAGGAGTATCAGCCTGCGTACGCAGAAAGAAAGAAAGAAATTTCACCTCACCTCATTTCACCTCATCTCATTTCACCTCATCTCACCTCACCTCATTTCACCTCACCTCATTTCACCTCACCTCATTTCATCTCACCTCACCTCATTTCACCTCTCCTCATTTCACCTCATATCACCTCACCTCATTTCACCTGACCTCACCTGATTTCACCTCACCTCACCTGATTTCACCTCACCTCATTTCACCTCACCTCACCTCATTTGACCTCACCTCATCTCACCTCACCTCACCTCACCCCACCTCACCTCACTTGACCTCACCTCATTTCACCTCACCTCACCTTACTTCATTTGCCTCACCTTACCTCATCTCACCTGACCTCATCTTACCTCACCTCAACTCACCTCACCTCACCTCATCTTACCTCATCTCACTGCATCTCAACGCACTTCACCTCACCTCACCTCATCTCATTTCACCTCACCTCACTTCATTTCACCTCACTTGACATTTCACTTCACCTCACCTCATCTCACCTCACTTCACCTCACCTCACCTCACCTCATTTCACCTAACCTCATTTTACCTCACCTCACCACACCTCATTTGACCTCATCTCACCTCTCCTCACCTCACTTTACCCCACCTCACCTCACCTTACCCCACCTCACCTCACCCCACCCCACCTCACCTGACCTCACTTTACCTCACCTCACCTCATCTCATCTTACCTCACCTCAACTCACCTCACTTCACCTCACCTCATCTTATCTCACCTCACCTCATCTCACCGCACTTCACCTCACCTCATCTCACCTCACTCATTTCACCTCACCTCACCCACCTCACTTCATCTCACCTCACCTCATTTCATCTCATCTCACCTCATTTCACCTCACCTCGCCCACCTCATTTCATCTCACCTCACCTCACCTCATTTCACCTCACCTCGCCCACCTCACTTCATCTCACCTCACCTCGCCCACCTCACTTCATCTCACCTCACCTCACGTTAGCCCACCTCACCTCACCTCACCTCACCTCACTTCATCTCACCTCACCTCATTTCATCTCACCTCACCTCATTTCACCTCACGTCACTCCTCACCTCACCTCACCTCAACGCACCTCACCCCACCTCACCTCACCTCAACGCACCTCACCCCATCTCAACGCACCTCACTTCAACACACCTCACCTCACCACACCTCACCTCACCTCACTTCACCTCACCTCACCTCACCTCAATCCATGTGATGGGTGATCCAGGACCTGGCCCCTCAAGGCAGTGACTACGTGGGCGTGATGATAGCGCTGCTGGTAGAGGGCGCTCTCTTCAAGTTCCACCTGTTCGGCAGAGAGCACCTGGACATCCTCCTCCACACGTTGCTGCTCTACGTCATCGGATTCACCGTGGTCGTCGTGGGCGTGGAGGCCGCTAGCAGGTCTGCATCGGGTGCCGCCAGTCTCTCTGTCTGTCTGTGTCGTTTGCTTGTTTTTGTTTGTTTGTTTGTTTGTTTCGCTGTCCCCGTCTCCAACGTTTCCTCAGTTCCTTGACTCCCTCGCTGCTTCATGCCTTACATGCACAGCTACACCCAAACGAAGCTTAGTTTTAAAAGCATTTCATTTGATCCTGTGGATCAGAGAAATTGTGATCGATAAATAAGGTAAACTACAGCGATAAAAAGAAAGAGGAGTGGGTTGTGGGGTGGGGTGGGGTGTGGGGGCGGGGCTGGGGAATGGGCTCAGAATATCAATATTTCGCTGTTGGTTTTTTTCACTGATCATTTATGGAACAAGCAATTTCTTGCACCTTTTTGTACTCCCAGTTCTTATAGAACAGGGCGTACTTTACAATGGGAACGAAGAAATGCTGTCTGTCTGTCTGTCTGTCTGTCCGTCCGTCCTTGGTCAAAATGTGTTCCACTCGCTCCAGACAAAACTGCTGGACCGATCTTTCTGAAAATTTGTAGATAATGTTCTTTATGGGTCACGGATGATGCCCGATGTTCCATTTTACCAGAATAGCCGTGACTAACGGCTATAAAGGATGATTTTGTGACGTACAGTTTAAGTAATAACGGTTTATAAACTTAAGTGTAATCAAAGTGTGTCAGTTCCTCGGTAGTATAGTGAGTGGTTAGCATCCCCGCCTGCAACGCGGGCGACCTGGGTTCATTTCCCCACTGGGAAGAGCGGCATTTTTTTTATGACGGCTAAAGTCACGGAGTCGGACGTAGCGAGAAGACATTCCCCGTCCCCTCGTTCTCCTTTCTTCCTCCCCACCCACACTGTCTGGGGCTGGAGAAACACACTCTTCTTTGAAGGATACCTCAGTTTCTCCTCATAACGGAGGGTTCTTTTTTGTTTCTGGTGTGTGTGTGTGTGTGTGTGTGTGTGTGTGTGTGTGTGTGCTGTCTGGCCGTCCACCGCCACATCCTGGCTTGTCTGGCCACAGCCGTGGCACCAGCAACTCACAGGGAGCAGTCAAAGGGAAATCTCCATGGGGCAACCCACCAGAGGAGATACTGCCCTTCTGGCCGATGTGACCTTGGTGATGTTCAGTGAAGCCTGGTCGATAACGGAGACTTTGACACGAACTCACAACGGGCGTACACGTGAGATTTGTTGACGTAAATTACCAAAACTTCGAGGGTTCGACGTATTCGTTCTCTATAGCGACGAAATTGAAACAGTTGATTCAGTTTTCAGTTGTGTTCTCGCAAGGTATGCTTTAAGAATGGATGTGTGTGTGTGTGTGTGTGTGTGTGTGTGTGTGTGTGTGTGTGTGTACACGTGTGGGGTTGTGTGTGTGTGTGTGTGTGTGTGTGTGTGTGTGTGTGTGTACACGTGTGTGTATGTAAGCGCGCGTGTGTGTATGTGTTTGTGTGTCCGTCTGTGTGAGTGAGAGAGAGAGAGAGAGTGTGTGTGTGTGTGTGTGTGTATGGAGGTTAAAAATGAAATCCCATAGCTTTCCTTGAACTGAATCAGGTAGCAGTTTACTGCTGGATGTACAGTGCCCGTTTTCAATCCGTGAAAACCCTGGCTACCTGGCTACTTGCGATTCGAACTCTGGGCCCTCAACTCCGCTGCAAATCGCTCATACCATCATTTTGACTGTGGAACCCAGTTTGTGTGTGTGTGTAGTTCGTCATGTTTCATGTCTGAATGAGAGTATGTTGAAAGAAAAGAAAAAAGATCAGAACAGAAGAGAAAAGAAAGGAAAAAAGAAAAGAAAAAAGAAAAGAAAGGAGATATTTTGGAGGGCAGGTACCTAACAAAATCTGTAGAAACATGCATTCTTTCTCGCCTTTCCTTCTCGAACCCTCATCCCCATCCCTACCTCTCCTGCCCCCTCCCCCCTCCTCGCCCCCCCCCCCCCCCCCCCCCATAGCGCCCCTCCTGCCCTGTCATTCCAAATTCAATCCTCCCCGCCCCCTCAACTCCTTTATACCCCCTCCCACCACTTCATTTCACTGCAGAATTTGATCTTACGTGTGTATAAACATTCGTCATGCTTCACTGAGTGTATTAGAAGAAAGACCAAAAACAAAAACAAAAAAACAAAACCAAAACATACAAACAAAAAAATAGAAAACACCGGAGAGATATATTCTTGATGGGTCTTAACTAAACAGAATGTATAGAAACATGCGTGCTTCTCCCCTCCCCCCCCCCCCCCCCCCCCCCCCCGCCACCCCTAAAAAGTAATTATAAAAGAGGCTTTCTTGATGTATACAGAATGTATAGAAACATGCATACTTTCCTTTTACTCCTTCCCTTATCCACCCCCTCCCTCCTTCCCACCCTGCCGCCCCCCACCCCTCCCTCCCCACCCCTCACCTTCTCCACCCTTTTAGGTGGACTCAAGTTTTGTGTATGTAATTTTCGTCGTTTTTTATGGTTTGAATCACGGTGTATTTGAACAAAATAAGAGAGATAAGAACAGAGAGAACTGTTCTTGGTCGGCAAGTATTAAACAGAACGTGTAGGAACATAAACATGAACAGGAACATAAGCACTTTCTTCCCTCCCCTTCCCGTAACCCCTCCACCCTTCCACGCCCCCGCCCTGTCGCCTCTTACCCCCCCCCCCCTACTCTCCCCATCCCCTCACCCTCTCTCCACCCTCTCTCACGTACGCAGATTATGAGGTTGTTCTAGGGACGAGGTAAGTTCTTCTCAATCCGAAACCTGTATGAAGTCACGTACGACCAGCACCCTCCCTCCCACCCACCCCCCACCCCTCCTCATTTTTCTCTTCACCACCCTCCCTCTCCCCCTTCTTTTGTTTGCTGTTCCTTTCCACCCCACCTCCCTACCCCCTTTGTCCCTCCCCCCCCCCCTCCCCTCGCCCGCTCTGGAGTCCTTTCGTGCTGTGCTTGTTATATATTTCACGGCAGCTGAGACCACACGCCACAATTAGGAGTTTGCACTAAATCTGTATATAAACCATGTAAGCCATTTGAGTTGTAGCATTAATTGGAGCCAGAAGTTAATATGAAACTGAAAGCAGATCAAATGAACACCTACCCCCCCCCCCCCCTCCCATCCCTCACTAATCATTTCATTTGTTTTTAAGGATTTCTCCCGACGAAATTATTCACGGTCTAGAAGTACATGAGCTTACCTAACGTCGCATGTCATGGCTTTGCACTCATCCGTGACCGTATCTTTGTGTCGGGGGTGGGGTTGGGGGGGGGGGGGTGTCTCCAAAACAGCCCCATTCTTTTCATTTTCATATGTCTGCTTGGAACTACCTGGCAAGTTTCTTGATGGGCTTGTCAAGAAAAGAAGGTAAATCAACTTTCAGACAAGATACAGTCTCAAAACAATCTAATTGTGCCTGTCTGTAAGTACTCGGCTCCTTAAGTAAGGCCTTGACGCGCTCAGTTTTGGTGTGCAGCCTGTTCTATTCCAAGCATAGATGCTCTGAGTTGTTTCAGTGAGATTAGTCAATACTGTGTCAAGAAAATTCCGTCTGGAAGCTGCTTAGTACATGAAGTAACACTATAGAAGGTTTTTCTTCGGCTTTCTCAATGTTGTGCGTTTGCTTTTTCGCCTTCTTATGTCTGGCAAACTGCGTGCGGGAACCCTTTGCTCCTTTTTGCTGTTGTTTGTTACCGTTGTTACTGCTACTGTTTTGTATTCTGTACTGCTGCTAATATTGTTATTGATAATCTAATTGGTATCATTAACAATATTATTATTATTACTATTACTGTTATTATTATTACTATTTATATATCATTATTATTATTGTTGTTGTTGTTGTTGTTCATCCTTTTTTTCTCCTTGTCTTCCTGATGATGTTGATGTTGTTGATAGTGATGTTCATTGTCATGTTGTTATTCGACGTTGGTTGCTGTTTCTATGGTTTTTATCTTTTTGATGATGACAATGTTGTTGTTAATGTTCATGTTGTTGTTGATTGTTATTGTTGTGGTGATGCTGGTTCTTCAAAAGCTGGTTCAGGTGGAAAAAAGTCTCTCTCTCTCTCTCTCTCTCTCTCTCTCTCTCTCTCTATATATATATATATATATAGAGAGAGAGAGAGAGGAGAGAGAGAAAGAGAGAGAGATGTATATATATATATATGTATGTGTGTGCGCGTGCATGCGCGTTGTTGTATGTGTGTGTGTGTCTGTCTGTCTGTGTGTGTGTCTGTGCGTGTCTGTGTCTGTACGTACTTTACCACCACACAAGAGGAACCTGCAGTCCAATGTTCAGAGTGCAGTGGCTTCCGTGAAGCTGATGAGTCGTGAGTTCGATCCACGTCTTGGGTTGAATTGTTTTAGCCTGTGAGTTAAAACCCTTCTCTGTCCACCCCAGCAGTACATGGTACCTGATTCAGCACAGGGAAGGTTAAGGCGGCGGAAGGGGAGGGTTGGGCTTCTCCTTCCCGAAGGCATGATGAATGTCTGACTGTCCACTGCCGCCAAGGCAAGTAGGCTGTACTTCGACCCTAAGAGAAAAACAAGAAGCAAAGCATATAAACGTACTCCCAGTTTATCTTCCTGAAAAACGTCACTATCAAACATGCGTCATAAAGTATTTGACGTCACAATCAAACATGCGTCATAATGTATTTTGTCACTGAGATCTTCCATAAAGAAGAAAAACCGTTTTGGGCCGTTATAGCCGTTAGTCACGGCTATTCCGGTAAAATAAAACATCGGGCATCATCTGTGACCCATAATGAACATACCTACAAATTTTCAGAAAGATCGGCCTAAACGTTTTGTCTGGAGCAAATGGAACACATTTTGACCACGGACAGACACACAGACAGACAGATACACAGACAGCATTTCTTCGTTCCCATTGTAAAGCACTCCCTGTTCTATAAGAACTGGGAGTACAAAAAGAAAGGAAGAAATAACAAATAACGAACAGGGTAAGAAATCTCCTAACAGAGAGAGGGGAAAGATAAATAAAAGATAACGTAAAGGGTTAAAAAGAAATCTCCTTACAGAGAGGGAAAATATGAAGCCCTGCGAGAGAACTATAAAATCTTCGTTAGCTCACCCCTCAACAGTTTCGGGCGGTTGCCTAGAACGAAGATTTTATAGTTCTCTGCTAAGTAAGACTTAAAAAAAAAAATGTTACAAACATACATAATGTGTAGGATTATCTGTTTTTAATACTAATTTAGAAAACTTTTGAGACTTCAGTTTTTGCTTAATCCTTCGTTTTTCTTGATCAATAACATCATTTTCACGCATACATTCATCAAATGTGAAATAAAATTTCTGCAAAACTCCGCATTACTGATCACCTCTGGATCTCACTTGAGACCCTATGGCGCCCTAGGGCCCCAAGCCAGACCCAGAGGGTCACATATAACACGGCCAGATGTGAAGGGTTTTGAGAATATGCCTCCAACAGTAGTATACTTTTATACTTGTTTGCCTGCTTTCTATTTGTCAATTTGGGCAATCCCCTCACCCCCTTTTTAGTGACTCTTCCAGATTTGGGTTTACGGGCGTTTATAGCCGCGCCAGTGACCCAGACAACACAACACATGTGGTTTACGGGCGTTTATAGCCGCGCCAGTGACCCAGACAAACGAAACACGAAATGGAAAGAGTCACTAGAGGGCAGGGAAGAGGGCCAAATTTAGACTTTTGCAATACCATGACAACCAAGTATTTAAAACTACTGCAGGCATATCCCCAATGTTGTTATCTTCAAGATTTATATAAATACTGTACACAAACAAACGCTTACAATTACATGGTGTCTACTTGCCTAGAGTAAAGTTGTTTTTATTTTGTTAAAACAACACCAAAAGCTAATTAACAAAGTGCATCTTACCTTACTTTTTAGTCACTACTTTTTAATAAAATTTATTTTAATACTTTATTAGATTGAATATAAAAATGCTGCTTTTAATACATAAAATTGGGAAAAGATTATTTTGGGGTGGGGAATTTAGCCGCCTAAATTTATACAATGCCGCGTGACGGCTAACGCCTGCACTAAACGACGCCGGTGTGGAATTTAGCCGTCTAAATTTATACAATGCTGCGTGGCGGCCTGCAGTAAACGACGCCCTTACATCCGTTATGTGTAACTTGACACGAACCCGGAAACAGTGCGACGCTTCGACTCGGCAATTATGCAGTTGAGTAAGCCGTGGCCAGACATGTCTGACCTAGATACTACATAAAGGCAGCAAACCCTTCAGAGGAGTTGTCTCCCCGGAAAAGAATGTAACAATTAATTGTGTTTTATGAAAAAATCGTCATTAAGTCGTTCTAGGTTCTTATTCAAGTCAGCATCACGTTCTTATTCAAGTTCTTATTTAAGTTTTTAACAAGTTTTTATTTAAGTTCTTAACAAGTCAACATCAAGTTCTTAACAAGTCATCATCAAGTTCTTAACAAGTTCTTATTCAAGTACTTATTCAAGTACTTATTCAAGTTCTTAACAAGTCGTCATCAAGTCGTCATTAAGTTCTTATTATGTCGCCATTAAGTTCTTATCAAGTCGTCATCAAGTTCTTATCAAGTTCTTATTTAAGTTTTCATCAAGTCGTCATCAAGTCGTTATCAAGTTCTTATTTAAGTCACTTATAATTATTTATTAAGTTCTTGAAATATTACTGCATATCAAATGTATCAAAATGAGATTTTGTTGTTGGCAGTTCTGGTATTCTTTTTTGTTCAGATTTTGTATTTAGTGGCTGTGATTTTTTGGACTGCTTTGGTTTTTGCTGGCGTTGTTTATATATTTTATAAACGTAATAACCACCCCCACCAACAGCAATGACGCCAAAAATGCCAACTCTTTTAATCCAAATAATCCATGATGATGTTGCGGGACTTGAAACAACTTGTTCTGGTGTATTTACAGCTGGCATTGAAACAACTGTTGGCGTTGGCGGTGTTATGTTTTCATTATGAGTTATATTCTGTGATTGCAACATTAATTTTTTTTGTTTGTTCCACTCTGCTAATTTTTTTCCTGCTGCAACGCGCCCAGGATGAGGTGGCTTTTTACTGGTCACTTTCTCCACCTGATTCAATGTTTTCTGATTCTGCTGATTTTCTGGCTCGGTCATTTTGAAGGGAAACAAAATCTATATGATTAAAAGTAATTAACCCCATAATTACTGGCGACAATAATGTTCCAAATCTGTAATATAGATCACATCCTAGAGACTCTAATGACTTTGTTAAAACTGGATCCTGCGTTAAATCATACATAAAATCTTGTTCAGAATCAATGGGCGCAAATCTACTAACTAGTTTAGTGTACAAACTAAGAACAGTTTGTCCGACACTTTTGACCATTCTTGACCCCAGTTGCGCTTCATACCTGTTGTGATACTTTACAATGTCTTACGGCGACATCTGTTGAATCTGTTCTATGCTGAATTCATTTCCGAGGTACTGTTTTGTTTTTCCACACGCCGCCAAAGAATACAGCCTTTCCTTTTGGCGCATAATAGCTTGGTCATCAACTTGATTATTTGTAATCATAAGTTCAGGAAGTAAATCATCGCAGTTCATGTTTTATTAATAATAAATATTATTTTATTTTTAAAAAATGAGCACCGAAAAAACTGTTACCAACCTCGTATACCATTCTGCTGTTATTGGAGGTCTAAGTGTAGGATACACAATGCTTGGTAAAAGCTTGTTAAGAATAAAACCA
Source organism: Conus canariensis (assembly GCA_033310375.1). Lineage (NCBI taxonomy): Eukaryota > Metazoa > Mollusca > Gastropoda > Neogastropoda > Conidae > Conus > Conus canariensis. The sequence continues at coordinate 20,100,221 of CM065724.1, read as the reverse complement.
GCAGATCTTGGCAAGCTAGATTTTGAAGACTCAGCAAAGGTTGATTTGCTGTCAATTCAGTTCTATGTACGAAAGACTTCTAGTTAAGCAAGGAATAATTCCAGAAATATAATATGTAAAAAAAAATACATTTATAAAAATGGCTTCACTCGTAATGATGATAGGCGGCGCAGTGGTCAACGCGCTTGCTTTCAGCGGAAGTAATTATGCGTTTAGTAAACTACAAAATAACGATGAGAGAAAAAGACATAACAGAGCTATGGAGCAACTAGCCGCTGCACAAGACACCTATGAAAAGCAAAGAATGGAGCAGTTAGATTTTATTAACGACAGACTTAAACAACAGGGACATGCAGCTTACACATTTAAAGATGTTGACCAGGCTATCAAAGAATATTTTCTAGTAACAGGCAAACAAGTTGAAACATTGCCCCCACCAAAATTCAGCGATTACTATCAACCATCAGAAAAACAAAAGATGCAAGAAATATTGTTTATTGTCTTTGGCATGACCGCTGTGTATTTTGTTGCACAAAGTATTGGCTGAATAAAAAATGAACAAGATCTATTATTCTCCAAAAGGATATTGGAAGGGAATCACAGCAATTAAAAAGCTAAGCCAAGCAGCGGGAGTCAGTGAACAAACAGCAAAAGAATGGTTATCTAAACAAGCGATTTGGCAAATTTATCTACCAGCGCCTAAAAAACTACAGAGACCACACTTTGTGAATATAACTCCAAACGACACCCATCAAATGGATCTTCTATATTTACCCCATGATACGATTAGACGAAAAAGATTTAAGTACGCACTTACAGTCCTTGATATAGCTTCAAGATACAAAGATGCGGAACCATTAACACAAAAAAGTGCTTCTGCTGTTGCTGTTGCTATACAGCTGATATACCAACGAGGACCCTTAACTTATCCTCGCATGATTCAAGTTGATGACGGAAAAGAATTTAAAGGTCAAGTGAATCAATTATTGTTAAAACATAGAATTACCATTAAAAGAGGCATTCCGGGTGTTCATAGATCACAGGCTTTGGTTGAAAACTTTAACAAACAGTTATCTGAAAGACTTTTCTCCTACCAGTATCACAAAGAGCTGATTGACAATTCTCGCAACACAGAATGGGTAAAAAGACTGCCCTCAGTTTTGCGCGCAATGAATAATGAAGAATTTAAAGGACTAAAACCAGTACAAGCAATCAAAACCAAACGAATAAATGTTGCTATTGAAGACTCATCCATTTGGATTAAAAGTGAGATACCTTTATTCACCGGGAGAAGCGGAAGGGGACACTCGCATCAGGGCAACAGATCCAGTTTGGAGTGTTGATCCATATGAGATAAAAAAAATTGTGAAAATGAATCCGCCAGTGTATTATTTACGAGAAACTGACACAACAAAACGACCAGCCCCCGAAGATCTTTTGTGAAGGAAGAACTGCAGATAATCCCGCCAGACACAGTTCCAGTCGCTTAGTTAATTTAGGCAAATACATTTCTGAGTTAAAATGGAAGCTCAAAAAAAATTATTTGCGTATAAATTTATTATTAAAACAATGATAAAGAATAAACTGCCAATAGATCCTAATATTTTTGAAAAAATCAAAAATCTTGAAACAACAACCACAAATAATCCGGCTATACTGGATAAAGAAATTACTGAGTATCTAATTGCGCTTGACCAAATGACCTCCAATGACCAATTGCATATGAATACTCTGGATTAACAAATACTCTTTTTGTGTTAGTGCGGTCAAGAGACCGTTTTGTTACAACTGTTGTGTTAATCTCATGCAGATTAGATCGCAGCTTGTAATTGTCATGATGAAAAGTCTTTTTATTGAACAATGCTTCTTTGTAGTTGTCATGTGATATGTTTGATTGCACAACACTGCGAGATATTCCCTTTGCTTTTTTAACAGTTTTTGTTTGGCTAGCAAGACTGTACATTTTTGACCTTAAACCAATAAACTCCTTGATCACACCTCCAGATAATTCATCCTTCATCTTACCTAAAACCTTCTTATTAATAACTGAATGCAAAGGTGAATCTTTAGGGTAATCAGATGTGTCGTACCATCCAGCATGCTCTTTTGCTACTTCTAATTCCATGTCTTTGTAAAAATCTTCAGTAGGGATGTTAACTACAAAGGAATCTGTATCTGTGTACAGAACTCTGGACTCTGGATACAAGGGTTTAAAGTAGTCGTAAAGAAATTCTAACATCAAAAGCTTTGATAATTCTAAAACAGTAAACCCAATAAAAACAGGTTTGTCCAATTTGACTTTCTTTTTTTTCATCATTATTCCAAAAAGCTGATCATGAAATCTTCTGAAGTCTTGATAATTTGGTTTTGACACCAGCTTAATTGCTTCGTTCTCTCTAGTGACCAATCTGACATCTTTGCGCTTGTGCGGATTTTCCATAGTCTTTCCAAAACAGCTGTTGTTCATCAACTTGAAAAAGTCTTTTTCTGAAGCATCTGTGGATTTAGTTCTGAGATCAGTATTCTTCATGATGTATGGTTTCATGAACTGTTCTTGATCAAATTCAATTATACGATGAACTGCTGTTAACTTTAAACCATGTCTTAAATAAAATTGGAGAAGTCTGTAATGACAGACATAATTTTTTTTGTCTCGAAGATTAGGCACAAGTTTAGGTGGTTCTGTCATTGACACTTTTAGGGTTTCTGCCGCTAATGGATAGTCATTATGGTAATCATGAAGTTCATGAGGATATTCTAAATCAACTTCTAGAATAAAGCCCCGTTGTTGATCAGCTTCTAGAGTATGCAGCCATTTTAAAAACTTTTGAATGTCTTTTACACCTCCTGTGTACATTTTAAAGTTACGTAATGGAAGTGATTGACTCATAGCCCAACCATACAGATTGTTTGCATCTAAATACATAAGATAGTTAGAAGTTTTACTTGGATCATAGTTGTCTAAATACTTGTTGTTTGCTTTACAGTAATGGTGAGACGCCATACTGATTCCCCCACACAATCCGTTTTCAATCATCTGAAGCATTGGCAGGTCAGACAATAAATCAATTTGTACTCCAGTAAATTTTAAGAAAGCATCCCAACTCATCCCGGGCGCAGAAATGTAATGCGCAGGATCCAGGCTGTAATGTTTCATGCAGGTCTTCCTATAATTTTCAAAGACGTCCGCCAACAAACAGGTATCCGCCATTAAATAGGAATCATGATAGTCTCCCATTGTTTTAGAGTCTAATTTTTGCCACGCTTCTTGAGCATAAGAATAATCAGAATCACTGATGTCCTTTCCTCTAAGACTACTAAAGAACGCGCCTTTAGGCGGAAGGGCTGTCTCTTCAAACCTTTCCCAGCTGTTCATGTACTCATAAGGATAAACGCCCTTTCTAATCACCGTTGGGTCAAAATATTCTTCTGTTATTGGGCAGGACTTTAAGGACATAGCCAGTGACTCTAACCCCCCCATCAGGTGTTGCATAGAGTCGTAAAAAGATAAATTATTTAAAGTGAAACACATGTACTTTTCTGATGACTGCGCAATGCATGACACCCTAAAGGCGCTAGTTACTGCTTGCAATATAAGATGAGAGTCGTAACCTCGCAAGTTATGAAAGAATATAGGCAGCTTCCAAGTTTTAGGTTCAAACTTTAGTTGAAGATTGCATTTACTATGTGCTGCTCCTCTAAACTTTCCGCTAATGTGATCATGATCTCTTACTGTTGGGTTTTCTGGTGTTAGCTCTAAACCACAAATCCAACAGTGAGTGGCTGATTCATACTGTTCTTGGTCTTCGGGCGTCATCATGATTTCAGATAAATTCAGATTATTAGAACAAGCATTACGCACTTGCTGCATGCGCTGTAAAAATCTACTAGCCGCATTAGGTCCTCTATATAATTCTGGCTCTGAATGGGCGCCATCCGACCTGACAATGATGAAAGCAAACGAACAAATCTGATGATTACTCATTAAAACTGTTTTTGGAAGTTTCTGCGGGGTTGGCCCTTCATAAGGAACAATAAGCGATTCAAAGTCTGCGTAAACAACGTATGGAGACCTCTGGAGTTTTTTGTAATTCTTAAAACTAACCTTACTGCCTTCTCTTGGCATAATTAGTTCTGTATTACAGTCAACTGGGCTAATACAATGTTTCTTATGTTCACTCGCGGCTTGAACAGATGGAATTCTTGTTAAACATTTTCTGCAGAATTCTTGTTTGCCATGATCTGTTGTAGTATGCGCCAATAATCTACTCATTGTTCGTATTAATGTGTAGTGCGGTAGCCCTGCCAGTGAAGACATCAGGAGTAAGTCTACATGATTTTTGTCTGGTTCACCAATCGACGGACTATTCTTAGACACTCTGATAGGCACCAAATTTGTTTCCTCAGACCATGTGTATACGTTAACAGTTATTGGGCAATTCTGTTCTTCAAACTGATCAATTTTGTCTAAGCTAACAGGAAAGGATATTCCACTGAAATTAAGATCATTGATGTAAGGTTGATAGTTAGATACTCTCTCTGCGTTTTTGCGGAGTACATGCAGCCTTGCAAGAACACACCACATAAAACATTTGTTGTTTGAATTCTTTATGTTCAGAACTGCTCTTTTTGCAACCAATGCTGGGGGCAGTGGAATGTAAGACTTGCCTACAATTGGCTCATACTTAGCCTGTCTTAATCTGATGTCTAGGACTTCACCCTCTGACCAACCAGAGCCTCTCATTTTAGCTGCTTCAGAGGCTTCATTAAACTGTGTAAGAAGTTGATCTGCCCAACCGGGTGTTAAGTCATTATAAGAAAGAATAGTCTGCTGTTTAGTTGAGACCCAGACTTCTAGATTTTCTTCGTTTATTGTTATATAGTCGATTAAAACAACTAACCTTACTTTAACTGGAGGGTTTATTGTTAGTTTACTTGGAACTTGAGAAATAGCATGTACAACGCTTGCCTGCACGTTTGTTGGATCAATAACTTCTAAAACGACCTCATTTAAAGCTTTTGACAAACGCTCTTCCTCTTCCATTGCATCTAACCAAGAGTCAAAACTGTCATATATCTTATCCATGTTGAGCTTCTTTTCTAACTCAACATATTTATTTAAATTAAAAAAAAATACGTAATCAGAATCAATATCAACGGTCTTTTTGTGCTTGGACTCATAAACTAAAGTATAAACGCCCTTTGGGGTTGTTAATGTGAGCTGTTTAGAACAGAGTTTAATGTCTCGTTTACTTTTTTTAAACATTCCTTTTTTATCTGGTCGGTGTCTGGCTGTTGAGAAAAAGTTGCCCTTGCCTTTCTTTGAAGATCAAACTTTTGTCTTTTGTAGTCCTCAAAATCAGCCTGTAGGCGACTAAATTCTTCATCCGTGATGTTTGAGTCAGCAAGTGCTTTATCAATTATCAGTTTGAAGGAACTAAGTTTAGCTGTTATTAGTTGAACCATAGCTGTGTGCTTTTGGAGTTTAGCTTTTATTTTTTTGCTGACAGCACTTACAGCCAATGAACACAGGCCAAGAGTTAAAGACAAACCGCCTAGAGGTAAAGCTACCGGTGCACCTACGCCTGTTGCTAAGAGACCTACACTTGTTCCTGCTGATAGAGCACTAGTGATCGATGCTCCAGTATTAACATATGTAACAGCATTAAAGACAGCAGAATACCTTCGTTTGGTTTTACTGTATTTTGAAAGGTCCTGCTCTAGTTGGGTTTGCATTTGTGTTATGTTTGTTAATCTGAAAGTTTTTATGTCTACAGCAACAGAGTTGCCTACTATCTCTTCTTTGGGCACTTTTGGATAAACCTGAACAGACATGCTTTTTTTTAAAAATAAAAATAATTTAGTATTGGATATCTTTTAATCTGTTATCTTGAATATTCAGCTGCGCATCATATATTAAAAACAAATGTACATTAAGTGGTTTATCACTCTCTTTTTCTTTATCAATTTGAATGTTTATTACGTCTTTAACTGTTCTCCCACTCCCATGCAACTGATTATCCTCTGTTGACCTTAGGTCAATCCATAAACCGTATTTCGTTGTTAAATATTCATCAAGTCTAACACTGTGAAGGTGTAGATCTTTAGACACAAGGTCTACTGTTGGACTTCTAGACCTCCCGCCTCCAAACAATTTTCTTATTTCATCAAAATGATGATAAGGTTTAAGCCCACTACCGTAGACTTGGTTAGGACTACCCTCAATTGAACATTGTACTTTCGTTATTTTAGGATTGATAAACTTTTCACTTTGTCTTTGGTATGGTTCTTTATCATCTTCACACAGCAATAAAATACCTTTAAGTGATCGTGCTGTGGCGCTAAAACTAAAATTCCATATAGTGTCTGCCCTGCTTTTGATATATTTTGAATGATGAATCACTCTTTCGTAATATATTGCTAATTTTGACTGATATTGTTGCTCAATCAGCCTTGCTAAGTTAGGGTTGCTAACAATGTCAAACTCTAACGAGATGTCGAAAATGCTGTACTTAGAATCAGTGTCTGTAGATTTAATGACACGTTTGTATTCATTAAAAGTTAGTTCATATGACAATCTGTCTTTTAATGCTCCTTGAAAGTATGGTGCATGCGCTTTTAACAACTCAAAATCTAAGGGTATGGAAAAGCGATTTCCATACGCATAACTTATAGCTTTATACTTGTTACCATTTTCAGCATCTGCGGCGCTTATTCTGTGTTTTAGTGCTTCGTTATTTTCGATTCCTTGAAACGCAAGATCGGCCCTTTCATTCGCGGTTAGCCATAGATCACAATAGATTAAAAATATGTCTGCATTGTGTAAAGAAAATATTTCTTGCCCCTCAAGTTTTATAGAAATTTTCTTAACGATTGCCCGTCCCAGATTCTGAACTACTGTCCTGTTTGCGTCTGTTGCTGATTCGAGTTCTATTTTAAAAGTAAGTCGGGCAGAGCCTGGTACAATCACTTCATCTGCTCCTAGGTCTGGAAATTTAACAGTAAGAATTTGATCTGAATCAATAGTAGATGGATTATTTGGAACAATAATATTCTGTTTATTTCCCTTCACGCCAAAGGGCTCTTTCAGTCTTCTATGCGGGTTAAGAATTGAGCCATATGCTTGTGACATTTTTTTTTATAAAACAAAATAAAAAGTTAATTATTTTTAAAACATGGAAGATTATGATGTTTATGATCCTGGAGACGACATGAGTGAAATGACTCCTTTAACACATCCATTACAATCATTGCGGCATGAATTAACAGAAAGTAAGGTTAAATCATTTTATCAAAGTTTAGGCCAAGAACCTCCCGAATTTATAGACCCTAATGATTTTGAAACAAAAGATGACCATTTGTTTTTTAAAAACGAGCAAGGACAACTTGTTCAGCTTACATCTAAACCAGACTCATCAAAGTTTTTAAAAAAGAGTACAATTAGACAAAGGCTCAGTGTAAGCGAACAAAATCGCCTTGGCATTACTAAACCAAAATTAGATAGGGAAGCAGTTGCTAAACTTCAAAACACACTACAAGAACTTCCAACAGATAACCAAATACAAAACATGGAACTTAAAGATTTAAGCCCAACAGCAAACAAAATAATAGAAGCAGAAACCAGTTTTTCAGAAGAAACAGTATTAAAAACTATGCACGATCCACCGCTACCTATGAGAGAAATAACGGCCCTTGATCATGCTTTGAGAAGCATCAGAGGCGAATTAACAAACAATTTAGCAAAACTGGGTGAACTAAATGAGCATATAAAAAGAGAAAAAGAAAAACTAGTTGAGGCTGATGACCACAACTTAGGACCTGGTGTTAAAGAAAGAATAACACAAAGACTAAAAGATCTTGAACAAGAGAGATCAGCAAGACTAGAAGTGTTGTCTAATAACCGAGAACAATTACGAACTCAAGTGAGCAGAATAAGAGAAACTATCCAAAGAATTTTATATGAAGACACAACGTTAGCAGAACGAATAAGAACACTGTTTAGAGAGCAAGGTGTCACATTAGCAAGTGTTATAACAGCCTTAGGATTTGCAATAAGTACACTGGTGTTGGCTATTACAGGCGGCGGTGGTGGGGGAGCAGTGCCACCAGGACCACCATCAGATAAATCATGGGTAAAAAAACAACTTGATCATCTTGCAAGTTTATTAAAAAAATTAGCCACTAAGGCCATAGACTCTTTACCTGGTATAATAGGAGGGATCGTTAGCTGGCTTTTGTCTGCCGCAAGTAAAGTAGTTGGCTTTATGGCCGAGCACTTATGGACATTAGTTGTCTTAATAGTTGGGTTACTTTATAGTAAGATAAAGACCAAGTAATCCTAGGGCAGTTAATCCAATAACAAGTGCCGTCTTTTCATATTCATGGTCATTATTTCTTGGGGCCACAGGGATTGGATGGGGTTTTGAGGGGGGTTTGGGGGGCTTGGGGATTGGTGGGGCTTCTTTTTTTATTGCTATTGCTGGCTTAGAATTTATGTCGTTTTTTCCGACCTTCTCTTCTTTACCAGCCACAAGGATTTCATTATTATAGTTTATTATTGTTCCTATCTGAAGTCTGAGGTCAGAAGGCAGCATGTATAAACCAGTGCCAACAGCAAAGTCTACTTTCGATCTTGCGTATTGCAAAACATTTTGGTACCTTTTAATACTTGAAGGCAAATCAATTGCAGAATTAATAGAATCCTCTAAATTTGCTAAATACTGTTTTTGGGCGTCAAAGCCAGTAGAAGGATCAATTATGTTTGATCTGGTTTGTGCTTGCGAACCTAGCAAACACCAAACATAAGTACGAATAGAGTCGTTTATTCGTTCTATTCCTGCTTTTGTTAGGCCCTTAGAAGTATCCAAAATAAATGTTGTCCATGCTGGTTTATGCTCTTGCTCTATGGACCCGAGGTGAACAGTTGTGCCTGAAGAGAAAGATGTGTAAGGAGGATTCCAATCATAGTTATACTTTCTGTGCACGCCCCAAAAATAAAGGGTGCCTAAACCATGATTAAGATCCAACTTTTGTCAAAAGTCTGTCTTTGGGTCAATATCAAATTCGTTACAGATCCTTTCAAAAGCCTTGTAATCTATTCTGTTGCTGAATGGATTAAACGTTTTGTCATTTGGTAATGGCGCTTGCAGTTCAGATAAAATACGTCTGAAGGTGTAATAAAAATGAAATCTATACACTGACCTCACCAAAGGATCAGGATGATTTAAATGATCAGCATTCGACACTCCACACCCAGTTGATGCACAAAACACAGCAAAGTTTAACTGGTTCTGATAAAACTGCATCGGATGACTGAACCACACTTTCGGGATGTAGTCGTTTTTAATAGGAGGGTTAAGATATCTGTTCAATGGAGTACTAACCTTTACTTGAAAGGCGTCAGACTGAGTCACAGAAATGTCAAGGGTGTCAGTTGTTATATTTTTAAGATTGTAGTGCGGCCCGACAGAATATTTTGCATTAGTATATTTGAATGCACTCATTTTTAAATTTGTTTTAAAAATGTTTGTAACAATAACAACTCAAGACAGTCCTTCGTTTTTAGAATATGCTATTGATAATAACTGCGGAACCCAAAGGGTCGCACTCCATGAAATTTTTTACAAAGTCGTATGGTTTAATATAACTGAATCCAAGGAGAATAATAAGATTAAAAAATTTGATAATAGAGGAAACTTAGTTAGCCAGTTAACCATACCTGATGGTTATTACGGGTTTTGCTCGCTAAAAGAAGCAATGAGTAACTTCGACATTACTCTCAAACTTAACAATGCAAATTTGAAAATAATGTTGACATTCAAACCTGAAGAAGAAGTAGACCATTACCTTTTTGATGTAGAGCTAGCTAAAATGTTAGGCTTTGCAACTGACAATCATGGTTTTAGAGTTACATCAGACGAAACTACTTATGAGGGAGAATATCCGCTCGATCTTGCATTACATTCATTACTCTATGTTCATTTGGACGAGCTGAGCACTGATGAAAATTTATATGATGGAAGGCCCTCAACTGTTTTAAGAGCTCTTCCATCAGGGAAAGCTGCATATTGCGATTATGAAATTATACAATTCCCTAATTTACAGTTTAAAAGATTAGCTTGTGGGAGGGTCAGATCGTTTAATATAAAGATCACAGATAAAACAGGGAAAGTCGTGAAATGTGATAACCTGCACATTGTTTTAGAAATAAAATAATAAGGTGTACTAAAAATAATGTCTCGTGGGCCAGAAGAATCAGGAGTTACATTAGCGCCTGAGAGGTGTGTAACTTTAGAATTAAAAGACCTTGCAGACGTTGAGGACTTTGAACAGAACGGTGAGATAGGCACTTTATATGG
>CM065724.1:20072363-20077363 GCA_033310375.1 Conus canariensis | reverse complement strand
TTGTTTTTGCCTGAAGAAGACCCAAGAGGTCGAAATGCATTGTGTCTTGTCCTGTACCTTGTTTGTCTATGTCCTTGGCGGTAACTAACCCCTTCTCTTTCTAAATTTTGCTTCGTTTTCCGCCCTCAGTCACTCCGTTTTGGAACTTGAGATTTTAAAGAAAAATCGTGATATCATATCAGCCACCGTGAGCACAGTAGTTAGCGTCGGAGATTCCTGGCTAGGAGGGCTTGAGTTTGATTCCCATCAGAGCCACTGACATTGGCAGAATGTGTCGGCCCCATGAATGGCTCCGAACCAGAGTTGAGTTTCTTACGGGCTCAATTGGGAACACTGGAATCACAGTCGACCTTCATCCATTTCATGGAACACTGGAATCACAGTCGAGTTTTATCCACTTCGTGGATGGATGCATCCCTGAGAGTGTTGCTCATGTTTCCTGACCAGTTCTGCAGGTGTTTGTATCTCTTGGGCCTGGTTGACGCCAGGATATATCATGAAAATAAGCGTGGGGTTCAGTCCTGTCATGCCGTCTCAGACCGGAATGGAACTACATAGCATCATCGACATCTTCATCATCGACATCTTCATCATCGACATCTTCATCGATCACCATTTTAGAAAAAAAGTCTCAAAATCTGTTGCCTTCATGCCCTGCTCTCATGATGACCTCCATTTTGATCTCCTCACTGTGTCTATGCCCTTGGTGAATTCACCGAAGTCGCCGATATCGGTAAGTTCGTGGGAACTCTCGTTGAACGGATGTAGTGACGCCCCTCGGATGGGGTAGCTCACTCACGCTAGCTCCGCATTTAAGCAGTTACAGTCGTCATGAGGGGACTTAGTAGGTGGAGTCCTGTGTATGTTGGATCAGAACAGGCGCCACTGAACGCCACCGAAGTGGCTGGGCTGCAATTCGCAGCCTCCTCTGGTGGGTTGCTTCCTGATGACTCGACATTGACTGTACCTATGAGTGTATCTTCAATTCAAACGTGAAGTCGGTTCTGCTCTACGACTGCGAGACTTGGAGAATGACCAAGGCAATACAGCAAAAAATTCAGACCTTCATCAACACCTGTCTGAGGCGCATCTTCAAAATCAGATGGCCAGAGAAGATCAGCAATGAAGATCTATGGAAGCAAGCAGGACAGGAACCAGTGGCCAAGCAGATTCTGCGGAGGAAGTGGGGGTGGATTGGACACACTCTCAGGAAGCCAGCACCACACGCCAAGCCCTGACATGGAACCCGCAGGGGAAAAGGAAGAGAGGCCGACCTCGCAGCAGCTGGAGGCGAGACACTGAGGCAGAGATAAAGAGGCAGGGGACCAACTGGACAGGCATTCAGCGAGCAGCCCAGAACCGAGTGCGATGGCGGAGTGTTGTCGATGGCCTATGCTCACCCTTGAGCTATGGGCCTAAGTAAGTAAGTAAGTGGGTGGCCCATGCTGAAGCTGTGGCGGAACAAGCCGGGATGGACAATGGCCGGGGAGTCAGAATGGGTGACATGAGGGTCACACCACTGGAGTGGGACAGAACAGGAGACAGTGAGCGGGGGGGAGGGGGGGGGGGTGTCGTGATGTCATGCTTTAAACAATAACCAAGCGGTGTGATTAAAAAGAAAAAGAGCATTACTGTTTCGACAAATGTGACCGTCTATCATGAAACGAGTCGTTTGTTTTTACAACTCAACCGGCTTTCCACCAGGGCTTAATTAAGATAATCGCAGAGGGGATGGGGAGGAGTGTATGTGTGTGTGTGGAGAGGTTACCCAGATTCTTCCGATCATTAATCTCTGTATATGTCAGTGACTGCATCTGGAAAAAGTTCAAGATCTGGCTGAGTACATATTTGCTTTCATAAAATGCTGTTGATAATTCTGATGCTGGAAAAAAAAAAATCAACAGGCTAGTTCAGTTTTTATCAAGTTTCGGTTACAGGGGTCTAACATTAAACTGGCCGTATGTCCAGTTCTATCCAACAGATTCGGGGAACAGTTTGCTCCATTAAAACAGGAGTTGAAAGGACATGTTGAACGCGGGACAGAAAAAAAGGACCAACGGTTGTACATGACAAAGTCTGTAGTGATGAGTCATAAATATGGTAGATGTAATCATATTTATGTTCCTGAAGCCGTAATATCCCATTTAATGACAAATTATTATTACAAGATGAAAAAAATATCAGTTTATAAACCTATATGACTCAGGAACAGCCAGTCTTGTTCGTAAGACTTCGACTAAACACTATATCGACTAGAAATAAGTAATATTTGTATTCAGTCGCTTTCAAATAACATGCAAGTTTACAACCACCACCACAACAACATTAAACAACAACAACAAAATGTGCGCGTGAACACACACAGGTACACCGATCGAAAAATATATACAGACCAACCAAAGACATGCAGAGAGACGAAAAGCATTAGACAGAGATATAAAGATGGCAGGGAAGAACGATTTCTGAATCTATATACACCTCACGGCAACGGAGGCTACCTTTTATCAACAGTTCTCACAATGTTCCTGTGTGTTCTGACTCAGAGTCGGAATGTGTCTTTGCTCAAGTTCTCACAATGTTCCTGTGTGTTCTGACTCAGAGTCGGAATGTGTCTTTGCTCAAGTTCTCACAATGTTCCTGTGTGTTCTGACTCAGAGTCGGAATGTGTCTTTGCTCAAGTTCTCACAATGTACAAAAGGGGGCTTGATAATAACATTGACAAAAACATCGCCATCACCATCACGATTAACTGAAAACACAAAAGGCCGATTTTAAACACAAACGTTAAGCGGAAAAAAACAAACACGAATTCGCACCACCTAAATGTCACGTGTCCACGTGCAAGATGTCTCGAAAACGCCCACAGGGTAACATAGCACATAGTGTATTTCCCGCGGTGACGTCACTCCGATGTACACGCGTCACTGGGAACACATGACGTCATCTGCTTAGCCAGGGATGAGTCAGAGCATTCTGTGAGGACAATCGTTGCTTGTCGTCCATGACCAGAAGACTGCGTAGAAAGCCAGCACCATCTGTGGAGAGAAGGCAGAAGTGTGTCAGCACCATCTGTAGAAAGAAGGCAGAAGTGAAAAACCAGCACCATCTGTGGAGAGAAGGCAGAAGTGTGTCAGCACCATCTGTGGAGAGAAGGCAGAAGTGAAAAGCCAGCACCATCTGTGGAAAGAAGGCAGAAGTGAAAAGCCAGCACCATCTGTGGAGAGAACGCAGAAGTGTGTCAGCATCAACAGCGTAGACAGCCAGCACCATCTGTGGAGAGAAGGCAGAAGTGAAAAGCCAGCACCATCTGTGGAGAGAAGGCAGAAGTGAAAAGCCAGCACCATCTGTGGAAAGAAGGCAGAAGTGAAAAGCCAGCACCATCTATGGAGAGAACGCAGAAGTGTGTCAGCATCAACAGCGTAGACAGCCAGCACCATCTGTGGAGAGAAGGCAGAAGTGAAAAGCCAGCACCATATGTAGAAAGAACGTAGAAGTGAAAAGCCAGTACCATCTGTGGAGAGAAGGCAGAAGTGAAAAGCCAGCACCATCTGTGGAGAGAAGACAGAAGTGAAAAGCCAGCACCATCTGTGGAGAGAAGGCAGAAGTGAAAAGCCAGCACCATCTGTGAAAAAAGGCAGAAGTGAAAAGCCAGCACCATCTGTGGAAAGAAGGCAGCAAGGCAGACGTGAAAAGCCAGCACCATCTGTGGAGAGAAGGCAGATGTGAAAAGCCAGCACCATCTGTGGAGAGAAGGCAGAAGTGAAAAGTCAGCACCATCTGTGGAGAGAAGGCAGAAGTGAAAAGCCAGCACCATCTGTGGAGAGAAGACAGAAGTGAAAAGCCAGCACCATCTGTGGAGAGAAGGCAGAAGTGAAAAGCCAGCACCATCTGTGAAAAAAGGCAGAAGTGAAAAGCCAGCACCATCTGTGGAAAGAAGGCAGCAAGGCAGACGTGAAAAGCCAGCACCATCTGTGGAGAGAAGGCAGATGTGAAAAGCCAGCACCATCTGTGGAGAGAAGGCAGAAGTGAAAAGTCAGCACCATCTGTGGAGAGAAGGCAGAAGTGAAAAGCCAGCACCATCTGTGGAGAGAAGGCAGAAGTGAAAAGCCAGCACCATCTGTGGAGAGAAGGCAGATGTGAAAAGCCAGCACCATCTGTAGAAAGAAGGCAGAAGTGAAAAGCCAGCACCATCTGTGGAAAGAAGACAGAAGTCCAGCACCATCTGTGGAAAGAAGACACAAGTCCAGCACCATCTGTGGAAGGAAGGCAGAAGTGAAAAGCCAGCACCATCTGTGGAGAAAAGGCAGAAGTGAAAAGCCAGCACCATCTGTGCAGAGAAGGCAGAAGTGGAAAGCCAGCACCATCTGTGGAGAGAAGACAGAAGTCCAGCACCATCTGTGGAAGGAAGGCAGAAGTGAAAAGCCAGCACCATCTGTGCAGAGAAGGCAGAAGTGAAAAGCCAGCACCATCTGTGGAGAGAAGGCAGAAGTGAAAAGCCAGCACCATCTGTTGAAGGAAGGCAGAAGTGAAAAGCCAGCACCATCTGTGGAAGGAAGGCAGAAGCGAAAAGCCAGCACCATCTGTGGAAAGAAGGCAGAAGTGAAAAGCCAGCACCATCTGTGCAGAGAAGGCAGAAGTGAAAAGCCAGCACCATCTGTGGAGAGAAGGCAGAAGTGTATCAGCATCAACAGCTAGAGTTGTATAGTCGACGGCTTCGTCAGTATTGTCATTTCATCGTCATCGATCTCATTACTACTGTTATCGTGGCCGCTGTCATCATAGTTGCTGTCAATCACCATCATTGTCTTTTCTTTCTTCAGGACACTCCTTTATGTTGATTTCTTCGATCTGGCAACCACGTGGCAAAAAGCTATACGCACTGACCAAGGTGGACAGTATCTGTACGTGTGTGTGTGTGTGTGTGTGTGTGTGTGTGTGTGTGTGGTGTGTGTGCGTGCGTGCGCGTGTGTGTGTATGTGCGTGCGTGTGTGTGTGTGTGT
>CM065724.1:20057363-20059863 GCA_033310375.1 Conus canariensis | reverse complement strand
CTGATAACAGTGCAGTGAAAAATGAACGTGTGAATACACAAACAAACAAGTAGATAAATAGGTTTCAAAGCAAATGATTGCAGGTGGAAATTGAATCAGAAGCAAAAAACAGGATTACTGAGCCGACAACGAAGAGTCAAACAAATTGTATACAAACCAATCATAACAATTTGCTTCAAATGAAAACTGAATTGGAGGTCGCAAGTTCGATCCCAATCAGAGCCATTCATTTCTGGGATTTTTCTGCCCTGATGCGCTCCTACCCACAGCTGAGTTTGCTATGGGCTCAGTCGCAAAGACTGCAATCGCACGGTCCGGTGCGTCTCTGAGGATGTATCTCAAATTTCCTGACTAGTGCTGCAAGCGTCTATTTCTCTCGGGTCTAGCTGACAGTAGGATATACTATGAAAGCAAGCGTAGAGTGCAGTCCTGCCACTCGGTCTCAGATCAAAATGGAACTGGCTTCTTTGTCCGGATTTTTAACAAGCGTTTGATAGTGGAAGTTATTATTTCATGTTTAAGATATCACATTACCTTTGGCTTTGTTTGGTCCAAGCTTTTCTTAGTGGATACAAACATTTTATAACATATCAAGTAAACTGTGTCAATGAATGGAAAACTAACCGGATGGTTCTCTGGTTAGAGAGGATGCCGTCAAGGTGACCAGATCTCTCCATATTTATATGTTATTTGTGTTGACATCTTGATATAAACATGAGGAGACAAAATAAAGGTATAAAAAGGCATTCAACGAGCAGTTTCTGAAAACAAGGTATCACAGTACACTGATGATACTGAAAAACAAGGTATCACAGCACACTGATGATACTGAAAACAAGGTATCACAGCACACCGATGATACTGAAAACAAGGTATCACAGCACACTGATGGTACTGAAAACAAGGTATCACAGTACACTGATGATATTGAACTATTGCTGTTTTGATTTCCTCGCCCGAGTCTCTGCCCTCAGTAAGTTCGAGTCGATGTTGCCAATATCAGCGACTTCAATGTGTAAGTTTCACTGTATGACTGCAGGCGGGGGTCAAAACACGAAAACAAAAGTTGAAGCTCTGAACCCCGAATGAAAACAATAAACATTTTATAAAAACAAAACAAACAAACAAACCTTTGACCTAGTGGTGTTCTTCAGACCGGACGACGACAACAAACAAACAAGGGAAGTAAACATGTAGTGGGGGAAAAGCAAGTGTGGGTGAACAGTTTCTCAGTTACAATGAAAATGATTTAAGGGACGGGTTGGGAGGGAGGAGACGGGGGTGTGGTGGGGGGGGGGAGGGGGGTGGAAGGGGGGGGGAGTGGGAGGACGACGTTGAAACGAAGATATTCAAACCTTCACGGACAAAACTGGGAATCGTAGAGATCTACCTTTTGACCAGAACAATCTGATTATGCTTGCTCTGAGACGACTTCTGTTTTTCCTGGATGAAAACTTCTCAGTGAGAATACTCTTCAGCATTTGTGGCAGTCCTCCTCCCACAGTACTTAACATTGAACACCACCCCTAATTTGTTGGTGTTTCCAATACCACGGGCGAAACATCACAACTAATGCACAACCCACAGTCATACAGCATGGGAGGCATTTGCCAGAGTGTTCAACTCATGGTCGTTGTCACGGTGCATTGACCACCGTATTACATTTTGACTCGCACTTTATCAAATTACTGAATGGAATAATTGAATTTTGTGTGTTCAATAAATTTGCACGCTGGCCACTTATGCATATCACGTGGATCGTGTCGTCAGAGTAAGTCGCTTATTTCTTTTTTTTTTTCTTCTTTTTTTTTTCGTGATTGCACACTTTCTTCCTTTCTGTCTTTTTTTTTTTTTTTTTAAATAATAAATTCCAATATGAATGGCATTAATGATGTACACAAACATGATATAGGATATAAGGTTATAAAACGCATGACATAAATTATTGCAACTCAATCGAATCATGGCATTCGGAGAAAGTACATTATACAGACAAACTTTGTTTCCCATTGTTTCATGGTGGCTCCAAGGTCGTGGACGACATTAAACAAATGTATGTGTGTGTGTGTGTGTGTGTGTGTGTGTGTGTGTGTGTGTGTGTGTGTGTGTGTGTGTGCGTGTGCGCGCGCGTGCGAGCGCTGAATTTCACAGCTTATGGGAGTAGAGGGCTCTAAACTAGGACATTACCCTGCTGACATTCTCAGTGGTCAAACGGGCTGTCAAACACCAAAAAACTGAACGGAACGAGACTCACGTGCTGATCCGTCTTCAGGTCCACAGCCTCTCTGACCAGTGAGGAACGGCCTTGACCAAGGATCCTCCCCAGCAGGAACTGGTTCACCATCTTCTGGCAGTCTGTGGGTTCGTAGCTGCTCTGGAAGAGCTTCTCCAGCGCCGCCATGATGTGGACCAGGTGTGGAGTGGTGTCAGCATCACGTGCGCTGGGCGCACATCCGTTTTAGCCCGTTCCACAGCTGCGCTGCCGCCGGTCAGGTGAGTG
>CM065724.1:20034863-20042363 GCA_033310375.1 Conus canariensis | reverse complement strand
ACACACACACACACAGAGGAAAACACAGACACACAGACACACAACACACACACACACACACACAAAACACACACACACACATGTGACAGATAAGGGCTTTCGGGCACTCTCTAACATACAGAAAGCATGGGACTATTCAAACAGCTTAAAACGCTAGGACCTTTTAGGGAACACAATCATTTTTTTTTTATCCGTAAAAGGCAAAACATCAAATGTCAAACAACAGTTAAACTCAGCTTCTGAGAACTCGCTGTCTCCGATTCGAATGAGCAAGACGGTAAAATGGTTTTCAACTGTGATGGATAGTGTTTGTTACCGGCGAACCTTAACGATTTCATAGCCAGCTCCAAACTGGCTCTTGCCTGTCGGAACAGTCCCCATCGTTACTATGCTACGAAATGCATTAAAGGGAAAAGATTACAAAAAAAAAAAAAAAGACAAACAAGGGAAAAAAACGAACAAACCAACCAACCTCGGCTGCCAAACCAGCAGTTTCATTCTTTAAGTCCCCTGCCAAGCTTCCCTCTATCATTTTCTCCACCGTCAGCACCATCAACCATCCCCGCTCCCTCATTTTGTTTCTCTGCCCCCAGCTCCGTTTCCTCTATGAACCAAAGCAACACAAAAAGGATGAAGAAAGAAAGAAAGAAAGAAAATATTAAGAAAAGAATAACGACCAAAAAAAAAAAAAAAAAAAAAGCTGGATTAAAAACTGTCGCCATGCAGACCAGCCAGTTGATTAACTTTTGTTCGAACAGCCATAAATCAAACGAGAAATAAGTGAAAGGCTCCATTGTCTGTTCTGAAAACGATCGAACCGAAGTGTCAGTTGAGAGGAAGCACCTTGACTGACGGCCTACGGTCTAGTATCGATGGACAAGAGGGGGAAAGAAAAAGAAAAAAAAAAAAGAAAAGAAAGAGAAAGAAAAGAAAAAGAGTTCTGGAAGAATTGGATACCAAGAGTATTATGCTGGCCGATAGTTACCAGATCTACACAGAGACAGAGTTACCAGATGTACACAGAGACAGAGATACCAGATCTACACAGAGACAAAGAGATACCAGATCTACATAGAGACAGAGAGTTACCAGATGTACACAGAGACAGAGGTACCAGATCTACACAGAGACAAAGAGATACCAGATCTACACAGAGACAGAGAGTTACCAGATCTACACAGAAACAAAGAGATATCAGATCTACACAGAAACAACGAGGCGGCAGGAAAGAGAGAGAGAGAGAGAGAGAGAGAGAGAGAGAGAGAGAGAGACAGACAGACAGACAGACAGACAGACAGACAGACAGACAGACAGAACCAAACGAGTGAACCTACAAATCACACACACACACACACACACACACACACACACACACACACACACACACACACAAAATTTCTTTACGTCTTACCCTCATGAAAAAAGCAATGAAAATAGGTAATAACAATACATTTACAGAGAAACTCAAAACTAATACAAAAAAAAATAACGATAAAGATATAACCAATATACACACAACGTCAAAGACCCAAATCAAATTCAACGCATGAAAAGTATAAGTTCCTGGAGAACGATGGAAGAGGAGGGGGAGGGGGAGGGAGGGAGAACAGCAAAGAGGCCGATGGGACATGGGGAGGGAAGGGAAAGGAAGACAGGGGGGGGGGGGGGGAGGGGGTAAGCTGACAAGGAATAGCGTTGTATGCGGGTACAGTTTAAAAGTGGGGGAGGGAGGGTTGGGGTGGGGGGGGGGGTATTTAAAAAAAATAAATAACGAGGCAGATACAAAAGCTCTTTATCAGAAGAAGGAATTAAAAAATCGTGCAATGCTACATATCACTACTTGGAATATCACTGGGTGAGTAAGAATACCATGCATGTACTGTCATGTGTGTGTGTGTGTGTGTAGGGGGGGGGGGGGGGGGAGGGGGGATGTGGATGGGAATAAGAGATCGTAGAAAGAGGTGTGGCAGAGAGGTAGGGACCGTACAGGTACGTGAGAGAGAGAGAGAGAGAGAGAGAGAGAGAGAGAGAGAGAGAGAGAGAGAGAGGGGGAGAGGGGAGGAGGGTGGGATTCCTCGCCAGCATTTAATGGCCGCTGCCAAGGAAACAGACGTGACCGGAGCAAAGACTCGTAGGGAAGTGGGAGGGAGGGGGGAGGAGGAGGGGGGGAGGGAGGGGGGGAAGGGAGGAGGTAAAAGGAGGAAAGGGCTTTTGCAACAAACTGTGAAAGCAATAACTTGAACCCCTCAACCGAGACACACATGTGCGCGCACGTTGCACACACACACACACACACACACACACACACACACACACACACACACACACACACAGACGTACACACGCACACACACACACACACACACACACACACACACACACACACACACACACGCAGTAGGCAGGCACGTAGACAGACAGATGGACAGACAGACAGACAGACAGACAGACAGACGGACGGATGGACGGATAGACAGACAGACAGACTGGCAGAGACAGACAGACAGACAGTAAGACATATAGACGGACAGATAGAGACAGACAGAGAGACCGACGAACAGACAGAGACAGACAAACAGACAGACAGACAGACAGACAGACTAGGAGAGACAGACAGAGACAGACAGCGAGACCGACAAACAGACAGAGACAGGCAGACAAACAGACAGACAGATAGACAGACAGACAACAAAGACAGACAGATGAATTCCCTTGCGACACTTTAATGGCGGCTAACTATGGAACCGTCGACGTGACGGAATCAAAAGCTTGGAGAGAAAGCATAGAAGAGGAAGGAATGGGGATGAGTCGGAGGTGGGGGGATGGGGAGAAATTGAAGGGGGCGGGAGAAGGGAAGAGAGGAGAGAGAGAGAGAGAGAGAGAGAGAGGAGGGGGGGACAGGGGGGGGGGGTGGTGTAGGGGCAGAACCTGTCAAAGACCACTGCGAAATCAATACCTCCACTTCCTTTCCCAACAATGACACGAGCGTTGGACCATAGCAAGTCTCATCTATGATGGATTTCAGGAAGCAGGAGAAGAATGGATGCCGTGTATATCCGTTTTCTGGATGAACGAAAAGAAAGAAAGAAAAAAAGGAAGGAAGAAAGAAAGAAAGAAAGACGGAATGAGAAAGATAAAAGGAAAGAGAAAGAAGAAAAGAAAGAGAAGGAAGGAAAGAAGGAAAGAAAGTAAGAAAGAAAGAAAGAGGAAAAAGAGACAGAGAAAGAAAGAAAGAAAGAGAGAGAGAAAGAATGAAAGAAAGAAAGGAAGGAAAAAAGGAAAAAAGAAAGAAAGAACGAAAGGGAGACAGAAAGAAAGAAAAAAAAAAAGAGAAAGAAAAAAAGAAAGAAAGAAAGAAAAAAGGCAATAAAAAAGAACAAAAACTTGAAAGACAGAAATAAAATCAAAACATGAACGGTTCTGTAGACTCTTGGGTCTTGGAAGTGAATTTGGATGAATACTGAATCTTGCAAATATAGCTGCCTATGTGCATAAGATACGTATCTAGCTGCCCATGTGCATAAGGGTTCGGCCAGATGACAAGCTGCGCTGTAGCCGCACTGTACGTTAGCGGTAAGCGAGCTGTTGAGCAGTGAGCGGTGGGTGGCCACACCAAAAGCGGCGATAGCTAGCGGCTAGCCAGCGAGCAGCCAGCTGCGCTGCTGGTTAAAGCTTGCGTGGCCACATGAATAGCTGCCGTAGCTAGTTGTATGCTAGCCTGCCGCTAGCTGTGCACGGTTTGTTGTAATATCTGTTTACAGCTGTACGAGACAGAATCAAAATGGCAGAGAGGAGGTATCTCCTACTTTCAGAGTTGTCTGAACCATCGCCATATATACAGCGAGGAATTCTTGTTGATGACCGAGATTATTGGGTCCATCCCATTAACACGCAACGGAGTGTGTATGGAGAATATCACCATTTGGTTCCCGACCTCAAGCAAGATGCTGAAAGGTTTCTTTCCTACTTCAGAATGCTACCAACCACTTTTGCAACACTGCTGGACCTGGTCTTGAACCAAAGTGATGAATTCCAAGGTTTGGTCTGCATATGAGGACATTTTCAAAAGGAGCTTCTTCTGCAAGCACTGACGTTGCGAAAAAAAAAAAGACACGAGGGACGTAAACAAAAAAAAAACCCATTGCATCACATCTATTTTTGGCCGGCAACCGCCGCTCGAGCTTTGAGCGGTGATAATTGTTTGGAACATTACCACCGCTCGACGCTAGCAGTGGGCTCGCGGTAACCGCGCGGTGGTAGCGAATCGTGTGGCCACTCCAACAATAACCCCTATTACTATTTCTGCAGCGCGGCTACAGCGCAGCTACAGCTCAGCTCAACCGCTTTTCATGTGGCCGCACCCTAAGATACTCTAGCTGCCCATGTGCATAACATACTCTGACCTTCTTTGTCTTTTACGTAACAGTTTTTCTTTTCATTTCTTTTCTTTTCTTTTGTTTCGTTGTTTGTTTTCTAGAATGATGTTTACATAACAAAAGATCGCTTGACCGAAAACAATATGATCAAAGTCAAAACTGTGTGAGCTTGAAGTTACTCTCTCTCTCTCTCTCTCTCTCTCTCTTCTCTCTCTCTCGCATTATTGATTTCTCTAGCTATACTCGACTTCTTGTTATTCTCTGTCACCAGTCGTCTCCCTTAGCATCCCAAACGGGTGAGACAATCAAAGTTCAAAGTTCACCGTGACAATCTTCATGGTCATGTTTCTAACGCTGATGTGGCGGGAAAAGAAAAAGAAAAACAGAAAAGATGACAAACAAGACTACCTCAACCTGTTAAATCAGCATTACATTAAGCTTTTTTTCCCCATTGCTTTTTTTTTTTTTTTTAAGTAAGTAATCACAGCCATATCCTTTGAAAGAAAAGTGATAGAAGAGGCCTAGTTCATTTGCTTTTGATGCTATTTACACGTTCCTAAAGGAGCAAAAAACAAAAAACAAAAAAAACGAAAAAAAGAAAAACCAAACCAACAAACCTGCTTGAAAGAGAACCAATATGTGAATGAGTTCTGCGGTGTTTTTCAGTTGTGATCGGACATATTATATGTTTTGTACTATGAACTTCTTCTTCTTCTGCGTACGCAGGCTGATACTCCCGCGGACACTCCCTATATGGACAGGCAAGTATTAATCCCATCTACCCAACAAAGGGAGTGGAGTTTTGTGTGTATTACCGTGTTTTTTTTTTTTTTTTTTATCCCGCCATTAAGGCAGCCATACTCCATCTTCGGGGAAGGTGCATGCTATGTGTAACGTGTCATCCATACCAAACGGCCAGACTGGCCTTCTCTTCCGAAAGTTGGTGATGGGATTTTACGTGTGTGCAAGATGTTATGCGTGCGTTCACACACGGAACCTTGGTGTATAGTCTCATTCGAAGGACTGTATGGGAAATGGAGTCAGAACTGATGTTAACTCCGAGGGAAAAATCCCCCTGTACCGAAACGACCTGGCGGAAATTTGAACCCGCAACCCTTGGATTACGAGTCGGGCGCTCTACCAGCTGAGCTATTCCGGCCTCCTGTACTATGACCGTCACAATACACTTCCGCTGCCAGTGACCTGCGAAGCTGCCAGACTTGTCAAGGTACCATGAAGATGAAAGTGCAGCTTTTGTCGAGCTAATCTTACCCTACCGGAAAATCTTTTCCCCGCTACTATGAAGATAAAAAGTATAGCTTTTCTCGTCGATAGTCGCCACCAACGGCCATACTACGTTGAACATATACCGGTTCTGGTCAATAGTCGTCAATAGCGTACCAGCCCCAATCCTTTTTCAGGAAAATTGCAACAATGAAAGAGCAGTTTTGCTGTCAATTATTCACCAGTCCCAACCCTTTTCAGGTAAAGATTAATGTTTTGCTTTTGTCGATAATAATTTTCCATTCCCGTATCTTCTACTATGAATACCAAAATACAACTTTTGTCGCCAGTAATCTTGCTTTATTGACACGTCTTTTCAAACGACTATAAAGATTATGGTACAGTTTGTGTTCTCAATAATCTACATCTCCAAAAATTTTCAAGGTGCTATGAATAAATTTGAGTTTTTGTCGCCAGTCATATTGACGAACGTTTTATATATATATATATATATATATATATATTATATATATATATATATATTGCTGATTTCGTACAGCATTGTCGTCAGTATATGTACTGAAAAAAACTTATTTTTATTTTGAGATACTGTAATATGATTTACTTCAGCGTTTGTCGTCAGTACTATACCACCCAAAACCTGCTAAGGGTATTGTGAAACAGGGAAACCATGTCCACAACCAACAGAGCTGGAGGAACCTGGTAAATAGTTATTTCAGGCAGCTTAGGCCAGGGAGGAGGAGGGGGGGGGGGGACGTGGAGAAGAAGAAGAAGAAGAAAGGGAAGAAGAAAAACAACAACAACAACAACAACAAGACGTTGATGATGATGAAGATGATGAAGATGATGATGATGATGATGATGATGGTGATGATGATAGTGATGATGATGATGATGATGATGATGAAGAAGGAGAAGAAGAAGAAGAAGAAGAAGAAGAAGAAGAAGATAATGATGATGATGATGATGATGATGATGATGATGAAGAAGAAGAAGAAGAAGATGATGATGATGATAATGATGATGATGACGATGACGATGAGGATGAGGATAATGATGTTGATGATGATGATGATGAAAATTAAAGTACAGGCTTTGATATCAGTAACACACCACCCTAATTTTCATTATACTATGAAATTTTAGGTACATATTTCATCATAAATAATATACCATTCCAAATCCTTGTAAATGTACTGTGACGATTAAACACAGCTTTGGCCGATTGAAATCTACCATCCCTGAACCTCTCCAGGGTGCAATGACGATTAAAGTGCAGCTTTTGTCGCCATTAATCCGACATTCTGGCACACCCGTTCTGGAAAATCATAAAGATTAAACCAGCTTTTGACGCCTATAACTGACCATTCCTTCATAAAGATTAAACCAGCTTTTGACGCCAAGAACTGACCATTCCTTCAGGCGGGTCTTTCAGTTCCATCGGATTCAAGGTGACCTTGCCCAGCCAGCCAAGATTCTGAGTCATCAGGACACCTGCCATATGATTTGCAAACGTGTGTACATGAATAATTATTATGCTCCGGATGACTTTGGTTGGTTTGAAATGTTCACAAGAATTTATGGATGGAATAGTAAAACAACGATTCAGAATTTGTTGGGTGGTGGGTAGGAATTCGCACACACACGTGTGTTGGGGATGGGGTTGCGGAGGAAGGAGGAGGGGCAGGAGGTAGTGAGGGGGGCATGTAGGCGTGCACACAGAAGACAGACAGGGAAACAGACAGACAGACAGACATACACATGAAGAGAAAGAGATGGGTTCAAGTTCTAAGAATGCAGCAAAAATGAATAAACAAGTAAATAAAGGAAATAAAAAGTAATTGTGGCCGCGTTCGTGGTCCCGTGGACGCACACCTGG
>CM065724.1:20020016-20029763 GCA_033310375.1 Conus canariensis | reverse complement strand
GGGGGGGGGGGGGGGGGGGGGAAAGCGACAAAAAAAAGCGTTGTAGCGGGTAATTTTAAAAAAAGGGGGGGGGGGGGTTTTGGGGGTGGGGGGGGATTTAAAAAAAATAAATAAGGGGGGCAATACAAAACTCTTTAAAAAAAAAGGGGAAAATTAAAAAAACGTCAATGCTACTATCACTATTTGGGAAATTTCCCTGGTGAGAAAAATTTTCCTTTCATTTTACGTCATGGGGGTGTTGTGTGGTGTGGGGGGGGGGGGGGGGGGGGGGGGGGGGGGGGGAGGGGGATTGGATGGGAAAAGAGATCGTAAAAGGGGGTTGGGCAAGAGGTAGGGACCGTACAACGTGAGAGAGAGGAGAGAGAGAGAGAGAAGAGAGAGGGAAGAAGGGGGGGGGGGAGGAGGGGATTCCTCGGCCAGTTTTTAAAATGGCCGCGCCAAGGAAACGACGTGACCGGAGAAAAGGGACTCGTGGGGAAGTGGGAGGGAGGGGGGGGGGAAGGGGGGGGGGGGGGGGGGGGAAGGGGGGGAGGAAAAAGGGGGGAAAAGGGCTTTGCAACAAACTGTGAAAGCAAAAATTTTAAAAACCCCTAAACCGAACACACATGTGCCGCCCCTTTTTCACACACAAAAACCCCCACACACCCACACAACAAACACACAACACACACACAACCACACAGACGAAAACACGCACACACCCCACACACACACACACACACACACACACACACACAAAACGCAAAAAAGGGAGGCACGTAAAAGACAGAAGGAAACAGACACCCAGACAGACAAAAAACCCCAAAAAGGGGGGGTTAAAACGGATAGACAGACAACAGACGGCAAGACAGACAACAGACAGAAAAAGACATATGGGAGGGGACAGATAGAACAACAGAGAGCCCCACGAACAGACAGAGACAGACAAACAGCCCAGCAGACAAAAAACAAAAAGGAGAGACAGACAAGACAGACAGCGAGACCGACAAACAGACAAAAACAGGCAGACAAAAAGACAACAGATAGACAACAGCCCAACAAAGACGACAGATTAATTCCTTGCGACACTTTAATGGCCAAAAATAGGGGAAACCCTCGACTTACGGAATCAAAGCTTGGGGGAAAAAAACAAGAAAAAGGAAAGGGAAAGGGGGATGATCGGAGGGGGGGGATGGGGAAAATTGAAAAGGGGCCCGGGAAAGGGAAGAGGAAGAAAAGAGAGAGAAAAGAAAAGGAGGAGGGGGGGAAGGGGGGGGGGGGGGAGGGGGAAACCCCGTCAAGACCACTGCGAAATCCAAAACCTCCATTCCTTTCCCAAAAAGACACGACGTTGGGGCCATAGGGAAGTCAACAAAAATGGATTTTAGGAAACAGGAGAAGAAGGGCCGTTAAAATCCCTTTTTTTGGGTGAACGAAAAGAAAAAAAAAAAAAAAGGAAGGGGAAAAAGAAAGAAAGAAAGACGGGGAAGGAAAAATAAAAGGAAAAGAGAAAAAGAAAAGAAAAAAGGAAGGGGAAAAAAAGGGAAAAAAAGTAAGAAAGAAAGAAAAAAAAAAAACAGAGAAAGAAAGAAAAAAAAGAGAGGAGAAAGAAAGGGAAAAAAAAAAGAAGGAAAAAAGGAAAAAAGAAAAAAAAAAAACAAAAAGGGGGGCAGAAAAAAAAGAAAAAAAAAAAGAGAAAGAAAAAAAAAAAAAAAAAAAGGGAAAAAAAGGGAAAAAAAAAAAAACAAAAAATTTAAAGACAAAAATAAAACAAAACATGAACGGTTCGTAGATCTTGGGGGGTTTTAAGTGAAAATTTTGGGTGAAAAAAGAATCTTTCAAATATAGCGCCTATTTTCATAAAATACGTACTAGCTGCCCGTCCCAAAAAGGGGTTTTTCCCCCAAAGACAAGCGCGCGTAGCCCCACTTACGGGTTTCGGAACCGAGCTTTTTGACAGGGCGGGGGTGGCCACAAAACCCAAAACGGGGATAGCTAGCGGCCCAGGGCCAAACGGCACCAGCTTTCGCTTGGGTTTAAAACGCGTGGCCCCCTGAATACGCCGAAACTAATTTTTTGCAACCCCCCCCCTACGTGCACGGTTTTTTAATACTTTTACAGCTGTACGAGACAAAAAAAAATGGCAGAGAGGAGGTAAATCCTACTTTCAAAAAATTGTCTGAACCCCGCCATATATACAAACAGGAATTCTTGTTGGACCGAATAAATTTGGGCCCCCCCATTAACAGCAACGAGTGTGAGGAAAAATATCACCTTTGGGTTTCCCCACCCAAGCAAAAAGCGAAAAAGGTTTTTTTTTCCCACTTCAGAATGCACCAAAAACCCTTTTCAACACGCTGGACCTGGTCTTTTTCCAAAGGTGAATTCCAAGTTTTTGGGGCCCGCATAGGGAAAATTTTTTAAAAAAGGGGGCCCTTTTTTCAAGCCTGACGTGCGAAAAAAAAAAAAACACGAGGGACGTAAACAAAAAAAAAAAACCCCTTGCCTCACAATTTTTTTTTTGGCCCCGGGAACCGGGCCCCTCAAAAATTTTACGGGATAATTTTTTTGGAAAATTTCCACCGCCACCTAGCAGTGGGCTCGGGGGAACCGCGCGGGGTAGCAATCGTGTCCCCCCCCAACAATAACCCCAAA
The DNA here is from genome assembly GCA_033310375.1 of Conus canariensis. NCBI lineage: Eukaryota > Metazoa > Mollusca > Gastropoda > Neogastropoda > Conidae > Conus > Conus canariensis. The sequence goes on along the minus strand of CM065724.1, from coordinate 20,027,129 downwards.
TTTCTTTTTCTGCAGCGGGGGCTACAGCGCACTACCCCGCTCACCCCCCGCTTTTTATGTGGGCCGCACCCTAAGATACCTACCCCCATGTGCAAAAAAATCTCTGACCTTCTTTGTCTTTTTCAACATTTTTTTTTTTTTTTTTTTTTCTTTTTTTTTTGTTTCGTTTTTTTTTTTCCCAAATAAGTTTACATAACAAAAGATCGCTTGGGCCGAAAACAAAAGAAAAGTCAAAACTGTGTGAGCTTAAAAAAACCTCTCTCTCTCTCCCTCTCCCCTCTCTCCCCTCGCATTTTTGATTTCTCTACATACCCCGACTTTTTTTTTTTCTTTTGTCCCCCAGGGCGTCTCCCCCTTAAAAAACCCAAACGGGGGAGACCAAACCCCCAAATTTTAAAAATTCCCCCGTGCCCCAACTTTTATGGTCATGTTTCTAAAAAAATGATTGGCGGGGAAAAAAAAAAAAAAAACAAAAAGATGACAAACAAGACTACCTCAAACCTTTTAAAAAATCCATTACATTTAAAAAATTTTTTTTCCCCTTGCTTTTTTTTTTTTAAGTAAGTAAAAACACCATACCTTTGAAAAAAAGGGGATAGAAGAGGCCTATTTTATTTGCTTTTTATCTATTTTTCACTTCCTAAAGGGGCAAAAAACAAAAAACAAAAAAACAAAAAAAAGAAAAACCAAACCAAAAAACCTGCTTGAAAGAGAACCAATAGTGAATAAATTTTCCCTGCGGGGTTTTTCAGTTGTGGGGGGCATATTTATGTTTTTTACATGAACTTCTTCTTCTTGGGGGGCCCGGGGTGATACTCCCGCGAAATCCCTAATGGACAGGAAAATATTTTTCCCCCTCACCCAAAAAAGGGGGGGATTTTTTGTGTGTAAACCGGTTTTTTTTTTTTTTTTTTTATCCCGCATTAAGGCGGGCCCTACTCCATTTGGGGGAATTTGAAACCCCTATTTTTAAAACGTCCCCCCCAAACCAAAAAAGGGCAACGGGCCCTTTCCCTTTTCCGAAATTTGGTGATGGGATTTAACGTGGGGTGCAAGTTTGTTATGGGGTGCTTCACACACGGAATTTGGGGTGTAACCCTCATTCAAAACCCTGAAAGGGAAATGGAGTCAGAACGTGTTTAACCCCCAAAGGGAAAAAACCCCCCCTGAAACCGAAACGACCGGCGGAATTTTAAACCCGAAACCTTTGGTTTTTCGGTGGGGCGCTCTCCCCAGCGGGAGTATTCCGGCCTCCTTACTTTTTCCCGGGCACAATACATTTCCCCGCTCCAGTGACCTGCGAAGCTCCCCTTTGGGTAAAGGGGGTACCAGAAGAAAAAGTGCTTTTTTTTTGCGAGCAAAACTTCCCCCCCCCGGGAAAAAATTTCTTTTCCCCGCTACATGAAAAAAAAGAAAATGCTTTTCCCCCTATATCGCCACCGGGGGCCCCATACACGTGAAAAAACCCCGGGGTTTGGTAATAGTCGTCAAACGAAACCACCCCAACCTTTTTTGGGGGAAAAAATTGCAACAATGAAAGAGCAGTTTTGCTGTCAATTATTCACCCCCCCCAAACCCCCTTTCAGGAAAAAGATTAATGTTTTTTTTTTTTGGGTCGAAAAAATTTTTACCATTCCCGAATTTTAAAAACTATAAAAAAACCAAAATAAAATTTTTTGGCCCCCTTTAATTTTTTTTTTAAATTTTACCGTCTTTTCAAACGACTAAAAATTTTTAAAAGGTACTTTTGTTTCTCAATAATCTCCCTCCCCAAAAAATTTTTCCCAAGGGTGTTTATGAATAAATTGAGTTTTTGCCCCCCATCATTTTGACAACGTTTTTAAAAAATATAAATATATAAATATAAAAATATATAAAAAAAAATATATTGCTTTTCGTACATTTTTTGGGTCTCAGTATAAAAACTGAAAAAAACTTATTTTTTTTTTTGAATACGTAATATGATTTACTTCAGTTTTCGTCAGTACATACCCCCCAAAAAACCCGCAAAAAGGGGATTGTTGAAACAGGAAACCCCGTCCACAACCAACAGAGCGGAGGAACCTGGTAAATATTTAAAATTTTTGGGGAGTTTGGCCAGGGGGGGGAGGGGGGGGGGGGGCGTGGGAAAAGAAGAAGAAAAAGGGGGAAAAAAAAAACAACAAAAACAACAACAACAAGACGTTTAGAGAAAAAGAGATGAAGGGTATGAAAAGAAAATGAAAAGGGGGATGATGATAGGATGAAAAAGATTTATGATAAAAAAGGGGGAAGGGAAAAAAGAAGAAGGGAAAAAGAAGAAGAAGAAAATGAAGTTTTGATGATAAAATTTTTGGGAAAAAAGAAAAAGAAGAAGAAAAAAAGATGAAAAATAAAAATTTTATAAAAGAAAGACGATAGGATGATAAATTTGGGGTGATGGATGATAAAATTAAAGACGGCTTTGAATCAGTAACACAACCCCCCCTTTAATTTTTTTTTTAAATTTGAAATTTTGGTACATATTTTTACATAAATAAAAACCCCTTCCAAACCCCTTTTAAAAAAACTTGACAAAAAAAAACACAGCTTTTGGGCCCATTTAAAACTACCCTCCCCCCAAACCCCTCCAGGGGGGGAAAGACGATTAAAGGCAGCTTTTTTCGCCCCCCTTTTCCCACTTCTGGGACACCCGTTCTGGAAAATCATAAAGATTAAAAACCCCCTTTTTTTTGCCTAAAAAATGACCATTTTTCCCTTTAAAAATTAAAAACCCCTTTGAAAGCCAAGAAAAGACCATTCCTTTAGGGGGGTCTTTTTAGTTCCACGGGTTCAAGGGCCCCGCCCACCACCCCAAATTCCCGAGCATCAGGGCACCGCCATAGATTTGCAACGTTGACATGAATAATTATTTTGCCCGGTGACTTGGTTGGTTTTTTAATGTTCAAAAAAATTTAAGGATGGAATAGTAAAAAAACGGGTTTAGAATTTTTTGGGTGTGGGAGGAACCCCACACACACGTGTGTTGGGGATGGGGGGTTTTTTTTGGAAAGGAGGAGGGGCGGGGGGATGAGGGGGCAGTGGCGTGCAACAGAAACAACAGGGAAACGACAAAAACAGACAAAAACAAAGGGAGAAAGAGAGGGGGTTAAATTTTTAAGAATCCAAAAATTTAATAAACAAGTAAAAAAGGAAAAAAAAAAAGAAATTTGTTTGGGCCCCGTTCGGGTCCCTGGACGCCCCACCGGGGGCCCGGATGTGGCCCAAAATCGCGAGTTCGAACCCCTTTTTGATATCCCCCCACAATTTTTTCCCTCTCCACGACACCAAAACTATTGGTCCCCGCTTTAAGGAAAGGGGTTTTATCTTGGAACAAGATGACAAACCCAACGGGGGCCCACTACCACGGAAAGAATTCACGGAGCCTGCTGGGGCCGCTGGGGAAAAAAAAACATTGGCTAAAGTTTCGAAGGTTTAGGGTTTTAAAATTTTCCGCTGGAGCAAGACAGACAAAAGGGGAAAAAGTTCCCACGGGGGCGACACCTATGCAGACACCAACTCCCTTTTTTCCTGAGAAAGGTTTTAAAGGGCTCCCCGTGTTGAAAGCTTTCGTTGAACAAAAAAAAAATGGGAAATTTCATAACTTAAAATTTCCCCAAAACGTTCTATATGCTTAAAAAAAAACAAAAATTTTTTAAACACACAAAACCCAAAAATTCTACCAACAATTACTTGACATTACAAAAAGGAAAAAAAATTTCACCAAATAAACAACTTTAAACACAAATAAACAACCCAAAAAACCCAAAAAAACTTTTTACAACAGTTTAACAATAATCCACACTAAAATCGAATAGCCCCCAGGGGAAAAAATGGGATTCTGCATAACAAATCACATAAAAATTTTTCCAAAAGCACAAAAATACAGCAAAAAATTTTAAACACATTGACAAAAAGTAAACAAACTTTTTCTTTTTTTTTTTTTTTTTTTTTTTTTTAAAATAGTCATATTTTTTTGGGACACATACAAAACAAACACAACACATTGTGGGGGAAAAAAAAAATACTGTTTTTTAAAGGGAAAACCACCCTGGACCCCTTTTTCCCAGAAAAAAGATACTCAAAGCAAGAGTACTCCGACGGGGGCTTCAAAACGGATTTTTTTTGTTTGGGGGAAAACCCCCTTTTTCGTCACCCTTTTTGGCTGACTTTAAAATTTTAAAGGAAAAAAAGCTTTGGAGGTTTTTCGGGACGGCTGGGCTTTTTCCCCCTCGCAGGACAAAAAAAGGCCCAAAAATCTTTGTCCTAAAAACTTTTAAAAATTTTTTTATCGTGATGTAAAAAAACACTTTTTAAGCACTTAAAAACCCTTTTGACCTTCGTTGAAAGAGTGGGATACAGTGTGTCTGAATGGATGGAGATCACACACACAACGCACACACACATGCACATGCACACACGTGCGCGCGCCGCGCGCGAGCACACACACACACACAACACACACACACACACACACACACACAACACACACACACATACACACCAACACATGCAAGAGAGAGAGAGAGAGATATAGAGAGAGGCGATGAGACGCACGCACACATACCACACGAGCGCGCGCGAGACAATATACACATGTCGCGCGCGCGCGAACGCGTCCCGCACATGGACACACCACACTACACACACACACCCACACACACACAAGTAAGCACACGAGCGCGCCCGCTGCGCGCGCGCGGCACACACTACAAATACACACACACACACACACACACACACACACCCACACACAACCACACACAACACACTACAATCAGTTTATCAGTTGTGTACTTAAAGCATTCCTTGGTATGATAATAGATTATTGCTTGCTTAATTTAAAGAAATAAGAAGAATAAGAACCAAAACAACAAGAACATGAATTGAAAGACAAGGAGAAAGAGGAGGCGGAGGAAGAGAGATAAGACAGAATGCGAGGAGGAGGAGGAGGAGAAGATTAAGAAGAATCAGAGGAGGTAGGAGGAGGATAAAGAGTATGGAAGAATGAGAGGTAAGGAGGAGGAGGAGAGTAAGAAGAATAAGAGAGGATAGGGAGGAGAATAGTAAGAAGAATGATAGGAGGAGAGGAGGAGAAGAGTAAAAGAATCAGAGGAGGAGGAGGAGAAATAAGTAGAATGAGCGGGAGGTAGGAGAAGAGTAAAAGGAATGAGAGGAGGAGGAGGATGAGAAAGATAAAGAATAAAAATGCGGTCTGTCTTCTGCTCGCTACGACCTACTTTCCACATCGGTCTGTCTGCGTCTCCGCTGACCGTTCACACTCCACCTTCTTCTTCATGCTTCTCCGTCGACCTCCTCCATCTCGGTCTTCTTCTGTTCTTCTCCTCGAACCTCCTCAAACTCTTCGTTCGGTTCGGGCTCCTGCTACTCTCCTCCATCTCTACTTCTTCTTCTCCTCTAGACCTCCTCCAGTCTCTCCTTGCTTCTCCCTCACCCGACGTCCATCTCCGGCTTCTCGGCTCATCCTGCGGACCTCCTCCATCTCTTCATCTTCTTCTACCTCTGACCTACTCCATCGCGTCGTTCTGTCTTCTTCTCCTCTACTCCTCCACTCTTCTTCTTCTTCTTCCTGTCCTCGACCCGCCTCCATCCCTTCGTCTTCGTCTTCGCCTGCTACCGCCGTCCCTCTGCTCCTTTCGTTACTTCTTGCGTCCTCTTCCTTCTCGCCATAATTGCTTACTTCTTCGTCATTCTACCTCTACCTCCTCCATGCTTTCTTCTTCTTCTTCTTCTCCTCAGACCTCCTCCATCTCTTCGCTTCTTCTTCTCTCCTCTACCTCTCCATCTCTTCTTCTTTTCTTTTGCCGGTCTCCGTCTACCCACTCCACCTATGCTTCTGTCTTCTTCCTCCCCTACCTCCTCCACCTGTCTGCTTTCTTCTTCTTCTCCGCTACCTCCTCCACCTCCTTATCTCTATCCTTCTTCTTCTATCTCGACCTCCTCCATCTCTTTCGTCTTCTTCTTCTCCTCGTGACCTCCTCCATCTCTTCTACGTTCTTCTTCGCTACCTCTCTCCCATCTCTTATCTTCTTTCTCTTTCTCCCTCTGACCGTCCTTCTCATCTACTTCTTCTCTTCGTCCCCTACCTCCTCCATCTTCTTCCCCTTCTTTTCTTCTCCGCTACCTCCTCCTTCTCTTGCTTCCTTACTTTATTCTCCCCCGACCCTCCTCTCATCTCTACTTCTTCGTCTCCATCTACCTCTCTCCATTCTCTTTATCTTCTTATTCTTCGCCACTACCTCGCCCCATCTCTTCGTCTTCTTCTACTACCTCCCTCCATCCTCTGTGCCTCTTCTTCATCCTCAACCTCATCCATCGCTGTCTTCTTCTTCTTCTCCTCACCTACCTCCACCGTTGCTTCTGTTCTTCTGCTCCTCTCACTGTCCCTTCCAAGCCATTCCTCTTCTTCTTCCGTCCCTCGTCACTCCTCTTCGTCTTCCGCTCCGTCTACCTCCTCCATCATTCTTCCTTCTTCCTCTCACTCTACCAGGCCTTCCATCTCTTCTTTCTTCGTTCTCCTCGTACCTCCATCCACCTCTTCTTCTTCTTCTCCTTTATTCTTCTTCTCTCCTCTACCCTCCCCTCCTCTCTTCCCCTACGCTCTCTTCTTCTTCCTGTCTCCTCTACCTCCTCCATCTCTTCTTCTTCTTCTCCTCTACGCTCCTCCACCTCTTCTCTTCTTCTCCTCCACCCCCCATCCTCTTCTTCTTCTTCTCCTCACCTCCTCCATCGTCTCTTCGTCTTCCTCCCTCGACCCTCCCCTCCATCTGACTTCTTGCTTCTTCTCCTGTCGACCCCCTCCATACTCTCTTCTTCTTCTCCTCTACCCTCCTCCATTCTCCTTCTTCGTCTGCTCCTCTACCTCCTCCTCCTCTTCTTCTTCATTTTTTCCTCTACCTCCTCCATCTCTCTTCTGCTTCTTCTCCTCTACCTCCTCCAACTCTCTTCTTTCTTCTTCTCCTCTACCTGCCTCCATCTGTCTTCTACTTCTCTCCTCTAACCTCCTCCATCGTCTTCTTGTCTTCTTCTCCTCTACCTCCTCCATCTCTCTTTCTTCTCCTTGCTCTCCTCTAC
>CM065724.1:19940016-20012516 GCA_033310375.1 Conus canariensis | reverse complement strand
TTCAGTTGGTAGCACCGGACTCATAATCCTGTTGATCCTGGGGTTGAGGGTTCAAATCTCTGCCTGGCCGTTTTGGTACAGGGGGATTTTCTCATCGGAGTTATAACTGGTTCTGACTCCATTTCCCGGAAAGTCCATCGAATGAGACTATAAACCGAGGTTCCGTGTGTCACCGCTTGCGTAGCATCTTACACACGTAGAATCCTATCACTAACTTTTGAAAGAGAAGACCAGCTGGCCGTTGGCATGGATGACACATTAAGCATAGTATACACCTAGCGTGAAAAATCGAAAGGGTGTAAAAACAACATTCAGTGACAGGTAATGTTTGAATGATACTGGAAACGACTGAATGTGGCGCCAGCAGGCAGCTCTTCAGTCGGCTCCACTCAAGTAGGCAGCCTGTCGTGTTATTGAGAACGTGGATTGTGAAGCGCTTAAAGCTTGGTCCCTAACCTAAAAAAAAAAAAAAAAAAAAAAGAAGAAAAAGAAAAAACGAAACCTTGATCTAATCCAGCTTACCCCAAACTTGTCTGCTCACACCTCCCCCCACTGTTCACCAGTCTGCATACAGATCTGATAACAGCACTAAAACTGTCCTTCGTATTCTCAGTGGTGTTCTTACTCTATTAGACAAAGATTAAGTATCTGTTCCTTTGCATTTGGACTTGTCTGTTGCCTTTGATACGATGTATCATGAAATTCTTCTCTCCTGTCTTCAACATGTTTTTGGTATTCAAGATGCTGCCTTGGATTGGTTTCAGTCCTTGTCTGAAGAGAAAGAATATCTTGTAGTTGAAGATCAAAAGTCTGCAGAAGTGTTCTCGAGTATGGTGTGCCCCTAGGCTCCGTGCTAGGTCTTGTGCTATTCATCATGTGCACAACACCTCTCAGTGGTTTAAAAGAGAAACTTTCAACTCATCACGAAATGTTCGCTGACGATATACAACTCCATAACTCTGAATCATCTGAAAACTACGATGAGCTATTTAAAACCCTTCAACAATGCTTTGAGAAAGTCAAAATGTGGTTGGAACAGATTAAACCGAAACTCAATGATGATAAAACAGATGTTTAGATTCTCTGACGCCGCTTTCACCAGTATTGTGCCATCGCTTCGACAACTATTTTCTGCAAAACTTCGACATTGAATTTTCTCCCGCTGTTCGAAATCGCAGCTTCCTGTCTGATGATGATCTGACATTAAAGCAACATGTTATGAAAACATGTCGAGCAGCATGCATTGAAATCAGTCGGATCAGTTCCATTCGCCAGTATCTTACAGCTGACGCAGCCAAAAAGCTGATAAGCTTTTCCATCCTGTCCAGACTGAACTATGGTAATTCTCTGTTAGCCAAACATCTGTTGACAATTTAAAAAAAAACTGCTCCAGCAGGTCCAGAATGCTGCTGCCAGGGCCATTTACAGATCTTGTAACACCACACACATCAAGCCACTTTAAGAAACTTCACTGGCTCCCAGAAGAACAGAGAATTCAATACAACATATGCTGTATATGCTTTCAGGTCGTTACTGGATAGGCTCCTTTGTATTCATTTGAGCTACTTCAAACTTACACTCCATTGAAAACTCTTCGCTCTTCTGCCGACAACAGAATATTTTGCAAACCCCTACGTTAAAAAAAGAAAACAGCACGGTGGGTGGACGCACTCTTTGTGCCTTAGCCAACAACTCTGGAATCCACTGCCTTTTTTTTTTTTTATCTCTCCGCCATTGCGCTTTTCTCTCTGCCTTCGGACCGAATTTCAAAACCCACCTTTTCAGGCAAGGTTTCAGATCGCTGCCAGTGGATTTTCTGTTCCTGCCTTTTGTTTACGTCTTTGTGTGCACTCATGCTTGAGTTAGTTTGGGAGCCTCTGTGTGTGTGTGTGTGTGTGTGTGTGTGTGTGTGTGTGTGTGTGTGTGTGTGTGTGTGTGTGTGTGTAAGCCGGTGTGCATGAAATGTCCCTTGTGAGTAATTTTGTTAATATACAAGACTGGTCTATGCGAGTAGTCCGTGCATTTTAATTTGTTGTTATGTGTTAAATGATACAAACATGTTGCATGGTCTCAAACTTATTGTGAGCTGTATAATCTATGTAATTTGTGTTTACCCCTTATTACTATTATTACTATTTATCATTACTATTACTATATCTTAACATTTTTGTTTGTATTGTAAAGCGCTTTGGGCTCCAGAAAGGGCAATTTAGATATCCATAACTATCATTGTTGCTATCTTTATCATCATCATCATCATCATCACCATCATCACCATCATCATCATCATCATTATCATTGTTATTTTTATCATTATTATTATTATTGTTGTTGTCGTTATTAACCAAGAAGAAGAAGAAGAAGAAGAAGAAGAAGAATAAAAGAGCAGACCACTTAGATTTCTGGCCTGTTTTGACTCTCCTTGCTTATCGTCCTGGGATCCTTAAGCACAGGTCAAAGATTTCCTTTATGTTGATGGTTATTTGTTTTTTTCATTTTTCTTTTGTTTCATCTTCTGTGCCGCATCAATGGCATTACCCCCCCCCCCCCCCCCCCCCCCCCAACGGCTCATTGCGGCTCACCGTCCACAGCCACATCTCGGGTTGTCCCGTCACAGCTATGGCGCCTGCAATTACAGAGAACAGTTCATGTCAGGTCGTCATGAGGCAACCCACCGGAGGAGACGCTGCAGTGCTGGCTGCATCACTTCAATAGTGTTCATTGACGCCTGTTCTGATCCACCTTACGCAGGACAGCACACTATAAGCCCCCTACTGACAACAGGATTTGCCTAGTGAGCAGAGCCGGCGTGTGCGAGCCTCTTCCCATGGAGGCCACCACTACGTCCGTCCACCGACCGTCCCCATGAACTCACCGATGCTGGCGACCTCGACACGAACTCACCGCGAGCACAGACATGAAAATGAAATCAAATCTTGGGGTCACCACGAGATCACCATGAGAGCAGGACATGAAGGGCCATAGAATTTGAGATTTGTTTCTCTTTTTTACCATGCTAATCAACGAGGATGGCGAGGATGAAAACAGAGCTATGGAGTTCCATTGTGGTCTGAGACAGCAGCAGCCCAACGTTTCCACTGGATCCACCCTGTCAGCACACTCTGATCTCCCACCGTGCCATTATCGATCAACCAAGAATTCATGCAGTTATGGCAGCATCCTTTCACGGATCTGGCTACTCGACCCCCCCCCCCCCCCCCCCTCCCCTCAAGAGGGAGATCAGAATAGGCCACTCACTGACAATGAAACTTACTAGATTCAAGTCGCATCACAACTTTCTTACAGCATGTCACAAGTCTAGTCTGTGCCCTAAAGGAATGCGCCTGAAGTTTGCCTTCACAGCGCTTCCACAGAATGAAAAACTGCGGCAACAGATACAAAACATAATGTTATGTTTGTCAGTTGGCCAGTGTGGCTTAAGAAAGGTTGAAGAGAAACCGAAATATTGCAATTATCTCATGGGTGTTATGTGGCTTCTATTTTTTATCTTCCTAACTTAAATTAACTTCATAAGATATTTCATCGTCAACCAGGCCCGAGACATCAGGACACCTGCATAGGGACTTTGAGCAACATTGTCAGAGTCACATTTGTAGAGTGGATGAAATTCGACTGGCTAGTTCCAGTCTTCCCGATTGAGCCCATAGCAAACTCTGCTCCGGATGGGTAGATTCTGCCGACCGGGTCCGAAGCATCCCACAAATAAATGGCTTTGATGGGAATTGAACCCAAGACCTCCCAGCCCGGATTCTGCAGTGCTAACCGCTGTGCCGTGACGGGCGGTATTCTTTCTTTCTCTCTCTTTTTTCTTTTCGTATGTCTTTTGGCACGTTTTCCCCACTTCCCTGTCCCGCCCTTCCCAGTGCCAGTATGGCGAGACAGATCGCTATCGTTCTGTCAGGAATTAATGTTGATAAGATTATCTATGATGCAAGACTTTAATCTTTCTTTCACTCACACTAACCACTTGTACTGGACAAGGTGACTGTTGTAAACATAAGAAAATGTCAAATGAAAGATGAACATTGAATTGTCCAACCCAAAGTCCTGGACAAGTGGGGGATGTGGGAAGGCATGGGTCGTAAGGAAATAGTATTACAAAATCGATTAAGAAGACAAGAGTTTTCGGGAAAAAGACAGACTATAGAAAGTATCTCTAGAAAAATCAGTAAGTAAGTTAAAGACTTAACAACAAGCAAGGTTTGTAGTTTAAGCACAATGATGACGAACACACAGGAAGAAAGACAAGCAATTTTTCAAGCTTAAAACAGCGAGTCGCTGGACCAGTGAACATTAAACTCCGAAGACAGGAAATGCAGCTGGGTAATGGGGTGGGGAGAGAAAAAAAAAAAAGGGGGGGGGGGAGAGGAATGGTAGGGTGGGAGGGAAGAGTTTGAGGGGCATGGAGTAGAGAGCAGCATTGCCAAGAGCCGTGCTAACAGACAGATGATGTCCAAGCTCCACACATCCTGGTCTGTTTAAAGGAAGATAACGAAATGTATTCGTGTTTCCTGGATGTCCTGGGAGACGGACACTGTGAGAGTGAAGATAACAGCGGGCTGAAGAGGCACAGCAGACGGTCGTTGATGTGCTGGTTAGACAGCCTTCTAAGCTCACACACTGGCCCAGGACACACACGGTAGTCGCAGGCACGTACACGCATCCATTGTCCACAGGCGAGATAGGTCCTGACGGGGGAGCAACGGTTGACGACTGGAGTGCAATTCATGAGCCTGGAGAGGTGGAAAGTGGCCGGATGATGGTCACAAGACACCCAGCGACCCCACAGGCCCTGTGCTGTATCTGGTACAAACTACCGGGCTAAGACGACGGGATAGAAGCTGTGGTTGAGTTACCTGATCAGCTGGAAAACACTCACACACGGGGCACTTGGGTCACTGCTTAGTGTCAGGGCTCGGCAACCACCTTGTGTGATGAATTCAGACAGGACGCCGCAGTGAGAGCTGTGCAGAGGCACCGCGTGGATTTGTGATGGTTTGCATTGAAAGAAAACTAAAAATCATTAACTACTTCTTTCTGCGCCCAAGACACTGAAAAATGCATACATGTCTAGGTGTGAGAAACAACTGACTTATGTCGCCAAATGTTCAGCGTTTGGTTACAACAAATTACACTTGAAAAAGCAGTCCAGTTGCAGACCCGATCACACACCGACATCCGACATGTGAGAGAGAGAGAGAGAGAGAGAGAGAGAGAGACAGACAGACAGACACAGACAGACAGACAGACAGAAGACAGAGACAGAGAGACAGAGAGTATACGAATACGAAAACGAATTCGAATAATACAACTTTGTTTAGACAATGTGAGCCAAAACCCCAAACTGAAGGGGATATCACATCTTGCAAAATAATCAAAAGAATTATCTACAAAATTTCTTTCACAATGATCCAACTATCACACTGACATTGAGCAGTTTGGCCTACTCGCCGAGACTCATCATCAAGTGATAATGAAACAAGTTGCAGCTGTACACATACTAGGTCATTGAAGAACGTAATCTTTTCAAAGCTTCACAGGTGAGTGTTGCCAGTGTGAAAAGTTGGGCTTCATTTCTGTGCAATGGCAGATTAAATCGAAAGTTACGAGCATTATTGCCATTTATGTTGATTTAGGTTTCATTAACTAATTTTTGAAGATCCTGAAGAACAGGACAACAAGCCAGGACATGAAGACCATTCGCCTTCGCTCCACACAACACTATCGAAATAAGCGTGCCTGTTCATGTTCCATTCTATTTCTAAAGCAGTGACAAGTACTGAATATCAAAAGTCAAACTCTGAAGTTTGTCAAGTCACGTTTTACACACCTGAGAGAGGAGGAGAGAGAGAGAGAGAGAGAGAGAGAGAGAGAGAGAGAGAGAGAGAGAGAGAGAGAGAGAGAGAGAGGTTTAGCACTTGGATATCTTATTGTCATTACCGAAAAGGTCTTTTGACAAGGGGGATAACAGGGTAATAAAAGTTTCCTCTTTCTTTCATCACGAGCAATATAACACAGTTATTTCCCATGGTCAATCGAATGAAAACAGACAAAACGTGTAGGCACAATCTCCGGATATCCTTGCAAATACGAGTACCCCATTAACGTTACAAGAAAAAAAACAACAACAAAGAAATAAACAAACAAACAAACAATGGAGAATGTAATGTTATCTATGTTGTTTTGATCATCCACAAAGTCAACAAACAAACAAAGAAATAAACAAACAAACAATGGAGAATGTGATGTTATCTATGTTGTTTTGATCATCCACAAGTCAAGCGATGCTGATAAGATTGAACTCCTCCACAAACTTTACTTGATATTTGCCGGATTAGATACCTTTTATACAGTATTATTATTAAAGCTTCCGTCTGCACACACACACACACACACACACACACACACACACACACACACACACACACACACACAATCTTTGTTCTCAAGGCTAACAGATAAACAAGCAGAGAGAGAGAGAGAGGGAGAGAGAGAGAGAGAGAGAGAGAGAGAGAGAGAGAGAGAGAGAGAGAGAGAGATTCAAACATGTTAATATAACGGTTAAAAAAAAAAAAAAAAACAAGAAAGAAGGCAATAAAAAGTAGAAAGCCCAACACAAAAAAAAATGATAAAGAAGAACAAGATGAAGAAACAAAGAAAGAAAGGAAGGAAAGTAGGAAGGAAGGAAGGAAGAAAGAAAAGAATAACACCATTGTCTATTCTTCACCTCCCACCATCACCACCATTCCCATTCCCCCCCTCGCCCCCATCCACAAAGTACAAATGAGTATGTGAGTAGTACTGTGGCTTACACACATACACTGCATGAGAACATGCACATATTGACATTTGCTTCCACTGACTCAGTGTTTCCAGTCATTAAAAGTAGCAAACTATTTTGAAACAGCTGTACTCGTATACATCAACAATCTCATGTGAAAGTCAATAAACTGTATGTTGGTGAAGATGTAGTGATAATACGCATGTAGATAGGCAGGCAGTGGTAATAAGAATTATGCCGCATATCGACTTAATTAGTGAGAGTTTGCAAAGTTTACCGACATAATTAGTGAGAGTTTGCAAAGTTTGGAAATTTTCTTCTGTAAGATTCTGAGCTTCGATGGCATTTAAGCTCAGGCGGAAGTGAGTTCCAGAGAAGAGGACCAATTTTTTTTTTTGTTTTTTGTTGTTTTTTTAAAGTAAAAAAGACCTGTTTTAAACAGATCAGTTCAAGGCACAGAAACCCGGTGTTTTGTAGATTTTCTTAATTCGTGTTAGATTTGGATTGAACAGTTTTCGCAGTTAATCCAGATACACTTTTTTGCATGAAAATTCCTTTAATGGTAGCAGATATATTCTTCATTGGTAGAATTTCAGCGAGCCAACTTCCCAAAACAGAAAATGGAAAATCAGTGAACTAGTGTAGGTCACTCACCGTGTGACGACAAAGAAAAAAGTGTTGTTTTTTTTCATAAATAAGAATTCACAAAAACAAACTTATAAGAGCAGATAAATCTATTACTCTATTACTTCTATAATACCAAAAGAACAGGTGCTACTAACGTTCAAGTAGTCTCGTCCAGCTTCTAGACTGCGTCACACAGTTTCAGCACACTGCATGCAGACACTAATAATTATTTGGGGATGGGGTTGGGTGAGGGAACTCACACAATAATACGGTTAATGAAGATTGTCCGCAGTTAACCACACATCAACCACACTTCTTTTCTGAAAACTGCTTTTTTGAAAATTACTAAAAATAAAAAAGAAAGAAAAAAAAAGTAGGTATTGTTGTTTTTTTTTTACCCTTTCTTTTACACATGTTAGTCGGCAACAAGGCTTCACACAATGCAGACTAACAGAAGCATGTATTGGTCATACGCTGCACCTCGCACACACGAAGAGATATATAAAGAATATAAGTGTTTTTAATTATTCTGTGATGCGCATATGTCCATATACACACACATAGAACTATTCATCCACTTTATTAACATGTCACTCAAGCGTATAACACACACACACACACACACACACACACACACACACACACCACACACACACACACACACACACACACGTCAACGAAAATTGGCCATGGGTGGGTGGCACTGGCCTAAAGAGTGCCATTGTCACACAGCTGAGGTAAAGTACACGGAAAGGGGCAAAGAGCACTGAACGGTCCACCCGAGATGGCATCATCGGTGGGGGTAGTAGTGATAGCGCAGCACAGCTGGGTTTATCAGCACGTGGATGAGTTTGTGATATTCCTGTCAGGTCATGTGGGTGGTTGCATGGGCAGGCGGGGAAGGGGCGGAGGGGGGGGTGTGACGGGGGGGGGGGGGGGGCGACAGAGGGGAGCGGGGGCGGGGGCGGGAGTGGAGGGGGGGGGGATTGAGGGCTGTGTTAGGGAGGGAAGGAAAGGCCTCCGAGCAATGTGGATCAAAGGGAGAAGCTCTATGGATCTCTGGAGGGCCTCCACCATACAATAGCCTTCGTCAGTGCCTCTGGGTTTCCTGTCTGAGTGTGCGAAGAAGAAGAAGAAGATGTGGGTCAGTGGGAGCGTGGGAAAGTGTAGGAGGGCTACCTGGTTGCTGGGACTGTGGTGTGTGACTGTTGGACTGTGTTCTTGTCGAGCGTTGAGTGGATGAACTGGGGGAGGAACAAGAGCAGTGATGCAAGTAAGGGGAAAGTGGCAAGGCGAACTGTGGGAGTGAGGCCTGTGGTACTGCCCATCGACTTTCAAACTCAAGTGCTCCTGACCCTCATTGTCTCTGTGCTATTCTCTGCAAAACGTGCTTTCCCTTTCCTTGTGGGCAGAAAGGCATTTTGGTACAAAGTCATTGTGCGTGCTCCACTGCTGGCGGTGAAGACAGCGGTGTGCCCACACGCCACAATTAGAATTGGGCACTAATACAATTTATTATCCATGAAAGCGTTTTCAGGCCTCCGATGCGTTTGAGCCAGCATTTGATATTTCAAACTGATAATTGATCCAAAAGAACAACTCCCCACCAATGATTTCCCTCAGCTTTTTGTTTGTTTGTTTGTTTGTGTGTGTGTTTTTGTTGTTGTTGTTGTTGTTGTTGTTGTTTGTTTGTTTGTTTGTTTGTTTTTTTGGGGGGAGGGATTTTCACCGATGAAATTACAACCTTCAAAGACATTACCTTCCCCTTAGTTGACGTGTCATATCATTTCAGTTATTTGCACTCACTCTTGACCCAATCTTTGCGCCAGCTGGAAGCCCCCAAATAGTCCCATTCCCTTGATTTTGATCTGTCTGCTTGAAACCACCTGGCTTGTACCTTAGAGGCCAAATGAAAGAAAGTGAGGAGAATCAATTTTCACACACACACACACACACACACACACACACACACACACACACACACACACACACACACGCACGCACGCACGCACGCACGCACGCACGCAAGCAAGCACGCAAGCACGCACGCACGCACGCACGCACGCACGCACACACACACACACACACACGCACGCACGCACGCACGCACGCACGCACGCACGCACGCACACACACACACACACACACACACACACACACACAATCTCAAAACAATCTAATAACTCCAGTCTATAAATACTCGACTCTTTATGCAAAGCCTTGGCGCATTAATCTGTGGTGTGCATCCTGTGGTCCCTGTACCACACATTCATGCTGTCACATGCCTGTTGCAGGGTCCTGGTGTTGGGATAAAAGGGAGAGCTGAATGGATGTCGTCCTCTGGCAGGCAGGATAGCAGCAGACGCTAGCAGCGAAACTTTGAGAAAGACCCAAGGCGCTGGGAAAGAAGGGCTTTCCATTGGCCACTGCTGAGGGCACTGTCTGCTTAAAGCGCTGTTACGTACCAGAGAGAGAGAGAGAGAGAGAGAGAGAGAGAGAGAGAGAGAGAGAGAGAGAGAGAGGGTTGATTGATTGATTGATCTTTAATACTCAAGGATGAAAATTTTAGGCCAAGACCTCTTCTTTCTATCTGTCCTTGTCATGCATACATTATTTCAACACTTATCATTCATACAGACATTTCAACATAACAACACTCTAATGTAATTCTATAGCGACAAGCAGATTATTCATGAATGTAACAATGACACGGTGTGTAGTCAAACAGAGAGAGAGAGAGAGAGAGAGAGAGAGAGAGAGAGAGAGAGGAGAGGAGAGGAGGATGGTGGGTGGGGGAAGGGAAGAGGGATGGGAGAGAGAGTGGGAAGCTGTTTAATGGAATTGGTTACATGTTCAGACAGTATATTCGATGTTTGGTTTGCAGAAGATTTTGCAAATGGATGTTAATGTTTTTAAATCGAATAATCACATTAATGCGACATAGAATGTTTACGTAAATGTTTCTTGAGATGTTTTAACGTATTCGTATTTTGTAGACTCGGTGGAAGTGAGTTCCAGATATATGGTCCAGAGTAACCTAGGCTTGCTTTGTATTGATCAATGCATGGGTAGAAAGAATTTCTTTGAGTCAGAAGAGCAGTTCAATCTGGCAACCAGTGCATTAACATAGCATGGTGTGGTATCCATCGAAATTTAAAGCATAGATGATGCTTTGTTGAATTTACTCAGAGGAAGTACTCAGAGCTTTCAGTTTGTCATCTGTTGATAGATATTCAGCTGGAAGAAGTAGCTTTGATGCATGTCTATAGAGAAAACTCAGTCTTTTTCTCTTTTAAATCACTATTGCCATCCCATATTGTTGAAGCGTAATTGATATGTGACTTCTGTGTGCGTTGAAGAAGCGCTTCAGTGCAGTAGTGTTGACATAGCGCTTTAATTGAGATCACAGGAGACAGGAAAAAGTCTTCTTTTTTTAAAGATGATCTTGTGTAAATTATTGAGATGAGTCCGCCATGTCAACTCTTTATCTTTATTGTTATCCCTTAATTGAACACGATGCTCATCTACCTGTTCGATAGAAGTGCCGTTAAACTGACATTTTTTGGCAAAGAAAAGCTAACTGGTGCTTTTGACAGGTGGTTATAATCATGGATTTGGTTTTGGCTGGGTGCATGACCAGTGTGTGTGTGTGTGTGTGTGTGTGTGTGTGTGTGTGTGTGTGTGTGTGTGTGTGTGTGTGTGTGTGTGTGTGTGGATAGATAGAGAGAGAGGAGAGAGAGAGGAAGAGAGATTGATCATCTTTATTCCCACGAGAGAGAGAGAGAGAGAGAGAGAGAGAGAGAGAATCTTTATTCCCAAGGGAAACAGGAGAGAGAGAGACAGAGAGAAGAAGAAGAAGAAGAAGAAGAAGAAGAATAATAGAACATAAAGGAATGTGACCATTGTCGCTGTGAATCACTTCGAAACATGGTCTTTCCATGGCAACCCTCTGCCAAGGGAGATTACATCAAGAGACTGAAGGGGAAACCCCGAAAACTGTGATATCGAGTTATAGCCCTTTACAATCTGCACTCTACCCCTCATTCAACCACACCCCCAACCCTCCCCAGCACTGTAAATAAATGGGGCGGACTTTGAACCGTCGTTCCACCTGAGCGGCAGTGTAGTGGTAGTAGGTCGTGTGCGTATGGAAACGAAGTAGGTGAACTTTGCAATACGGTCGAGGCCAGGGCCAGTCGGGCCAATCGGAGACTTCGGGACTTGCGGCAGCTTGCAACCAGTTTTGTTTCAGTGCGAATTCTTCGGTAAGTTTTAAATTTGTCAAGCCGGATCTTTGTTGGTTGAATTAATTAAAATAATATAGGGTTGCTATAATTTATTGTGTTTATGTGTTGGGTTTGGGGTGGATTCCGGTTGAAATGACAACACACTGCGAGAATGAGCAAGGCTGTCTTTCTTTTTTTTTTTTTTCCACATGCGATTCAGTTTGGGCCTTTCAAAGTAGACTAGTGCTCAACGTCGATTATGATGACATGAGGCTTTGAAACTGGAAAAGGTGAAGTGAACACCCGACAGTCGTGATTCTAAGTAAAGTTGCAAGACAGGCAGTTCCACTGAAGTTGGATGCATGAATTTCCAATATCCGTGTCTACACAAGTTTAGGCGTTCGCAACACACAAGGAAGTTTGTACTAAGAAGTAGGAGCCTAATGATTACGTAGACTTGCCGTGCTTGGAGCTACTCATAGGTTGCGTCGTACTTGACACATCATTTGTCATCAAATTTTCAGACGCAACGGGTTTAGGTAAGACAGCCGTCGTTTTCCCCTGCTTTATTGGGTTGCCTTTAACATCGGTTTTTACTTGTAATCCTAATTATTTATTGTGATCGGTGTGTGTGTGTGTGTCAAGCCTCCATGATCCAGAACTAGTCTGGAACAGTGGAGGCATATCTTCCTACAGTCTCATTTTGTTTCTGCATATATGTATCATTATAAGCAATGGTAGACTTCATGAATTCAAAAGAAGATAACCCAAACAGTGTTAAAAATTTAAAGTATGCAGATACATCAGTTGTGATATATATTATGTAGAATATGCCATTTTGCTCATTCATTAAATGTAAGCAGACTGTTAGTAGTGTGAGCACAATTATCAATAGTTTAACATATAATCAGATAGTGAGAAGCTTTGGTAGTATCCACATTTACTCTCATGTACTCTTACGCTTGAAGGATCGAAAAGCAACTTTCTCAAACTAGTCAAAGTAGCATACATATATCTACACCTGTACATGCAAGCTTGAGAAAATAGCTTTTCTGTACTGTCGGTGACAGGGAAAATCATGCTGGTATGCTTAAAGTGAATTAAGTGTGATGTATATGTGAGGCTGAACATCTGTAGGTTATCGCTGCACTCATTCATATGCACACTCATGCACCCACCATTCATTCCACCCCGGGGAATAGAGTGTCACACATTCACTTCTCTTCTGACATATTAAGAACAAGAAATGTGGTTCCACCAGCCACCATGGCAAAGTGGTTAGCGTCGCGGACTCCTGGCTGGGAGGTCGTGGGTTTAATTTCCATCCGAGTTGTGTGGGATTTTTCTGCCCGACCGGCTCCTACCCAGAGTTGAGTTTGCTACGAGCTCAGGTGGGAAGACTGGGACCACACAGTCGAGTTTTATCCACTTAATGGATGTGTCTCTGAGAGTGTTGCTCAATTTTTTGACCAACACTGCAGGTGTCTGTATCTCGCCTGGTTGATAGCGGGATACATTGTGAAAGAAAGCATAGAGTACAGCCCTGTCATTCAGTCTCAGACCAAAATGGAAATCTGTAGCATCATTTTCATCATCCTCATTCTCATAGATCAGCTGAAAAAAAAGAAAGTCTCAAATTCTGTGGCCTTTCATGCCCTGCTGTCATGGTGACCTCAGTTTCGATTTCGTCTCTGCGTCTGTGGCCTTGGTTTGGTTCCGTCGGGGTCACTGGTATCGGCAAGTCCATGGGGGCTGTTGTTGGATGGACATGGTGGCACCCTCCGGAGGAGCTCACTCACACCAGCTCCAGACTAAGCAGTTATTGTCATCAGTAGAGGGCTTAGTAGGTGGTGTCCTGCGTATGTTGGATCAGAAAACGCGCCACTGAACTCCACCAAAGTGACTTGGCAGCAGTGCAGTGTCTCCTCCGGTGGGTTGCCTCTTGACGACTTGACATTGACTGCTCCCTGTGGATTGCTGGTGCTGGGGCTGCGGCGGGACCGACCAGGCTGTGGCTGTGGCAGGGGTGTTGGAATGAGCAGTGTGGGTGCACTGCCACTGAGGTGGCACAGAAGATGGGACAGCAAAGAAAAAAAAAAAAAAAGAATTTTGCAAAGTTGAATGGGCAGGGCTGCATAATTTGCTTACTGGTAATTTTAGCACCATGTCAGTCATTCAGCAGGTAAAATTGACCAAACTGGAAAAGAAAAGCTGAAGAAAGGTTTGTTTTCCAACGGTTTTAAAGCAAGACAAACTTTATCGAAGCACTGTGGAAGATTTTTGAATTAGTAATAACATCAAGAATATGGGCTGTCATAAGATATCAAGATCAAGAACAAATTCTTTTTACCCAAGTCTGTTGTGTTCAAGATCTACAGTAGAAACTGGCAATAAGTCATCGTCTCTTAAAACTACCAGGAGCTAAGCTTTGTTTCACTAGCCACTTTGTCATGAATATGGTCCATGTGCATTTTTTCAGTGGTTGTCGAACTCAAAGTAACAAACATGAATTTAATGTACTGTGTGCGTATATGCTCTGAGTTTAAATTTACGAAACTGGTGACAACGATAAACCACAAGAATCTGCAAACACCTATGGAGATAAATACATTTACAACAGGGATCTGCGAAGGTTAAAAAAAAAATTTTTTTTTGAAACATTGAAATCAAGTGGCATCTTTTCAGATCAGTGTTAATATAGCTGGTAATCAGTCAAACCATGTCAGCTGATCCAAACTTTCCCTCATTTGCAATTCACAACAAAGAACATTCGGTTGGCTGTTAATAATAGATATATATGGATATCACGAATCAAAGGCATGCCTTGTGGGCTTGCCTTTGACAATCCCCCTTTTATTTCAATATATTAGTGATAAATGCTGCAATGTGCATGACAGGTTTACAGCGGCACAAAAAGGAAAGGGCTATGTTTTTAAGATAGTTAAAGCTTCTTACACAGTGTATTTTACTCCCTAAAACTAGGGATATGAAGTTTACGAATTTAGAAAAGAATGCACAGCAAAAAGAAAAGAGTGTTGGTTCATATCAAATGCAGTCATCAGCTCATGATTTTCATGATCAATACAGGGACCTTTTTTCACAGATTTCCTCGCGGGTATAGGATCTCTGGTCATGTGAAGATGCAAATTTAAAGAGTGAAGGTTGAATTTTTCATAACCTATCGGCAGCAAGGGCAACGAACTGTCCTTGCAGCCGTTAGTTTATGCAATATTTAACCTTAACTTTTTAACTTTGAGAACCATTTGAGGACAGAACTTGGTCCCACTGCACCCTCAGGTGTATCTTTTTCTTCGCAACACTTCCAGTCATGATGGTGGTAGCAACAGATGTGGCAGCAACGATTATGCCAGTAGCTGCAGAAGACATTGTGACAGCGAGAAGAATCATAGTTAGAGCCAAAGACATGGTAGACCAAGGCATCATGAAATCTGCAGTGGAATCTCTTCCGATGGGAAAGGCAAAAGCATTTTCTCCAATTGTTGTAGTCCTTTGACATGCACTGAAAGAGAAGGAATGCCGGTTTTCTCACGATAGAAACCTTTGTTGCAGTTTGACGCTCCTTGCTGCATAAAGTAAGACTGTTCAGTGAAAATGATGTGATCATTCTGCTATTGCCAGATAAGAAAAACTGGATAATTTGACCACTCCAGTTTTTTATGCATCTCGTTCTTCTTCAGGTCTTTACCCTCTTTTTAGATGCTAATCTGTTTCTTAAATGTGATTTCATGAAAGAATTGTCACAAACCAAAGATGTAACAGACATAGTGATTATTACAAATTTGGTTTTTGACAATTGTTTTGTGCAATCACATTATCTTTAAGAAACTGACTAGCATTGAAATCTCATTCAAATTCAAAATTAAATGCAAAAAATTAAGTCAGTCATTATGACTAGTTATTGTAACTGAATTCTTTTGATTGTTTCCAAGTAAGAGTTCGGAAGAATCTGCATTCAGAACATTAACATTAGAAACTGGAAGTACATCAAGTTATCTTCTGTTGATAACATCTGAGAACTAAGCCTTGTTTTCATAATAACCTCATTATGGTTCATGTACGTTTTTCAGTGGTTGTCAAAATAAACCACATGACTGACTGACACAGAAACTGTGTTCATGTTTAAATATTTTGGAGTGAAAGCACCAAACCGTCCTTTGTTTTTGATAAAGTGCCATCTTGTAATATATTGTAATAAAGTACCAGAGAAGATAAAGTAGCTGAAATATATACTCACTCTGTGAAAAGCAATCGGACTAGAATTACTCAACAGAAAAGTCACATTTTGATTGTAGTTGGCACAGCACTGCAGATTCAAAATCACTTGGAGTGGCAAGTACAGACCCATTTACCCTCTAAAAGAAGTTTTCACAACTGTAGCAATATGAGTTTTGACAACTGTAGCAAAATGAGATACAGATTAAAGGTGGGCAGGCCTTTGCTTTGTAAGCTCATAAAGGTTGACATTGTTTTTTTCTTCTTTTTTTTTATTTTTAAATTTTGCACACAGGCACGAACAGGCTGAGGGTGAAGGTTGAAGAAGATGGCAGAAGCTCACTCGGCTGTGGCCTTTTCCTTCACCGTCACCCAGGACGGGGTGGACCTCAGGCTCAACCATGAGGCCCTGCATGCTGTGTGGGAGAGCGGCGTTGTCTCCTGGAAGAAGCGCATTGGAAAGTTGAAGGTGGGTGTGGAACTGCCATCAATTTTCTCTGTACAGTAGATCAAAATTCCAGGCTGCTGTCTGTGGAGAATCCTTGTATCCTTGTATGGATGCCAGGGGTTCTTTTAAATTAATATGAAGAGCTCCCCAGCTTTCTGGAAGTTCTAATTTTATTCCTCTTTTCTATCTCTGTTTTAAACTTTAATTTCTTTCTTAATTTTTTATTTTTGTTTTCATTTCATTAGTTTTTTTTCTTAAATTTCTGTCTTTCTTTACTGCCGTCTACTACCATTCTGCCCATCCATTCTCCTGTCTTTGATCTTGAAAGGCTTGCATTTTTTTTTCCTGGTCTCAATTTATAACATACTATCTTTTTTCTGCTTTGTGATGATAAGGTTGTAAATTTCGTACATGCTGTTCATGGGGAACCTAAGTGTTTGTTTTGCAGTGTCAAAGTATGGCATGTGTGTATATAGGGGGGGTGTGTGTGTGTACATATATATTTTTTATAGCTTCCTTCTTCTTTTTTTGGTTTATGGGTTTGAAACATCAAGCTGAATGGCTGGCTCTCCCACTCCTGCACAGCTTATTCTTCTCTGTCATAAGGATGCCAGTAGTGTTCAGCTGCCGTGTCGTAAATTGTTTGGGTTGTTCGTTTTTGTTTCAGGATGTTGTCTGTTTCAGGATCTGACCTTTTCAGGATGTGACCTTGTTTCCTATGTATGATACTGACAGCCCTGAAAAAGCCCTGTGTGGTCGGCTGGTTTATGAATTACGATTAAAAATTAAACTCCACGGGAGAGCAGCAGCATGGCGCTGTTATGTGGCGCTGACTTGATTATCTTTCCTTGTGTGTGTGTCTGTGTGTATTCCTTTGTTCACCCGAAGCAAAATAGATTTTGCTATTGAATGTGGTCAAGACAGCAACAAGCAAGTGGTTTGCATGTGATGTATGTTTATTATCAGACCACTCTCTTTTTTTTGCCCATAATTTCAGGGAGTATGTTATCCTGTGAAAGTTTTTTTTTTTTTTAATTGGTGTATATAGCATCTTGAACTTGTAAGAGGGCAAAAAGTTACAAAAAAAACAGGCCTTTGCCTGATGTTGAAAGTTTAAAGTTACAGTGAAGAAACTATTTTAATCTTTTGGGCTTGGCAGCAGATTTTGTATTAGCTGCTCTACAGTTTCAACAGATCAACTTGCCTTCTTTTTCTTTTTTTTTCTTCTTCTTGTTTTTGTTTGTTTTTCTTCTCATCAGCAAATTCCTACAGTCAAGACGTTTTGAAGGATTCTCCATAATGCACTTTTTTTCTGATGAATCATTCAGGAGAAAAACAAAAAAATGGCTGAAGTGGTTGATAACTGGAAATTTGACGGTATGTAAGAAGTAGAGTTGCATTGTTCAGAACTGATGCTGACTTTTTTTTCAGTAACTTGGTACTTGAAAAAGAATCATTGTGAAGTGTGTGTATGCATCGGTCACTACTTAGAGTGGGAAAGAGTCACTCAACGGAGGTTGTAAATAATGCCACAGGATGGGAGGATCGTCTGTCACAGAGTCACAGAGTGGATGTTATAAGAAGGAAACTGTCCTGCAAAGGGATTTTTGACAGTGGTGCCACTTTGCTCAGGTTATGTGACCAATCTGAGAACAATATGCTTCTGTGAGGAACTTTGAGTGCTGGATGTAGAAAACTAATGATAAAAGTTGTTTCGCCTGTTTCAGAGTGTGCAAAGAACTTTGTGCGTTGCATGATGTACAAAACTAATGATAAAAGTTGTTTTGCCTGTTTCAGAACAACTGGAGCGTGCGAAGAACTTTGTGTGTTGCATGATGCACAAAACTAATGATAAAAGTTGCCTGGCCAATTGCAGAACAATTTCCACAATGGCGTCTTCCCAGCCTCCCCGCTGTCCTTGCTGTTTGTCATCACGTTCCTGCTGGCGTTGAAGGCTGCTGGCTGGGACACCTCCATGGGGATCATTCATCTGCTGCACATCCACACCCGGTGTGAGTACTTTTCTGTTTGGTTGTCATCATCGGTGCCATTGTTTTCTCAGTGCTGTTAGTTAGTCTCTGTTTTAAAGGCCATAGATGGCTATAACCTAAAGCACCCTGAACCTTTTGAATTTGTTTGAACTGTCCACCCGACTGAAATCTTATGGTCACTGCATAGTTTTTGGTTGAGTTCTTGGTCTTGTCTGCATTGAAGGCTTTGAGGTGGTTGATGAGCTTGCCAAGAATGCTGCAGATAAAAAGTGGAGCAGATTCTGTGTCCCTCACACCAATCTGAAACCTAAAGCTCGGGCTTATGTCAAAGATCTCCGACTAGAGGATTCTTACAGTGGATGGATAACAAAGTCTTTCACATTCATTCACACCTGGAGGAGTTTTCACCATGTGCCTCTGGCGGCCATGCAGAAGAAACAGTTATGTGTCAGTTTAACACAGTCAATTGCTTTTTTTTCAGGTTGGAGGAGTTCTGTGGTGCATTGCTATTGATGTACCACTCACTGTATAACATGTTCTTGTAGAGCAGTGGGACTCACACGGTGCCAGACATAAACACTTAAGCAGACTCCCTGAAAACCTTGTCCATAGATATACTTCCTGATGTGATTTTTGAGTTCCTGAACGCTGATTTTGAGTTCCTGAAAGATGAGTGTTTTTCATCTGATCTAAGATTTTTATGGAAGAAAATGTTTAACTCTCTTCAGTTCTTGCCCTTGAATTTCGATCACCGGTAATCGACAGTTTTCTTCCCAGAATTATGGTATTTAACCCGTTCGCTGCTTGAAGCTGCTTGAAAATGTTACAAACAAAGGCTTTCCCAGTGCCAGGGAAATCTAATGATTTGGGGGTAATAATTAACAAAAAATTCTAGCTCAGAAACTACAAAAGATATAACAATGAAATATATATGATTTTTGAAGGAAATTGAATGAAGATTTTGAATCTGGGCTTCATTTGTTTTAATTTTGATAATAAAAAAGTATTTAGACAATTAGATTTGGATAGATTTTTTTGCACGATCAAAAGCATATGTATTTACCACTACATCTTCACATCCAAACAAGAACACAAAGCAAAAAAGTTGAAAATAAAGTTTGTATTGTCACCACTACACCTGTAAATGAAAGTAAAACAGTTTAGAAGTCTATCAAGACGCTCACACTCTATGCAGACAGGTCAGTCCACGACCACGCCCCCCTCTCCCCACCACGCCCCCTTGCTGGACTTCAACCCTCTCTTTCACTGCTCCTCTTCCCCTACCTTTCCCTCTGCCCTGTGCCGCGCCGCGAGCAGGCCGCGCTCCCCTCTCACGCTGACTACCACGTCACTGACCACTGGCACGCAGTGCAGAGTACACACTAGGCGAGCTCGTTCGACGCTGGCAAACCAGTCAGCTGAACACACATTGAGGTCACACAGCCCAACACAATAACTGACGAATACGGTTGGCAATTCCATCACTATCATCATCTCACCTTCATGCTCGAGTGAGTCGTTGAATAAAAGATTATTGTCTTTGTCAAAAATCATTAGCAGAGCCTGCTCAGCTGTGTAAATACGTTGATTTGGTCGCTGCGCTTGTCGAAGGTTGCGCCGCCATCTTTGCAAGCGAGACGAAGTGCTGGCTGGTCATCCAGTCAATGATGAGAATAAATGGGCTTTCCCCTCACGTGTGGTCATTTACATATCATTTTAATACTACAGACATATAAGGCTTACTACGCACACTCTATTTAAGTCCGTTGATAGAAATAGTAACGAATGAAAATTCAAGAAAAATGCATGACGTCAGTGGACGGCCCATAGGCACTGGGAAAGCATTTTTAATGCGGCGTCAGCTGACGGCTTAAAGGCACTCTACGGGGTTTTTAAAACAACATTTTTGTTATCTGAAGCAATATATCGCCTAAAAAACCCGAAATAGACACATTCATCACAAAAATATTATTATTTTAGAAATTAAGAATGCATAGAATGTTACGAAAAAAAGAACATCCGTCATGCAAAATACAAAAATCTCAAAAACTGTTAAGAGTTAAAGGAGTTTTAGCATCTTTTGGAAAATTGGTTTTAATGAATTTTGTTTAATTGATTAAAAAAAAATTTGTAACATCTATGTAGAGTTCAGTGTGATGAGATGACAGCCATGACATGTCCATCGCAGTCGGCTGGGCTATGATCAACATGAATGGAAAAGAAAAATTGTTGTCAGTATTTTCAGGGACCTTATGCTGTTGTAATTGTCGTAACCTCCTCCAAGGAGGTAAGTTGTCACCGCATCGGTTGGTTAGTTCTCTGGTTAGTCATCAAGACAACCCCAAAACGACTGAATCGATCGTAATGAGATGTGTTGTTGATGGTATGTTATCAAGTGATGCATTCCTGAAAAGAAACGGTTTCAAGACAGTCGCTGCTCTTAAGTTACGGGGACCTCGTTCCAGTGGGTATTCCTCTTGGAAGCAAGGTTGTGTGACACTGGCCAAAGGCCAACCTTTGTTTCACCGTAAAAAAAAGGGGGGAAAAATCGGGACTTGCCTACTCCGGTTTTATTGGCTATGTGATTGTTGGGGGTGGGGGGGGGGGGGGGGGGTGGAGGGGGACTTTTTCCTTGGGCCCATGATTATTTTGTTGCATGCTTTTACTGAGTTTGATTTTGTGTGTGTGTGTGTGTGTGTGATTGTGTTTCATTACCAACCAAAGATGAATCTGACCATGAATGAGTTTGTGTTGTGTGTGTGTGTGTGTGTGTGTGTGTGTGTGTGTGTGAATGACCATGAAATGGTTTGTGTATGTGTGCATGTGTGTGTATGTACATGTACATGTACGTGTGTGTTTGTGTGTGTGTGTGTATGTGTGTGCATTTGTGTGTGTGTACATTACATGTGAGTGCATGCGTGTATGCCTCTTTTGTGTATGCATCTGTACGCACATTGTGTATGTGTACGTGTGTGTGTGTGTGTGTGTGCATGCATGTGTGTGCGTGTGTGTGTGCGTGTGCGTGTGTGTGTGTGTGTGTATATATACGCCTGTCCAGCATCAACAGCTACTCCTTCACAGTGGGCCAGTACCTGAGCACGGTGTTGTTTGGCACGGTGCTGTGGGTGTTGGCCATCCTGCTCATCCGCTACTCCATCAAGCTGCTGCTCACCTACCACGGCTGGATGTACGAGATGCACGGCAAGATTTCCCTGCGCACCAAGCTCTGGCTGGTCAGTGAGGAAGGGGTGTGTCATAGCAGTGGGTGTGGTGGGATGGATCTGTGTGTGTGTGTATGTTTGTGTGTGTGTGTGTGTGTGTGTGTGCGTGTGTGTGTGTGTGTGTGTGGTTGTTGTTGTTGTTGTTGTTGTTGTTGTTGTTGTTGTTGTTGTTGTTGTTGTTGGTTCTTCTTCTTCTTCTTCTTCTTCTTCTTCTTCTTCTTCTTCTTCTTCTTCTTCTTCTTCTTCTTCTTTGTTTAACGTCTGTTTACATAGAATGATTTTAGACATGTGTGTGTGTGTGTATGTCTGCATGCATGTGTGTATGTTTGTGTGTGTGTGTGCATGTGTATGTGTGCAAGAGTGTTTGAGTGTGTGCGTGTAGCCAGGTAAAGTATTTTGAAGTGGTTTTTTGTAGACAAGTTAGGAAAGAAAGTCTGTATTGTTCGCACATGCTCGTGTGGTTTACAAATACATAGGTCTGAGTGTGTGTACGCATGTAGTATTTGAGTGTGGTAACTGTATGTGTTTGGCCAGGCTTGGTGTTTTGAAATGAAATATCCTTTCTTTTGTTGACAGTATATAAAAGAAAAAAAAACATGCATGGGTAAGATTAACCAGATTTATCAACTATACAATGTGGTCGTCAGAATCAGACTGGCTGTGTAGTGGAATCAGCCGAGCACTGGTCACATTTTCGGTATGCTAGCAGACGACACTGACGTAATGAAATCTTACGGGAATTTTGTGAGAGCATTTGATTTCTAGTTTGTGTGCATGGTCAAAGCCAAAACGATGCAGTGCTATGACATCATGCATTGATAAGATGCTGTAAAACGGAAAGAAAATTGGGAACAGCTCAGTTGTTAGAGCGCAGGACTCGTAATCTTGCTGATCCTGGGGTTGGGGGTTCGAATCTCTGCCGGGCCATTTCGGTACAGGGGGATTTTTCCCTCGGAGTTAACATTGGTTCTGACTCCATTTCCCATACAGTCCTTCGAATGAGACTATAAACCGAGGTTCTGTGTGTGAACGCACGCATAACATCTTGCACACACATAAAATTCCATCACCAACTTTCGGAAGAGAAGGCCAGTTTGGCTGTTGGTATGGATGACACGTTACACATAGCATGCACCCTGCGTAGGAAATGGAAAGAATGAAGGAAGTAAGGAAACTGAGTGAATGATATTGAATGATATGGTCTGGATGCCACGGGAAACGATTGAATGAAGCGCCAGCTGGCAGCTCTTCAGTCGGCACTACCCAGGTAGGCAGCCCGTTGTGTAAACGAGTGTGGATTGTAAAGCACTTGGAGCTTGGTCTCTAGCCAAGAATAGGCGCTATATAAATATTCATTATAATAATAATAAAGAGATTATGTACCAGTGGTCTTGGTTGTGGTTGGACTGAAGGCTGGATGATACACCACTTGAAGCTCCAATTTATATTAAAGTGCAACGTTTTGAAAGTGAGTTTCAAAATGTTTTGGCTGTAGGGGAACATGCCTGCTAGAAGCCCAAGAATTTCAGCAGTGTTTAATTTTTCTCAGTGGAAGCTCTATTGCAGGGAGATAAATCTGGTAGCAGAAACAAAAGAGGAAAAATGTTCTTGCAACACGAATGTCTTAAATGAGGGGTCGGGGTGGGGTTGGGTCTTTCTTCGGTAAATCCTTGATTGGAGGTGTTACTTGCTGCTTTGTTTTCATTCCATCTACCATTTCAGGTGTGTCAGTGTTGCTCTGTATGTGACAGTCACATTATCATTCTATCTACCGTTTCAGGTGTGTCAGTCTTGTGTGCGCTCCTGTGTGTGATTGGTGCACATTATCATTCCATCTACCATTTCAGGATTGTCAGTGTTGCTCTGTGTGTGACAGTCACATTATCATTCCATCTACCATTTCAGGATTGTCAGTGTTGCTCTGTGTGTGACAGTCACATTATCATTCCATCTACCATTTCAGGATTGTCAGTGTGTGACAGTCACATTATCATTCCATCTACCATTTCAGGTTGTCAGTGTTGCTCTGTATGCGACAGTCACATTATCATTCTCTTCTCATCGGGACAGTCTTGATTCATAGCAAAAAATCTGTCGGCTGCGTGGCTTCAAATGCACATTGATGTGGACCATGTTTAACACGCAGTTCAAGCTTAACTACACTTACCGTATCATTCAGTCATTTCAAAGCAACAAATACAGTTCAAGCTAAACCACACTTACCATATCATTCAATCATTTCAAAGTAACAAATACAGTTCAAGCTAAACCACACTTATCACATCATTCAATCATTTCAAAGTAACAAATGCTGCGGTGAAAGCGTAGAATCAGTTGAGGGGGACAGAAGAAGGGTTGGGGGGGGGGGGGGGGGGGAGGGTTCAAAGCTTGGGAGATGTTTTTACTCAAAGGAGTTTGAGCAGTTTTTATTTTCTCAGGATTTATATTGTTGGGTGCATGCAGCCAGGTGTTGATGAGCCTGGCGTGATATGTTCCAGGGGCTGATTCGTGTGTTTGGCGGTCGTAAGCCCATGTTGAACAGCTACCAGGCCTCCCTGCCCAAACTGCCCGTGCCTCCTCTGCAGGACACGCTGAAGAGGGTCAGTGAGTTCATCCTGATGCGTACCATTTATGCACAGCTTTGGTTCATTCTCGATGAGGATGTTGTTGATTTAAAATCTGGTTATTATTCATTTACCCCCATAACAGAAGATAATATACTGAAGGAAAATAGTTTCTGATTTATTTGCCAAGATTGTTTTGTTTTTTTTCTGTCAATAGTTTATCGTCTCTCACAGGGGTAAATGTGGACATTGTCCAAAATCTGCCATGATACCTGAACTTTTGTCAGTACAGTTGGGTGCGTGCGTTTTCTTTCTTGGGGGGGGGGGGGGGGGGGGGGGGTTAAACCAAATTTCAGGTTAAGCTTTTTAACTACCACTTTTTTGGGGGGTATCATTTCTGCTACTACCAGAACTCGGCCCAGATATGGCTTCTTGTGGTTGCTGGGCTATAAGCAGCATGATTTGATTTGATTCAAAGGGAATTTTAAAACTATGCCTTTCAAGGGATTATTTTATATGTGTGCAGTTGGGTGTTTTTTTTAACCTTTGAAACTCTGTTGTTATATTTGTAACCATCAGAACTCAGTCTCTTTTTTTTCAATCATTGAACAAAAATTTAGATCTGAAACACACCAAGCTTTTTATGAAAATCCAGCTGCGAATATAGTTTACTCTGCATGTATCTATTTTTACATTGGTCATGTGTATAACTAATCGTGGCAGTCACTTGCCCTCTTACAGAAAATCGGGGGTCCATCTGTGATCATGAAGCCAACTTCCCACCTCATTGGGTGTGGTACTCATTGCCACTGAAGTTCAAAGTGTGGTACACATTGCCACTGAAGTTCAAAGTGTGGTACACATTGCCACTGAAGTTCAAAGCGTGTGCCAGTGCACCTACACAATCCACAATCTACACAATAATAATCTGTGCAATCTACACAGCTTTCATAGATGTCATTATTGATTTAGCACCAGCTGGCTGTGTAATTGTCGACAGGTATGTTGAATGGAGTCGACCTTCAGACTCACTCATAGTCACACCTGAGACACACTTTAAATGTTTTTGTTTTTCATGTTACAGTACAGGCCAAGCGAGGCACTTTGAAAATATCAGGCTTTTTTTTTTTTTGCAGCTGACCTGAAAAGGCATGTCTTAATGCTGAAAGCTTCACAAATACCCCAGAGTGAATAGAAAATAAGGATCACCTTCAACTGGTGGAACAGGGTCGATCTGTAGTTGAATGGAGTGTGGCGGATGAGTTGAAAAACATGGAATAGAGTAAAAATGGTTAACTGGGGACCCGTCCAGTAGAGGTCCACAGTTAACCTTTTTATCACCATTCCATCAATAAAAGTGATTACATGCTCTTCCATGAAGAATCATGATTACAACTCTGTGTAGGGATTTGAAGCTCTTCTTGACATTGCACAGTGTCCCAACTAGCAGACATGATCAATGGCTGATACTGTAGACTGAGCAAGCTGCGCAATAGTTCAGGCAGGCAAGGAAGTTGTTTTAAAGTATTGATTTGTACATAGCACAAGAAGTGGTTTGGTTTGAAGGTGGTCTGACCTTTGATAAAAACGAATACTGTTGAGTTTAAGAATGCATACTGTAGTGTACAGATACAAGCATAGCTCTGATAAGACTGCTGATCAACAAACAGATCAGTAAATAAGACTGCTGATCAACAAACAGATCAGTAAATAAGACTGCTGATCAACAAACAGATCAGTAAATAAGACTGCTGATCAACAAACAGATCAGTAAATAAGACTGCTGGTCAACAAACAGATCAGTAAATAAGACTGCTGGTCAACAAACAGATCAGTAAATAAGACTGCTGATCAACAAACAGATCAGTAAATAAGACTGCTGGTCAACAAACAGATCAGTAAATAAGACTGCTGGTCAACAAACAGATCAGTAAATAAGACTGCTGGTCAACAAACAGATCAGTAAATAAGACTGCTGGTCAACAAACAGATCAGTAAATAAGACTGCTGATCAACAAACAGATCAGTAAATAAGACTGCTGGTCAACAAACAGATCAGTAAATAAGACTGCTGGTCAACAAACAGATCAGTAAATAAGACTGCTGATCAACAAACAGATCAGTAAATAAGACTGCTGGTCAACAAACAGATCAGTAAATAAGACTGCTGGTCAACAAACAGATCAGTAAATAAGACTGCTGTCAACAAACAGATCAGTAAATAAGACTGCTGGTCAACAAACAGATCAGTAAATAAGACTGCTGATCAACAAACAGATCAGTAAATAAGACTGCTGATCAACAAACAGATCAGTAAATAAGACTGCTGATCAACAAACAGATCAGTAAATAAGACTGCTGATCAACAAACAGATCAGTAAATAAGACTGCTGATCAACAAACAGATCAGTAAATAAGACTGCTGATCAACAAACAGATCAGTAAATAAGGACTGCTGGTCAACAAACAGATCAGTAAATAAGGCTGCTGATCAACAAACAGATCAGTAAATAAGACTGCTGATCAACAAACAGATCAGTAAATAAGACTGCTGGTCAACAAACAGATCAGTAAATAAGACTGCTGATCAACAAACAGATCAGTAAATAAGACTGCTGATCAACAAACAGATCAGTAAATAAGACTGCTGGTCAACAAACAGATCAGTAAATAAGACTGCTGGTCAACAAACAGATCAGTAAATAAGACTGCTGGTCAACAAACAGATCAGTAAATAAGACTGCTGGTCAACAAACAGATCAGTAAATAAGACTGCTGATCAACAAACAGATCAGTAAATAAGACTGCTGATCAACAAACAGATCAGTAAATAAGACTGCTGATCAACAAACAGATCAGTAAATAAGACTGCTGATCAACAAACAGATCAGTAAATAAGACTGCTGATCAACAAACAGATCAGTAAATAAGACTGCTGATCAACAAACAGATCAGTAAATAAGACTGCTGATCAACAAACAGATCAGTAAATAAGACTGCTGATCAACAAACAGATCAGTAAATAAGGTCCGACCATTACTTCCTCGTTCATACCTTGCCTCTGTCTCTCTGAACCCCACCCCACACCCCTTCGTTCCTTCCACTGTCACTGAGACCTGGAATATCTCACCTCCACCCCTTCTCCATTCCTTTGAAAACAAATGAAAATAACACACACAGAAAAAGACTAAGGAAATTTATTAAGTCTGCTGCCCT
Organism: Conus canariensis; assembly: GCA_033310375.1. Lineage (NCBI taxonomy): Eukaryota > Metazoa > Mollusca > Gastropoda > Neogastropoda > Conidae > Conus > Conus canariensis. The sequence goes on along the minus strand of CM065724.1, from coordinate 19,985,188 downwards.
TTAGGAAAAATCCCTATAAGTTATGATAAATCACAAATTATCTTCATGATCTCTCTCTGTCTTTCTCTCTCTGTTTCTCTGTCTCTCTCTCTCTCTCTCTCTCTCTCTCTCTCTCATTATTACTAACAACCCTCCCTTCCCTCTTTCACCTTCCGATTTCTGTTCCACACACATTTCTTGACAGAGCAGGGTACAAAGTTCTAGTAGTCAGTGTTTTCATTCATATAATCACATCATATTGTAAACTTTGTGCAGTACCAAAGTTCTAGTAGGAAATGTTTACATCGGTATATTCACACTGGATTGTAAATGTTGTGCAGTACCAAAGTTCTAGTTGTCAGTGTTTTCATTGGTATAATCACACTGTACTGTAAACATTGTGCAGTACCAGTGTTCTATTTGTCAGTGTTTTCATTGATATAATCACACTGGATTGTAAATTTTGTGCAGTACCAAAGTTCTAGTAGTCAATGTTTTCATCGGTATAATTACACTGTATTGTAAATGTTGTGCAGTACCAAAGTTCCGGTACTAAAATGTTTTCATTCGTACAATCACACTGTGTTGTAAACGTTGTGCAGTATCTGGAGTCAGTGCACCCTCTGATGGAGGAGGACCAGTACAGCGACATGGAGAAGCTGGCCAAGGACTTTGGTGACGGGTTGGGCCGGAAACTGCAGCGCTACCTGGTCCTGAAGTCCTGGTGGGCCACCAACTATGTAAGCTCTCAGCGACGAAATGCTTCGTTTTTGTGTATGAAGCTGTTGTTCCAGGTGGTTTATTACCTCTGTCAAGGAGACCATGTTTTCTGCCCACATCTGTAGTTTGTTTTTTTCGCTTGTTGTTTTTTTTTTTTTTTTCCCATCCTTAGTCCATATGTCAGCAAGGTTATGCTGCAACTATTGAACTGAGTTTAAACTGAAGTTTGGTGGAAAGATCGAATATGGCCCAAGGTGAACCTATCCAAGGTGAACCTATCCAAGGTGAACCTGTCAAAGTTCTGAGTAGATCAGGATCAAAGGGCAGGTTAACTTTTTCCTGCTTGCACCTTACCAGAATTCGGGTGTCAGTCTCGGTTCAAACCTGGCACATTTGATGTTTATTCGTAAGTAAACAGTAAGTACAGGGTGTCAGTCCGTTCAAACCTGGCACATTGATGTTTATTCTGTAAGTAAGCATAAGTACAGGAGAGTGTTTTTGCAGGTATTTCTTTGTTGATCATGTGCTGCTTTGTACTAGCGAATATATATATATATATATATATATATATATATATATATATATATATATATATATGTCTCTTTGGAATGATTTGGAGAATTTTTTTTCTTGGTTTTTTCCCCTTCCGACACCATGAGACAATGAAATAATGTTACAATGAGGCAATTTTTCTGACAGTAAGCTATATTTATATAAGATAGTTCTCTTCCCCCTCCTCAGTAATGTTACAATGAGGCAATTTTTCTGACAGTAAGCTGTATTTATATAAGATAGTTCTCTTCCCCCTCCTCCACCTATCCTCCTTCTCTTCCCCTGCTCTCCCTCATCTCCCCCCTTTTCCTTGCCCCCTCCCCTCTCCGTTCCCAGTTCTTCCCGTCCTCTCTCTCCTGCTTCCTTTGTGCTTTATCTTGTTTTCACGTCCAGCATCGCGCGCTCTTACCCTCTTCGTCCTCCCCAGTTTGTCAGACCCACCTTGAATCCTGACATCCACCCCAGCCTCCCTCCCCCCCCCCTCCCCATCTTCGCAAGTTTGCCAGCCTCCTCCTTCTGCAACTGTTTAACGCAAAAGTGATGTGCTCTTGATGTGCCTAATATGCTAATAAGTCCCCATGCATAATTAAGAGAAGATACAATGGAAATTGTGGATTTGTATAAGGGGCAAGAAGACAAACAGGACACAGACAGACACTCCGACAGGATGCAGTGAAGTTAGTGCCGAATGACATTGTCAAGTACAGTTCAACAATAAATTTAATTGTATTTGATCTTTAGTTAACTTTATCTGACTGCTTTTTTTTTATTATATGTGTGTATAAATGGTAATTCACTCTCAAAAAATAATTTGTAACAGGTTATGAAAAAACTTTGTAGACCAAAGGTTAAGATGTAAAAGTGTGTGTATATGATGCATGCAGTGTGGACAGGTCTCATCCTGTGTTGTGCGGCGACGTGTTGGCAGGTGTCTGACTGGTGGGAGCAGTATGTCTACCTGCGTGGCAGAGCCCCTCTGATGATCAACAGCAACTTCTATGGCATTGTGAGACTCACTGTCTGACTGTCGTGTGTTTGTATTGGGTGTGCCAGTATTTGAGTGAGCAGAAGTGTGTGTTTGTGTATGTGTGTGTGTGTTTGTGTGTGTGTACAGAAGTATGGACGTGTGTCTTCTTATGCTTGTTTTTTTTCTTTTGTTTTCTTTTTTTTTTCCTCGTTTATGAAAGAGAATAAGAAATCTTTCAATTGTTTCTGACGTTTTTGTGTTGTACAAAGAAGTAGTCGTGTCATGGAATATCTCTTTTGTCAGTCACATCAATGGATACTTCACCAGTTTGTATGTATTTTTAATGCCCTTCAAAAATGTTGGTTGCAACAACGAATATTTCAGTAGGGTTTTCATCTTTTGTCTGTTCTACAAAAAGTGGCTAATCAGGGGTTATTTCAAGGGAGTTTTTATCTGTCAGCAGTTCAAGAAAATGGGCTGATGTCTCAAGGGTTGCTGCAGTGGAGCGTCTGTCCAACAAAAACATTGGTTACATCAACTGTTATTTACAGCAGACTTCCTTTCGTCCCTATATATAGAATCTGTCCAACAAAAACATTGGTTACATCAACTGTTATTTACAGCACACTTCCTTTCGTCCTATATATAGAATCTGTCCAACAAAAACATTGGTTACATCAACTGTTATTTACAGCAGACTTCCTTTCATCCTATATATAGAATCTGTCCAACAAAAACATTGGTTACATCAACTGTTATTTACAGCAGACTTTCTTTCGCCCCATAGAAAAGGCAGTTATATCAAGGGATACGTTAGTAAAGTTTCAGTTTTTTCTTTTGTTCTTCAAAAACAGTAGTTGCATTAGGGGATATTTCAGTGAAGTTGCTATTGTTTGTCCAACAGAAAAGATAGTAAATCAAGGGGCTTTGTGTGTGTTTTGCATGTTCACATGGTGATTTGCTGAAGTGTTGACACTGTTTGTGTTGTGGCTGCAGGATGCCCCACTGGTCAAGCCGACGGACCGTCAAGCATCAAGGGCGGCCAACATGGTGTCCATCATCCTGAGGTACCGCCGGGAGGTGGACAGAGAGGAGCTGGACCCGGTCAGTGCCTCTGGTTCCAAGTGTTTGTGTACTGTCTGTGTTCCTGTCACTGGCCACAGAAGGACACTGGGTGGAGCGTGGCTGTAGGAATCGTGACATTGTGGGTCATTCCATATGCAGAGTAAATTTGTGTGTGACTTTTTTTTTCACCCTTTCTTATGGCGAAGGCAGGTTTACAATCAGATATCTGCTGTCTTTGATAATGATTTTGAATGATGGTATCTGCCTTGACACACCATTATAAGAAAATCAACAAAAAAAGTTTGGCAGTTTGTTAAGATCAGTTCCGTTATCTTTAGTATTATAATCAGGGAATGGATCATTTATTCAATGATAACGAATATTTTCGTTATACAACATTTAGAATTTTTCTGTTGGTTATGATATTAATATGCATCATTAATCACATAGATATGTTATAATCGATTTCCTTTAATACTGACTGAATCAAGTGAGCTCTCATAAATGAAAGAGTGTTATAAGTTTCATTCTGTAACTTCAGTGTTGAAATCTGATACCCAGATTATTGATGACAATACATTCCATATCGTTTCTGTTCACACAAAATTTGCTTGTGTGTCTCTTGAATTCTCTGCTGTGTTCAGTCACATCATATACTTTGAGCTGAAAAAAAATCTTTTTTGTGACTTTCTTTTTATTTGTTTGTTTGTATATTTTGTTTGTTGGGTTGTTGTTGTTTTTTTTGGGGGTTTTTTTTTTTTAGGGATGGGGGTGGGAGGGGGCACAAGTTCTGAGACAAATTGTGTGAAACACTTTAGTGTCTAATTCCTCACTTTCCACATTCTCCATTCTGATCCGTGGACTTGTAAGTGGCTGAAAATGAAACATGTTAGAATGGAGTCGTCCTTGTAGATCGCAGTATGTGAATGTGGCTGTGAGAGAATGGAATGTTGGATTGCAGATTGTTCTGAACAAGACAGTACCCCTGTGCTCTGCCCAGTATGAGCGCCAGTTTAACACCACACGCATTCCTGGTGTGGAGACAGGTGGGACCACACTTCTTTGTTTATGATTATTGCAGTGGTAGTAATTATAGCTGTAGCAGTAGTACGGGCGGTTGTGGTGGTGGTGATTCTTCGAGGTGACGGTGATCTGATAAATTTCTACATCGAAGGTTTTGAATGCTGTGTGTTTTCAGTTGTGCTCTGGAGAAGCCACATAAGTTGTATTTCTCTTTTTTTTTTTTTTTTTAGTCCGGTTCAGTATCTCCTATCCAGTTCTGAGTCTAAAGATGTATCTGATGATTGACAGCTGCTGTGATGTCCAAGACAGTCTTTACCCACAAAAAAGAAGCCAAATTACAGCAAAGGGAAACGCATTGATTGGTCCCAGAATTTGGCTGACCCCAAAGAGAAATATCTGTCCTTTCATTGTCAGGTAAAATGTATTTCACTTTCCTGTTTTCCCCCCAGCACAATGAAACGTTTCATATTTCTTTCCACTGTTTTCTGTCTTATGGTAGATACCCTGCTGCATCTCAAAGAATCGAACCACATTGCTGTGTACCACAAGGGGCGCTACTTCAAGGTGTACATCAGACACAAGCGTCGCATCCTGGACCCAGTGGAAATTGAGGCGTGAGTTCTCTCATACTTACCTGTCCAAACAAATGCCAAATCCCCAATTGGTGTGGAACATCACCAAATCATCAGGATTGAAAACACACACACACACACACACACACACACACACACACACACACACACACACAAAATTGGGAGATCAGGGAGCTAGTATCAACTCTGTTCCAAGTTAGGGTGTAAGAGTGATCACCCTTGGTGAGTTCACTTCATTGAAATACATTCAGACTAGCTCAATTTTTTTTTCCTTGGTGGAGGAACACATCCCACCCTTCTCTCTGAAGTGTGGACTTCATGTTTTTGGCGCTTATGGGTTTCCACAAACACTCTTTCATGCTTGCTTTTGCTTCTGAAAGGGAAGCTACTTTCTCCATTGCTTCTCAAGAGGGAATTTCAGCCTATAATTTCCACAGATAATTTTCTACCTACCTCTTTCCAACCGTGGGCTCCGTCGTTGTACACCTTGGCATCAGCCTCATCTTTTTTTAAACCGTCGGCTGCTGCTAAGGACTTGTGCAATTGTTTGCCTTGCCACAAATGGTGCCTTTGTGCTGATATGCAGGAGACCTTCATCTTGTGCACTGAAGGTTCCCTGTTTTTTCCCTTGCTTTTCACACAAGGACTGGATTGGCACAACACGGTGTTCTCTTTGGCATTCGATATGCAAGTTAACATTTTTGGCAAGGTTGTTATCTTCTCCCTGCCGTACTGATGCTACAGCAATACTTGAATGTACATCAGACACACAAGGTTTGCATACTGTGGAGAACAAACACATAGAATGTGCTTACACAAGGGGGTGTAGGTTACACTTGTTGATACATACAACATGATCCTATTTGCAGGTGAGTTACAATGAAACCGAGTTGAAAATTTGCATATGCCTTAGTGCATACAAAAATGCATGTGAAGATGCTTGCGTACTTGTTCAAACAAATGCACTAGACATGCATATGCACATACACTCTCTCTCTCTCTCTCTCTCTCTCTCTCTCTCTCTCTCCACACACACACACACACACACACACACACACACACACACACACAGATGGTTGCACTAATATTACTGCAGTTCACCATGGTATGCTATTTCAATTAAAAATATGCTTTTGCATCTATAGATTTTGTATGATTCGGGTGTGTGTGTGTGTGTGTGTGTGTGTGTGTGTGTGTGTGGTGTTGTGCGCAGCTGTTTACTCCCTGGCGTGCCTGCCTCTGAGTATGCATATTTCAGTTGAAGCACCCAGACATTATTTTGTTCTCTGTGGCAGGATGATTCAGCGCATTCTGGATGACGAGTCTCTCCCAGGGAAGGGGGAGGAGCACTTGGCCGCACTGACAGCCGGGGACCGAGTGCCGTGGGCCAAAGCCAGGAAAGAATTCTTCTCCAAGGGCAAAAACAAGGCCTCGCTGGACGCTATCGAAAAGGTCACCAGGAAAGATAGGGAAAGAAGAAGGAGAAAAATGGGAGGGGTGGGGGGGGTTGCCAAGGGGAGGCAGGGTTTAGGTATGGGGGAAAAAATCATTGAGATAATCACATATCTTCACTCTAGTCCTTTTCCAAAGTTACTCGTGTAAGTAAAGTCTAAACGTTGGGAGGTGCATTTCTCTTTTGTCATATTAACTAGTCTCCCTTGGACTGGTCATACCTTTTGCCCTTTGTGGTATATTCTGTGTGTTTTTCATACTCACTGATCTTTTTTTCTTGTATGCATTCAGGTATTTTCATATGTTATTTTCCTCTTCATGACTTATTGTTAGAATATGTGATATGCCCCTATTTGTTCATCATGTAAAATCCAGCACTATATTGTTTCAGTTTAGTTGTTTGCAGCTATGATGTTTCCTTTTAAATTAGTAAGAGTTAACATCTCTTTATAGAAACTGTAGCAGAAACTGGTTTTCTTTGGTTACTGGCTACTGGCTTGGTCATGGTCTGTACAGTAGCATTGAAAGAAGTGAAAACTGTATAGAAGGCTGGTGGAGACATCTTCTTAATCATGCCTGTTTATTGGGCAGGCTGCTTTTGTGCTGGCTCTGGACACAGAAAATGTGGAGTATGATCCTGTAAGTATCTCTCTCTGTCTGTCTGTCTGTCTGTCTTTATCTCCAAGTCTCTCTCTCTCTCTCTCTCTCTCTCTCTCTCCTCTCTCTCTCTCTCTCTCTCTCCCCCCTCCCTCCCTCTCTCTCACTCCCCCCTCCTTTCTTTCTCTCTCATTAAGAATATGAAGAGACCTTTTTCATTTGTACCTTTTACTCACATGCGCAAATGGGTGGCAGATTGATAGCTTCACTGGCTTGAAGCTGTGTGCACTTATTGGCTTGTGCAGGAAGGAAATTTACCATAGTTGTTGACTGTCAGACTTTTTGTTGCTACTCCAATGTAAGTTCGCCAGTTTTCTTGCATACTGGGCCTGGGATGCTAGACAAAACACAGATGCAGGTCAGATGTGTGTATGTGTGTGTGTGTGTGTGTGTGTGTGTATGTGAAGGTGTGTGCATGCATGTGTGTGTGTGTCTTTTTTTTTTACTTTTCTTGTTTTGCTTCTTGAAACTATATATTGTTCAGTGAATTAAAGCTTCAAAATGGGGATTTGGGAGACTTACAGTTTATGGGAGAGAAAAAAATCAGAAAAAAGATCAGTGGAAAAAACAATGGCGATGAGTGTCGGTTGCTCTTTTTGGATTCAAGCAGATGACACCGACGACGTGAAATCTCGTGGAAGCATCTTTGTGCGAGCAGGTAGTCACCATTTTGTCTACTTGAAGGCAAAATAATGTCATGCTCTTACATGGTGTGCCAGTAAAAGACAGGGACAAAAGCTGTGTGAATGAAGGACATGGTTGTGGTTGGACTGAAGAGTGGACAATGTACCATTGTTGCCAAGATTTCCAGTAGTTTGAAAGCAAATTTCCAAATTCTTGGGGTGAATGGGAAGCAGGCCTACCAGACATCCAGGTACCAAAATTTGTTTTCTTTTCTTTAGTGGGAGCCCTGCGTAGCAGATAAAAGCCGATGGCAGTGATGCTGACCTTTGACCTCAGTCCTGACAGCCCCTTCCCTTCAGACGCTGATTAAAGCATTGTATTTGCAGAAAGACTCCACGTCCCTGGATCGCTATGGCCGCGCTATGCTCCATGGGACTGGCTACAACAGGTGGTTTGACAAGTCCTTCACTCTGGTCGTCTGCCCCAACGGGCGGGTGAGTGGGGGATCACAGGAGGGAGGGTGTGTGCCTGAGGGTCTCTCTCTGTCTCTCCCCTCTCTGTCTCCCTGTTTGTCTGTCGGTCTTCTGTCTGTCCCCTCCCAGTCTGTGTCTCTCAACCCCTCCCTCCCTTCCTCTTTCTCCCTCCCTTTTTTTCCTTCTCTCACTCTGTCTTTCTCTCCGTGGATGGAATCTTAGGTCTCCATCAAGAATTTCTGTGACCTTTGACATTTTGAAAAAGAAAAAAATTTACATTTATTATTGTTTTAACTTAACTGTTCTTATCTGTTGATAGGACATCATGTCTCAACAGATACAATTTTGAGTTCAAGTTCGTTTGGAAAATTGTTTGTATGAATAATTTGCTTGTTTTTTTTTTTTTTTGTCAATCTTTTTTTTTCTGTTTCAGATTGGCTTCAATGCTGAACACTCATGGTTAGTAATTTTCAGGATTATTTTTTACGTGAACTTGTTGATGCTGTTTTCATAGTCTGTTCTGTTAATGGTCAGCTTAACTGAAATTTTCTATGACTGTTTGAACCATTGCTGATGGTTGTGCAACAAGAACATGATAATGCCATTTCTATACAGCAGTAGTTTGTTGTGCTAAATGTATTGTATTTTTTATAACTCCTTTTTTTCAGGATGTATTGATAAATAAAGATTTTCATTTTTTATCGCTTCAAGCTTTAGAAGACTCCTGTCACATACAATTTGGTTATGTTATAAGTAGCCCTGATGATGAAGTGTATCACTTCACATAATGCATATATTGTCCTTACTTGCATGATGTTCAGAAGATAATGTTTTAACTTGAAGACAGTGTTTGTGAAATGAGCTCTGACCTGTGCGGTAAATTCACTCATCAGACAAACTCTGTGGACTTCTTCCAGTCTACAGCAGAGACTGATGAAGTCCTATGACAACCTGCTCACCCTTGTCAAGATAAAATTTTGTTCAGACATGTTTCAAAAGCAACCATCTTGAAAAAAAAAAAATTCTATAGGACACACGCTGCGAGTGCCATACAAACAGAGGAAAATGTAGGAGGTTGGCGTCAGGGAGTAGACAGGCTGGTTGTCCACCAGTTCTCAGAGAAGCGCAACAGATGGAGAGGTGTTCATCAGTGGTCCTCAACAATGCCTACTGAGGGCTGTGAGAGAGAATGAGATGGGAGACAACAATGTCTGTGTTCACTCATGCAGGCCCAGAAACATCTCCAAACAGACGTGGGGCCTGTATGAACTTGTGCCAGTGTGAAGATGCGTATTTCCCTTTGAGACCACTGCAACAGGAGCTGGATGGAGACAAAAAAATCCACTGTGGATTTGAGTCTTCAAGTAGGGCTCAGACACACTGTCTCCCAGACACACTGACTCTGAGTCTAGCATCTCGGACACACTGACTGCTAGTCTAGCATCTCAGACACACTGACTGCTAGTCTAGCATCTCAAACACATGGACTCCTAGTCTAGCATCTCAGACACGCTGACTCCTAGTCTAGCATCTCAGACACACCGACTTCTACTAGTCCTAGTCTAGCATCCCAGACACACTGACTCCAAGTCTAGCATCTCAGACACGCTGACTCCTAGTCTAGCATCTCAGACACGCTGACTCCTAGTCAAGCATCTCGGACACTCTGACTCCTAGTCTAGCATCTCAGACACACAGACTCGTAGAGCATCTCAGACACACTGACTCCTAGTCTAGCATCTCAGACACACTGACTCCTAGTCTAACATCTTAGACACACTGACTCCTAGTCTAGCATCTCAGACACTCTGACTCCTAGTCTAGCATCTCAGACACGCTGACTCCTAGTCAAGCATCTCAGACACTCTGACTCCTAGTCTAGCATCTCAGACACACTGACTCGTAGAGTATCTCAGACACACTGACTCCTAGTCTAGCATCTCAGACACACTGACTCCTAGTCTAGCACCCCAGACACACTGACTCCTAGTCTAGCACCCAGACACACTGACTCCTAGTCTAGCATCTCAGACACACTGACTCCTAGTCTAGCATCTCAGACACGCTGACTCCTAGTCAAGCATCTCAGACACTCTGACTCCTAGTCTAGCATCTCGAACACACGGACTCGTAGAGCATCTCAGACACACTGACTCCTAGTCTAGCATCTCAGATACGCTGACTCCTAGTCTAGCATCTCAGACACACTGACTCCTAGTCAAGCATCTCAGACACTCTGACTCCAAGTCTAGCATCTCAGACACACTGACTCCTAGTCAAGCATCTCAGACACTCTGACTCCTAGTCAAGCATCTCAGACACTCTGACTCCTAGTCTAGCATCTCAGACAAACTGACTCGTAGAGCATCTCAGACACACTGACTCCTAGTCTAGCATCTCAGACACACTGACTCCTAGTCTAGCATCTCAGACACACTGACTGCTAGTCAAGCATCTCAGACACACTGACTGCTAGTCAAGCATCTCAGACACACTGACTCGTAGAGCATCTCAGACACACTGACTCCTAGTCTAGCATCTCAGACACACTGACTCCTAGTCTAGCATCTCAGACACACTGACTGCTAGTCAAGCATCTCAGACACACTGACTGCTAGTCAAGCATCTCAGACACACTGACTCCTAGTCTAGCATCTGTGATTTTAACCAAAACTTTTAACATCATATGTGAAGAAAATTATGGATCTTCAACCTGAAACAGTTGTGATGTGTCTGTGGACTTGGTGTGTTGGTAGTAGGATAGGGAAAAAAATCTCTCAGTTCTAAATTGGAATTGGTTTCTGATGGAAGGACTAAGTCAGTCTGGCTAGCTAGGAACAAACCAAAGACCAGCTAGTCTAGCATCTCAGACACACTGACTGCTAGTCAAGCATCTCAGACACACTGACTGCTAGTCAAGCATCTCAGACACACTGACTCGTAGAGCACCTGAAACAGTTGTGATGTGTCTGTGGACTTGGTGTGTTGGTAGTAGGATAGGGAAAAAATCTCTCAGTTCTAAATTGGAATTGGTTTCTAATGGAAGGACTAAGTCAGTCTGGCTAGCTAGGAACAAACCAAAGACCAGCTATCCCCAGTTTACTACCTATCCTTACTTTTGTTTGGATTAAGCTCTCTCCTGACGGATGTCATAGAGAGGGCCTGTGCCCTTGAAGCTCCTGAAGGGAAGAATACAACATGCAGTGGCACTACTTGTTATCAGGAGTAGTGTCTCCAGTGTGTAATTTCGGGGAAACAAAAATCAGATGATGACGGATGTGTGTGCAGGGCTGATGCTCCAATCATGGCCCACATGTGGGAGTACTCCATCACTGATGAGCTCTTCAAGCTGGGGTAAGTGGGCATGGCTGGCTGGCGGACAGGGGTAGTAAGTTCCAGGGTAGATTGTTCATTGTGTCTCTCTCTGTGTCTCTGTCTTTCTCTCTCTCTCTCTCTCTCTCTCTCCTCCTCTCTCTCTCTCTCTCTCTCTCTCTGTCTGTCTCTTTCTCACACTATCTTCCACTTGCTGGCTTTCAGTCTCAATCTTTCTGTCTCTTTCTATCCCTTTCATCTCTCTGTGTTTCTCTGTCCTTGAGAGTTATTTCTTTAATCGTACTTTTTCTCATAATTGTCTGATCAGCTACTTGCTGCATATGTCCGTGGTGTATCTATTCTTAGACAGGTACTCCCAGTGAAGATTTCTAAGGTTGGTTGGTTGGTTGTTTTTGATGACCTTTCCCATGATCAAAGAAGATTGGTATGTCTTTATGTGCGCTGTTACTGAATAATCTCCAAAATTCTGCCATTCGCTTGTTTTAATTTTCATGAACTTTCATTTTTTCTTCGTCCATGGCATGTTCAGTTACAGGCGTCTGTTCGTCTGACACAGGTACACTCATTTCTGCCATTTGAAAACCACACCACCACATTTAAACGTTGCTGACTTTCAGGTGGTAGTTGCTTCTTTACAATAGATTTCCATTTCTCTCACTGCTGAGACTTATGTTGGTCAGCTTTTGATTTTTTTTTTCTTGAACAAGCTTTGTATCTTTCATTTTGTCAGTAGTAGTGAAGGGGGATGTCACATGACATCCTAGCCAATCACAAATCAAGTGCTAGGTCGCCACGTCTCAGAGCTCAGTGGTAGGACAGATCGGCTGTGCGGTGAGAGGCCGCAGGTGACAAGCTCAGAATGATCTGTGAAACAGTAGGAGGCTGGTGTCTGAAACTGTATACCCAAAATTTTCTGCTAAGGTATTTTTCTTCCAGCAACAGAGTACTTTTCTGAAAACTGTTGCACTTTTGAGATTGCTCTGCTCTCAAAGGTGAGCCACTAAAAAAAATTCACCGATGGTCATCTCATGCAGTATTTTTATGAATTCAGCAGCCTTGAAAAGAGTGACAAAAGTATACAAGCAGTACATGATTTGAAAGCCTATTGTGTTTACTTTGAGTTCATGTTCCTCAAACGATTTTTGCGCTTTAGAATCTAGTGACATAATATTTAAGCATGCAGAACTTTTCCAGTAGCAGATTGTGAAAGTAAACTATCAGGAATACTTTGTATTGGTTTGTCTTTTTATGTCCATCACTAGATTTGTCAAAATCATGGCAGAAAGAGTGTGTCATTAGGAAGCGACACGTGTAGTTTTCTTCATTGTGCTGCCATTCAGAAGTAGGTGTGTATTGTGTGTCTGCAAGTGAGTGTGTGTATTTAAAAGTTCATCTGTGCATATATGCGTGTGTTTCTATCTGACTGCATGAGCACATGCGCTTGCCCAAAACAATGGAAGACAAAATGATAACGCTATGTTTGTTTATTGTATTTGTTGTGATCAGCACAATGTAAGTACCTTTCATTTTCTTTATGAGTAGATGCATTAGTTTTATTTTCATTTGTTGCTGTAAAAGCTGCTTTGTTTTTCATCCATTTTTTATTTCCATTTTTCTTTGTTTTATGACTTGAAGGGTGGTTTGATGTCGTTTTGTTGCATGGTAACAAATGTAAATCACAATTGCATTGTATTCAGTGGAGCAGATTTGGTTTGGTCAGACCAGAAATTTGTTTCACACACTTTGGTGCATGCGACCATGACATTTGAGCTTGCCTCGTGATTTTTTTTTTCTTTTATGAAATAAAATAAAAAATGGTCCTAGCAATTAAGCTTAACTTAATCATGATCAAATTTGCTGTTATTTCTATTGCTGTTCTTACAAACACAGCAGATGCTGTTAATATCACTAGTGTCGAAAATGTATAGCAAAAAAGACACTTCCAGCACTTTGCGCTTGTACTGATGTTTTGTGCTTATGTACTGGCTGACGCAGCACCGCCGTGAAACACAGCCTTATGACACTTAGTTACAATCAGTACTGTTGATCTCTGTGCAGCCACATTTGAATGGCCCTGTGTTGGTATGGTACATATTTTTGGATTTATGAATTCATATCGGCTCCAAAATGTTAACTAGCAATAATCTCTTGCTACATTTGGAATGAGTAGATCAATCATACACTAGTCAGCTTTAGGACAGACCATATTCAGATAATAATCATGGTCATTGTTCATTTAATTACAATACATTTCAAATTGAAATACACATTGTTTTTATTTGTCCTAGGTATGAAGCTGTGAGAGAACAATTATGGTTTGGTAGATCTGAATATAATCAGGATTTCGTTGTGGTTATATGTCAGGCCCTACATTTAGAAAAGAAGAAGTTAGTAATATAAAAATCATTGAGTTTTGTTGATTGTTCACTACAACTGTTATGGACCAGAAGCCTGACAATGAATGACATGGTTTACCTCTCTCTCTCTCTCTCTCTCTCTCTCTCTCTCTCTCTCTCTCTCTCTCTCTCTCCTGAGTCACAAACAATTGCCCAAGTATAAATGTTTTATCTGCTGCTTTTTTTTCCTGATGTTATCATATGTATGGTTTGCATTTGTTTTGTTTGACGTTGTTGCATGATATATGGTACTAACACAGTTGACTGTTGAAGTGGACATATACACCATGTGAATATGTACCATGTGAATATGTACTGTGGTTGGCTTCATTGATTTGGGCCAATACTCTTCATGCTCGGGAGAGAGTGTTGTTCAGATTTCTTGACACTGCAGGTGTCTGTATCTCCAGGACCTGACTGACATTGGGGGTAGATTGTGAAATGAAGCACCGACTGCAGTCTTTGGCTTGTAATACCAGAGCCCCAGACGAAATTGAAATTCCAGGATATGATAGTCGGCATTCTCATCGTTGCTGTGTATGTTATGAAAAAATAATTAATCCAAAAAATAAAAGGTAGAAAAAGCACAGTCAGATTCTAAGGGCCTTCATTGTGGGTGGTCTCAGTGTCAATTCCTGCTGCTTGTGGTGAGTTTGTGTCAGAGACCTCTGTGTCGGCAAGTCGATGGCAACTATCTTCAGAAGGGCACAATGGCATACTCCCGCCTTAGGGAGACTCACAATCAGGCCACAGTTGTTACCTTCAGTAGGGGACATACTAACAGTACTGGTATTTTCTGTATATGAGGTGCTCAATAAAATAATGCATACCAGTGATTTTTTTGTTATTAAGTCGAATTTTGCAAGCTGTTTGGTGCTGGATGGAAATGAGATACAGCCCAACACATGTTGTTACAAAAATGAGATGACAGACTCAACACTGACTCTCGCATTGGATCATCAGCTACTGCACAGAGGGAGTTCATAACTTAACAGCACAGGTTGAGCAGACAGAAAAGAGATAAGCCTCTGGAAAACAGCATGAAAAGATCTACTCGGTTGTCAGTTTTGTCAGCAGAAAACCTGAAGAAGTTCGATTCTTCAGAGTCTGAGATGAACACTTTAACTCTTTCATTCCTACTTTTCCATGAACCATTACTTCCTTTTTTCTAGATTCTTATAATACGAGTATTCCCTGCATTCCTGGATTTAGAGAAAAAAAGAAGAAGTGTAAAGTGAGAATAGCCACGTATGCAGTAGCAAACCAGCCAGAATAGAGCGGCGACCACTTTCCCACGCTGTAGGGGCCGTCTGGCATCCATTCCATTCATAAACACAGCCGCACAAGCGACCCGGGCTGCAGGAATGGAATGGAGGGATTTTGTGCTGCCTGGTTTTCCAGGCTGCAGGAAGGAAGGGTACGATTTCTGCAAACTGGAAAACTGGGTTGTAGGGATGAAAGAGTCAAGAATGGCTTCACTGATGGCTGTTTATCCGAATGAGGCCTGGATTAGTTGTTAGCAGTCAACTCCTCCTGTGTCTCTCTACTGGGTTTCCCAGTTTGAAAAGATCTTCATCCTCTGCTGTGGAGTGATGGTTCATTCTGTTTGCACCATTTTCTCACCATTAAATTGTTTACCCTGAACTCGAATGCAATTTTCCTGATTCTCTCTTTCTCCTACAAGTTTCAGTGATGCTTAATCTGAATTTTGCATCGCAGGCTGCTCTGTTCATTTTGGCATGATGCTGACAGATGGTGAAGTGAATTGCTATGGGTAAAAATCTGTCTTTCCATCCATGAGAGTGAAAAGCGTTGCACTGCCGTTATGTGCGCAGTGGCCCAGTGCATCCGTCTTCAGCGTGTTATTTGACCCATAGTTGGGCTGTTCTGGTAACGGCTTGCAGTTCGCCAGGTTTTCCCTTGTGAGTTTATCTTCTCTCTTGGCTCCCCATTTATCCGGGCTTGCCACCGGCCATACCAGGTGTGCATTGCACGTCAGGCATGGGCTGGATTGGTTTGGGATCAGAGCTGTCTTCTCCTAGATGAACTGCCTGTCAAGGCTAATGAGTTCCATCAACCCGGGTTTGAAGTCAAGAGTTGTCCTTCTCCTAGATGAACAGCCATGCCAGGCTCACGAGTTCCATCTATTCGTAGCAGCCGGTTATGGCGCCGGTGACCCTCTTCAGGCTGCGGACAGGCCACAACCACCTGAACTATCACCTCTTTACCGAGTTCAGGATCGGTCAGTCAGACCAGTGCCCATGCCAGACCGGCAGTATGACAACAGCACATCTTCTGCAGGATTGCCTGTTGCGTGAAGCTCTGAGACAACAGATAAGGACGGAGCAAACATCAGTGGAGAGGAAGCTCTACGGTGCCCTTGGGGACCTTCAGCGCACGGCAGCATTCGTCAGGGGAGCTGGTGTTCCCATCTAGAGTGTTCGAGAAGAAGAATAAAATCTGTCTTCTTTGATAACATGATTGTGTTTGTGTGCCCAAGGTGGAATGATATAGTTTGTGAAAAAGGACATTGGTTAGATACTTTACCTCGCCCTGTTGGTAAACACCATGTCTCATGTTTTCGTAAGCCTGAGCATTGAGACTCATTTGAACTTTGATCTCTGATATTGGAAATTCAGCTTCAGTAAGCTAAAAAGCTTAATTGACTGATAAGGCACAGTGGATCGTCGTAGAGGAAAAAGCTGCACCTAGTATGCGGAAAATGACAATATATGGTGTCGACACCAGTCACAGGAAAAACAGCCACCACGTACAGCACTCGGCGACAATGCTTTGTTTGCTTGGTGGGTGGTTTCGTGAGACCTGATGTTAATAGCTCTCTGTGCGTTGATGGTGCTCAAGATTGTAACAAGACAAATGTAGGTGGGGGCCATGTTTAGGGGAGTAGAAGTGAAAGCGCATGACAGTAATGTGGCTGATGAGAACATGGATGACAAGGACAACGAGCAGAAGAGAAAATGCGAATACTTGTACTGTATACTTTTTTTTAGCTGTTGCTAGGTTGCACGGACAAGGAAGATTTTAGCATGGTTTTGTTTGAACAGTTGATGTGCATGGTTTAGAACAGGGTTGGTAGTGCATGGACTCGTGGAGGTTAGGGGAGCGGAATCAGGAAGTCCTGTTTTCACCAGTAGAACTGTGTGAGTGTAAAACAAGATGGCGCACTTGGGATTGGTGTTTTGCATGCCTCAAAATGTATTTGAGATTGGTTTTTCAGTTGGTTATTTGTTGTTGTTGTTGTTGTTGTTTTGTTGTCTCACTTCCAGCAGTTTTCTTCAGCTGAATTTATATTTTGTGGTGACAGAAACTCTTTATGTTCATTTGTTATTAGAATTACAAAATGCTCTCCTCTCTCTCTCTCTCTCTCTCTCTCTCTGTGGTTGTCTACCTCTCCCTCACTTATCTCCTGTCACTCATTCTCTGTCTGTCTGTCTGTGTCCACCTGTCTGTTTCTCTCTCTCTCTCTCTCTCTCTCTCTCTCTCTCTCTCTCTCTCTCTCTCTCTTATTCCAAAAGGAAGTCAGAAAGTGCTCTCTTGTTCACAAAAAAATCACATGATTCCTATGCTTATTCGCACAAATATTAATGCGTCTTGCTTGGTAGTGGATTTGAGTAATGCCAACCATGATGATTATGTCCTCACTGTGTTAAATCATTGGCATCATTTAGCTGTATTTTTTTTTCTGCTGGATGGAAAATGACAGAGTGAAAAAAAAAAGAATTGTATGCGGGTATGATATCATTAGGACTGCACTCATATGTGGTGAAATAAACTTTGAGATAATGTTATTGTAACAGATGACAATAGTATTAATTCACATGGTGCATAACCTTAGTCCTAATACTTTACCTTAACCCTTCTTTAGAACCATAGCATATCATCCTCCATGGCAAGTCAACCGATGTCAGACCTGCCTTCTAGTTTTTTGAACAATGGATAGAGAGTAATAGAAACAACGGAAGTGTGCTTAGTTTTAAGGTGGAACCGTTGTAAGATAAACTCAGAGAAGATCAGGTAAGATAAGTAGAACAGTAGTAAGATCAACTCCGAGAAGATCTGGTAAGATGCTTGGTTGCATTCCTTTTATTCCAGTCCTGATGATGGTTTCAAACGTTGCAGTCACAGATTCCAAAGTCTCAAAAATGTTATGACAAAGTGATTCTGGGCCGTCTTTCAGCGGATATGGCGTCATTGTGATTTTTACACTGGGCCATTTTCTGGCAGATACCGTGAGGATGGCCATTGCAACGGTACCTTGGTGCACCAACCGCCCAACCCTATACGTCTGGAATGGGACTTCCCCCAGCCTGTAAGTTGCATGCTGAAGAGGCAGGAGGATGGGGAAAGGGGGGGGGGGGGAGGAGAAAGAGGGAGGGGGCGGGGCAGGGAAAGGGAATATTGAAGATAAAGAGAGTGGAGGAAGAAGAATTATATTGCGAACTGGGGGTCTGTCTCTCTGAGGAAAGTTTGCATGTGTGTGGTAGATCTGGCATTAGAATGCAGACAGGATTTTATGTCACCGAGACATTGTTTTTGTCATAGTGAATTGGACGCTCAGATTGTTCTGTTGGTTTCATACCTTGGTTTTGTTTGCAATGGAGCGATGATTCAATACATGTACATCATTGTGTACTCAACAGAGATGCAGAATGATTAATCCTTACCCAGCCAGACAATATTATGTTTCAGACAGTGTAGTTTAAACAAGGATGTTAGTATATCATTTGGTCTTTCAAGTTTGCCTTCCCTTTCACTTCCCCTTTCCATCGATGCTGTGTGAGGATTTGTTGTTCAGG
The DNA here is from genome assembly GCA_033310375.1 of Conus canariensis. Classification (NCBI taxonomy): domain Eukaryota; kingdom Metazoa; phylum Mollusca; class Gastropoda; order Neogastropoda; family Conidae; genus Conus; species Conus canariensis. The sequence continues at coordinate 19,966,537 of CM065724.1, read as the reverse complement.
TTTGATTTTTTTTTTTAATCTTGTTTAGAGGATGTTCATCAGTAATATCTAGTAAGCACGGAAAGGGTTGAATACATGTCTGATTTTTGTTTTGTTCTAATTCTTTCAGTGTGTGGATCTCATCGAGTCCAGTCGCGTTCTTGCCAGTCAGCTGATTGAGGATGTGGACTTCCACCTGATCATGTACAGGGAGTACGGCAAAGGATTCATCAAGACATGCAAGATCTCCCCGGACGCCTACATTCAGCTGGCTCTTCAGCTGGCCTACTACAGAGTATGTGCTGTGCTCTGTGTGTGTGTGCGTGTGTGTGTGTGTGTGTGTGTGTTCCTGTGTGTGTGTGTGTGTGTTTCTCTGTGTGTGTGTGTGTGTGCCTGTGTGTGTATGTGTGTGTATATGTGTCTGTGTGTGTGCGCACACATGCGTGCGTCCATGCGCGAGTGAGAGGGAGAGAGAGAGAGAGAGAATGACAAACTGGAACTCTCCATAAAAGTCGTGTAAAAGTCATGACACAGATGCTTTTTGAGATGAATTCCATTGCCTTTTAGAATGCCTAGAAAGCACCTGTGTCCTCAGAACAAAACTTGTTCAGAACAAAATATACACCCTGGAACATTAATGTTCAGCCTTTGCAGTTTCTTGTCAGATGATAAAAGTTGTCAGCTAAAATTAGCTAATGCATTCTGTGGAGTAAAAATTTTATTGATTACTTCCTGTCATTACTTCCTGTCTTTCAATTGACTTGTCTGCTTTTCTTTCAGTTCATATGTTTTCTAGTATTTGTCACACATGTGATGTCACACAGAACTTCCAGTCACACAGAACTGTATTTTGACACTTGTGTAGATTATAAGTTCACAGATTGCAAAACTTAGTGCTGTTTGTCTGCTCATGTAATAAGAGCCACACGGAAGTTAGTGCTACTCTTTCTGATGACCTTTTATGTGTGTGTGTGTTTGGTGAACAAGTACTGCTAGGAACTCTAGTTTGTAGATCAATATATGTCTTTAATTGTTTCACTTTGGAAGCAAAAGTTACTGTCCTTCCTGTTTGTTTATCATTTACTGTCAGTTGTGATTTCAAATCCAGTTTGTTTATTGTCAATCGTGATTTCAAATCGCTGTCTAGGTTGGGAGTTTTACATCTTGGAATCCTTGTATGTCCTTCAACAAGTTTCAAGCAGTAAATGGGTACAAATTCAAAGTGGTGAAAGGAGAGAGGTGCATGCCATCTTCCATAACGCCATGCCCTGGCATGGTGAAACTCTAGTTCACTGCCCTTTCGGCCGTTAGGTTATCAGACTGTTGTCTTGAAATAGTCATTAGTTAAACATGCCTTTCCAGCTTTTAGTTTGCTTAGTATGTAGTGTTTACTTCTTCCTGACTTGTATTTCATTCTATGAAAAAGGTATGCAGTCACAGAAAGAAGAGAAGAAGATATACAAGAGCAGTGCAGAGGAGAGTGCTTGGTATTGTCTTTTATGTAATAAGGTGCATTCTTTGTCCCCTTGGTAAAGTTGGTTTTACTGAAAATATTCATTGATCCTTTTGAGGTTATTTTTGTTGTTTTAATCATATTTGATTGTACTTAGAACTGGCAGTATATTGACTCTAATTACTTGTTTATCAGAAAGTGAACTGATAACTCATGTCAGGTTTTTGTGCATAAGCGAGCAAGTCAGTCATTGCCTCTGCTTCCTATTATTTCAGATGTATTATTAATTCCTTTACTGTGCTTTTTTAACCACAGTCTGCCGGCAAGTTCTGCTTGACGTATGAGTCGTCCATGACCCGTCTGTTCCGTGAAGGTCGCACCGAGACTGTGAGGTCGTGTACCAAGGACACCTGTGCTTTCGTCAAGGCCGTGGAGGCCAAGGCTGATGTCAGTTTACTATGGTGCTCATCGCATCCTTCCACACCAACCCCCGTCACCTCCTTCCCTTATTCTATCACTCCCCTCCTTCCACCTGTTTCTCCCTCTACTCTCTACCACCTCCTGTACCCCTACAACCTCCGCTCACCCTGTTCCCATCCCCCTTCATTTTTGTACTCCCAGTTCATATAGAACAGGGAGTACTTTAGAATGGGAACGAAGAAATGCTCTGTGTGTGTGTGTGTGTGTGTGTGTCTGTCTGTCTGTCCATCCGTGGTCAAAATGTGTTCCACTCGCTCCAGACAAAACCGCTGGACCGATCTTTCTGAAAATTTGTAGATATGTTCATTATGGGTCACGGATGATACCCGATTTTTTTAAATTTTACCAGAATAGCCATTACTAACGGTTATAAATGATAATTTTGTGATGTACAGTTTAAGCAATAACGGTTTATAAACTTAAGTGTAACCAACTTCTGTAAGCTCCTCGGTAGTATAGTGGTTAGTATCCCCGCCTGTCACGTGGGCAACCTGGGTTCATTTCCCTGCTGGGGTGAGCAGCATTTTTTTTTTCTTTTCTCTTGCATACAAAATTTCTACCACCAAAGGGGAGAAAGTGCTATAGTGACTGATTTATATATATATTTTTTTTCTTTTTTTGTACTGCTTACTGGGAGTATGTTTATATGCTTTGCATCTTGTTTGTTTTGTTTTGTTACCTTTCTTTACTTTAAAGTATCAGGTGTGCCTGTGCTCCAATACAGGGGTGGAAATTACTGTGTCTGTCTGTAATGACATCTCTTTGCCTGACGTGAAGTTTTTCTTTCATGTTGACTACACTGTTGTTGATTTGTGTTTGTTTATTTTATATTTTGTCTCATGTTCTGTGTGACAGGTTTAAGCAATGTTTGTCAGTCATGAGAAACTGTAATCCATGTGTGTGTATGCTGTTCAGGCTGTGTGCACATTTTGATAAGCTAGTAGTATATGAGCAAATCATGATTCTGTTTTGGAGGATGGGGAGTGGACGTTGAGGCAGTAAGGGGGGGGGGGGGGGGGGCAAGGGAGGTTTTCTTGTTTAGCGTGCTTTTATTCATGTGTGTGCTAGCTGAGTGGGTAGCATATGTAGTATTGGCTTGGAGTGATGTGTTTTTATAAATTGTTTCCATGTGGAGACAAAAAGCTTCTGTGCTTCATTATGATTTGATTCTCTCCACCTGTCAAAAGATTTCCTTTAGGAAAAATGATGCAAAAGTATTAACGTAAATGGAAATTGTGGTATAAGCATTGTGATAAAGCAGAACTGAGAGTTTCATATTGCACAGGTTCCTTTTGTAATGTAAACTCTTTGTGAATCTTAAGCGTCATACTAGTAATTACCCTGTCTGGGAATCCATGCTTGCCGGTACTGTCTTCACTGGATACCCTCCCTGGACACTCCAAGGCTGTTGGAGTAACACTGAAATACATGACCTTCTCTTCTTCTTCCTTTCTTTCGTCTACCTGTCCAGTCTGTCGTGATTTGTTCTGTCTCTTGACATTTTCCTCGTGTTTCCCTCCCTCAGAATCGAGAGCTGATTCGGCTTGCCCGAAAAGCGGCAGAGACCCATCAGATGCTGTACCGTGACGCCATGACAGGACACGGCATTGACCGACACCTGTTCTGTCTCTACGTGGTGTCCAAATACGTCGGGGAGGATTCCCCATTCCTGGCCAAGGTGCTGAGCGAACCATGGCGCCTGTCAACAAGTCAGGTCAGAAGTGTGTAAATCGAATGGTTATGATATTAGTTAAAGTTGTGTTGCTGACAGGTGAAATTTCATAGGCTTTAGGCAGCTATCTGTTAAACAGACCATCATTTATTTGTCTTCTTACAGTACTGCTCTGCAGTGTTTAGGTCAGGGCGTAGTTTTTACAGCAGCATTGCTGTGACATTTTGCATTCTGCTCATGTTCTTGAAAAGGTGTACGTTCAGTGTGGCATTAAGAAAATGTAATCTGTTGGATTGGAAATATTACTTTCTGCTTGTGTTATTTGTGTTTGAAAGTCAGTTGTCAAAAATTGAAATTGTAAGGTGAATTGATTTGCTGGACACTAAAGCTCTGTTTTCGAAAGAAAAGAAGCCTTCTTCGCAAGAGCGGAGGAAGAGAGATTGTGTTGATATTTACATTATTTTGTGTCTAGTATGCATTGATAACAAATCTGAGTGTGATTGGTGCCATACTACATTGGTTTTGTGGTTTGTCAACAGACGCCTCACCAGCAGACAGACAAAATGGATCTCAAGAAATACCCAGAGCGCATCTGTGGAGGAGGTGGCTTTGGACCTGTGAGTTGACAAACATGATATTTGTTTCTCTGTGTGCATACTCACACAGGCAGTGCATGCTGTGTTCCATGTTTCTTAAAGCATTTTATCCATTTGTAATAAATCCCAGCTGATTTGGATTGATTAGTTGAAATAAATCATCCAGTGCAAATTGTTGATATATTTGCATAGAAACTTGAATGTATTTAATGACATGATTGATTAGTTTTTTAATGGCATGATTGATTAGTTGAAATAGATCATCCAGTGCTAATTGTTGATATATTTCCATAGAGACTTGAATGTACTTCATGACAGTTTGAATACGAAAACAGTTTGCCTCGCAGTCTGACAGTCGTTGATGCATCTCATTGAAAAGAGAGGAAAAGGCAGCCGCAAAAAATTATGAGAGACTGATGAAAATATTTCATGAAAAAATTATTGAAAAATCTGACAAAAATGTAGTCATGGATAAAATGTTTCCCTTAATCGGAAGTCTTTATTTAAGCTAAAGGAGATATTCTCTGAATATGCACTGTCAGGATTATTACAAAAATTACCAGTTTATACAGATTTCATAAGTGTCTTTGCTTATGAATGGCTAATATGGAGCCCCAAACTTCGTTTGACATATGTCCATATCTTTAATTTTTTCCATAATTCTATGTAATCTCTGAAACCTGGCTTTCTCTTTATTTTCAAAGTCTGTCAGTTGGATCCGTGCATTTCATTTTGTTTTGTTTTTGTCGTTGTATGTTATATATCCTATGGTGTGAGTGTACTGCGCAGGGTTGACTCAGTGGTGTGCGGCATGGTGGGATTGCAGGTGGCTGACGATGGTTACGGGGTGTCTTACATTGTGGCCGGGGAGGACACCATTTTCTTCCACATCTCTTGCAAGAAGTCCTGTGCCACCACTGTAAGTCCCATCAGTTTGAGCTGTAGAGACCATTCAAGATGATTAGGAGGTGAGAGAGGGTGGCAGATAGGTTATTCAGTAAGTTGACAGAAGCCATGCCCATCCAGGGGAACTCACTGTGAAACTCACTGGTATGAGTGGCTTCCCCATTGCCCTTTTTTTTAGGGTGAACAATCAGATTCAGTCAGAAGAGATTACTGTTTTTAGTGCTTGTGTGTGTGTGTGCGTTGTTAGTAGCGTGCATATTGAAAAGCATGGTTACTTTCCTACCCTTATCCCTCAATTCTCTTGCATTTTTTTGCCTCTTTTTCTTTTTGTGTGTGTGTGGGTTTTTTTTTTGGGGGGAGAGGCTTTTTTCTTTGTTGGAGTTGTTTTCAGGGAAGATTTCACCAGGTTAGTTTAGGGATGATTTAAGGAGTATCAGAAGTATTAGATTGAATGTACATGGCTGCTGTATTGACACAAAGGTGTATGACATCTGAACTAGTGAGATTTTGTCATCTGAGATCTGAAGGTTGTGTTCTCCTACACTGACCCCATTTTGTCCATCTGAGAGTGAGATGGTTCAGTCTCTCTAAGCGTCTCCAAATGTGTGTTTTTTGTTGTTGTTTTTCTTCTTCGTTTTTTTTAAATATGGTGACAGTGAGATTACACAATCTAAACATGGACATGTGCCTGCATGGTAGTAGTGATAAACTGAGAGCCGAGGCCTGCCTGATGTGTGCCTCTCTCTGTCTGACTGTGCAGGTCTTACTGGACGTCTCATGACTGTTGTCACATAACTCTTCGTTTAATCATTACGCAGTAAAACTTAACTACACAATACTTCTGCCCACCGTCGTAATCAGTCTGTAGGTGTTTTTTTTTTTTTTTTCTGGAGTACAGAGAGAAGCAAAATTAGTTTACATTTTACACATAATTGTTTTTGTTTGCAAAGTTCTTAGGTCATGTTGTTGAAAAGAAATATACAAAGACTTTTTTTTTTTTTGCTGCCCCCATTTTTCAAGCTCTCGCTTTGGCATTTCTGTTTATGTCTTTTTATCTAACAATGAAAAAAAAGAGGACATTAGATCTTTAGTGAGTTCTGGCATGTGAGATGCACTGTGTTGTGTCATGGTGTGTTGTGCTGTACTGCGTTGTGGTCATTACCTTTCAGTGTTCTGTGTGAAGTCTGAACTGCTCACCTTCCCTCCCCCCCTCCCTGACTCGGATTTTTTGCAAAGTGTGTTTTTGTTGGTTTCCCCAAAATTGTTTTTGTCTGCCAGTGTTTTTAGAAACATTTTGAAATTTGTGTGTTTTTGTTTTTTTTACAGAGATAATTTTACCCTGAGTATACCTTTGCAGCTGTGTTCTTTTTTTTTTTTTTACATGCACTAAGCTTATGCCCTGGTGTATCACATGCCATTTCCTCAGAAAGATCTTGCACTGAACTGCGGCTTCTCACTTGCCATCTCGTCAGAAAGATCTTGCACTGAACTATAAAGGTCTTGCACTGAAGTCTAGCTTCTCACTTGCCATCTCATCAGAAAGATCTTGCACTGAACTGCGGCTTCTCACTTGCCATCTCGTCAGAAAGATCTTGCACTGAACTGCGGCTTCTCACTTGCCATCTCGTCAGAAAGATCTTGCACTGAACTATAAAGGTCTTGCACTGAAGTCTAGCTTCTCACTTGCTGTCTCATCTGAAAGATCTTGCACTGAACTATGGCTTCTCACTTGTCATTTCAGCAGAAAGATCTTGCACTGAACTATAAAGGTCTTGCACTGAAGTCTAGCTTCTCACTTGCCATTTCATCTGAAAGATCTTGCACTGAACTATGGCTTCTCACTTGCCATTTCATCTGAAAGATCTTGCACTGAACTATGGCTTCTCACTTGCCATTTCATCTGAAAGATCTTGCACTGAACTATGGCTTCTCACTTGCCATTTCATCTGAAAGATCTTGCACTGAACTCTGGCTTCTCACTTGCTGTCTCATCTGAAAGATCTTGCACTGAACTATGGCTTCTCACTTGCCATTTCATCTGAAAGATCTTGCACTGAACTATGGCTTCTCACTTGCCATTTCATCTGAAAGATCTTGCACTGAACTATGGCTTCTCACTTGCCATTTCATCTGAAAGATCTTGCACTGAACTATGGCTTCTCACTTGCCATTTCATCTGAAAGATCTTGCACTGAACTATGGCTTCTCACTTGCCGTCTCATCTGAAAGATCTTGCATTGAACTCTGGCTTCTCACTTCCCATTTCATCAGAAAGATCTTGCACTGAACTATGGCTTCTCACTTGCCATCTCATCTGAAAGATCTTGCACTGAACTATGGCTTCTCACTTGCCATTTCATCAGAAAGATCTTGCACTGAACTCTGGCTTCTCACTTGCCATCTCATCTGAAAGATCTTGCACTGAACTATGGCTTCTCACTTGCCATCTCATCTGAAAGATCTTGCACTGAACTATGGCTTCTCACTTGCCATCTCATCTGAAAGATCTTGCACTGAACTATGGCTTCTCACTTGCCATTTCATCAGAAAGATCTTGCACTGAACTCTGGCTTCTCACTTGCCATCTCATCTGAAAGATCTTGCACTGAACTATGGCTTCTCACTTGCCATCTCATCTGAAAGATCTTGCACTGAACTATGGCTTCTCACTTGCCATCTCATCTGAAAGATCTTGCACTGAACTCTGGCTTCTCACTTGCCATCTCATCTGAAGATGATGACTATGGCTCTCATTGCCATCATGAAGATCTTGCACTGAACTATGCTTCTCACTTGCCATTTCATCATAGAAAGATCTTGCACTGAACTATGGCTTCTCACTTGCCATCTCATCTGAAAGATCTTGCACTGAACTATGGCTTCTCACTTGCCATCTCATCTGAAAGATCTTGCACTGAACTGTGGCTTCTCACTTGCCATTTTGTCAGAAAGATCTTGCGCTGAACTCTGGCTTCTCACTTGCCATCTCATCTGAAAGATCTTGCACTGAACTATGGCTTCTCACTTGCCATTTCATCTGAAAGATCTTGCACTGAACTATGGCTTCTCACTTGCCATTTCATCTGAAAGATCTTGCACTGAACTATGGCTTCTCACTTGTCATTTCATCTGAAAGATCTTGCACTGAACTATGGCTTCTCACTTGCCATCTCATCTGAAAGATCTTGCACTGAACTATGGCTTCTCACTTGCCATTTCATCAGAAAGATCTTGCACTGAACTCTGGCTTCTCACTTGTCATTTCAGCAGAAAGATCTTGCACTGAACTATAAAGGTCTTGCACTGAACTCTAGCTTATCACTTGCCATCTCATCAGAAAGATCTTGCACTGAACTCTAGCTTCTCACTTGCCATTTCATCAGAAAGATCTTGCACTGAACTCTAGCTTCTCACTTGCCATTTCATCAGAAAGATCTTGCACTGAACTCTAGCTTCTCACTTGCTGTCTCATCAGAAAGATCTTGCACTGAACTATGGCTTCTCACTTGCCATCTCATTAGAAAGATCTTGCACTGAACTGTGGCTTCTCATTTGCCATTTCATCTGAAAGATCTTGCGCTGAACTCTGGCTTCTCAATTGCCATCTCATCAGAAAGATCTTGCACTGAACTGTGGCTTCTCACTTGCCATTTTGTCAGAAAGATCTTGCGCTGAACTCTGGCTTCTCAATTGTCATTTCATCAGAAAGATCTTGCACTGAACTCTGGCCTCTCAATTGCCATTTCATTCAAAAGGCCTGACACTGAACCATAGTTTATCATTTACTATCTCATACGAAACACTGGCTCTCACCACCAGAACTTAATATGCTATGTAGTAGGGTAGCTAAAAAAAAAAAAAAAAAGACAAACTTTAAACCATGGGCAAAAGATGTTTTTGCTTGCTAAGTGAGCAGATGTGCATAATCAACATTTAAACTAGAGAAAGCTACACCTTTTTTTTTTGTTGTTTGACCAAATGAACATCTACACATTCATGGATGCAGTTTTGTAGTGTAGATTCAGCAGACTATGAAATTCTTGAATGAAAACTGAAGAATAACCGTGAAAGCAGCATTCTGAATCATGTGACAAAATCTGATCCACCTTTTTCACCTTTCTATTGTAGAATATGTTCAGAAGAAGACACACTCATACTGGCTGTTCTTCTCTTTTGGTATAATGTAAGCAGGCAGATTGTAATGTAGGAGAGCATTGAACATGACCATGTTTGTTGTTCTGAAGAAGGCGGGTATCAAAACTTGACAGAGGCATGCACACGAGTCCGACAATGAACTCTTTCAAGAAAACGATTTTCAAAGGCAGTAAATAAGACCAAGCTAATCATTTCGTTGTCAAACAACTCGCTTTGTCCTTGAAACTCTTCATGTGGATCTTAAGGGGTGGCATGTCTGGATGAGAATGTTACCAACCAAGTCTCATGTCCAAGCTAATAATGAATATCTGAGGTTTTGTTTGTCCCTTGACTGATTGCGATTGTGTGTGCAGGGAGCCCACAAGTTTGGTCGTCTGATCAAGGAGGTGTTTGCGGACATGAGGGCCATTTTTGAGAACAAGTGAGCGCAGCTACGACCAGCCTGCCTTGCTTTTTTGTGCTCTGCAAATTTTTTTGTTGTTTTCACAAGTCTGAGGACCTTGAGAGCCATGCGTAGCAAGTTACATGTGGATTACTTCATAGACCTTTCTGTGTATGCCCAGGACATTGAGACCGAAGTGTGCTAAGTTGTGTGTTGTGTGTGTGTGTGTGCTTTCGACTCTGGTTACAGCTGTCTGTTTATGATGGCCAGGGACTTTTCTGAGGAAAAGACATGCTGATTGTATTCTGTGTGAAGTTTCTGTAGTAGTCTGTATAACTAGTGATGCCAGACAGTTTGGAGAGCAAGCTATGCTGAGTTGAGTGTGTGTTAGTTTCTCTTGTAGTTCGAACCTGTCGTCTAGTTATGCCAGCGACTTCCAGAGCAAGCTGTGCTGTGTGTAGTGTCTGTAAGTTTTATCTGTAGTCTGTCATAGTCATAACGTGGACTTTCAAAGCAAGCTAAACCGAGTTTATTTTGGTGTTTTATTCTTTATTGTAGTCAAAACTGTTTATATAGTTAGAAGAAACCTGTCTTTATAAATACGCCAGGGACTTTGAGGGTAAGCTTTAGGGCGTTTGCTGTGTGTCAGCTTTCTATCACTGTTGAACCTATCCATATACAAGAAACCACAAAGGTAACTCGAGTTCTCGTGATGAAACGCTCACAGGCCAAAACTTGGAATTTCATCAAAGGGTAATTTCTTTTTTGGCGTCATATACTATACCATGTCAGACCATAGCATTCAACGGCAGTTAGCCAGCTCTGTCAGGCCGAATTTTTCCGTGGCCAATGCAGTCATAAGACAGTCACGTGCAGTCACGTGATGTCACCCCACTTCCGGCCCCGGAAGCATCCTCCTCCATACCATTATGGCCCTCCCAGGCCCATTCCAAGGACGTGTATGGTGCAGTGCACGGACCTGGACGGGGACGACAGGCCACGGCCTCTCAAGACCCCCCCAACAGTGATTCAGGTTACCCGGGTCCCCGGGGACTTTCTGCCTACACCCCAGGGCCGCCACAGCCCGTTTACCTCCCCGGGGACCGGTGGCTCTATGCCCCCGAGAGAGACCAGTGGCTTAACGCCAACACCCAGCACGACCAGCTACATGGTCGAATGTGGCACCCGGCCTCACTTGCCTGGGTCGACCTTGGTCTCCCTCCTCGGGCGCCGTCCGATCGGCAGGACGATGTCCCGGCCGCCGATTATAGGGCCACCGGGGACACACTACAGGCACCCCTCGACTTACCTCCTGAAGACGGGTGCTATGAACCCCCTCAGGACCAGTACCTCCCTGAGGCGGACGATACGAGGAGCTAGCCCCCACCTCATTGTACGATGTCCGCACGATAGAACGGTGGCGACCAGACCTCGTTAGGAGGGAGGCCGCACCCGCTGACGAAGTTCTCTCCCTCTCCCAATTCGCCGGTCCCCCCCCGGCCCAGAGATCTAGACCAATCTACCCAAGAACCCCTCAGTCGCCTCCTTGTTTACGGACAATCCCGTGACCAGGGAGATGGGCATTTCCCAGTCGGACCGTCGGTTGATCCCCCACCTGCCCCCCCTACTTCCGGCACCATCTCCTTTAAGAACCTAAAGGAATGGGACCGAGTAGCCAGGATGGGCTTCCTCCACACCACGGCGGGACACACCTACTTGGACATGCCCCTTCAGCGAGCGGAGGCTCTATGGCCGGAGGACGATGGTGCCATCCCAGTACCGGGGGACTCGGGCTCTGAGGCGCACCAAGAGCCTGACCCTCGCTTGTTCAGCGATCCTTTCATGCGACACCTAGTTAACAGGATTTCGCATCACCTTTCGGCTGCGGCGGACAGCGCAGCCAGAAGCCACTTCAACTGCTTGTTGGTCGCGAGAGATGCCATGCTGGCGCGGACCTCTCTCTCCCCGACGCTTAAGGCAGCCCTGCGATGCATCCCGGGCCAGGACCAGTCGCTCTTTGGCGACTACTCGGCTGACGTCATAGCACAAGCAGTTGAGGAACGCAAGCAGGCTGTGTCCTTTGCGCCCAGGCCACCGCCACGCCCTGCTAGACCCCCACTTCGTTCCTTCCCCAGGCACAGACCCTATCCCAGACAATCGCCTTCCCGCACCGCACGGCCCGCCAAGCGACCTAATCTTCTCCCAAGGCCTAAGCCAAAACCCCATCAGCAAAATTTTCGGTTAGGCCAACAGTCACGCTCCCGGAGCTGACTAGGGAGACAGCCCGAGGGGGACTTAGATCAGGTAGCACCCCCCCTCGCCCTATCCCCCACCCACCAGCCCAGACCCTCGCCCCCCCTGGCGGGCAGCCTCTCCCGGCATGCCCACCAGTGGAGACGCATGCGCCTCACCCCTGGATAGTGGCGGTGCTACAGGAAGGGTTTCGCCTTCCTTGGGCCCACGAGCGTCCCCCCCCTCATGCTATCTCCCCCTCCCTCCCCCAACGAACCCTCCCCCGCCAAAGCAGAAGCTCTTCGCACGGAAGTCCAAGACCTCCTCAAAAGAGGGGCCATCTCGGAGGTTTCCCACCCAAACCCCGGCTTCTACTCTCACCTCTTTGTGATCCCAAAAGCCTCGGGAGGATGGAGGCCCATTCTAGATCTTTCGCCCCTCAACAAGTTCCTCAGGCCCACCAAGTTCAAGATGGAGACCCCCACCCAGATCCGAGACTCCATCCATCATCGCGACTGGGCCACATCCATAGACCTGAAGGACGCCTATTTTCAGATCCTGATTCACCCGGCCCACAGACGATTCCTACGGTTCGTCTGGCAGACCCCGGAGAGGCCTGCACGCATAGTGGACCTCATCTCCTGCCTGTCACAGGCACCCCACACCTCGGCCAGAACCCTGTCCTCCCTCCTAGGAATGATGGAGTCCCTGTCTCCCCTCATTCCCCTGGGGCGGGTCCCCAAACGCCAACTTCAGAGGGAGTTCCGCCGACGTTTGTCACAGACCTCCGACCGCTGGGACCAGGTCATTCCCCTCGGACACTGGTTCATTTCGGCGACGGAGGAGCGGCTCACTCCAGCCACTCTCTCCACCGGGGTCCCCATCTCCCTCCCAACCCAACCCAACCACTGGAACTTTATACAGACGCCTCCAACTTGGGCTGGGGGGCCCACGTGGAGGACAGTCACGCCTCGGGGGACTGGGAGCTGGAAGCGGTCAGGCTAGCCCTTCTCCAACTCCAGCACAAGGTCGCGCACCGACTTGTTCTCCTCCTCACGGACAATACGTCGGTAGCTTGCTATGTCAACAAAGGGGGAGGGTCCCGCTCCATAGGCCTCTCCCTCAGAACAGAGGCCCTCCTTCGCTGGTGTCGCGCAACCATTGGTTTGTGCCCATGATCGACCTGTTTGCCACCAGCTTCAACCATCACCTGCCCCTGTACGTCTCCCCCGTTCCAGATCCCCAGGCGGATGCAGTCGACGCACTATCCCTCCCCTGGACGGGCCTACTGACGTATGCCTTTCCCCCCTTCCCCATCCTACACAAGGTGATCAGGAAGGCAAGGCTGGAAAGACCCAGGCTGATCCTCGTAACGCCATGGTGGCCGACCCAGTCTTGGTTCCCGGACCTCAAGTCCCTCACCCACGTTCCCCCCCTCCGGCTCAGCCCTCGCTGGGACATGCTGAGACAACCCCGGTCAGGTCTTCCTCGCTCCAATCCCAAGATGCTTCGCCTACACGCGTGGCTTCTATGCCAGCCCAACTGCGAACATCTGCATCTACCCCCCACTCGGAGAGACCCCAGTCCGTCCTAGACACACTAGCCGGGGCAGGGGCCTCTCAGGGATTACGGGACTTCGCCTCGGCATCTCGCAGAGCCAGCACCGAATCCTCTACAACTACCGTTGGGAGAGATGGATAACCTGGTGCTCAGATAACTCTGTTCCCCATGACTGCCCCTCCAACATCCAGATAGGAAATTTCCTCTCCCACCTATCCTCTTCCCTTAAGCTGTCGGCTGGCTCCATTCGGGGCTACAGATCAGCTATCTGCACCACCATTCGTCAACTGGGGGGCCCTTCTTTTGACAATGACTTTCTCCTCAGAGAGGTGTCTAGAGGAGTTGCTCTACGGGAAGCTCAGTCCCCTAGGCGCATTCCCCTCTGGGACCTTTTTACGGTCCTCGATGCCCTCAGAAAACCCCCTTTTGAACCCATTGCTTCTATTCCTTTTGACCTCCTCTCCTTTAAGACCACCTTTCTCCTCGCCCTGGCCTCGGCCAGAAGACGAAGTGAGATTCACGCCCTCAGCGGTGACCCCACAGATATCGCCTTCCACAGGGACGGCTCAGTCTCTCTCAAGTTCCTTCCGGAGTTCTTGGCAAGAATCAGGAACCGGGCACCCCCTCTCCCTTCCTCGTCATCCGTTCCCTGACGGACATCTTGGGAAAGGGAGAAAAAGATGGAGACATGGACCTTTGCCCCTCCAGGTGTCTCAGGTACTACTGGGAACGCACACGCCCCAGGCGCTCCTCCCAGAGACGACTCCGTATCTCCCTCAACCCCAACAATACTAGAGATATCTCGGCGGGAACTATCTCCAGATGGCTCTCCAAGACGGTGAGATCTACCTACGCTCAGGCGTACAAGGATCTCCCTGTCCTATCACCCAGGGCCCACGAGGTCAGAGCACTGGCCACTTCCACAGCGTTCCAGTGCTCTGTTCCCGTGCGCCACCTGCTGGAGGCAGCCTACTGGCGTTCGGAAAATCCCTTCATTAATTTTTACCTGAGGGATATCCGCATGACCAGAGCTGATGGGTCTAAGGGGATTTCCTTTGTGGCGACCAATGCAGCCATATCGGTCAACCCCAAGAACCATTAGGGCGCTCGCCCTCCTCCGATTCCTTTAAATTCTGCTATGGTCTGACATGGTATAGTATATGACGCCAAAATGGGGAGTTTGTGTTATACTCCCTGTTTGGCTAATATACTTACCATGTCAGACTCTAATTCCCTCCCTACCTTCCCCTCTGGCGCCAAGGTTCTCGGGGTTACCATACACACAGGCCTCGCTGAATGACGTATACGAAGTTGACACTGGCTTCTTCCGGGGCCGGAAGTGGGGTGACATCACGTGACTGCACGTGACTGTCTTATGACTGCATTGGCCACGGAAAAATTCGGCCTGACAGAGCTGGCTAACTGCCGTTGAATGCTATGGTCTGACATGGTAAGTATATTAGCCAAACAGGGAGTATAACACAAACTCCCCATGTTTGTTCTATGTGCCTTGTGTCTATGTATGCTGTGTGAATGAACACTATAAGCAGCATGTAACTGTTTCATGATGTGAAATGTTACCTTCATTGTGTAAAAATTTTGACTGGTTGTGTCTCTCCTTGCCTCATTTGAAAAATGGCCTAACTGTTAAATTATTCCAAGGACTCTGAGGGAAAAGTGCGCTCGTTATGGGTTAGCCTGTGTTCTGGTTTGCCCTGTCTTTCTGTGTACAATCTGTTCTGGTTTGTCCTGTCTTTCTGTGTGCAATCTGTTCTGGTTTGTCCTGTCTTTCTGTGTACAATCTGTTCTGGTTTGTCCAGTCTTTCTGTGTGCAATCTGTTCTGGTTTGTCCTGTCTTTCTGTGTACAATCTGTTCTGGTTTGTCCTGTCTTTCTGGTACAATCTGTTCTGGTTTGTCCTGTCTTTCTGTGTTCAAGCTGTTCTGGTTTGTCCTGTCTTTCTGTGTACAATCTGTTCTGGTTTGTCATGTCTTTCTGTGCACACTCTGTTCTGGTTTGTCCTGTCTTACTGTGTACAAACTGTTCTGGTTTGTCCTGTCTTACTGTGCACACTCTGTTCTGGTTTGTTCTGTCTTTCTGTGTTCAAGCTGTTCTGGTTTGTCCTGTCTTTCTGTGTACAAACTGTTGTGGCTTGCCCTGTCTTTCTGTGTACAAACTGTTCTGGTTTGTCATGTCTTTCTGTGTACAAACTCTTCTGGTTTGTCTTGTCTTTCTGTGTACAGTCTGTTCTGGTTTGTCTTGTCTTTCTGTGTACAGTCTGTTCTGGTTTGTTCTGTCTTTCTGTGTACAAACTGTTCTGGTTTGTCCTGTCTTTCTGTGTACAAACTGTTCTGGTTTGTCATGTCTTTCTGTTTACAAACTCTTCTGGTTTGTCTTGTCTTTCTGTGTACAGTCTGTTCTGGTTTGTCCTGTCTTTCTGTGTACCGTCTGTTCTGGTTTAGTCCTGTCTTTCTGTATACAAACTGTTCTGGTTTGTCCTGTCTTTCCGTGTACAAACTGTTCTGGGTTATCCTGTCTGTCTGTGCGCAGTGACATGTCCAGGGACTCTGAGCAGAACATGAGTCAAGCTGTTGGCATGCAGCTCTCGCTGTTCATAAAGCTTTCTGTTCTCGTTCAGCTTGAGGTTAAGACTTCAACATCGGGAAATTGTTGTTTTTTTTTGTGCTTCATGGCCGAGGAAAAAGTGTGCTTGGGTTGGTTGGCTGGTTTTGTTTGTTTCTGTTGGGTTTTTTTCTTCTTCTTCTTTTTGGGTAATCATTTATGATGTGTACATTTACAGCATTGTAGCTCTTTTTTTTATCGTTTTACATGCATGTTTGAACGTCTTTTAAAATCCATGTACACAGAGTCTTGTTTCTTTCTTTATATTTCCAGTGAATCCAGGGATGTTTAATTGATATTGCACTCAGGTTGAGGTGAGGGGGGCAGGGGCAGGGTAGTGAAAAGAGGTGGGAGATGGAGGGATATGAGGAGGAAGGAGGGGAGCAACTGCTTGTTGAATGTTGGAATCTAGTAAAAGATGCTGAAGATCACGATATTGTTCTGACTGACTATTGATGGGCATTCAAGCTGAAGATCACGATGAGATTGCTCATATTTAGTATTGATGGGCACTTGTATATATGTCAGTTAGTCAGATCTGAGCCCGACGCTTCCCGAGTTATTCGGAAGTGTATGATCATATGAACCATTCTCCTGCTCAAACGAGTGCAGACTCGCACTCCTGTACCATGTCAGCGGTTTTACCATTTAAAAGTCGGTTCATATCCATTGCTGTATTTTGAAACCATCAAATTGTTTATTGCCTTGACTTCAGTTTTTATTTCATTCATTAAAGAGCACCGTCCAACAATGCATCCGCTTTGAGGTATAGAGTGTCATTGAAATAATGTTTTATGTTGCGTACATCGTTCACCAGTCATCATTTTCACTTAAATATGCAACCAAGGTTTCATCAAGGTGACAAGGCATTAGTGCTTGCTGTGGTGATGTCCTCCCACCAGAAACAAGTCGCATGGCATCTCTAGGTCAGTGATGTCAAGCTGGAATCCATCTAGCTAGAGTGAAGTCTTCCAGCTCCATCCTGTGGTGGTGTGGTCACTTGTGACCAAGGACAGAGCCAGCATAACGTCTGGGGCTGAGCCTCCTAGTGTTTGTGACCGTCACTGTGGTGTCCTGGGAAAAAGCCACTCTGGGACAAAGCCAGCCTGGTTTCTCCTGCAAAGGCCTCCATCACTTGGGAGGAGGCAGTTCTGATGGTCTTGGACTTGGCTGCTCTGATGTCTTGGACAAAGCAGTTCTGGTGTCCAGAACAAAGGTTGTCTAGTGCATAATGTGTAAGCCATTCAGGTGTCTGGGGCAGTCGCTCTGATGTCTGGGAGACAAACCTTGCTGCTGCGTTGTACAGAACCACTTGCTGCCTGTAACAAAACTACATGCTACCCAGGACGAAACCACCGGCTACTTGGGACGAAACCACCTACTACTTGGGACGAAACCACCTGCTACTTGGGACAAAACCACCTACTACTTGGGACGAAACCACTTGCTACTTGGGACAAAACCACCTGTTACTTGGAACAAAAGCACCTTGCCCCCTGACATAAGACAAAAACCACACTTCTACTTGCAACAAAACCACCTGCTACCTGGGAGAAAGCCACCTGCTATCTGGGACCAAAAAAAAACACCTACCTGAGAAAACCACTGATACCTGGAACAAAACCACTCTCCTGTTCGGGACAAAACTACTCTGCTACCTTACACAAAACTACTCTGCCACCTGAGACAAAACTACTCTGCTGCCTGAGAAAACTACTGCTACCTGCAACAAAACCACTCTGCTACTCAGGACAAAACCACTCTGCTACTCAGGACAAAACCACTCTGCTACCTTACACAAAACTACTCTGCCCCCTGAGACAAAACTACTTTGCTGCCTGAGAAAACCACTGCTACCTGCAACAAAACCACTCTGCTACTCGGGACAAAACCACTCTGCTACTCGGGACAAAACCACTCTGCTACTCAGGACAAAACCACTCTGCTGCCTTACACAAAACTACTCTGCCAGACGCAACATTGAAAGAAAATGAATTAGATTCTTTAAACTTTTTTTTTTTTTTTTTGTACTGCTGAGATACGCTTATGCAGTTGTTAAGGTTTTCATGTGTTCAGTCCATTTATTTCCTTAGCAGCACTTTATATGTACCATCTTCAGGTGTCCTTTTTCTGAAATGTGTATTGACGATGTAATTCTGAACAGCAGGTAATCTGTTTTTGTGCTGACATGCAAGGAAACATAACTGCGCATCAAAAATGTTTCTCATAAGTGAAAAAAAAAGGAAAAAAAACAAGAAAAAAAACGAGAGGACGAATCGTTAGTTGAGCCACATCGAAAGGTATTGGTTTCTTGTACACACTGACTGCTTGCTAATAAAACTGAATTCAGAATTGGCTGCTGAAAATGGAGAACTATGCAAAGATTTAGTCCAGCACATCTTCATTTTCCCAGTGGAAAAGAAAATTATGGAAATGAACACAAAAAATGTCACTTGTGGTTTCAACATACTTTAGCGAGCACAAAAAGGGAAGAAAAATCCAAGCCCCAAAAGTGATTGAAATGTGATTATTGGAGGAAAAATTGTCTAATTTCTGTGCTACCTCTCCCAATTATGTCATCACTGATCATTACTCAGCTTGTAAGGGACAAAACCTGGTGGGATTGCAACTTGATTTAATGGTTTACAGGTACAGGGTCATTCAAATTAGTTACAATAACTATGTGCTCTCTCTGTCTCTGTCTTTGTCTCTGTCTGTCTGTCTCTCTCTCATATGTATGTTTTGTTACATTTTACTTCGGACATCATTTTTTTTTGATGAGATGTTTTCAAGAGCACAAATCTTGCTTGTTTCGGAAATTACTGGAAAGAATGCTGATTCATGCTGATTTTTTTTTTAATTACAATATGTATTTATATACTATGAAGAAGCATATTTACATGTAAAAAATGTCTAATCAACTGTTGATGTACAACATGCCTTCAACTCTTCAGAGGAACTCTGTGCACAGAGAACTGAGCTAAGTTTTGACCTGCAATGGAGATTATATTCAATTTAAACAAGATGCATCCGCTGATATTCTGTATCTCAATAATCTGTGCCAGTAGAATTGTCAGGAATCTCAGGTTTCTGCACAAAAGTGGCCATGGAGGAATATATGTGCCAGTTGAGTGCGAGTTCTCTTTATACCCGATCACATCACCTGTCTTCAATTCTTATATGGTTATCATTGGTTTGTGGTTTTTTGTTTGTTTTTTAGATCTCAGTGTAGTTCGAGGTGAGAGAAAGTTTAATTGACGATGTCTTTTTGTTGGTTTTTTGTTAATCTCAGTGTAGTTTGAGGTGACAGAAAGTTTAATTGACGATGTCTTTCTGTTGTTTTTTTTTCAATATCAGTGTAGTTCGAGGTGACAAAAAGTTTAATTGACGATGTCTTTTCTCTCGTCACATCCCACCAATACATCTTCGGCACTGAGCAACAGTAAAAGCTGTCTGGACTTTTTTTTTTCTTATTTCTCACAGATCAACAAATCCTTTTCATTCACCAATTGACAGATCATTTTCATTGTTCATTTGAGTTTACCACTGGTGTAAAAATTTTTGTTTGTTTCTGCACTATTAATTCAATGGTATTTGTATAATTTCACACTTATCTAACCAGTATTCATAAGCAAATATACTCCAGCAGCTGCATGCACACTTGTTATTGACTGATCTTACCCATTTTAAGGTTATATTTAGCGGTACTGCAGACTTGTGTTCTTGCCTTAAAACAAACCAAGCAGATGGTGTGTTAATATTTCCTTCTTTTTTTTTCTTTCTTTTTGTACTCCCAGTTTTTATAGAACAGGGGGTACTTTAGAATGGGAACGAAGAAATGCTGTCTGTGTGTGTGTGTGTCTGTCTGTGTGTCCGTGGTCAAAATGTGTTCCACTTGCTCCAGACAAAACTACTGGGCCGATCTTTCTGAAAATTTGTAGGTATGTTCATTATGGGCCACAGATGATGCCTGATGTTTTAGTTTACCGCTATAGCCGTTACTAACGGCTCTAACGGCCTATAACGGTTTTTCTTCTTTACGGAATATCTCAAAAAGTACTTAGCCAATTTATAAGCGGTTTGGATGATCTTGTGACAAATCGGAGCTTCTGTCCGTATGTAAGTGATGTAATGCTGAAAATGGATTAAACAACCGTTATTCTGCCGTTATTTCTTATATATAGATGGATTTTAATTAAATTTGGTACATAGAAAGGTTATCACACACAAATGGCACTTCTATATAGTGTTTCAAAATTTGACCGTTAAAAACCGTTGTTCTTGACATATTGTCTGATTTGGATGAAATTTGATATGTACACAGGCTTTAGCCCAGTGAGGACTAAAACACCGGTTTCAAAAGTGTATATCGGTTATATAACCGTTAAACCGTTATTTTTTTTTATATAATGGTGGGTTTTAATGAAATTTTGTACATAGAAAGGTTGTCACACACAAATGGCACTTCCATGTAGTGTTTCAAAATCTGACCATTAAAAACCGTTATTCTTGACATATTTCCGATTTGGATGAAATTTGGTATGTACACAGGCTTTAGCCCAGTGAGGGCTAAAATACCAGTTTCAAAAGTGTACATCAATTAAATAACCATTAAAACCGTTATTTTGCCTTTATTTATTATCTCACAAAGCACTTGGCCGATTTATAAGCGGTTTGGAAAACTGGGACTACGTTTATATGCTTCGCATCTTGTTTTTTTTGTGATGGCAGAAATGACATGAATGTATCTCGAGTTGTGGATGTTGTGTTGATGACCGTCAGTGGAGACATAGGGCTTTGTGGGTAATCTGAACATTTTTGAAAGGTTTTGTAAGACTGTTTGTTTCTTGTGTTGGTTGGTTTGAATCGTATTCTCCCCATTTTCATTTTCTGCTTTAGACTGGTGTTGCTTTTCATTGATGTACTCTGGGAAGCTGTCTGTGCTTCTGTTAACAACCTGTACATCAGTTGTTTTTATGTAGGAGGGGTATTGTGTGTATATCTTTCTTAATCATTTCGTGTGACATTTTGTGATTTACTGAATTTATACCTCTTTGTGCATGATTCTTACATGTGTATTTGTATGAAGACAGTAATCTTTTCTTGAACCAGCATCACTGTGCTTTTTGTTTAAAAAAAAAGATTGGAACTACAAACGGTTGTCATAGTCATGGTTGTATTTTGTGTCCAGTTTTGTGACAGTGTAGTGGGGACACATGGACTCACGCACTGACACAGATGCTGGTTACATAATGACATTCCAAGCTGAGGATTTCCTGTATTCATATTTTGCATGCGTTATTGTACCGTATCACGCTGCTTATGCTGGTTCTTCACATCTCTGAACCTGTAATGTGATTGTCTCCCTTGAAGAGTCAACGGTCATCTCTGGACTTTTTTCCTTTTCTCTCTCTCTCTCTCTTTTTTTTTTTTTTTTTTTATCTCTCTTTGAGCACAGAAAAAGATGCATATTTAAGAATCTAACATTTTGATGCATATTCATTCTGCTGTCGCCTTTCTGTGATGTTAATGTAGAAAGATGCACATTCTGGAGGAAATGTGCAATATTTCAAACAGCTGCCGGGAATAGATCATGGACATTTCCATTCTTTACATTGCCAGTGTGTACACTTATCCAGTGACATTTGGAAATTTTCTGCAACAAAATGCACCTGAGAATGGACAAGTAATTCGTTAATTTTGATTTGATGAAAAGGCTAAGTCCATCTTTGATACTTCAAACGCTTCTGCTCAACTTCAGACTAGTATCAACAGAAATGTTAAAAAGTGCTTTATTAAAATGGAACGTTTCACTAGAATCTGGACAAACTGCAGGAAGATGTTGATTTTTGATTATTATAACTGAAGCCTCCTAAAATAAAAAATATTTGGCTAAGCAGTCATCAGTGTGACCCTGCTGTTGTTGTTCTTACTTGGAAGATAGCATAAACAACCTCTTCTGTCTCAGAGTCTTGATGCCTGTCAAAACAAACAATATGTATGTTGATTTAAAACAATTGAAATGAAGCAAATGTTGAAAAAGAAGAAAACAATAAATTTGCAAAAAGCTTTTGTTGTGTCCGATATGATTGAATATCAGTACAGGTGTTCGAATTTGAGTGCCTAGACGTGCAGTTGAGAGACGATTTCAAAGCCAGGAAAATTTGATTTGACTGCTTCATTCAATAATCAAACAAAAGGTGGCTGCTTTCTGTGCTCATGGCCAACTGGTTGCACGGCCTTCTTGCCTGGTGACTCTTGAAAGTTCTGTCACATCTTAAGAGCAACTGACCCTAAACAGCAAGCGAAAAATAGTGCGCGACTCAAAAGTTACGGCGTCTGCTACACATGAAAACGAAGTTACATGGATTAACAGTTCTACTCACTGCAGAATAATTAACTTCTTTTTCTACAAAAAAAACAGCACCATTGTACAGATGAACAGACAATGGATATCCATGTTCAAGTAAAATAACAAGTATGACAGAGGAAAGAAGAGAAAGCAAAAAAAAAAAAAAAGGTTAGGGGAATGGGTTGAGAATACATGGGATGGTGTTGGGGGGGGAGGGGGGTGTCTTTAACGTGCTGTAGCTCAGACATGCTTTGCCTTATTTGAAAGTTGATTTGGGGCTAGAGTCTAGGGATTTTAACTTGTTTGTAACTTTGATTTTAACTAATTACCACCACAAAGTGGCTTCCATTGATATCTGAGTTACATACACATTGCTTGTCTTGATGGAAAGTGGTTAGCGGTACGGAAAAGAAGACAGTCAACAACCAAAACGTTGTCAATTTCTGTTCTGTTTTTTTTTCTTTTTGCAAATCTTCAATACGTCCACAAAGATAGGTTTTATTTGTGAAAAAGAAGATCAGCAGTCAAGAATAATTCTTTTTTTTTTTTCACAGACAAGAAGATGGGAAGTGTGATCTAGTGGTGGTGACTGTTGTCTCGTTTGGTGGCACAGGAGGAGTCACATGTCTTATTATGTTGGTGTTTCGTGCCTTTGGTCATGCTTTCAGTCCCAGAGATTTGCAGAGGCCAGAAGCAGATGTGATTTGGTATCTTGTTACTTTCTTTTTCTTATTGCAACATATCATTGTGTTATTAAAAACAAAGTTATGAGACATGTCGTATGTTTTCTTGGCTGCATGGGTTTGCATGTGTGTTCGTAAAAATACTCGTAAGCTTTTCATCCTGCGTAGAAGTACTGGTAAGGTTTCACACACACACACACACACACACCACACTCGCATCAAATGCACACGCACAACAAAAACACACACACACACACAAACACACACACACAAAACCTCCAGACCTCCACTCATGTCTTCAAGGGAAACGTTCCAGTATTGGTCTTCCCCCTCCCCCCCCCCCCCCTCTGTGATGACGTTTGTCATCAATTTGAATTGGCAATTCCAATGCATTTCATCATTTAACATTTTTTTTCATGAGGGAGTCATACTTCAAAGATCAATTCAAAAAGCAAGATCGGGTCCCACCATATCACGGATCGCCTTGCTAAAATCATCAGCAGGGGAAGCAACCGCACATCATCTGGTCGTGCATAATGTACAGTTTGTGTTGTCGGCAATCTACGGCTGCATGGAATGAAGCCTATTCAGCCCTCGTCAACCAACTGTGTGTCCTTGTTGTCTTTACTGTCTGAACTACGCATCTGGTTCATGTCTTGTGTACAATGCTTAATCATAAGATTGGTACTCGGTTTTAAGTGAAGGCTGTTGTGTACTCTTCTCTGGGAAATCGGGACCTAATGATGCCCATTCTTATTTTTCTTATTGCGTAAGTTCTTCCTTTACTCGTCCGTTATGATTCAAATTTGTGTTGATACGATTGTCTTTATCTTTCAATATCACGCTCAACATGTATTTTGCTGATCCTTATGCATGATATCATATTTACTCTTACTTCCCCCTACAATGTATCTTCAAAAGAAAAGTCACTCACTATTTAATGTTTTTTGCGAATTTGTGTTAGTCATTCTTGCTTTCTGGGCAAGCCGACATATTGTTCTTGGATGTTCACTATGATTTCTTTATCTACCTCCTCGTTGAAGTATTTTTGGTCTCATGGTCTCTACATTATAATGAACTGATTTTTTATGAAAGTTACATTCATTTCTTCTATTTTTGGTGGTGGCAGTGCTGGTGATAATGATGATGGTGGCGGTGGTGGTGGTGGTAGTGGAGGTTTGTGTGTGTGTGTGTAAAAGAGAGAGAGAGAGAGAGAGAGAGAAGGGCATGACCACTTCTGTGACCACAAAGGCAGATGCATTGTTGATTTAGGTAATAACAGAATCAGACTAAAAAGAAGTCTTAACTTTGCTGAAATGTTGTCGGTCATCTTTTATTGGCTCTAGGTTCATTTGCTGCCAGTTATACAAAGTTCCATATCCACTGTGATATTAAGAACAAAACTTAAGCTTTACTTTTTTTTATACAGACAGGCTTAGTTACCTGTTCCAATCACCTGTGATTACATTGCAAATCAATTATCATCAATGGATACTATTTTTTAAGTGGTGTTCTTTTCTATGGCAATAACGCTTTACAAATATTATACTGTTATCTCCCGGTTTTAATGTAAAAGTGAATCACACTGAGTATCCACTGTTTATCCAAATAATTCAACTTGTCATTTAACAAAATGGCCAGCCATCTCTGTCTTGATTTATTCGATGTAAGGACGCTCTCATATCACCATTTTGTCCAACTTCGATGCTCTGAAGGTTTGGTGAAGTGTGTATTTCGTTGAAAAAAAATCTGAATATTTTCTTTGTTCATCTGTAATGGGGGACCTTTTTCTAGACTTCTAAAAAAATTATGATCCACGTTGTGAGTAGCCAGAATGTGTAAAAAGATAAATAAATTATTGAGTTAACACATGAATAGTGTCTTGCCCTTCTTGATCTTGATGATAAAATCGATGTCTTGCCCTTCTTGATCTTGATGATAAAATCGATGTTACCTGTTCCAGCATTTTTTTTTCTTTACAAGAAACAGACGGAATGAATTGTCAGTGTATGTGAATTGTTCTATCAGAGTGAACATTGGAATCAGCATTTCAGCCTGTAGAAAGGTTGCACAAAGATATTCTTTTTGTTTTCATAGTGGCACACCAGTCCTTTCATCATTGTCAGAGGTATATGGACATGCATGGGGCGTTTAGTGCCTTTTCTCGGATGCCGAGTTGTTGTGGTTGTAGTTGTGGTG
Organism: Conus canariensis; assembly: GCA_033310375.1. Lineage (NCBI taxonomy): Eukaryota > Metazoa > Mollusca > Gastropoda > Neogastropoda > Conidae > Conus > Conus canariensis. The sequence goes on along the minus strand of CM065724.1, from coordinate 19,941,267 downwards.
GTTGTTTAAATACGTTTCCCAAGGATTTAAGTGCTTCTCCATACCATAAGCCTTTTTGTTCCTTTGGCATTAAACTGTCTGCCCCGAACCTCAACGTCGTGGGCATAGAATCCCGCTCCAATAGTTCGGGCTGTTCCTAAGGTCGCATGGTTAATGTATGCAAATAAGCGGGGTTGACACACGATCTTGCCAAATAGATGAGGAACATGCTATGAGCTTAGCTGGAGTGAGGTCTCGGGGAACGTTTGTACAGAAGTATTTGGGCAACAACCGAAGGTGAAGATCACAGTCTGAAAGATGGTGCATCGGAGATGACTGGATCTAAACACCAACGTGGAGTACACTTCCTTGTTAGTGCAGACAGGCTGAACTCGATAATCTACACGTCACAATAGACGATGTGTGGAAACCCGCAAGGGAGATAATTTGTGTTAAAATCGCTTTCAGTAAGAGTGAACCTGCCATTTTCATGGGACAGATGACGCTGCTGGGTACGGCCTGTGGAATTTTACCCCCATCAGGTAAGCTTAACAGTTCAATCAGCGAGAGAAAATACCGAAACATGGGTCTGAAACGGAGCGGTTGTAGCGCACTGTCAATGTACCGTTAATCATTCGTGGTGTGCGCTTCAAATCGAATATTTCACTCTATAAATCTATTTGCTTGACCCATAGAATTACAAAAGGTAATCATTTACAGTGGAAAGCCAGTATAACTTTCCCTGATTTTTTTTTTTCCGGAACAGATCTATGAACAAAGATCGTTGTTGACTGGAACCGTTTGGACAACAGCATCGTCCACAAAAAGTCGATTAAGAGTGCTCACCATGCTTTGTCAGAAGCCAGACACCCGGAGCAGCAGCCCCTGCGCACTACCGACTCGCTACATGCATGCCAGTACACGGACTGAAGTGGTGTAAAGATGCGTGTGCATCAGAACCGTTGACCTATGCATCTCCACACGCCCACAAAATATCACTACGATCCAAGTATAAAGTTAAAACATTAGACTAAGACGGTAATAAAACTGTCGGAAAATTCGATGAGGAGTTAAACCAAAACCAAAACAAAACGAGAAAGATGTTACGAAGAGAACCCCAAAGAAAGACGTCCATTTGTTTTGAGAATGGAAAGCCAAAGTATTAAGCCAGGATGCATACAAATGTTCGACAGACAGGGACAAGGGGACACTTCGGGACAGGAAACTGAAAGGGACTGCTGCCTCTAGAGGTTGCCAAGAGCCAGAAGTTCT
>CM065724.1:19932516-19935016 GCA_033310375.1 Conus canariensis | reverse complement strand
TCTCTCTCTCTCTTCTCTCTCTCCCCTCTTTCTCTCTCTCCTCTCTCTCTCTCTCTCTCTCTCTCTCTCTCTCCGCGCACACACACACACACACACACACACACACACACACACACACACTCGCCGTTAATCAGAGCTCGGACACTTATTAAATACATCGGCAAAATGAGACTATGCAGGGTCACATGTTTGCCAATAGTCTGCTTAAACTTTGCTAAATTTACACAAAAGAGGTTTTCATTGTGGTGCTAAGCAGCGAGGAAAATGTGGTTGTATTTGGATTCTCTAAATTGTGTGAATGCTTAGTGTTTGCTTGTTAGAGGTGTGTGTGTGTGTGTGTGTGTGTGTGTGTGTGTGTGTGTTCTTCAAAATCCCAACAAACGAAGATAATTGAATTTTAATTACCTAAGTGCCGACTTAAACATCTGTATGGAACCTTGCAACAAGTGCCTGGCCTTGAGGGCTAGCCTCGGGGTCTCTTCATCATGCCCTAGATGGGCAACAATGGGATCATGAATACATATACATGTGAGAGGCGGATTGACTGCTGTCCTTACAGACGTTGTGTTCGGCATTTTTTTTTTTTTTTTTTTTTTTTTTTGCACACAGATATGAATATCATAATGTGTGCAATTCTTGCTTGTGTAGCGAGTCTATGACTTGTCCTCCATGCAGTGGATCCACTGCGTCGTTGATTCATTCTCATCGATGGCTTTAACCCCAGGCGAACGCACTGAGCCCGTCGCTATGTCAAAAGTAGAACAAGTCACAAAAAAAAAAAAAAAGGAAAACAGGTACGCATTTGTTTCTTGAAATAGTCCCCTAACAGTTGAAACCCCCCAAGACTAACAAAACTCAACCGTCTAGGTTCCACAGGCCGTGAGTTGGTGCGGAACAGATGCAGTGACGACGCAGCAGATGCAGCGGAATGTCGAGCAGAAAGCAGGCCGGTACAGGGGAACTTCAAACAGGCAGCAGGCTGATGAAGTGAAAATGTCACGGTGAAAGTAGGCCTACTCACTGATATTTTAACAAGAAAGTAGGCGGTCGCGCTGCAGTTTCAAACAGAGCGTTGGCTGATGCAATGAATCGTCAAAGCGGAAGCGGGCTGACACAGTTAAACATCAAAGAGGAAGAAAGGCTGACGCTTCAAAACATGCAAGAGAAACGCTAATTCAGTAAAACGTCCAAGAGAAAGGCCAAACCAGTAAAACATCCAAGAGGATGAAGGTCAACGCAGTACAACATCGAAGAGGATGAAGGTCAACGCAGTAAAACATCGAAGAGGATGAAGGTCAATGCAGTAAAACATCGAAGAGGATGAAGGTCAACGCAGTACAACATCGAAGAGGATGAAGGTCAACGCAGTACAACATCGAAGAGGATGAAGGTCAACGCAGTACAACATCGAAGAGGGTGAAGGTCAACGCAGTACAACATCGAAGAGGGTGAAGGTCAACGCAGTACAACATCGAAGAGGGTGAAGGTCAACGCAGTACAACATCGAAGAGGGTGAAGGTCAACGCAGTAAAACATCCAAGAGGATGAAGGTCAACGCAGTAAAACATCAAAGAGGCTGAAGGTCAGCGCTGTAAAACATCGAAGAGGATGAAGGTCAACGCAGTAAAACATCGAAGAGGATGAAGGTCAACGCAGTAAAACATCAAAGAGGCTGAAGGTCAGCGCTGTAAAACATTGAAGAGGATGAAAGGTAACCCTGCAAAACATTAGAAATGAAGAAGGTAAGTGCAATCAAGAAAGACGACCAGCTCAGTAACACCTCAAAGATGAGGCAGGCCAACACTGAAATGTGACATGTCAAAGTAGTAGACCCACTCAGTGAAACGTCACACAGGACACAGGCCGACGCGATGAAACGTCAGAGGACTCAGTATGACTCAATGATACCATGTACAGGACTCAACCGATCTCCCCTGGACTTAACGTCTCACACTTCAATGCAGGATTGTTCCACATTTCCAAAGGGCTACCCAAACTGATCTTGTATATCGCTTTCCCAGAGAGAGAGAGAGACAGACAGACAGAAGACAGACAGACACAGACAGACAGACAGACAGAGAGTAAAATATAACACCCCCCCCCCCCCCCCCCCCCCAAAACAAGAAAAAAAGGAAAAAGAAAGAAGAAATGACGACGACGACGACGAAGAGGAAAGAATCAAAATGAGGCATGCTATCGCGCTTCACTCATGAACCGCAACGGGGAACTATAGATATCGCACCCCCCTCCCCCGTCCCTTATCCCTTCACCTCTCCACTCTCCTCTCGCCCATCCATCCAAGCCTTTTTTCACTGTGCTTTGGGTTAGCAGTGCCCAACTTCCCTCCACCCCTATACCCACCCACCTTCTCATCTCTGCTCGCTCAGCAGACTGTGCGTAATTTAGTGTTTCCTTCAAGAAAACTGTAAAGGCAACATTACCCCTCAAATGTTAGAAGTGGAGATGGAAATACTACAATTTAACCATAATGAGATAAGGA
>CM065724.1:19922516-19927516 GCA_033310375.1 Conus canariensis | reverse complement strand
CACACACACACACACACACACACACACACACACACACACACACACACACACTATGATACGCCCTTATCCAAAGCTCTTCCGGACACTGAGTTCAGCGCTCTTTGACAAGTGTTTCGAACAGATCGTTTCTATACTTCAAAATTATGGCCCCAGCTGCGTGGCATGTCCTCTCAGGTTATCTAACATATTCCAGTGTCTGTTGAGTGCTGTTCGATTTCAGTGGTATCGAATTTCTGCAAAGTTGTGGATGGTTCCTCTGCCTGTGCATACAGATTATACGTAGGGGTGGTACGGAAGGCACGTCCCCACACTGAGTTGAAACACTTTATGTAGACGGGATCCATATTCTCGTAGAGATAAGTCTATCAGACCCGTAAATGGCACAGCCTGTAGTCCAGTGGCGCGGATGAAAGCCTGGTAAAGGTAGAGACGAGTTCTTATCAGCACCCCAATTTGTGTGAGCCATAACATGAAGAATGTTCAGTGCTTTCTGACAGGATGGTTTAACCTACTGGTTGGGACTTTTAGGGATGAAGTTATAATCGAAAATACCCAGTAGAAATCCAGCGTCTTTCATCGCTTGAATGGCGGCTTTTTAAAATGAAAATTGTGAAAATGGATACGCTGAGTTTTACATCATAAAACAGAACCATTTTCGTTCGACATTGTTGGACATTATGAACGCAAATCTGGAGTCTGTGTTTTACGCCTACATACTTGGTACCCACCGCGTAGAGTGTAAAGTCATCAACGAATAAAGAAGACTCGGAAGTCTGGATCACTACTTAAAACTATGCCATTGATTCTAGCATGGGAGAGAGCAGGAGAAAAGATGCCAGAACGGTGGTGCCTGCACGTTCTTGAAACTGTCGATCGTGTGAAAAAAATGACTGACAAAGACAGGAAGATAGTGTCGAAAACGCACATTTAAAAGATCCATGAGAATGCCAGATTTCCAAGTAGTGTCACAAGGGTTTTTTCCCCCCAAGTGAAAACAAACAAACAAACAAACAAAAAAGAAAGAAATGTAACGTGTTGTTCCTGACACAACATTATTGTGGATCCGCAGGCGAGCAGAATATTATGTCAGTCCGTGGGTGTGTAAGACTGGATGGGTGCTGGCGCACAACGATTTCTTGTGATATACTCTAAATTGAGCTGTTGTATTTTGGTGCTGGTGGTTCTTTTCCCTCTGACCGGCAGGCCTGCATGCGGGTCCTCTTCCAGACATGGTCTGAAACACCCTCGTAGTCGACTGATACCAAACAGTGATAATGATTATCTCGCTAAGACATTTGTGTGCATTTAGCGGACACTGAGCAGTTTCGAACGGTTGTTTGTTCATGCACATTCATTATTCCATTGTAACCCTGTTGCAGGTGCTACGATGACAGCGCACTCAGCCAAAGAGCAGGTTCCCTGAGCACCAAGATTCCCGTCCCACTGTCGCTCCGAGCTCTGACTTGGTTTGATCGGGTGGCAGCTGATCCGCAACAAGAAGAAAAGAAGGGGCTTCCCCTTCTCCAACTTTTGGGAGGGGAGCTGTGACACAGTATAATAAACCGTTGTGTATGTTCGTCTCATCACCACGATGGCTTTGCGACTTTGATAAAGGCTGAGAACATATAAATCAGTCCCTTCTCAAAGCTGTTTGTCTTTAAAAAAGAAAAAAAGAAAAAGGAAACATTCAGGGCAACGGTTCTACATTCGTCGCGTCTCATGATAACGATACCACTTCAGTGAAGGACAACCACAAAGGCCCACGCCGGCACCGAAAAATTGCAGCGAAACGACCACAAATCACAGTGTGGACATAGTTCCAGGATAAAACGTCACGGTTTGAATAAAAGAGGCTGCAGACGCATTCAACATCTGTTGCATACACGAAGTCCGTTTGGGCATCTTCAGACCATTTAGGGCGGCGATTCTGCGTTTGTCACAACCTCCCATGACGTCACTGTTTGAGTAAAGGAGACCGTAGAATCCGAATGTTCCAACAGCAGGACAGTGATACCATATTCCAACCCAGCCGAGGTCGAGATCGTTGTTGGAGCGTCTTCATTTGACTAAAGAACGACAAAGTGGATACATGTGACAGTTCTAACAGAACAGCGGTTGGCCCATCTTCAAGGCATTCGGGATAGCGATTCCGTTCTTCCCACGATGAAATAAATAAATAGAAGGCATACATCGTCTTCAAACCACCCAGAACGTCGACATGGTCCTGGTCAAGACCTCCCGGGAGCGGGGTCACGGAAGTGGCGGAGGGTTGCAGGTCGGAGGGTTGGACGAGGGAAAGGTGTGCAGTGTGGCATGGCAGAGGCAGCACGTGCATCACCAGCAACACAGCACCCGCGCTGGCGTCAAGATGGCCGCGCAGGTGGGCGAATCTCTGCCAGTAGTGGAGCTGAGGCCCTTCACAAAACGGGTAGGTTCATTTTGTGAGTGTTGGTGTTTTTTTTTTTTCTTTTTTTTTTTGCCTTTGTTGTTGTTTCATCGTCACATCCTCGATGTAACTTGTTTGTTCATGTGTGTAATTTGCGACGTCGTCATAGTCTGAATAACTGTTTTTGTCATTTCTGTTCTCTTTGTCGCTGATGCTGGTTTGTTGTTTTTTTTTTTTTTTTTTTTTTTTTTTTTTTTTTTTTTTTTGCTAATGAATATGGAAGGATAGATAGAGATAGACAAATGGACAGATAGAATGTACATAGATATTCACATATACATGTTCATTTATGCTGAGACGTATAATACCACCACCTCTCTCTCTCTCTCTCTCTCTCTCTCTCTCTCTCTTCTCTCTCTCTCTCTCTCTTTCAACACACACACACACACACACACACCACACACACGCACGCACGCACGCACGCACGCACGCACACACACACACACACACACACACACACACACACACACACACACACACACACACACCTCGGTCTGAGAATGAGAAAATGGTTGTGGTGGAGTCTGTGATTGCACACAATGAACGAAAAATATATTTAACACAAAAATAAAACAGCAACAGAAATAAAAAGAAAAAATGAAAAGAAACGTCAGCGCAGATAGACCAACAACTACAACAATGTGTGCACACACTCACAAATACAAAATTACATAAAAAGACATAGGTAGATATCTCGCACACATGTACACGCTCCCATACACACAACCCAAGCTTGATCTCCTGCGCGCGCGCGCGCGCGCGCGCACACACACACACACACACACACACACACACACACACACACACACACACACACACACACACTTAACAATGTCTAGAAAAAATGAGAGAAAAAAACCCGCACATCCTTCATAATGACGCCATCTAAACACTTTCTGAAAAAACAAAACAAAAGTGAAAACGTATTTAGCTATCAAACAAAAGTTTTAAAAAAAAATGTTTGATACCCAAATATGTTTTAACTCCAATCCAACAAATATGCTTTAAATGTCAATCTTTTCCCCCTTGAGCATAGAAGCACTGCTTCAGTTGTTGTTTATATTTTTTACCGTCGCATACGGTTTTGTTTACATCTGTGAGCAGCCCCTTTCCCCTCACTTTGTGTTTGACATTGTAGATTGGTTACCCCCAACCTTCTTGACAACAAGTAAACATTATTCTTCTTGTAGGTTAGGTATTCGCTAGATACCATACAACACGCTGAATCAGACCTTCGAAAAGCTTAGTGAACTATACTAAAGGTTCATAAAACATGCTACATCTTTGAGACATAAAGATTATGCTGCCCATCTAAACAAGAGAAAATAATGTTGCTTTTCTGAACATGCAGATAGTGAGTGATACACTTCTCAACATGAAGAAAGTGTTGCTCTTCTCAACAACTGTGTTCTAACAAAATCTTCACTGCGTGTGTGTGTGTGTGTGTGTGTGTGTGTGTGTGTGTGTGTGTGTGTGTGGCGCGATACACTGCCGAGATTAGCGCCTATTTGCCCGTAAAGCCTGGCATGCATATGACGTGTCAATTGCCAGCCACACCATCCTCTACAACTCCCCCCCCCCCCCCCCCCCCTTTTTTTTTTTTTTGGCTCCCCCTCCTTCCCTCCTCTCTCTCTCTCTCTCTCTCTCTCTCTCTCTCTCTCTCTCTCTCTCTCTCTCTGTCTTACAAACGGCAATCGAGATTACTAATGTACGACAATTTGCAGTCTCTACCCCTCACCCCTCAACCCGCCCCCCCCCCCCCCCCCCCCCCCCCCCCCCCCCCCCCATATTTTTTTCGACTCTTCCCGCAGTCTGCCGGATGTTTCCATTAAAATGCCGAACAACACATTGTGACGAGAGTTTGGGATGGGTAGGTGTTGTCCTCTAGGGGAAGGACTCGGAGTATTTTCTCAATTAGAGTGATAGAGTATTTTGTGTATCAAAATTTCACCTCCACCCTCTCTCGTACTAGTTATGGAAGGAGCAACTTTCCGGTACTGGTCATTGAAAGAATATTTATTTTTTCTCGGGACTGTTGAAAATACTCAAGAGTGGCTCAGGGATAATTCTCTTTAGACTTGTGCACTTAAAAGTGTTTGTAGCTCCGAGTGACAGAATAAGAGTTAATTTTGAACATTCAAGACTGTATGAACAACAAAGAACTGACACAAGATAAGTGTACTTTCACACATCAACTTTACTTGAATATACAAGGGTGAAGTATACAAATGAATAAACTTCCGTCTTTTTGTCGGGCTGACTTTTCCCCCACGTTTTCTTATCATCAAGAGAGGGAAAGTTCTGGATGAACCGAGTTGGAGTCTACTTGGAATTTAAGAACTTATCTGATGCTGGAAAGGAGTGAGGATCTCTCTCCAGTTGCTGGTGACTGGTCCACCTTCTCTACAGGCAGGCTGATCCGTTAGGCCGTTTGCTTGACAAATGCAGGCAGACCCAGGGCAGGGGTCTGTTCACAAAACAGAACCTGGTCTGTAGTTAAGAACCCGAGAGTCCGGCTTGTCGAGTTCTTACACTTGTCCTCTGCCTTTCAGTA
>CM065724.1:19907516-19917516 GCA_033310375.1 Conus canariensis | reverse complement strand
TCAGGTGTTAGCATGATCGTGTTCTCCCCGCTCACGCACATCATATAAACATAATAATAACACGCTTCCAGGCTGCCTCAGAAAATGCCTACCATCTATCTTTCTTCTTCTCGCCCTCGCTTGTCCTTTTGCGTAATCACTGCATGGAATTGTTATGTTTTAACCCGTGGTTACATCATTTATGATTTGACTCCCCCCCCCCCCCCCCCCCAAAAAAAAAAAAAAATAAAATAAATAAAATAATAATAATAATAAATAAATAAAACTAAATAATAGCGGTCTGTTGTTTTAATTCTGTACAAAACATACAAGCAATATTACGCAGAATATTAGTTTTTGTATGTATTGGGATTACCTTCATAGAGAAATCCAAACTAAGGTCCCATACCGTGACGTAAAATGCACGCAAGCTGCCGTACCGTTATGTTGACGGCGAAACGATCACAATGACCTTTTCAAACGGTAACTTTAACGAAGAAGGATAGTAACTTTCTTTCCCTACAGCAACTTTGGACGTACTTTTTTTTATCAAAGAGAGAGAGAGAGAGAGAGGAGGGGAGAGGGGTCGTTAGTTCTATGTAACTCTTGTTTGATTAAAAGTTCTGTTTTTTTGTTGTTGTTTTTTTACTTTTTCTTTAATAGACGGGTTTGTTTGCTATAACGGTTGTTGTTGTTTTGTTAGTGTGTGTGCGTGCGTGTGTGTGTGTGTGTGTGTGTGTGTGTGTGTGTGTGGTGTGTGTGTGTGTGTGTGTGTTTCGTTTTTGTGTGTCGATCTTGTACAACAAAGAAAGGAAGAAAACTGTATTCGGTCTACACTATGCCTTGTGAATGCATTAATTCTTTAGCAAAAAAAAAAAGAAAAAAAGAAGAAATGACTGTCAGGTGTTAGCATGATCGTGTACTCCCCACTCATGCACACCATATAAACATAATAATAAAAACGCTTCCAAGCCGTCTCAAAACATGCCTACCATCTGTCTTTCTTCTTCTTCCCCCCTCCGCCAATCCTCCCCCCCCCCCTCCCCCCCCCCCCCCCCCCCCCCCCCCCCCCCCTCCGCTCCTCGCCCTTCCACACCTCAACACACTGACGCCCAAGGCTGTATTAACAATGCATTCGCAAAGCGCCACCCCGGACCGACGGTCTGTTGTTCTTCACAGAGAAGCCCAAGACCCGACTCCCGAAGCAAACATGGCAAGATTTCCTTCGGTGGTGGCACAGAGGTGTGTGTCGGGGTGCGGAGAGGTTGTATGGGGTGAGGGGAGGTTGTAGGGAGGTGTTTATACGGTTGACTGCCCCTGGTTCTTGTTTCTGGATGTCAATCGTGCGTGACGCGGTTTTTTTACCGACTGCTCGACAGGTGTAGGGGTGCAGGGGTCAATCATGAGTCGCCTGTCCCTCTGTCCATATGTCTGTCTGTCTGTCTGTGCGTCCGTCTCTCTCTCTCTCTCTCTCTCTCTCTCTCTCTTCTCTCTCTCTCTCTCTCTCTCTCTCTCTCTCTCTCACGGTGTGCTTTGCCGACCACGGATATGTGTTCGTTTTGTTCGTAGAATGCTAGAAGGAACTAAGAGATAATTGCTAATCATCCAACGCTGTCTATTCAACCCTCTCTCTCCCTCCCTCCTTCCCTCTCTCTCTCCCTCTCACACACACACACACACACACACACACACACACACACACACACACACACACACACACACACACACAACACTGGCACGTATTCCACGGCGCATTTCACGACTATAGAGCCTGCCATACCTTCCTGTAAATGAAAATGTAGGGAAATTCCTTTGACTCGCTAAAAGGCAATGTACATCCTGATCAAAATTGATATTAGATCCACGGACACTAAACATCTGGCTTTCCGAATATTAAGGACTGCATTTATGAGAAAAGAGTACGGACAAGAGGCAAATGCATTTGTAACAAAAGTGTGGTGTGTGTGTGTGTGTGTGTGTGGTGTTGGGTGTGTGGTGTGACAGAGAGTGTGTGTGTGTGTGTGTGCGCGCGCGCGTGCGCCAAGTGTGTGCATATCAGTGTTTATGTATCTGTATGTATGAGGACACGGGGGAGGAGACAACGTACAGACAGCAAAAGCAAACACAAACGCAGTACAGTGTGTGTGTGTGTGTGTGTGTGTGTGTGTGTGTGTGTGTGTGTGTGTGCGTGCGTGCGTGCGTGTGTGTGTGTTTGTGTCTGTCTGTCTGTTTGTCTGTCTGTCTGTGTCTGTGTGTTTGGACACCGGGAATGATTCCTTTCAAATGACGAGATACCCAATTCCACCACCCTCTTCACCCTCCCGCACGCCCTCGTCAGCATCTGCGTCAGACTATTTTTCACTCCTGTGTGACAATCAATCATGAAAAACGTGTGTGTGGACACAGGGAATCATTATTTTCCTATAAGGAAATTCCCCCACCCCATCACCCTCTTCTCTCTCCCTCTCCCCCTCGTCAGCTCCTGCTTCAAACTATTCATCACGTCAAATCTTAAATAAATGTTAGCGAATCGCCAAAAAAAAAACAAAAAAAAAACCGTGAACAAACGAATCACAGACAAAACACGACGTGTTTCGACCTCATGGGTCTTTTTCAGGCAAGATACAAAACAATTATTACAACGAAAATGAACGAGTGATTGATCTATGTATCACGTCATTATGAAAATCAAACAGCACAACATGATAAAAAATTTTTGGAACTGACATGTTTTTGCAGTTGTGTTGCTGTAAAGTACAAAGTTTCGTTGCACTGTTGTTATTTTAAAGTTAGCTTTTTTTTCTTTTTCTTTCTTTTTTTTTTTTTATTAATCTACGTTACTTTACGTTTGGTAAACAGTGTCTTACAGAACTTGTTTTGCGCTGTGCCAGATATTGTAGTTCATTATCTAACACCATCGAAGTCTAACGTATTTGTCATTGTGCTGTATGTTTCACCAACGAAAATCGAACACAAAAACGATGTGAAACTGACACATTGTACACACCTGCACGATATGCCGTGTTGCAGGTGTGGCGACGAGAGAAGAGCCTGCCAAACTTCAGCGAACAACCCTCCCTCAAGGGGGACTCGGGCGCCGACTCCTCCCGCGACGGCGGAATCCCCGCGCCGCCCAACATCGGCCAGTTCATCAAGGAGCTGAGAGAGCAGCGCAGGGCCAAGGATCCGCCCCGGCACAGCGTGGACTCCGACCACCGCCTCCGCCTCAAGCTTCACCCCAAGGCCGACTTCAGCTTTGACGGGGACGTCCTGGCAGAACACCGACAGGACCTCATCCCTAGCTTTGTGTCCAGACACGACCGATCCAAGTCCACGTTAGGGGAGGATGGTGGGGTACCGACAGCAGCAGGATCGGCCACTGCAGGTGTGAGCAACGGTTCTGGCGAGGAGACGGCGGAGAGGTCAGGTGGCCCGGGCCCCAGCCCATCAGAGGGGCTGGTGCGCGAATCCAGCAACCTGATGACGGCGTTCACCAGGGACAAGCCGCTGCATAACCAGAACCTGTGTCTGATGGGAGACAAGATCCCCGTCACCCACCCCGGGCGTCGACATCTGGCCTACCTCAACCCTTACCCTCAGCACCGGCAGAGGCAGGCCTGGAACTCGATGCGGCTGGAGAACTCCCCCACAGTCCTCAGCCCTCGCCAGAGGGTCAACATCTCTTTCCTGGCCAGAGACGGGCGGACGTTCCCGCTTTCCAAAGATCACCCGGCTGCCCAGGATCTCGTTTTGTCCGGCAGTATTTTTCACGCCACCGGCAGACCGCTGCCGTACTCGACCAAACATCGGCACCCCGGTCCTCACACGTTCAACCAGAAGCTGGGGGCGGCGCAGGACTCCTTTCTGATGCTCAGCAGAACTGGGGCACCCACGGTCCTGGAGCAGAACCTGTCCTTCGATCACGAGGTTCGCCTAGACCGGTGCCGGCGCGAAAGAAGCTTCGCCGCTCTGTCTCACATCGGCGACGTCAACGCCGTTTCTCCGGCCCACTACCTGTCGTGCGACAGTCATCCCACCCCCGGGGAGGCCGTCTTGATGAAGGCCCGGGAAGCCAATAAGTCTCAGGACAGGCACAGAGCTGTCCACAGGAAGAACGGCCTGGACAGGTCTCTGGTCACGCTGCCCACCTTCACGCATCACCCCCCTGGTCTGTTCCACGGTCGTCTTGAGGACACGCCCACATCCAACAAGTCAGAGCACGGGAGTTCCGACACCAGCTCGCCCGGAGAACCAGTGACCGATTCGACCAGGCTGGTGGATGTCACAGGGTATGTGGCTCAGAACGCGACGCCAACGGCCCAACAACTGTCCCAGCACAGTGCGACACGGAGAGATAGTGCCAAGGGATTGTACCCGGCGGTTTCGCAAGCGCCTGCTCCTGTGGACAACATGGCACTGCTTCAAGCCGACTTCGATTCTCTTGTCGATTCAACCGACGAATACCAACACCCTCTGAGCGACACAGCTGCGACAGAGACCGTCCATGTCAGGAATGATCAGGCGCCGATGTCGGCCGACAACAGAGCTCGTCTGTTACCTAGCTACAATGCCTATCTGGAAGTTATACAGACAGGGCGAGAACACAGGCCACAAAGGCAACGTGTAGAAAGTAATGCCGACGACGCCAGTCTCTCGACGGACGCAGTCCTGGATGGGGATGCGCAACAGGCAAGGAGGGCGGAGTCTGGTGCTAAAACAGCAAATCCGGAAGCAAATACGAGGAATGCGGGCATCCTGAGTCAGTCCATCTCCCCGTCTACCGTTGACAGTCCTGGAGCACTGGAGAATGAAGGCGAAAAGAAAGAAACGCAACAGAAAGCCGTGACCCCTGCAGGATCAGCTGGCGCAAAGACCTCGACGTCTGATTCTACTGACTCCGTACAACTCGCTAAAGATGTGCCGGTTGTAGAGAGCCGACAATCTCAGCTGTCGCAGCGAAATACTAACCGCCAGTTGTCTCCCCAAACTGACGAACATGACAGGAAAAATCCTCACAGTTCAGAATTACTCTCTGTACGTTCAAGCGTGTCTTCATCAGTAGATTTAGACAGCAGACCTGATCCAGATAAACCGTGTCAAAGCCCAGGGTATCTTGTACAAGAAAACATCGCAGATGCAAGAAGATCTGGTCTTAGTGACTCTCCCAAAATGCTCGGTGTCAATGATGTTTGTGCCAACGGTTCCATAACATCAAACGGGACTGTAAACTCAGCAGGCAGTAAAGAAGGTAAGATGTTACATCATGATCAACAAGATAAAATGTCCGAACCTGGGTCCCAAGATAAACTTTCAGAGCGTCGTATCCCAGCTTCTGAAGATAGTACAAGCACTGAGCAGGATGGAGCACAGGGCAGACGTTTGAATGGAAACGTCGCCTCAGACAATGAAGCAGCATCCCCAACACTCTTAGTCAAAGTGGATAAAATCGCAAACTCAAAACAAAACGATGGAAGTATAGAGGAACAGACAAAGGCAGAATCTTCTGATGTTAACACTAGGATCACGCATGCCATCAAAATCGACGAAACAGTTGCTGGAAATACTCCTCAACGTGATGGTCTTACTGAGGAACACGCACCACCCTCACAGAAGACGTCCCAGGAAGTAAACATCGAAACCGCTTCGTCTGCCGACAGTCTCAGACCTTCCTCTCAATCGGCAAAAAGCCAGACTTCAGACAAACCCGCCAGCACCGAGAACCATCAGATTTCAGAGGTAAAATCGGAAAACGGTATCCATGGGAACGCCGAAGAGAAAAGCGAGGATGGCGTGGAGAGTGGAGTAGAAACCATGGTGACAGTCACCATGGATATTGCGGAGTGTGACAACATCGACGCGTCCAAGACTTTCCTGACAACAGCTAATGTAGATTCAGGGGACTGGCAAGACATAATAGCAGCATGAGCCTTGGATTTTAATCCAGCAGTATCATGAATGTAGGACAGAATAATTTTATTTCCAACGCGAGATGTAATTTCGCCACCAGAAAGCAACTGTGATGATTTCAGTCGGGTCGGACGTAATATACCTGTGTTGTGGTATGATGGCAGAAGGCCACGTTACGAGACTGTGATATTCATAGTTTAATTGGGGAAACATGCTTCTGAGACAGCGTGCGAAGAGCCACATTCAGAGATGTAGGCTGAGGCAGAAAGTTATCATGTGATGCTTTAGAGGGTTTGTTTGAAGGGACCGCGCTTATGACGTCGTGTGTCTGACAAAGCGTGCTCTGTGAAAGATACATTTCTGTCATTGGACCTTTGGATGATTATCTTATTATCCAAAACCGTTTCTCTATTGAGGGTCTAGACGCCGTCCTGAATTATCATGCAAATTCTGTCGATTTACGAGCGGAGTGAACGTGTCAGATTATAAGACCCAAAAGGCAGAGAAAACAAAGTCTGAACAAACTGCAGTCAGCGACAAAGCGTTCTCTGTGCCAGCCAGGTTATTTGATAACGAAGGATCAGAGAATCAGCTGCCTGAACCCCTTTGAACTTCCATTCACCTGCTGGTGCGGGGAGTAAGTCTCAGCGTAGGAACGCGGATTGCTGATCCTAAGTGCTTTTTTGTACAATGCAAGCGTCTCCTGTTACAAGCTGTACAGTCATAAATCGTCAGAAGAAAAGAATGGCTAGAACGGCTGTTGACAATGAAGCTGTAGCGTGGAGGACGTATACTGGCTTTGCTGGGGCGCTCTATGATCCACTGGACTGCAATAAATAACACTGTAACCGAAACCAGTTGTGGTTCCATGCGGTAACAATTACCCTGGCGTGGTACCATTTCGTTCCTGGTGTGCGTGATATCACATACATTGTGCGTATGTTGTACTGGTGTCTTGACTATCAGAACTGATATTTCTCTCTGATATTATTTCGTTTAATTGACGATCAGGTTACCTAGTATCTTCTGTTGGCGTTGAGGCGCGGATTTTTTTTTCGAAATCTAATTTTATTATGGTGTGTGCTGAGCACGTAAATCTGGAACTACCAGAGTTGCTTGCTTCGGTTTTAATTCCCGTACGAAGCGTTTCGGGTTATGGTGACCAAGAATGAAACAGCACAGCGATGAATTCTTAAAATGGGGGAATGAAAACGAACAAACTACGTAATTCATTCTGTGTTCCGAGCGCAAAGGGCACACTATATTTATTCTTATATCCGAAGGACCTAATGGTGACTTTGCTGCTGTCCTGAGGGTTCATCGGCAGTTTAGTCGGTTGGGAAGACGTAGAGGTACCCCTCTCCCCTCCAGATATTCTGGTGCCAGCTGAGCACTTTTGCGCTCCCCGAACCCACTGGATGCTGACAGGAGTGTAAGGTCTTAAACGATTGCATCTTATCCGCGTGTGGATGTACACAAGGGAGATCAACCACCATGAGGTCTGCTCATACATTGACATGGTAGTTTGTAGAAAACAAATCAGTTCCAGACGTCAGCTGCTAGTAGGTGTTGGGGCTTGAACCCTTGCGGTCCCTCGGTGAGATAAAGAAGAGTGTTCTAAACGCTCGACCAATGGCACACGTCAAAGGGCACATACTCTGCTGTTATTTTTTTTTTTAACTTTGTTGTTTCTGTCTGCCTGGTATGCGCGTGTGTGAGTTTGTGTATGTGTGTGTGTGCGAGTGTGAGTGTATGTGTGCGCGCGCGCGCGCGCGTGTGTGTGTGTGTGTGTGTGTGTGTGTGTGTGTGTGTGTGTGTTGCGAGCGAGCGCTTGTGTGTGTGGCGCGCTTGTTTCAAGCATTAATTTAGCTATGTGCGTCTTTTTCTTGTTAGCTTATATCTATCTGTTCAGTTTGTCATGGAAGGAACTATCGTCAGCGTGTTCATGAAACGTACATTTATTTCATGAAAAAAGACAGGTATTAAAATTATTCTTACTAAAAAGAAATGCCAATTGAAAAACTCAAGTGATGCTGCAATTTTGAAAATGTCAGTTGTGGGACGTTTTTTTATGAGCAGATACATGAGCAAAACTGTTTTTAATGGTATTGTTTTCAATGTTCTGATATTAGATGTTTTGACGTTTGATAATTGACTGTTCTGCTCGTATTCAATCCTTAAAGACGGAAACATCATACACATAGCGATAACAGGTTTATTAATCAAATAAATGTGATCACTTTGATTTTGTTAGTGTTATGATATTGTCATGTGACAGAGACAGATTTTGATGTCTCTGTAAAAGTATGGTCATAAACTAAACAAAACATTCCCTTCCTTTCCTCTCTCCCAAACTCGCTTCCTCCCCCCCCCCCCCCTGTCTCTGTCCCTCTCCGTGTGTGTGTGTGTGTGTGTGTGTGTGTGTGTGTGTGTGTGTGTGTGTGTGTGTGTGTGGTAAAGAGCAACAATTCCAAAGACTCTTTCTTCTAATCAAAGGACTTTTACATTTTGGGTGGAAGTTGGGGGGGGGGGGATATTGCTGATCATATTCCGAAAAGATTTTCCTTTGAATACTTAGCCCTTAAAAGCAACGTTTATATTGTTGCTTAAAAGATGGAGTGGAATTTACAAGGAAATAAGCTGAATTAAAAGCTAAATTGTTTAAAATTCGCCTTCGTTATTTTGTAGATAATCATTTAATAGTTATTGAGATACCAAATTCTGTAAACTTGTTTGCGATTGGTAGACGGGGCCGTTGGTCTGTTCTCTAATGTGTGTAACAGTAAACATGGGCATCAGTGTATTTGTGTTAATGTTATCACGCTGTTGTGTCATGTGTAGAGTGTTTGGTGAGCTTGACAAATCCTTTTCAGACCCCATGCAGTTTACGTCCAGGAGGAACACAAGTCTGGATGATGCTGTACTTCTTGTCTTGAGCAAATTTTATGAACATCCAGACAAGCCAAGTACTTTTGTCCCTATATTTCTTTTTAATATCATAGCGTTTTTGATATCATCAGCTGAACTTCTAGCTAAGAATCTCATGCGTATCGGATCCGCCAATCTGATATTTTTTTTATGTTCTAGATTACATTATCAATATGTCACAGTTTCTGAAACTAAATGTTTTTCACAGTTTCCTTCACTAATACTGGTGCGCCACAAGATGCAATACTCTCACCATGTCTGTTAACTGTGCGTATAGCTTAATGCAAAAGATTGGCAGACGACAGACAGAACTTATTACTGAAGACGAATACGCTGACTGCCGAGGGGAAATTAACAGGTTTGTGAGCTGGTCCAGTTAAAATGATCTTGAACTGAATGTTGTCAAGACAAAAGAACTTGTAACTGATCTCAGAAGAAGAACACACAATCAATATTGCAATAAAAAAAAATGAAATGGTTGAACAAGTGGACAAGCACAGCTACTTTGGTGTGAGAACTAACAACAAACTATCTTGGACTGAAAATTCCAGTGCTCTTCTTGAACAGATTTACAGTTGTTCGTACTGAGTAAAAATCGTTTAATGTGTACAAACAGATGCTCCTAAGTTTTATACACATGTTGTCTGCAGTGCTTCAACTTTTGGTGCTGTGTGCCAGGGTGGAGACTTGACCAAACCTGACAAAGACTGATGTAGAAAAGGTGGGCCAAAGACTATACACTTTTAGTGACGTATACAGTCGCAAACTGACGGGCAGACTCATTGAAATTTTGAAAGACGAAACGCATCCATGACACAACAATATCCATTGCTATCAGACAGAAGTGGCAAGTCCAGACACTCCACGCGCAGGAACATCTCACAACCGGAATTCATTCATTCCCTCTACCATTCGCGCATTCAACCACGACGTGCAATACTATCACCGATAGGGCTGTGACTTAATACCCCAAAACCTCACCAGCATTGCATGCGTGCAGACGTTTGAGGAACTGTGTGATGCGCGCGCGCGCGTGCGTGTCACTGAGTGTGGGTGTGTTGTGGCCAGTGGTAGAGGAGGGAGGGAGGGGGGGAGGTACGTATGCGTGCTGAAATGAATGGATATACGTCTTTGAATGATGCCATTTTCAGGATTTGTTTTGTATTAATGCTGTGGTCTGAGACGT
>CM065724.1:19897516-19900016 GCA_033310375.1 Conus canariensis | reverse complement strand
TACCAGAAGCAGTTCAGACCACACCACTTACCAGAAGCAGTTCAGACCAGTCCGCTTACCAGAAGCAGTTCAGACCAGTCCACTTACCAGAAGCAGTTCAGACCACACCACTTACCAGAAGCAGTTCAGACCACACCACTTACCAGAAGCAGTTCAGACCAGTCAGCTTACCAGAAGCAGTTCAGACCACACCACTTACCAGAAGCAGTTCAGACCAGTCCGCTTACCAGAAGCAGTTCAGACCACACCACTTACCAGAAGCAGTTCAGACCACACCACTTACCAGAAGCAGTTCAGACCAGTCCGCATACCAAAGCAGTTCAGACCAATCCACTTACCAGAAGTCAGACCAGTCCACATTCCAGAAGCAGTCAGACCACACCACTTACCAGAAGCAGTTCAGACCAGTCCGCATACCTTAAGCAGTTCAGACCCACCACTTACCAGAAGCAGTTCAGACAGTCCGATACCAGAAGCAGTTCAGACCAGCCGCATACCACCCTTACCAGAAGCAGTTCAGACCACACCACTTACCAGAAGCAGTTCAGACCAGTCCGCTTACCAGAAGTCCAGACCAGTCCGCTTACCAGAAGCAGTCCAGACCAGTCCGCTTACCAGAAGCAGTTCAGACCACACCACTTACCAGAAGCAGTTCAGACCAGTCCGCTTACCAGAAGCAGTTATGTGAACACAGTTGACCGACATGTCTCTACCCTTCGTCGACCTACTTACCAGTTGAGCAGGGTTAGGTTGGGTATAACCTGAATGGAGGATGAGCATGGGAGGTGGGGGGGAGGTGGATTCTATCCGTCCAGCTGACGTATCTGTACGTCTTCTCCACCTCCCCCCCCACCCCCCGTACTCCCCCCTCCCCTCCCACCCCCCCCCCCCCCCCCCCCCCCACCACCACCACCAAATGCTGTCTTCACCCGCGTCCCTTGTGAATTTGTCAACAAAATTCATGTGGAATGAAGAAATAGAGGGTCCAAGAAGAAGTTATTTTTGGTGCATATCCTAAATCAAAGGCTTACCCAATGCTTTTTAGCAAGACAATTACAAGTTTTCTATTGAACATGAACACTTTAAAGTTACTGTGAGGATTACAACCTGTCGACAAGTTTTTGTAAAATTTCATGGAATATCAAAAACTTTCTAATGATATAAACACATTTTTTTTTCTTTTTCGATTTTCTGTTAAAAAAAAAAAAAAAAGCTCATGGGAATTAATGATTTCAGTACATACCAACCATTACTTCCCCTGGTGATTCTAATTTTATTTTCTCTCATGAGCTGACTCAAAATCTAAGGACGGATGCAGATTCCGTTCGAAGTTGGTGTGGTGGAAGTCTGTGGTCTCCCCTCGGCTTCTAGTCGGAGGTACAAACTGCAAACCTCCAGAGAAGGTGTACAGTTGGTCTGCAGGGAGTGTGTTCAGTTCTGGAAGGGTGCAGTGGGGGCATAAAGTGCTTTTTCCCCGTTGTTTCTTTGTTTGAGTGTATATGAATATTGTGCTCTCTCTCTCTCTCTCTCTCTCTCTCTCTCTCTCTCTCTCTCTCTCTCTCTCTCTCTCTCTCTCTCTCTCCATCGGTTGTCAAGTTGTGACACACATGCCACAACGACCAATTAAAATCATTCCAAAGCTCATCAACACCGGACAAAAATTTGCGGCGTATTATTTCCGTTCCACGATCTGGCTATTGCCATGTTGGGTGTTCTGTACTCCTGTCCGAGTTCCGTGCCCGATTTTGGACATTACCACGCTATCCGAACGGCATCTAGTCGCCTTTTGTTCAAACAGGCGTTTTGAAACACTTTGATCTGTAAACAGAAGAAACTAAAAGCATTTTGATGTTATTCGCCATATTTGAATACGGTTCAGTGAGCATTCTACATCGGCACTACCGTCAGTATTAAAGAGACACGGGAGGAGCGATAGCGGGGAGAAAGAAGAATTGAGAGGTCAAATCTTTAGTTTAGTTTTGTGTCCTCTGCCCCTCTCTCTCTCTCCTCTCTCTCTCTCTCTCTCTCTCTCTCTCTCTCTCTCTCTCTCTCTCTCTCTCCATTTAAGCAACTATGCATATTTCATGCAGCCTGCATTGTCAAAAATGTCCAAGTCAACACTTTCAGTCGGCCACTCAAAACAAAGATGCATTATCGTCAGGGCCGAACATGGAACACATCACAAACAGGGGAAACAAACAAACGCGTCAGGGAAAACAAACAAAAACCTGGAGTCAATAAGAATCACACACTCAAATGAAGTATTCTTAAATACTTTATAAACATAAAAAAAAACTGTAGCCAAAAGAACCACAGACTCAAATGAAGTATTCTTAAATACTTTATAAACATTAAAAAAAACTGTAGCCAAAAGAACCACAGACTCAAATGAAGTATTCTTAAATACTTTATAAACATCAAATACGTGTAGTCAAAAGAATCACAGACTCAAATGAAGTATTCTTAAATACTTTATAAGCATAGGAAACCTGTAGTCAAA
>CM065724.1:19882516-19892516 GCA_033310375.1 Conus canariensis | reverse complement strand
TCACAGCGAAAACTGCCCTTGCAGCAGCCCTTAGCTTGTTAACATGCTTGGCATAACGATGACATTACAGTAGTTTCGTTTTCTGTTGTTTTGACTTTCAATCTTTATTTACAATTGGCAGCGATTTGAAGTTTTGGAGTTGCTGGTTCTGTGCCCTACTTTTATCTTGTGCGTTCTACTTTGTTACTGTTAAAAGTTACGATTATTTAGGAAGGAACGCACGTGTTTTCCTCCATACAACATTTTTATATTCACAGCTCGCTTACCCGACCTTCTCCACTAACACGAGAGAGAGAGAGAGAGAGAGAGAGAGAGAGAGAGAGAGAGAGAGAGACACACACACACAACACACACACACACACACACACACACACAGGCCTACACACACACACACATAGGCCTACACACCACACACACACACACACACACACACACACACACACACACACACACACACACACACACACACACAGCCGTTATGGTTGAAAGAGTTTATTGAGCAACGAAGGGAAATAACCCACGATAAACAGACGAATTCACAGACCTAAACTGATTACTTTACCCTGTATGATATAAAGTTCAGTTGTGAGAGTGCGTTTTATCACTTCAGCTTCCTCAATAACTTTTTTTAATTTAGAAAAAAGGAAATAAATAAAGAACAAATACACGCACGTTATGGGACGAGAAGAGATACCCTTGCATTTAGTTTTGAATCGATTTGATTTCTAACAATAACTTTTTTAAGGGAGAGAGAGTTCACTTTGGGATTCAACATATAAAATGCGGTTAAATGTGGTTTTCTGCGACTTCTTTTTAAACTGAAAAAGAGAGGGAGGAAAACAAAACAAAACAAAACAAAACAAAAAGCATCAATCATAACACAAAATACATCATGAAGAGGAGTGAAATATTCCTATACACCATCATGATGATTTACAGTATGAATTGCGGATAGAAAGGATGCTATTTTACATGCTGAATGAAAAACAAACAAACAAAGCGAAATAACATTGTCGTGCGTAAATCAAGATGTGATTTCTGATCTCCAGCTCTTAACATTGTACGTTGTTTGTATATAGGACGACATGGATTTTCCCATAAATGGGGAAAAGGCAGAATCAGAGACTAGGTTCCATGAAACCAAGTTTTCGTCGTCTCTTTCTCTTTCATGTACATAGACTCGACCCTGTACAGTGTTGGCTTAGGCTTCGCCAAATACTGTAAGCTTCTAGGCATTCAGTACAGATTTAGATCTTCATTCTCCATCTGTTGTTGCCTTTCTGAAACTGCCTGTCTAATCTCACACACACATTCTGCAGTCATAGTCTTACCATCACACGTGAAGATGGAGTGACTAATTTTGAAGACTGTTATCGATTTTGATATTCGATAGGGAAGAATATGGATGGGAAGGAACGGGGTGTTTTAAACTTCAGTAAACCATAAATCTCTCTCTCTCTCTCTCTCTCTCTCTCTCTCTCTCTCTCTCTCTCTCACACACACACACACACACACACACACACACACACACAGACATCCTACCACACACACACACACACACACACACACACACACACACACACACACACACACACACACACACGCTCACGCACGCCATTTTCAGACAGATAAATTGATAGGTATTTAAACTACTAATCCAGACAGCCAGACAAATAGACAGATAGATATGAACGGGTGGACGTGGGGGTATGAATCGATGTGCGGACAGCCGATAAAAACTGCTCTGTATTTAACACAGATTACGACGTTTCCATGTGCTGCTAGTGAACGGTTCAAGGTTCTTCGTCATTCTTGCTTTTTTTTTTTCTCCCCCCCCCCCCCCCCCACCCCCTCCCCTCTTTTGTTTGCAACCTTTGCCAGGTCATTTTCTTAGTGAGGGGGGACTTTTTTCACCTGCACTAGCTTTCATCCACTATTTCATTTGTACAACGTATTTTAGTTTGGTCAGTCAGTCTATGGGAGAGTGCATCCATTGGAGATCCCAGGAAAGGCTGTTCTGCAAAATTGCTAGCTGCTGTCATCGCTGATGTGACTTTACAATGCGTAGGTTAGATTTATAAAACAGCAGGGTGACCACTCAGATTGTTGGCACATGTTTATCTCCCTTACATTCGTTTTTGGTTCCTCAGCATAGGTTCAAAAATTTCCAAATGATTATATAAATACATTTTTACTTTTTCTATTTTATTTATTTATTTATTTATTTAATTTCTTTTTTTTGTGCTGCTTGTTTACTCAAAGTAATTTCTTCTCATTTCTCTTTTCTGTACTTCACTACCTGCTCTGGGAAGCCGGTGGGTTTTGCTTTTGTGGCCTTGATAGCAAGAGTAACACAGAAGTATACACTTGATGCCAAAGTTCGGTTCACAACACACATACCTGTTCTGGAACAATATGACCTCGAGAGTTCCTAGTTAAAAGCAGATTTAATCTCTCCAATCGCCGCACTCTCTACTGTCCAGTTCTATCGACTAGGGCTAATCATGAAACCTGATTCGGGACAGAAAGGCGAATTTTGATCGTTCGTATCCGCTGTTAAGGAAGGGTGGCATGATTCAAATGCTCCTTCTTCATTCAACATTTTCCGTCTCCCACTCCTTTGTTTGTTTGTTTGTTTAATTAATTTGATATCTCCGTTAACCTTTGTTTGTCTGCATTTGTTACCATTACCAGTCCATAAGTTCAACATAACCACACATATATGAATTTTAAATAAATGTTAGCGAACCCCAACAGAATCGTGGACAAACGAGTCACAAGACAATGGTCAAATAACAAGAGGTCAAATTTTCCCCCATTATCTTGTTTATTATGGGTCTTCCTCGGGCAACTTTTATCGGACATTCCTTACCTTAGAAAAGAATCAATTCAGAAACTAACGTTGATGACACTGCGTCCAGATTAGTCTACTATCAAGGTATCAAGTCTACTATCCGGTATCATCACGAAAGTATCTTACCTTAAACTGTATGTTCTTTCATAAATATATATATATATATATTATATATATTATGTAATCATTCAAGGACATTATCACAGGCGCGCGTACATGCCATCACAAGATAGCCTTCCTCTCCTCATTCACAACCGTTTGTTTAGTAAATGCAAATGCCAGTCAGATCCTCAACGACTATCATCATCATCATCATCACCATAATGGACAAGTCACGACAGACACTACTCTCCACCACCCACACACGACCTCAGTGACCAACATCAGTGAGCGTGAACAAGGGCGGCCTCATGTTTTCGTTGTAGTGCGTCCTCAATGTCATCCGGGGACTGTTCTTGCTGACCTTCTCCATGTTACTGGGGTCATAGGCTGCAGGGCCGGGGGTCACGGTCGTCAGGGCCGGCAACTTGGTGCGGCTCTTCATGGTGACGGCGGGAGCTCGCTTGACTGTGTGGGACAGGTCCACCGCATCATATTTAGCGGGGCCCGGGGTCTTGGCGAAGTCGTGGGAGAAGCCTTTGGTCCCGGTGCCCTTGCTGTGCATGGTGGAGGCCGGGCCGCTCCTCAGGTCGGGGCCGTGGGAGCCCACAGTGCCGGGGATGTTGTAGGTGTTGGGGGCCGGGACGGGATCCCGCTTCTTGGTGCGGTGCGGGAAGCCGAAGCTGTACATGGGCGCCGCCTTCTCCCAGGGGATGTGGGTGGTGGGCACGGTGTAGGTGCTGGGCCCGGGACTCTTGGTCACCATGCTGTCTGGGAACAGAGGAAGGGCTTCTACGTACTTCACTGCTGGTCTGACCACACTGTGGTCATCATGCTGTCTGCGGACAGAGGAAGGGCTTCTATGTACTTCACTGCTGGTCTGACCACACTGTGGTCACTCGGCTGTCTAGGGACAGAGGAAGGGCTTCTGCGTATTTCACTGACCACACTGTGGTCACCCTGCTGTCTGAGGACAGAGGAAGGGCTTCTGTGTATTTCACTGACCACACTGTGGTCATCATGCCGTCTAAGGACACAGGAAGGGCTTCTGTGTATTTCACTGCTGGTCTGACCACACTGTGGTCGTCATGCTGTCTGGGGACACAGGAAGGGCTTCTGTGTATTTCACTGACCACACTGTGGCGGTAGTAGTAGTTGTAGCAGCAGACAGTCCGTGAAAACCCCTGCATGTTTTCTTTTTTCTTTTTTCTTTTTTTTTTAGCTCTA
This sequence comes from Conus canariensis, assembly GCA_033310375.1. Taxonomy (NCBI): domain Eukaryota; kingdom Metazoa; phylum Mollusca; class Gastropoda; order Neogastropoda; family Conidae; genus Conus; species Conus canariensis. Next base: position 19,888,336 of record CM065724.1, on the reverse strand, counting down.
TGTCTTTGATTTTTTTTTTTTTTTATGCCGTGTCATTCCATGTTCGTGCTTGTCTTGCTTGCCCCCACCTACTCCATCCCTGTCCTATCTCCATTCCCCTTTCACCCTCCTCTACCCAAAATGTTTACTTGAAGAAAGACGGAATTGAAAATAATGGAGAAAAGGAAGAAAGAAAGAAAATCTTTTTTTAAAAAAAAAGAAAGAAAGAAAGGAAGGAAGGAAGAAATGACAGTAAAAAAGATTAGTTCTGTTTCATACGTCGTATTCAATTTTGAATTATCAAAGCGCTGTATCTGAAATTCAAATAACAAGTATTAAAACCATACGTATGTTAAAGATCTGAAAGCGCCATTACGAAGCCATGATAATTCTAATTGTACACAATGTTCTCATTCATTAAAAAGAAAGAAAATATACAGAAAAACGTAGATAGATTGAAAAGGTAAAAAGGAAAGCAAAGAACACAAAAATAAAGTCTCATTGTAAAATTCAAATTTCTACCAAAAGTTTCGAAAGCTTCCACAATTTTAGCGAACGATCTGAATCAGGGACCATTCACTGTTGTCATTGATCTCAATGAAAAGAACCAAAGGGTTATAAATCTAACTTCTCTTGTGTTCGGTGCAGGAGTTGTTTCCCTTATGCGAATCTCTCTCTCTCTCTCTCTCTCTCTCTCTCTCTCTCTCTCTCTCTCTCTCTCTCTCTCTTTACAAATAAGAAATGGTAATGTCCATAGGTTTATGTTCACACACACACACACACACACACACACACACACACACACACACACACACACACACACACACACACACACACACATCTAATTTGGAGTTACAGAAACGTTTTTGTTGATATAAACAACAACCCACAAAAGAACATCTAAACAGTGTACCGTGGCCATCAAGTGAATAATAATAAACTAATAACGACGATGATGATGATGATGAATGATAGTAATGATGAAGATAATTATAAGTATGATATAATAATAATAATAATAATAATGATAACAATGCAAATAATAATAATAATGATAATAATTATAATAATAATAATAATGATGATGATGATGATATTGATAATAATGATAATAATAATAACAATGACGATGATGATGATCAAGAATAATCATCGTCGTAGAGTAAAGGATGATGACCCATACCCCAGACGGTGCGTCGTGGTCGCCCAGTGATGGAGTAGCTGGGGCTGTATCCCGTGCCCCGAGGGGTCAAACCTGTGTCTAGTTTGTAGTGAGGCCCCGGGGCTCTTTGTCTGTTCTTCTCTGTAACACACACACGCGCGCACGCACGCACACACTCACACACACACACACACACACACACACACACACACACACACACACACACACACACACACACACACACACGCATGCACGCACGCACGCATATGCGCACGCGCGCCACACACACACACACACACACACACACACACACGCGCGCGCGCACAAGCACACAAACACACACACACACACGCGCGCACGCGCATGCACGCACGCACGCACGCACGCTCGCACGCATGCACGCACGTACGCACGCACGCACAGACAGGGGGGTGGACGTGTCCTTTTATCGACAATGCCTGCTGTCTTTTTAAAGGAAATAAAACCTTTCTCCCCTTGCTAGACTTCAAAAGAACAGTTTCAGTCACAGTGAAACGTTAAAAGATATCGTTTTAAAAACAGCTGGATATTTGTATAGATCTGCAGAGACGTGCACACGATCAGTATCCCTCATTGAAGGACATAACAGACGTTTAGACTTTTTTCCCCATGTCATAAGCCCATCAAAATAGTGCTTGTGCTTATGTAGAAGTGCCTCTCTCTCTCTCTCTCTCTCTCTCTCTCTCTCTCTCTCTCTCTCTCTCTCTCTCTCTCTCTCTCTCTCTCTCTCTCTCTCTAATGCACATCAACCTTCAAACACCATTATTTCATCCATCTTATGTGCAAATACTCGCATACTCCGCCATAAATCCACCACCAACCACTACCGCCCTCTTTACCTTATGTATGAACCTGATTATTACGGAAGTGATTTGTACTTGAAATGCACATGCTACTCTGTTCAATAAGTATGTCTTATGTAAGTATGCGCGCGTGTATGTGTGTGTGTGTGTGTGTGTGTGTGTGTGTGTGTGTGTGTGTGTGTGTGTGTGTGTGTGTGTGTGTTTTTCCTACTACCTCTTGCCCTCTCGTCACTATGTCGTAATGCTTGTATTCTTATGTGACTCTCTGTCTCTGTCTGTCTGTCTGTCTGTCTGTCTGTCTGTCTGTCTGTCTGTCTGTCTCCTCTCTCTCTCTCTCTCTCTCTCCTCTCTCTCTCTCTCTCTCTCTCACGGTTCTGCTGGAATGACTTGATTTATTATATATATGACACCCCCCTCCCCCTTGTACCCGTGGTGACTGGGCTATCATTATGCATTCTTTTTCTCCATTTGTGTGTGTGGTGTGTGTGTGTGTGTGTGTGTGTGTGTGTGTGTGTGTGTGTGTGTGTGTGTGTGTGTTTTCCTTCCTGGTGCTTCAAAATCGATTGTCTTGCAACTCCTTGGTATCTTTTGATTGTCAGACTATTCTAAACATGCTCTTTCCCACACCCCAGTCTCGCCTCTTTCTCCCTCTCCGTCTCCCCCCCCCCCTCTCTCTCTCTCTCTCTCTCTCTCTCTCTCTCCCTTCCCTGCACTCCTTTCGCTCCTGCGTCTCTCTCGTTCCCCCCCCCTCCCGCTTTTCTCTCTCTCAATTACTTTTTTTTTTTTTTAAATAATTCCATGTCTAATTTTTGTTCTAGCCACTTTTACATGCTTCTTCTATTGCCTCATTTTACATTGTTGACCCTACTCAGGGCGAGGACTGGATGTAAAAAAGCACATCAGTGCTTATCTATTATCCTCGTTAATAAAGAATTTTGTCTTGTCTTGTCTTGTCTCTCTCTCTCTCTCTCTCTCTCTCTCTCTCTCTCTCTCTCTCTCTCTCTCTCTCTCTCTCTCAACGTTACGTACTTCGGTTCAGTCAATAGTAAGGTCCGACAACCCCAGACACCGACCATGACTGACCTGCTGTCTGGGTGATCGCCCTTCCTTATCCTTCAAAAACTTCTTGCTTCAAATGATCGACACCGGCTTTAAAAGATACATCTCCGAGTCATGTTTTGTTTCATTGTGAAATTTTGATCCACCAAATGGCAGCTAATCTGATAAGATTTTTTCAATAATTGCTTTTTCCTTTCCTTCCTTTCTTTCTTTCTTTTCTTCTTTCTTTCTTGCTTTCTTTCTTTTCTTTCTTTCTTTCTTTCGCTCTTTTCACAACCTTTTGATTAATGACCATTCAGCCCCTGCCTAAGCTTGTGTTGTGGACATGCAGAAACAAATCAAGCTAGCTGTCGATGGTAGTGGCCAAACTTACGTGCGATCCAAGCGAAAGTCAACGTACGTGGTGGTATCAAGGCTGATACAACGTTAATGGTTGTGCTGTCTGTACCTACGGTAATTGAACTAGATTCTTCCCCGAAGATGGAGTATGACTGCCTTAATGGCGGGATAAAAAACGGTCATACACACAAACTCCACTCCCTTTGTTGGGTAGATAGGATTAATACTTGCCTGTCCATATAGGGAGTGTCCGCAGGAGTATCAGCCTACGTACGCCGAAGAAGAAGAACTAGATTCACGCGAATGTTAAAGCCCTCAGCTTGTTTTTTGACAATTTTTCCGCGTTCTTTATCCTCGCTTTAAATAAATAAATAAATAAATAAATAAATAAAGGAGGGATGTTAATAAAATCGTAACTCTTAATTTTCTTCCACTAAATAGGTAACTATGATCGTCGCTAAAACGGGTACGACCAGTTTCAAACTTTGTGCTGAAAAACCCATCGCCCATTGATGTAGAAGGGGGAAACAGGGGAGATAATTGGGGAAAGGAATAAAGATTGTCCTTCGCATTGTGTTACATATGTGGAAGGTTGTGCGCGTCCATGCGAGAGTGTAGGTATGTGCGCGTCCAGTTGTTTACGTGCAACGTTCAAATGCACAAAATTCCTAAGATGCGTGTGTGTGTGTGTGTGTGTGTGTGTGTGTGTGTGTGTGTGTGTGTGTGTGTGTCTGTGTGTGTGTATGTGTGCGTGCGTGCGTGCGTGCGTGTATGTGTGTGTGTGTGTGTGTGTCTGTGTGTGTGTCTGTGTGTGTGTGTGTGCGTGCGTGCGTGCGTGCGTGTGTGTGTGTGTGTGTGTGTGTGTGTGTGTGTGTGTGTGTGTGTGTGTTCTCTTCTTCTTCTTCTTCTTAAAAAATTATTAGATGTTTATCTTACCCTGTGGACGTGTGCCGAAGGAGTAGCCGGGGGCCCTTTCACGGGTAGGGTCATGGTTGACAATGCCGACTGTCGTGGGTAGGGCGTAGCCCGCACCTGCCCCTGTCCCAACTGTTGACAAACAAACAAAAACTGATTTTTTTTTTTTCATACGGCATATGGAATGATGATGATGACGATGATGACGATGATGATGATGATGATGGTGGTGGGGCTGGGGGTGATGGTGATTGTGATGAAGAAGAAGAAGATGATGATGATGATGATGATGACTGATGACGACGATGATGATGATGACTGATGACAATAATGAAGAAGAAGAAGAGATGATGATGATGATGATGATGATGATGATAATGATGATGATGAAAATGATGGTGATGATGATGATGATGATGATGATGGTGGTGGTGGGGTGGGGGTGATGGTGATTGTGATGAAGAAGAAGAAGATGATGATGATGATGATGATGATGACTGATGACAATGATGATGATGATGACTGATGACAATAATGAAGAAGAAGAAGAAGAAGAAGATGATGATGATGATGATGATGATGATGATAATGATGATGATGAAAATGCTGATGATGATGCCGACTTGAAACAGAATGCTCCGTGAGTGCAGTTGCATCTCCCCTACAACGTTCATGTCAGATGGAGCACACCAGAATCGCCACACGCAGGAATAACGCAGTCAATACGGCGTTCAGCAGCTCATTCTTTGAAAACTACAGTAGTGTTTGTGACGCAGACCGTAAATATGACTCGCTGTACAGCATACGCACATGCCGCCACTCCAGCCCATGGTGATCACACTGCCTGCATGCCGCAGACATCACCCATTTTCGCTTAAAACCCTATCACTGAAAACAATGAACAATGAACTATGGTTTATTCTCGTCAACTCTTTGAGTCATAGAGAAATACAAAAACATGTAACAAACATGAGATGGCGGCTACGCAGAGGAAGAACAAAGAAAGTGAAATTACATACAAGAATCAGAGTATATCAAATCCACATAAAAGCATGAAAGCACACAATACAGGGTTGACCAGATTAGAATGAAAGTAAGCGTCCGTAGTTATGTAAATCACGCGCTGGGGACCTACTCGTTTTTGAGTGAACCAGTCTTTTAGGAAGAAGAAGAAGAAATATGTCATTAATTCCAGACAATGCAAAACAGAGGTATTTTACAATGAGGTTCATTATACATACAAGGGAGGAGAGAGAGAGAGAGAGAGAGAGAGAGAGAGAGAGAGAGAGAGGAGAGAGAGAGAAGAGAGAGAGAGAGTTATTATTGTTTCAATTACACACATGCAGCATATGATGGGGTACGGAAAAGGGGGGGGGGGGGGGGGGGGGGGGGGGGGTACTTGAGCCAATTCTGGAAGTTGGAGAGATCATTTTGAAGTTGTGGCCCTTGAGTTTTTTCTTTTCTTATCTTGGGAGAGAGAGAGAGAGAGAGAGAGAGAGAGAGAGAGAGAGAGAGAGAGAGAGA
>CM065724.1:19862516-19872516 GCA_033310375.1 Conus canariensis | reverse complement strand
TTTCGCCTGAAGAAGACCCAAGAGGTTGAAATGCATCGTGTCTTGTCATGTGCTTTGTTTGTCAATGTCATTGGCGGTAACTAACACCCTCTCTTTCTAAATTTTGCTTCGTTCGCCGCCGTCAGTCACTCCATTTTGAAACTAAATCACTGTAGAATCACCCCCGTGGGGATACCGGGGGGTCTTTTGTACAAACAGTTCCCCCTCCTGCTGGACATTCTGTGCAAGTAAAGTCCTCTTTTCCTTTCACTCTCAGTAACTGTCTCCTCTTTTGCTGTACTGTCGTCTACTGTCCTTTCTGTCTACCATATCTTTTATCTCTCTTTTTCCACAACCTCTTCCCACAAATTCCTGCACTCAACGAAGTCGGAGTGAACTGACTATACTCTCGAGTATAGTGTGAGTATCCCAACAGGGTAAAACGAGTTCACACGCGACCAGATACTGGAACGCTGAAGAAGAAGAAGAAGAACTGTATAATCCATGTAAGCCTTCTGAGGCCACCTCTTTACTATGGTCCCCCCCCCTCCCCCCTGGCACTACACCATGCGGCCGCAAGGGTTGTAAGACCTGCCCTTTCATCGATGGTTCCACTGTCATCACAGGACCTGCTGGCCAGTTTGCCGTAAGGACCAGTTTTAATTGTCAGTCAAAAGACCTTGTCTACGTCATCTCCTGCTCCCTGTGTACCAAGAAATACACAGGTGAGACCTATCGCAGCCTTGATGAACGGTTCAGCGAGCACCTGCGTTCCATGCGGCTTGATTATGACAACCCTGCGGGCTCCCACTTCAACCAGCAGCACCATTGCGTTGTCCACGCCAAAGTAGCAGCAGTGTGGCAGAACCAGTCGACAGGACTCTACAGGCTCTTTATGGAGTCTTCAGTGATTGCCCGTCTTGGCACTCGCACCCCATATGGCATCAACACAAGGGACTGAACTCGGCAGCTCGACTTGCACCCCCGTTCCTTTTTCCCCCCCGCCTTTTTTTTTTCCCTCCCCCCCCCCCCCCCTCCTCCTTCCCCCTTTTCTTTCCCCCCCCCTCCCCCCCCCCCCCCGTGTGTCTGTATTTTTCCCTCCCTGTCTCCCTTCTCCCCTTTCCCTCTTCCCCTTTACTGTTTACCACTTACACTAGCACTCACACGCAGGCACACGCATATGCGTGCGCATACGCTCACACACACACACACACACACACACACACACACACACACACACACACACACACACACACACACATTCTCTTCATCTCCCTCCTCCCCTTCTCCACTCTCCCCCTTTCCCTTTATTGTTTAACCCCCCTTCCCCCCCCCCCCTTTTTTTTTTTTTTCCCATCCCCCTTCCAATTTCCCTCCTCCCTTCCACACTTTCCCTCCACCATCTTACAACCATGCGAGCACACAGACAGACAGGCGCACGCATGCATGCGACCCCACGCGCGCACACACTCACGCACATACGGGCGGACATGTGCACATGCTTCCGTGGGCGCTCATACACACACACATACACTTTCCCCTTTTTCCTTACCCCCCCCCCCCCCCCCCTCCCACTTTAAGCTTTCCTTTCACTGTTTAACTCTACTCACTCCTACCACTGATTGCTTTCTTTTTCTGTGAGTAGCAGTCAGCCTTTTATTCTTACTTCTTGCCCCCTTCCCTGTGCAGTTGAGAAAGGGTCTATGACCTGAAACGTACTGTTTTAGCATCTTTGTCTTCTTAATCGACGAATTTTACCCTGAGGTGAAAAAGTTTTTTTTACCTTTGTTTTCTCTTCAATTTGAGCCAGCATTTAACGTTAAACTGATACTTGATCAAAAGAACAACTCTCTATCAGTTATTTCCCTCGTTATTTGGTGGTGGGGGGGGGGGGGGGGTGCTTCACCGATGGAATCACAATCTTCAAATACATGACCTTCCCTTTAGCGGATCCACATTTCAGGCCTTCGCACTCACCTGACCTGTGACCCGCCCCCCCCCCCCCCCCCCCCCCCCCCCCCCCCCCCCCCCCCCCCCTACTTTTGCGCCAGCTTCAAGAGCCCAAAATAATCCCATTCCTTTTATTTAAAATCTGTCTGCTTGGAATCACTCTGGCTTGTACCTTGATGGTCATACGAAAGATCATGAGGTGAATCAACTTTCAGACACAATAAAAAGATTTTTTTTTTAATTCTCAAAACAATCCACTTGCGCCAGTCTATAAATGCTCGACACCTTAAGCAAGGCCTTGGCGCATTACTTGTCGGTGTGCAGCCTGTGTATATATATTGTCGGTGCCAGACATTCTCATGCAGTCTGCACTTTATCCGCCTGTCACATCCTGGCTCCCAATGACGGATCGAAGGAAGAGATTGCGCTCAGCATAGAAACTGCCGTTCTGGGGGGAGAAGGGGGGGGGGGAGGGGGCAGAAGTGGAGGGGAAGGGGTGAGGGTTGCGAGCAAGTTATTGACTTCGTTGCGAGTCCCGTTGTTTATGGTGTTGTTGTTGTTTGTTACTGCTGCTGTTGCTGTTGATTTTCTTGTTGCTGTTGTTGTTGTTGACGCAGTTGACCACTGATGTTGTTTTGATGTTAGCGTCCAGTGGTTGTCAGAGTGAAACAGGAGAGAGAAGGTGGGGGGTGGGATGAAAAAGAGAGAAATAGCGCGCAGAGAGAGAGAGAGAGGGGGGGGGGGGGGGGGGAGAGACAGAGAGAGAGAGAGAGAGAGAGAGAGAGAGAGAGAGAGACGGACAGACAGACAGACAGACAGACAGACACGATAGACAGACAAACAGAGAGGATGTCTGTCAAACAGACAGACAAACAGAGAGCGAGGGAGAGGGGAGAGACGGAGAGAGGGGAGGGGGGAAGAGGGGAACATAGATGATCTCCAGCATCCTTATCCTCTGATATCATTGTAACAGGATCGAGATTTTACATGTAGCATATATTTGAGGGAGGGAGGGAGGTAGGGAGCATGTATTTCCAATTTGGAGAGAGAGAGAGAGAGAGGAGAGAGAGAGAGACAGAGACAGACAGGACAGGACAGACAGACAGACTCTGTGTGTGTGTGCGTGCGCGCGTGCGTGCTCGCACGTATGTACGCGTGTGGTGTAGTAAGTTCTGAAGTGTACCATTCATGTTGATTCATTCAATAGCAGCTCCAGCAGCAACATTAGTAGAAGGCAAAGCAGTGGTATTCTTGTATGTTCAGCAGCAGCAGCAGCAGCAGCAGCAGCAGCAGCAACAGCAGCAGCAGCAGCAGCAGCAGGAGTAGTAGTAGTAGCAGTGGAGGTGGCAGTGGTGGTGATGGTCGTGATAGTAGTAGTATCAGTACTGGTAGTGGCAATTGTCGTCGTCGTCGTCGTCGTCGTCGTTGTCGTAGTAGTAGTAGTAGTAGTCGTCGTCGTCGTCATCGTAGTAGTAGTCGTAGTGGTAGTGGTAGTGTAGTAGGAAGTTAGTAGTAGTACTAGCAGTTCCATTGTTGCTGTCACCTTTGTCGTTGATGTGTTGCTGTCGTGGCGTTGCTAGTGTCATATCATGATAATTACTCCAGTTGTCAGTTGCTGCTGTTCCTCGTGTGCTGCTGCTGCTGCTGTGCTGATGCTGCTGCTACCACTGCTGTGCACGTATGAAGACTGGTTCGCCAACAATGACCACCCATTAACCAGGGCGTTGTGTACAGACGTTCAGTAAATAAAAAAAAAAACATGACACAAAATTGCCCGGCGCAACTTTCCCCAAGTAGGAAAATCCTTCCAGCTACCCCCAAAGTCGAACGTTCAAATCCCAAACACTGACGCGCGGAAATCTGAGGCAGGAAGTTTCCTTCTTCCTCGTTCAGATGCTTGTAAAGACGGACCGGAGACGGAGGGGGTGGGGGGTGGGGGGTGGGTGTGGGGGGGGGGGATCTCTTATCCTCATTTCCAGTCGGCGTGAATTGAAAGGTGATAACAAGGGTTTCTTTCTTTCTCTCTCTCTCTCTCTCTCTCTCTCTCTGTGTGTGTGTGTGTTGTGTGTGTGTGTGTGTGTGTGTGTGTGTGTGTGTGTGTGTGTGTGTGTGTGAGGATGAGGAGAGTAGCCTATATGGGGAAGAAAAGATAAGGGGTGGGGGTGGAGGTGGGGAGGTGGTGGGAAGGGAAGTGGGGAGGAGTAAGCGGTGGGGGGGGGGGGGGGGGCGGTATAGTGAAACGGAAAAGAAAGCAGTAAACATCGACTTGTTTAAAATATGTCGGTTGTAGATTCATTTTCTTCTTGTTCTTCTTGTTCTTCTTGTTCTTCTTGTTCTCTTTCTTCTTCTTTCTTCTTCTTCTTCTTCTTCTTCTTCTTCTTCTTCTTCTTCTTCTTCTTCCTCTTCTTCTTCTTCTTCTTCTACGGCAGTTGTTTTTTTTTTCTTCGTTATAAATGATAAACAGAAACTGTTCACTTATTTCTAGATTGATGCGATGTCAGAAGTCCCTAAGTAATGAATAAATCTGGGTAGAGAAAAGAGAGGGGAGAATGAAAAACGGGGAAGGACAGAGACAAAGAGATGCGCTCACACACACACACACACACACACACACACACACACACACACACATACGCACGCACGCACGCACGCACGCACGCACGCACCCACACACACACACACACACACACACACACACACACAAACTCAGCGTATCAACACAGATGAGAGAAGAGAGAGAGCACACACACACAACACACACACACACACACACACACACACACACACACACACACACACACACACACAAACTCAGCGTGTGTGCAGAGAGAGAGAGAGAGAGAGAGAGAGAGAGAGAGAGGAGAGAGAGAGAGAGAGAGAGAGAAAGAGAGACAGAAGAGACACACAAACACACACGCGCATGTATGCACGCACACACGCACACTCACACACATGCACACACACACACACACACACACACACACACACACACACACACACACTCACACACACACACACACACACACACACACACACACACACACACACACACATACACACACACACACACACACACACACACACACACACACACACACAACACACACACTCAGAGAATTAGACAGACAGACAGAAACAGAAAAAAGAGAGACAGAGGCAGACAGACAGACAGACAGACGAAGAGACAGACAGACAAAGACAGAGACAGAGAGAGGAGGAGGAGGAGGAAATTGTTTCTTCCTCTTTTTCTTCCGCATTCCTCGGAGGCACTCCATGGCTCAAGATGAGGTTTATGCGCACTGATTGCCTTTACGCCAACACAGAGATAGCTATATATGGTCTTCGGGGATAAAATAGTCCTAATCGTGTCCTTGTGTGTGTGTGTGTGTGTGTGTGTGTGTGTGTGTGTGTGTGTGTGTGTGTGTGTGTGTGTGTGTGTGTGTTTGAGAGGGAGAGACAGACAGAGAGAGAGAGAGACTCTCTATCTGTGTGTGTGTGTGTGTGTGTGTGTGTGTGTGTGTGTGTGTGTGTGTGTGTGTGTGTGTGTGTATGTGTGTGTTTGTGCATGTGTGTAGGGGGATGGAGGTGTGGGCAGTACACACTATCATTAAACGCTGCGATAATGACACTGAGTTGATATGGAGTGGACCTCTCTCTCTCTCTCTCTCTCTCTCTCTCTCTCTCTCTCTCTCTCTCTCTCTCTCTCTCTCTCTCTCTCTCAATCCGAAGGCGTTATTATCTTCTTTGGTGCTCACGGAAAAATTATGGCTGAAGGTAACTGGTAAAATATCTCTTCTTTGACCTTTAGACCCTAAAAAAAACTCCACTTACCTTGTTTCTACAAAAAGAAAAAATAAACGGTCTTTAAATGAAACGAAGTCGAATCATAAACTAGTTTACTAAGACTTCGTCTTTGGTTTTGTTTAGTTTTTTTTCAACTCTTTCTCTGTATTTTGTAATGTTGAGATATATTTAGAGCTATGTGCTTAACTGAAATTTGTGTGAAGTTCCTTGCGATTGCGATGGGAAAAGTCGACTCAATTGACTTGGTTGTGGTGAGTACATTCTCCGGATATTGCGTCACAGAAAACAACGCTGGCCAGAGAAGAGTTACGTTTCACTGAGACCAACCAAAGAAGCAAAAGGAAAAGGAACGGTAGGTAACTCGCCTCGTTTTCCAACAGGTCGTGTACTAACTGCTCCCGGGTGAGAGGACTGTTCAGCTGACTGGGCCGCCCGCTCAGGTAACCACAAAATGCCAGTTTTTTTTCAGTTCACTACTCAGTGAGGGCAGCCTGCTACCTATACATTAGCCTTTGCACCGCAAAGCCGTGCACCGTGTGTGTGTGTGTGTGTGTGTGTGTGTGTGTGCTTCAAACCTGACAGTTCCACACTATCACGTGTGGTGAACAGGCAGCCAACCAGTGAACAGGAGGCAGACACAGAGCCAATCAGATCGACAGGAAGAAGTGAGTGCCTTCAGAATGTGCGAATCGAGTCCAGTTTTGATGAAAGACGAAAATCTGTTCCTGTTATCTCCGACTTCTTTGAGACTACTGGGTGCATACCAATACATGCAAACTTCGGCCTGAAAACACCTTGATCTTCAAAGCCTCAGGGACACAGGCTGTTAATATCCGCCTCTGCGAGTGAAGAGAGAGAATGAAGAAAAGAGTAGTAAAGAACGAAAGAAAGGGGCTAAATGAGAAAAAGGCAACAAAAAAAAAAAAATGATGGATGGACTGAAACAAAAAAGGAAAGAAGCAACAACAACAAAAATTGAGAGACAGAGACAGAGAAAGACAGAGAGAGATGATGATGATGATGATGATGATGACGGCGATGACGATGACGATGATGATGATACAGAGACAGAGAGAGACAGAGAGAGATAATGATGATGATGATGATGATGATGATGACGACGATGACGACGACGACGACGACGACGACGACGATGATGATGATGATGATGATGTTACTCATCGATTTTTTAGACTTGTTCACTTAGGAAAGAAGCAAAGAAGAAGAGAGGGAGTAAATGAGGAGGGGAAGAGAGAGAGAGAGAGAGAGAGAGAGAGAGAGAGAGAGAGAGAGAGAGAGAGAGAGAGAGAGAGAGAGGTGGCCTTACCTTTCGATTTCTTGGACCTGTTAGCCATACCACTCTCCCTCAGACTGTCCACAGCCAACACACTGTACCAGTTCTCCCCCTCGAGTGGCAGCGATTATCTCACCATCAAGTGCGTCAAGCTGAAATCAAAAGTCGCAAATGCTATCACACAGAATATCGCTCCATGAAAACGGCCTAAAGAACCATTATACTCAGTGAATATGTCAGTATGGAACTGCTTTGAAAAAAAAAAGAAAAAGCACTGTAGAAATCCCTCAAAGAAATGTCCCGAACAGAACTGTAAAGGCACTGTAAAGGTACTGTAAAGCCTTTTGCCTTTGCTCAATTAAACGGAACGAATTTTCATTTTATCTGCTTTATTACCATAGTATGCCACATGTTTGCGGTGAAAAGTTTCCTTTTCAAAAGGTAGATTCTTCATGGATAATGTATTCATTGAATCTGGAATCGAGAATTTTATGACTGGAGCCTATAGTCTGTTGTTTTGTTGTCGCTGTTGTCGCTTTCTATTGGCTGCTCCACAGTCGGTTTGTTTGAAGTCGATAGTGTTGGCTTGCATAGCTCACAATAAGCGGAAAGCAACGAAGGTTGAAAGAAAGGAAGGAATAAAGATAGAAAGAAAAAAAAAATAAGAAAGAAAGAAAGTAAAAAATAAAGAAAGTAATTAAGAAAGAAAGAAAGTCTTTCGCATACGTAGACCGATACTCCTGCGGACACTCCCTGTATAGACAGGCAAGGATTGATCCCATCTACCCAACAAAGGGAGTGGAGTTTTGTGTGTATGACCGTTTTTTTATCCCGGCATTAAGGCAGCCATACTCCATCTTCGGTGAAGGTGCATGCTATGTGTAACGTGTCTTCCACACCAACGGCCAAACTGGCCTTCTCTTCCGAAAGTTGGTGATGGGATTTTACGTGTGTGCAAGATGTTATGCGTGTGTTCACACACGGAACCTCGGTTTATAGTCTCAGTCGAAGGACTGTATGGGAAATGGAGTCAGAACCAGTGTTAACTCCGAGGGGAAAATCCCCCTGTACCGAAACGGCCCGGCGAAGATTCGAACCCGCAACTCCAAGATTACGAGTCCGGCGCTCTACCACTGAGCTATTCCGACCCCCTCATCTCTTCAGACGTTACACACAACCAGCAAAATATTATTTCATTATTATGTTGACTGCGATCTGGGAGTTGTGTTTTCGTCTTTGTAGTTCGTAGCGTTTGAAGAAGACCTAATTCTCGAAAGATTTATTTGTCTTCAGAGTACTTTGTATCTAAAAAAAACAAAGATTGTTTTGCACCTTGGTTTAGGGTGTTTATTTGTATTTTGGCTTGCAACACAATACAATTAATGACAACTCAGCACAATACAAGGCAATGAAACAGTATGCAATGCAGTACAATACGTTACAATACTACAGAATTACACGACGCGACAAGCAGAGTACAACTCAACTCGACATGAATGATATGATAAGGTATTGTCCTGTTTAGTTGCAAGATAATATCTGAGAGTTTACAGTTTGTTGTTGTTGTTGTTGTTGTCGTCGTCGTCGTTATCGTTGATGGTGATGGTAGTGTTGGAGTTGACTGACACGCTAACAATATATATATACACACATTACAGAGTCACTTCGTTGACTTCTTCATTTTCAAAATGGAAAGAATCGTTCTTCTTCTTCTTCTTCTTCTTCTTCTTCTTCTTCTTCTTCTTCTTCTTCTGTTCATTCCCTCCACTCCTCATTCTACTCCTCTCTCCTCCTCCTCTCTCTCCTCCTCCACCTCCTCCTCCCCCTCCTCCTCCTCCTCCTCCTTCTCCTTCTCTCCTCCACCTCCTCCTCCTCCTCCACCTCTCCTCTCCTCCTCCTCTCCACCTCCCTCCTCTCCTCCTCCTCTCCCTCCTCCTCCTTCCTCCTACCTCCCTCCTCCTTCTCCTTCTGCTCCTTTCTTCTTCTTCTGTCATTCCTTCCTCCTCCACCTCCTCCTCCTCCTCCTCCTCTTCTCCGCTCCTCCTCCTCCTCCTCCTTCTCGCCTCCTCCTCCTCCGCCTCCTCCTCTTCCTCTCGCCTCCTCCTCCTCCTCCTCCTCCGCCTCCTCCTCCTCCGCCTCCTCCTCTTCCTCCGCCTCCTCCTCCTCCGCCTCCTCCTCTTCCTCCTCCTCTTCCTCCGCCTCCTCCTCCTCCTCCTCTCCTCCCCCCCCTCCTCCTCCTCTCCTCCTCCTCTTCTTCTTCTTCCTCTTCTTCTCTCTCTTCTTCTTCTTCTTCTTCTCTTTCTTCTTCTTTTTCTTCTTCTTCTTCTTCTCTTTCTTCTTCTTTCTCTTCTTCTTCTTCTCTTCTTCTTCTTCTTCTTCTTCTTCTTCTTCTTCTCTTTCTTCTTCTTCTTCTTCTTCTCTTTCTTCTTCTCTTTCTTCTTCTTCTTCTTTCTTCTCTTTCTTCTTCTTTTTCTTCTTCTTTTTCTTCTTCTTCTTCTTCTTCTTCTTCTTCTTCTTCTTCTTCTTCTTCTCATGAAGATCGCCAGATATGCTGTTTTAGGCTCGGCAAGAGTTACATGTGCCCTATGGGAAATTATGTCTGGAATTTTTTTGGCGCAATATTAAACTAGACAAAGAGCATAGAAGTTCCCTATTCGAGACATCATACATAGTGTTATAGTATATCAGGCTGTCTTGTATCTTGTTTCGCATTGTGTTGTGCTGTTTTATACTGTACTGAATTAGAACACTGTACTGCCCTGCTCCTGTTGAATGTATGATGTAATCCACTGTGTATGTAAAGTAAGTACTGTACTGTACTGTACTGTACTGTACTGCCGTGTACTGTCTTGCATTGTCTTACATTCTGCCGTAGTGTACTGTAATTAATTGTATACTTTACAGAAATGTAATGCACTATAGAGTACAACAATGCAAAGTGTTGTACAACAAAGCACTTTGCTTTGTTATACT
>CM065724.1:19855016-19860016 GCA_033310375.1 Conus canariensis | reverse complement strand
CTGCAGTTACGAATTAAGCTTACACTCAAAGCCACATGTAACCTCTCTCAGAAGACCAGCCCTCATTAAAATGAATTCACTGCACAGTTCAGCCCTTAAGATATACTGTGTCTGACTCTGAGCCAGATCTGATGCTGTGTTTACTTTATATGCAAGCATAATCGACTTTACCCCCTTTTTTTTTATTGTCGTCGGTTAGGGCCAGTTTCAAAGTGAGGTGACTGCAGGCGGAAACTGAAAGAAATTTTAAGAATAATTCTTAGTGAGTCCAAGTACATTTCTTAGTGAGTCCACCAAAAAGAAGAACAAGCATGTTAAAAGACAAAACACGACGCGTTTCGACCTTTTAGGTCTTCTTCAGGCAAAGATAAACAATATTCAGAACAATGAAAACGAAGAACAAGCAATCACTTATCTTCTGATATTCAGCGCAAGATGGGCTTTGGAATGAGTGATTGCTCGTTCTTCGTTTTCATTATTCTGAATGTTGTTTGTCTTGCCTGAAGAAAACCTAAGAGTTGAAAACGCGTCGTGTTGTGTCTTGTAACTCGTTTGTCTTCGTTTCTGGCGAACTCACTATGAATTATTCTATTAATTATTCTTGAAATTTGTCTGCTAGGCTTTTTAGTTCCAAATCCCTGTGCTGCAACAATTGCGTGGGAACAATGTCGTGTATATTTTCACTATCCTTGACATCTAACACTGAACTGAATTATACCCAGATACAAGGACAGAGTCTTCTTTTCCACATTGAAAAATTCTTTTCACGGAAGCAAGGCCATTTCCATCGACTCGAACTGTGTTGTTATCACTTGACCTCTTCCGTAACCCCGAACTCTGACCTACTGGCTGTGGGGAAATTCACTTCCATTCGATTCATGATATTAACACTATGGAGTGTATTGATCCATCTTGCTGAAGCGAGTCGGATGTTCACAAATTCAAATTAGAAAAAAAAAGTCCTTTGTAGACAAGCTCACTTGTAAAACATTAATAGGTATCTTTCCTACTGTGTCGTCGTGTGATTGTTAGCGGTGGTAAGTAAAGTCATGACAAGAAGACAGAAACCTTTTCTTGTTTAGAGTACTTTAATAGCGCCTATCCTCGCTTAGAAACCAAGCTCTAAACGCTTTACAATCCATGATCTCTGTTAAACAACGGGCTGCGTACCTGGGTAGAGCCGACCGAAAAGCTGCCTGCTGGCGTTACATTCAGCGGTTTCCCGTGTCGCTCAGTCACGCAGACCACGCAGGTGTTTTTCTTTCATTCTTTCGATTTCTCACGCAGGGTGCATGCTATGTGTAACGTGTCATCCATACCAACGGCTAAACTAGCCTTCTCTTCCGAAAGTTGGTGATGGGATTTTCCGTGTTTGCAAGATACAATGCGGGTATTCAAACACGGAACCTCGGTTTATAGTCTCATTGGGAGAACTGTTCGGGAAGTGAAGCCAGAACCAATGTAAATCTGAGGGAAAGATCCCCCTGCCCTGAAACGGTTCAGCTGCCGAACCCACAATCCCAGGATCATCAGGATGACGAGTCCAACCCCTCACCAGCTGTATTATTCCGGCATCTAACATACAGTGAATGTGTTATTACTATCATTATTAGTATCATCATCATCATCGTCATCATCACCATTAGTAGTAGTAGTAGTAGTATCATTATTATTATCTGATTGTTATGTTGTTGTTGTTGTTGTTGTTGTTGTTATCATTATTGTTATCTGGAAAGAGAGGGGGCCAGTTACCGCCAAGGACACAGACAGAGTACAGGACTTGACACTTTGACTCTATTTGTCTGTGTCCTTGGCGATAACTAACCCCCTCTCTTTCCAAATTTTGCTTCATTTTCCGCCCTGTCACTCCGTTTGAACTTGATTATTAGTCATTATTGTTTACTATAACTTTATTATCATTATCTTTCACTATTATTATTATCCTTATTACTATTACAATCATCACCATCATCATTATGATTATTATTATCATTATTATTATTATCACTATCATCATCATCATCACCATCATCATCATTATTATTATCATTATCATTATTATCATTAACATCATCATCATCATCATCGTTATTATTACTGTTATTGTTGTTGTTGTTGTTATTATGACAGCCGACGTTGCAGGGTTACGCCGCATTTGTACTTTATGTGAGTGATAGGAGGGGGGGGGTAGGAAATGGGGGGGGGGGGGGGGCTCATGCTTACATATGTTGAGAGTCTGATAATAAATTAAACAATCCCACTTGTCACCCAAGTTGTGTCTTCGCAGTAATAGACGGAACTAGATTTGTAATACGTCGGTAATCACTTCCCTCTGTCGCACCACACTGGTAATAAACCCGTGCTTAAATCTGATAACTTTGTGGCTAGCACTATCTGACAACAACTACACATGCTCACTGTGACTACTACTAGCTGCTGCTACTACTACTAGTACTACTACTACTACTATCTGCTGCCTGCTGCTGCTGCTGCTGCTACTTACTACTACTAAGTACTACTCTACTACTACTACTACTACTACTACTACTACTACTACTACTACTACTGCGAATAATGATAAAATGATGATGATGATGATGATGATGATGATGATGATGATGATGATGATGATGATAAGATACAATAATGATATAAAGGACAGATTTATGCAGCGCAATATCTAAATTCATCATCTGGCGCTCGGTGCTTTACACTATTTTCGGTGCAAGGCGCTTTACACTCATACACAATAACAAAAAGGAAAATGTCAACGAACAAATACACATGGCTACACATGCTGTCGAAGCACAAAGCGACCTGAACATGCCTACAGCAAAACGTCACAATGAGTGCAGTTCGCCAGCGATCCACGTCTGATTCAGACACACAAACACACATGTACTTGCGCCCCCTATGAAGAAGAGCACAATTCCAGAAATACACTATTGTTTCCACTTTTTTTTTCTCTAAGTGCAGCATAGAATTAGTCAGAAGTTATTCGATCCCTCAGACGACCCAAAAAGATTTTGACACTTTTTTTATAGGGGGAGGGGGGAGGGGAGGGGAGACACTGGGACCACATAGTCGTGTTTCATCCACTTTATGGATGCGTCTTTGAGAGTGATGCTCAAAATTTTCTGCTCAACACTGCGGGTGTCTGTATCTCTCGGGCCTGGTTGACGCCGAGGCATAATATGAAAGTAAGAGTAGTGAATAACCCTGTCAAGCAATCTCAGACGGGAATGAAAATCTGTGCATCATCTTCATCACCTTCCTGCTCAACACTGCGGGTGTCTGTATCTGTCGGGCCTGGTTGACGCCGAGATATACTATGAAAGTAAGCGTAGTGAATTACCCTGTCAAACAGTCTCAGACGGGAATGAAAACCTGTGCATCATCTTCATCATCTCTCTATGGCCCTTCATGTCCTACTCTCATGATGACCTCAATGTTGATTTCCTCGCCTCTCGGCGTCACCGATATAGACAAATTCATGGGCACTGTTGTTGGACGGTCATGTTGGCGTCCTCCTGAGAGAGAGTTAACTTACGTTGGCTCCGCGACTAAGCAGTCACTGGCATCAGATGAGGGCTTAGTAAGTGTTGTCTTGCGTATGTTGGATCAGAACAGGCACCACTGAACACCACCGAAACGACTCGGCAGCAGTGCAGTGTCTCCTCTGGTGGGTTGCCCTTGACGACTTGACTGACATTGGCTGCTCCCTGTGGAATGCTGGTGCCGGAGCTGTGGCGGGACAAGCCAGACAGTGGCTGTTGGCGGAGTTCCAGAATGAGCGGCCTGGGTGCAATGCCACCGTTATTTCAAGAAAGATTAAACTATGAAAAAAAGAAGAAAAGAAAAAAAGACACTTTCACAGTAGACTGAAAAAAATAATGATAATAATAACAAAAGCACAAGAAGAAGAAAAGAAAAAGACACTTTCGCTGTAAACTGAGAAAAAAAAAGAAAAAAAAAAAAAGAAAAAAGAAAAGACACTTTCGCTGTTAACTGCAAAAAAAAAGAAAAAAAAAAAGACTTTCGCTGTAGACTGAAAACAAGATGCAAAGCATATAAACGTACTCCCAGTTTATCTTGAATACGCGTGAGATATTCCATAAAGAGGAAAAACCGTTTTGGGCCGTTATAGCCGTTAGTAACAGCTATTCTGGTAAACATCGGGCATCATCCGTGACCCATGATGAACATACCTACAAATTTTCAGAAAGATCGGCCAAGTACTTTCTGAGATATTCCATAAAGAAGAAAAACCGTTATGGGCCGTTATAGCCGTTAGTAACGGCTATAACGGTAAAATAGATCATCGGGCATCATCCGTGACCCATAATGAACATACATACAAATTTTCAGAAAGATCGGCCCAGTAGTTTTGTCTGGAGCGAGTGGAACACATTTTGAACACGGACGGACACACACACACACACACACACACACACACACACACACACACACACACACACAAACACAAGAGCATTTCTTCGCTCCCATTGTAAAGTACTCCCTGTTCTATAAGAACTGGGAGTACAAAAAGACACTTTCGCTGTAGGCTGCCAATAAAGGACATGTTCGCTGTCCGTGTCTGTCGTTTCAGTAGTATCACTGTAGCGTTGGACAGGTCCCTGTCCCTCACTCTCCCCACCAACCCTAACCCACCCCCACTCCACTCCCACCCCAACTCCACTTAGACTGTTTCCCTTAGGGCGTGAAACCCCTTACAGTAACAAACGCCCTGTTGTTTCTGCCTGGCAGTTCTGTACAAACCTGACGTACGGCCTAATCCTCAAACACCACTGACTGTAGTTCATTAAGCCCCTTTCAGATTGGAGGATGCATTGCATGTCCAGAAAAAAATGCAGGCAGTGGCAATATGTATTTAGAACCATGTTTTCAACAAGACTCCTATCACACTGTTTTACTGCTATATCTGTGTAAATTATTTCGTCGCATTTCAGAATAACAAAGCAATACTCTGCCTGTTAATG
>CM065724.1:19842516-19847516 GCA_033310375.1 Conus canariensis | reverse complement strand
TCTAAGTGCTAGCAATATTTCATCTTTAGAGATCGGACGATTCATATAGCCTTCCATTTCAACTTCAGCTGAATACTCATTTACTGTGTTGTCAGCATCCGTCTCCAGCAAGGCTTTAAAGTGTTGAAACCAGGAGTCGACTGATATATTATTCCTAGGCTGTTTTCTTTTGAAGGACGCGTTATGAACAA
The DNA here is from genome assembly GCA_033310375.1 of Conus canariensis. Lineage (NCBI taxonomy): Eukaryota > Metazoa > Mollusca > Gastropoda > Neogastropoda > Conidae > Conus > Conus canariensis. The sequence continues at coordinate 19,847,325 of CM065724.1, read as the reverse complement.
CGTCCCAAAATTCTTTTTGGTTTCCCACTGTCGTTACCAGTTTATCTAGTAAAGCTTTGTTGAATTGTTTCCTCTTCCGCTTTAGTAAATTTTTATATTCACGTCTGGCAATTACATATTCATTTCTCATTTCGATTATTGTTTCTGTTTTCTTTTCTAATTTAACTGAGCGACGAAATATCTGTAACAATCTTCTAATGTTTGTTTTACAAAGTTTACATTCTATATCAAACCATTTACATGAACTTCCATTGTTGTTAAATGATATACATGTTTTCATGGACCCAGCACTTTCTCTTATACAATCATTAAAAACTTTAAGAGCATTATTTACGTTAACATCAATCAAATCAATTGCAAGATCAATTTTTGTGTGTATTTCTTCACTGCACAAAATACTGGTATATGTAGCTGCACACTTCTCGTCCCATACAAGTTTGTGTATGACAAAATTCTCTTTTTGCATACACATATCAGGTGAACATTCCTTGGCAAGAACAACACATGCTGTCACTGGTAAATGGTCGGAATCAATACGGTCAGCTATAGATAATTCACAAGAATCAAACAAAATCATAAAAAGTTCACGTGAGAGTACAAAATAGTCTGTGACACTGCTTCCAGAGTCAGATATGAATGTGTAGCAACCTTCATAGTCGCCTTTGCACACGCCATTTAAAATGCTCAAATCTAACGCAGTGCACATGTTCAATAATAATTTACCATAGTTGTTCAAAGTACAGTCATTTGAATGTCGAACCATATTATATGACAAATTATTGAACTGTGGATCAAACGTGTTTTGTACAATATAATCTTGAGAAACACATGCCGTTCTGCTATTCAAATCTCCATTTAAAATAACATACACGTCATTCTGCAACAGAAAATCGGTTAAACATTCTTCAAGCATACTAATTCCATTGTCAATATCAAAATAAGTGTAAAATGGAGATCCTTCTGGTGGTATATATGTACAAACATACAGAATATCTTTACCTAATCCAAATAACTCTTTACAGATCAAAAACATGCAACAATTAACATGATCCATATCAATACTTTTAACGTACGGGAAAAGATCATTCCTTACTAAACAAACAAGTCCTCCCGATCGTCTACCATGTTTAGTAAATTTAACGGCAGGTTTACAAAATAGTCTGTACCCGGTAAATAAGTCCAACTGACTCCTCAATAAATGTCTCAACTAAACAAACAAAATCGAACTGACAAACATAAGAAATGAAATCAGAGTCAAATATTTTTGATAGCAATCCGTTTACGTTCCACAACAAAAAAGAAACACGTTTTGGTTTTGCGCTCGGTGTGTGTTGCACGTGCTCACTCACGCTGTCACGACACGACACGCCCTGCTGACCTGATCAACATCGCAGAGTTCAAGCGTGTCACTGACATTACGAACAGGTGAGCGTACAGACGGTGTTGGGTTACATTTGTTACCTCTCGTGTTCCTATCAAAGGGAAAATTAAGTCCAGAAAATGGCCGGCCAAAATCCTATCTGGATTCACGCAAACTGTCCCCCTCGCCAAGGAAGTACTTTTGACCATCAATGAGTAGGTGGTCAAACACCATCGTGGCCCTCTTCCCATCATTTCTGGCTTTTTTCAGGTGAGGAGACAGTTTGCGCCTTATTCCCTCACTCGGAAGGAGAAGTCTTCTCCTACAAAAATTCTGGTACCCTGCAATTTCTTTTTCACACTGAGAATTTGCACTTTGTCTTTATAAAATGTGCATCTTGCGATCATCGGTGAATCTGGTTGTTGTTCAAACGATGGACCCTATCAAATTGGATGTCACTGCCTATGTCCAGCTTGTTAGCAATGACATCACGTAATTTGGTTGCACATTGTTCATTGGATTCGTTTTGTTCTCTATCTATTCCATAAAATATTAGATTATTCCTTTTGGATCTGCCCTCAAGGTCGTCAGTCTTTCTTTCTAACTGTTCGACTCGAGAGAGCAGATCAGAGTTTTTCTGTAACAAAGTTTGATTTTCTTTTTTCAAATCATCCGCCTTTTTTTTCAAGTCCAACATGTCATTCTGTAACTCAACATACTGTTCTCTCAGTCCTTTCACACATCGTTCCACTTCATCGAGCTTACTATTTGTTGTGGCGTTCTGAACTTTCATGGACTGCAGTATCTCCACAACATCAGCAAGGGTAGGCTGCCGGGAAGGTGAAGGTGATGACTGCCTGCTGCCCTGGGATGCCGCGGTCCTGTCCAGGCTCGTCCGCCCACTGCTGCCCAGTCTTGACTGCCTCAGGCTGTCCTTGGGTCCGGGGTTCTGCTCCACGTCTCCGCACCTCATCAGCAAACCGCCCCAGAACAGCAGGGTGAGGAGCAGGCCAAGGGTGACACCGTCCAACCTGCTCCGCAGTGTTAACATGGCGATGCGCGCGGCTTTTTTCTCCCTGGCCCTCTTCATCATGAACGACATGAAAACAGGCAAAAAGCAGCCGCATGTCGCTCGAAAAGCGAGTGGAGTGGATGGCATGACTCAGGATGAATCAGCTGGCAGAAAATGGCGACCGTGACTGGCTTCTGTCTTCGACAAGATGCAAGAATCGGCGGAGCGTTGAAACATGCGACTTCTGCGCTTCAGTGTCAGGTCACGCCCCGAGAGAGAGAGAGAGAGAGAGAGAGAGAGAGAAGACTGTCTTATTGTCAACGTCTTATTGTTGGTGTCGTAATGTCAATATCATACTGTTAATGTCTCATTGTTGGGGCGTAGTAATGTCATGTCTTATTGTCAACATCATATCGTCAATGTCTTACCGTCAATATCATACCATCGATGTCCAATTGTCGGTGTGATATTGCCATTGTCTTAGTGCTAACATCATGTTGTCAATGTCTCAAGATCAATGTCATATTGCTAATTTCTTACCATTGGTGTCATTTGCTCATTACGTTGCTGTCAGTGGTTCATTGTCAGTCATATAGCCTTTTGGTCAGTATCATATTATATCAATGTGTTATTGTCAATGTCTCATTCTCTGTGTCATGTTGTCAGTGTCATATACTCATTGTTTCACTGTCTATGTCTGACAGTCAATGATCAATTGTCAATATCACTTTGTCAGTGTCTTATCGTGTCATGTTGTCGGTGTCTTACTCTCCGTCAGTGTATAAATTACATTGACATTGTCGGTGCCTTATAATCCACGTCATTATGTCAAAGCATTATTGGGAATGTCATGTTATCAATGTTTTGTTGTCAATAACGTGTCGATGTTGTTGTACTATTGTCAATGTATCATTGTCAGTGTCTTATTATCTATATCATGCTGTCGATATGGAATTGTTAATGTCGTATTGTTAATGTCATATTATCATTGCCATTTTGTCAAAGTATTATCGTCAGTGTCATATTATGAATATTGTATTGTCAGTGTCAAATAGTCAGTGTCATACTGTCACTATCTTATTGTCAATGCGTCATTATCAATGCATCGTTATCAATGTCATACTGTCAATCTATTATTTTTCAGAGTCACATTGCCAAATTTGATATTGTCCATGTCTTCTTGTCAGTGTCATATTGTCGGTGTCGCGTTGTCAATTTCCTGTTTGTCAACGTCATATTGACAGTATCATATTATCGATGTGTTATCGTCAACGACTTGTTAATTTCATTGTCAGTGTCATAGTATTAACGTCAGTACCATATTGTCAATGTCAGAACTTCTCTGTCTAATTCTGGGATGTTCTCCACTCTTCACTGTACTTCGCCCACATTCATCATCATCAGTTCCATCACATCTTTATTTTGCTTTGTAAACTAGGCGCTGTACCTCTGTGGTTAGTGTCGAGGGATATGTGCTGGGAGGTTGTGGGAGGTTCGAGTCCCATCTGGGTCTTCTCCTGTGTGGGAGTTTGCGGTCCTGGTCGGCTGCTACACAGCAATTGATTGGGCGAGACATCAGATACGAAAGTTGGAACCACACTGTGGATTATCTCTGAGACTGTTGGTTATATTTCAGTGTCAGGAATACTGGCGTTTATGTCTCACGGGTCTGGTTGACTGCCGTGATATACTATAAAACACGTGTGCACGTTCAGGCATAAACGCGCGCGCGCGCGCGCGCACACACACACACACACACACACACACACACACACACACACACACACACACACACACAGAAGCATGCACATACGCACCCACGCACTTATCCTCTCTCTCTCTCTCTCTCTCTCTCTCTCTCTCTCTCTCTCTTTCTATCTATCTATCTGTCTATCTATCTATCTCTGTCTCTGTCTGTCTCTCTGTCTCTGCCTGTCTGTCTGTCTGTCTCCCCCCCCCCTCTCTCTCTCTCTCTCTCTCTCTCTAAAGACGTATCCATGCACTCACGCATAACAGCACATGTACACACTGCGTAACGGACTGATCGACCGTCTGAGAGATCAAGCATAGGCCGCGTGGAGCATGATCAATAAGGTACTACGTATTTGTTGACCGGAGTACCACAACCAGCATGTGAATACACATACATACAAATAGAAAGATCGATGGATAGATCGATAGATAAATAGAAAGACCGACAGACAGACAGACAGACAGACGACAAACAGATAGATGATAGATAGAGATAGATAGATAGATAGATAGATAGATAGACAGACAGGCACATAGATAGATAGATAGATCGTTAGATAGATAGACAGATCGATAGACAGATAGATAGACAGACAGATAGACAGACAGACAGCCAGACAGACAGATAGATAGATACGATTAAATTGTCTTCTTTTTGGTGTGACAATTATTTAACTTCTGTCAA
>CM065724.1:19835016-19837516 GCA_033310375.1 Conus canariensis | reverse complement strand
TCATCTTAAAAAGTTTCTCACAAAAAAATTGCTGCTCAGAAGAGGTATGTTTAGATTCGGAAAAGGATTTTGGAAAACGTGCACAATATATACAATCCACAAAATCTATTTATTCATTTTCCTCAGATCTTCTAAAAGATACAAAAATAGATAAAAATAATATCGCCGGAAAACCTACGTTTTCACCCATTCCAAAATGGGTACAATCAAAAGCTTCCTTTGACATTGACTACAATAATTTAACAAAAAAGGATTCTCCCAACATTTTGAGAAATTTTGTCTACACTCACTTAGAAAATAAGTACAACCATCACTTAAAAATATTCACAGATGGCTCAGTATTAGATGATAATAGCACGGGAGCAGCTTTCATAATTCCTAGCTTAAAAATAGAAAAATTATTTCATCTTGGTAAAAGTCTGTCTATATATAGCGCAGAATTACTTGCTATACTCAAATCATTGGATTTCATTTTGAATTTCCCCATAAATATCAGTCAAATCGTAATATGCGCTGATTCAAAAGCAGCATTGAATGGTATTAAGTCTTCTAATTCATGTGTACGATTAGACATAATAACTGAAATTAATCATATAGTACACCTTCTTTCCCAAAAAGGCATTAATATTACCTTTTGTTGGGTGCCTTCTCATTGTGGTATATCGGCAAATGAACAAGTAGACAAAGTTGCAAAAAAGGCAGCTCAAAACCTTAGCGGCACAGTAACAATAAATGTTCGCTTAGACATGGCAGAATGTTTCTCTATCATAAATAAAACATCTCATGATAATGCAACAAAAACACTGAGGAACTCGGACATATATTATTATAACAACTGCATCAAAGGTAATGGCAAAAACAATGGGATAACATCATGCAAAAAATTTATTTTCTCATCCAGGGAGATTGAAAGTCTAATCCATAGGCTTCGTTTAAACTCGTTTAAAACAAAATATTGCAAAGATATTAAATGTATGTGTGGGGATTCTATAAGTGTCAATCATTTACTGATTCATTGTCCCAAAACAAAAGAGCTTTTTAATAAATCAGGTATTGAGGGTTTTGTTGATGGATCGACTCCTTTATCACTATCTAGTATATTAAACAATTTTGCTACTCTTGAATCTATTTCTAAATGTTTACTAGACTGTTCACTTAATATTTATCTTTAGCAGTTGTGATTGTTACAGTTACAATTTTAGTTTAAGTTAAACGTTCTGATGAATAGGGTGGGGTGGAGGGTTATGATTACATTCCTTACGTACTACTTTAAAACTTACACTCCCTAAAAAATGCATCTCTCTCATTCTTTACATCAAGCTCACTCTACACTATAATATTGTCTGAATCACTTATAGTGGAAGGACGTTAAACTGAAGAACAACAACAACAACAACAACAACAACAACAACAACACACACACACACACACACACACACACACACACACACACACACACACACACACACACCAGCGCGCGTGTGCAGTTCCACAAATAACTTTAAATCTTTCTTATTCGTTTACTTTTCTACGGGCATTGAGAACGTCAACACCAATATTCATCCCAAGTACACAAAATATGTTAAAAAGGGGTGGGTATGGGGGTAGGGGTGGGGCTAAAAACGAACAAAAAAATGCTTTTATCTGGCGATTTTCACATTCTTCGTTTCTTTCAAACATTTTTGCTTATATTAAACATGCAGACTATATACCCCGAGTGCAAATTTTGGCGATACAATTTAAAAAAAAAAAAAAAGAAAGAAAGAAGATAGAAGAGAAAACACATACAATATGTGCTCTTAAGTAGCCCTATATATTCTGAGTGCAGATTCTGCGATACGATTTTTTTTAATGGAAATACAGACGGTATGTACTATTTTAGACACAAACTTTTTCACATTTATCGCATCATTCATCTCTCTCTCTCTCTCTCTCTCTCTCTCTCTCTCTCTCTCTCTCTCTCTCTCTCTCTCTCTCTCTCTCTCTCTGGCGCGCAAACGTATACTTGCACATGCCGCAACACATTAACGAGAGAGAGAGAGAGAGAGAGAGAGAGAGAGGGGGGGGGGGGATGGAGGAAGGGAAAGATTGACTGCTTGACTGATTTATGCTTAACGATTGTTGACTACCTGACCAATTAATATTCTGATTCTCAAGGGTACAGACAAACAAGCACATGTCTTTTTTTTTTTTTTATCTGTCTCTTGACCTGCGAAGAGACTAGGAATTAAAAAAAAAAAACCGCTAATGCTAAAAATCTATTTATTTGTCTGTGTCAGTAGGCTATCTCAGTATTTATCTGCGCGCGCGCGTGTATGTGTGTGTGTGCGTGTGCGTGTGTGCGTCCGTGCGTGCGTGCGCGCGCGCGCGCGCGTGTGTGTGTGTGTGTATGTTCGTGCATACGTGCGTGCGTGCGTGTCTGTGTGTATGCGTGCGTGCGTGCGTGCATGTGTGTGTGTGTATGTATGTGTGTGTGTGTGTGTGTGTGTGTGTGTGTGGT
>CM065724.1:19820016-19830016 GCA_033310375.1 Conus canariensis | reverse complement strand
GGTCATGATATATTTTAAATGTCTGTCCATGTCCATGGTCAAATGCTTTGGTACACAATGCATAGGATTTAACATTCTGTAAATATCAAATCTACTGCTATCTTCAACATGTGAATTCCATCTTTGCCAACTGCAATCGATCAGTGTTTGCTGAAAAACACGAATGAAAGCATTTATATCACCGACACCCTGATTCTCCCATACAAATCCAAAGCCATATTCATACAGTTTCAGCCTTACATTCGTAATCCAGTTTTTCTTACCTCTGGCATCCAACTCTACGAGCATAATATAGGCTTTATAAGGCAATCTGTGTGGTTCCATTTGTGTTATCCTTAACCAGTAACGAATACATTTAACCATTGAAATTAAACAAATAGGATATCTATTAGTCTCTCCATATACTAAATCATTCGGTGTTTTCATTGAAACGCCAAGAAATTTCTTTAAAGCATACAAATGAATTTTCTCAATATGCACAGCAGCAGATTCAAAACCCCATAGTTCAGCACCATATTGTAACATTGGTTGAATTTGGACATCAAATAATTTTAAAAACAAACACAGAGATCCATTATCTAGCAGTCTTAATTTCCTCAAAATACACAATAGCGCATATTTAGCTCTACTTGCAAGATCTTTACAAGCAAAAGTAAAGCTTAAGCGTGTAGAAAAGTAAATACCAAGATACTTATAAGCATTCACCACAGGCATACTGACTCCATTATATGTCCACCTTTCTCTGGCGGCAAGATAGCCACCCTTTCTAAACACAATAATATTACTTTTATTCGTGTTTATCTTCAACTGCACTGCAGAAGAAGCTCTTTCCAAACTGTTCAGCTGGGTTTGTAAACCAGTGATAGTTTCAGACATTAATGCAACATCGTCAGCTAAGAGAAGAATGAAAATCTCAAGGAAATCATTTATGAACATTGCGCCATGTCGTCCAGAATTATTAACCTCTGATGTCAATTCATTGATAAATAAAGAAAACAGTATAGGACTACATACATCACCTTGCTTAACTCCAGTCGTACAGTTTATGTAATCAGTCAAAGACCCACCACTTCTCACTCTAGCTTTTACAGAGTCATACATGCTCATGACACATTTATATAATTTTCCTCTTATTCCATTTTTGAACAAAATATGCCATAAAATACTCCTATTAACAGAATCAAAAGCTTTTTCAAAATCAATGAAAGCAACATATAATTTACGATTCAAACAAAACTGTTTTTGCACAAATGCCATTAGAGTAAACATGTGATCTATTGTAGAATAGTTACGCTTAAATCCAGCTTGGCATTCACCAGTGAGGTTCTTTTCTTCTACCCAGTCCTGCAGCCTTCTGTTGATAACAGCACTGTATAGCTTACTACAAATGTTACACAAGGAAATACCTCTATAATTATTTGGGTTATCAACATCAGCTTTCTTATATAAAGGGAGAACAATAGATTCAGTCCACAGTTCCGGAAACACACCTCTGTCAAACAAAGCATTAAAGAACTTTGTGACAAAACCCAACAACAAGTCAGACTTACACGCATTTTTTAACATTTTACCAATGATACCATCAGGGCCACTAGCTTTAGGATTCTTTAATCTCTTTAGAGCCAGCAGGATCTCGTCTCTTGAAATTGGACGATTCAATGCATCGTCATTTGTATTACTGCTATCATTAGTATTATTGTAGTCATTGTTATAACTACCACCTTCATCATCCATAATACTATGGATATCTACTTCTTTTTCAAGCAGTTTCTGAAAATGCTGAAACCAGTTTTCTAAACTAATACTGTTAGAAGGTTGTTTACTTTTATTGTGAATCCTGCGCATGTTATCCCAAAATTCCTTCTGGTCATTTACAGAGGATACCAATTTATCCAACATTTCACGATTAAACTGTTTACGTTTTGTTTTCAAAAGTTCTTTATAGTCACGTCTGGTATTAGAGTAAGAGACATGATCTGGTGGGGATAATGTGCGACGATATCTACTTAACAAATTGCGAACCTTCCTTTTACCAGTTTGACACTCCACATCATACCAGTCATCATCATGATCATGTTTTTTGTTAATATTAATCTGTTTTTTCATACATACAGCAGCATCTTTCAAGCAACTGTTAAATATATGCAAAGCTTCATTTATATTCACATCAATTACACTGATCGCCATTTCAACTCTCTGCTGAATTTCATGGGAACAAATTATATCACTAAATACATTGGCACGTGACTGATTCCAAACATACTTTTCAATAAGACAGTTAGAAACATACCTTCTTGCGTTGTTCATGCATTCATTTGGAATACTGAAGTTCATCACCAGAGGCATATGATCTGATTCGATCCTTTCTAATACTTGCAGTTTACAGTAATTCGAAAACCTTAAAAACATATCTCGTGACATTATAAAGTAATCATTTACACTATTGCCTCTCTCAGAGATGTATGTGTAGCGACCATTCAGATCGCCCTGACACATACCATTCAAAACACACAAATTCAAAACGGTGCACATATTGATCAATAGTTTCCCATAATTATTCAACACATTATCTTCAGAATTCCTGTCTGTACATAAAGGACTACTTACATATTGATTATCAAAAGGCAAACCATCATCTTGTAAATCATGCGACAAGTTTGCAATCCGACTGTTTAAATCACCACTTATCAAAATATAAACATCATCAAGAGCAAGTACACAGTCACTCACAAATTCTTCGAGCATACTTATTCCATTTTCGATGTCAAAATGTGTATAGTAAGGTGAATCTACCGGTGGTACGTAAGCACAAATATACAGGATGTTTTATTTGCACAAAACAAAGATTTATCAATCATGAAGGCAAGACAGTTATCAGACTTAATATCTAATAACTCAATGAATGAACAGAGCTCGTGTTTAACAAGACATAACAGACCACCAGAACGTCTTCCACGGGCTGTTAGTTTCATGGCAGGTTTGCAAAACTTCTTGTAACCAACAAATACAGATGACTGAAAATCTTCCACGAACGTTTCATCAAAAGGAGGCTGATCTATAATTCTGTCAGACCAGGATCAGAGGGTCAGTTACATTGCGGATAGGAGGAGAAAGGGGGGTAAGCGGAGAGCAGAGAAAAATGTGGAAGGGGGAGAACGTAAAAGTACCATGACAAGCTTTATGCAAAGGTCTGACCAAAAGAACAGAGTTCCACAGCAAAGGAAGTCACGACTCCTTTTAATGACAAGGTCTCAATACAGTATGAGGCAAAGTGTGTTTCGATGAAACATGATTGAGGTTTTGTCAGCTTTCAAGATTGAATCAAGAGCTACATCCTCTCTCCTTGGCAGGATTCACAAAGTAGCTTGGTAGCTTCTCACAAAGTAGCTTGTTCTTAATCTAATTTCGACATCTTTCTGTAAATTGTGCATGCACACACATGCACACAAATACGCACACACACGCACGCGCACACACACACACACACACGCGCGCGCGCGCGCGCGCGCACACACACACATGCATACACTCACACACATAAATACACACAAGCACACACACTCACACACACAGACGAACATTCAAACAGAAAGACAGACAGACAGACATGTATATGTCCCTCTCTCTTTGTTTCATTGTGTGTGTGTGTGTGTGTGTGTGTGTGTGTGTGTGTGTGTGTGTGTGTGTGTGTGTGTAGAAGGAAAGAGAGAGATTGATTAACTGATTGATCATCTTTATTTCCAAGGGTAGTACATATACAATAGTTCTCTTTTCATTAGACCCTTGTCCAGAGAGAGAGAGGAGAGCGAGAGAGAGAGAGAGAGAGAGAGAGAGAGAGAGAGAGAATTCGTGTGTGTGTGTGCGTGTGTGTGTGTGTGTGTGTGTGTGTGTGTGTGTGTGTGTGTGTGTGTGTGTGTGTGTGTGTAGTCTTCAATTGAATGTCTACTCACGTTATGTGATCTTAGACCAAAAAAAATAGACAAAAAAGGAAAAAAGAAAAAACAAACACGCAGCAACAATCAAAAATAGCCCAAGTAACATCAAATACAAATATACATCTGCATCATGTGTGGTGTGTGTGTGTGTGTGTGTGTGTGTGTGTGTGTGTGTGTGTGTGTGTGTGTGTGTGTTATGTGTGTGTGTGTTGCGCGTTTATGTGTATGTGTGTATTTTGGAAAGGGTTGTTCTGTGCATGGGCACACATGTGCCTACGAGAGAGACAGACAGACAGACAGACAGACAGACAGACAGACAGACAGACAGAGGTGTGTGTGTGAGTGTGTGTGTGTGTGTGTGTGTGTGTGTGTGTGTGGTGTGTGTGTGTGTGTGTGTGTGTGTGTGGTGTGTGTGTGATGGAACGGGTTGGTTCTGTCCCCCAGAATGACGCAAACGTAACCACACTGGTGACTAACATTACCTACACCGCGCGACTGTGTATGCACAGGCCGCGAAGACAAAAAATCATGATAGTATCAAAGGAACTAAAACACCCATAACGATCTGGACATGGCAGTCCGAACGCTTGAATATGTCATTGCATGAGGTGATTAAAACTGATTTATGCTAACATCTCTTCCGTTAGGAAGCGGGGTAGGGGCGGAGGGAGGGGGGAGTGAAGGGAATGAAGGAATGTTCGATTCAAAAGTTTATAATTAAAATTTTATTGAGAAAATGGTCAAATTTAAAACTCAAGGAAAAGATGATGATATTTTTTGTGTGTGCCTAAAGTACACGATGATTTTTACGTCAAAACGATTTTTTTTTCCCATGTCGTGTCTGAATTACACGATAATTTCGTCAAAACAATCTCTTTCCACAGTTTTATATGAGAATGGGTCCAGAGGAAAACCCTTTCATCAAACTATTGTCGGACATGCAGTTAAAACGAGTGTTATGTCGTTATTCCAAGCAATTAATCCGTAGTCAAAAGCGTATGATACCACACTGCTTTTCAGACAAAAAACCTTGTGGGTATTTTCAGTCGGTGAGCCAAAATTTATCGAATATTCATATTATGGCAACATATTAGAGGTGAATCTCGTCACTGCCTCTTATTCCGAAAAAAAATTCTTTGTGATAATGGCAAAAGTCTGTCTTTTGTTTAAAAAAAAAAAAAAAAAAAAAAAAAAAACCCTCAAAGACTGCTAGCGCATCAGATGATTTGTTATAACTACTCACTGCGTACGAGGCGTTGAGGACAGAGGGCGCTGCAAGATGGCCGCCCTGAGCAGAAATAAATGCTTTACAAACTCGTTTCACGGCAGAGGCCTTCCTGACGACTAAACCTTGTGGTTATTATTCAGCAAAATCAAAGTTTAAAAAGAAAGAATACATAGAATCTTCCTCATTTTGTCATTTGTGAAGAAATTGTTCCCCGGCAGTGCCTGCTACTGTGACGTCATTCTCACTATAGCAGTTCACTCTGTCTCGTAGTCTTAGTAGTCAGTAAAAGCTAAGAAGAAGAGGGGAAAAAAACGAAGATGAAGCCGTTTGGCGACTACAGGATTCAGTTGTTGTTTTTTTTAAAGAAGAAAAAAAGAAAACAAGCGAGAGACAGACACACAGACAGACAGACAGAGCGAGAGACAGAGAGAGAGAGACAGACAGAAGAAGAAGAAGCTTGCATTGTAGGTGGAGGAGGGCGGGATCCTTATGGGAAAGGTCAGCCAATAAACGTTCCGAGTGTAGCACTTCTTCAGAACTATTAGTGGCTTTTAATTGTACTGGGATGGAGAGAGGAAAGTCTGTTATGATAGTTCACTTTTTTTTTCTTTTTTTTTTTTTCAGCAAAAACATGTGCACGCGGGAATAAGGGGAGATTATACAAAATAAATTACAAACAAACCAAGAAACATAACTCTGCTTGATTCTCAGTCCTTGGTTACGGAGGTAGAGGTATATCTACGTACAGTGTGTGCTTACAGCATATCTAGCGATTTGTTTTTTTTGTTGTTTTTTTTAATATTGAGTTAGAGGGAGTCACGCTGCAAACGCATCTATGGCTGTAGCTTGTGGGAAACCTTGACTGTGTGCACACGTCAAAATTCTCTTGTGTCTTTCGGCAGTAGCACTTCCTATCACAAGTGGTTGTAGAACATACAATAATTTGAACGTGAAATTCCATGCAGTCTAAAAGAAAAAGACAGTTATCAATATTAACAAAGAGAGAGAGAGGAGAGGAAGAGAGAGAGAGAGAGAGAGAGAATGATCAATATTGCGAGAGAGAGAGAGAGAGAGAGAGAGAGAGAGGAGAGAGAGAGGAGAGAGAGAGAGAGAATTCTCAATATTGCGCGCACGCGAGAGAGAGAGACAGAGAGAGAGAGAGAGAATTATCAATGTTGCACGAGAGAGAGAGAGAGAGAGAGAGAGAGAGAGGAGAGAATTATCAATGTTGCACAAGAGAGAGAGAGAGAGAGAGAGAGTTATCAATGTTGCACGAGAGAGAGAGAGAGAGAGAGAGGAGAGAGAGAGAGAGAGTTTTCTAGTTGCAATTAACCTTACGCTGAGGTGCTGGTCCACCCCTCTTATACTGCAGGGAGGTAACCCTGAGTTTGTTTGCTTTTGACGCACTTGAACTCAGTTCACCGAAGTTTCATTGTCGCCTGAAGCCGGTTCGTGGACGGTCCTAACATTAGACCCGACACTAGGCTAATGTACGCGTGTCCCAGTCATTGGTTCTAATACCCTGATGACAGCATTTCGCTCTAGGGGTTAATTAGCTTGTACAGACATGCGTTTCAAAACACGGTGATTCAGCTGTACAGATTGTTGGAAGAAACTAGGAGTTAGACAGACAGACAGGTAAGGTAAGGTAATGTTGCTTGTAGCCCAGCCGACCGCAAAGGGCTATATCAGGGCTGCCACCGCGTTGAAGAAATCAACTCAAGTCATTTAAAAATCAAAACACACACACACACACACACACACACACACACACACACACACACACACACACATTCATTCAACCCTTTAAAATACACCTTCTAAAAACACGCCGTAAACTTCGTTAAAACATTTTTTTTTCCGTAAAGTGTTAGATCAGATGAAAAATTTTGACCTCTTTCAGAAATTCAAAGATGACATCAGGTGGGACATCTCTGAACAAGGTTTTCATGGAGTCTGCTGTACAGTGTTTATGTCTCAAATCGTGCAAGTCCCAACACTCTAAAATGACATGTTTCATTGCGAGTAGCACATGACGTGGAATGCACCACGGAGCTTCTTCGCCTTTTAAAAGAAAAGAATGGGTGTAAAATGGGTGGCCTGTATGCAAGCTTCGAGAACATGGTAAAAGTAAAAACTCTTTCAAGTTTGGACGGATTTCGTGCAATCTGTTATTCGTCTGCGAGTTCCATTCCTCCTGCCAGAGTTCTTTGACATAAACTTGTGTTTGGGGTTTCAGATCAGTGTGAGGGATAGACAATCTGCTCAACTCTTTCTTTGTGGCACTCTTGGCAAGCTGATCAACCAACTTGTTGCCTTGAATGCCCACATGGCTGGGAACCCAAGCAAAAAGTATGTTGTATCCATCTGCATGATTTCAGAGAGGTGTAAAACTCAAACAATTTCAGCAGTTGAGGGTCCTTGAGATTACGACCTCAATAACCTCCAAAGCAGAAAGGGAGTCTGAAAAAAAATGAGGAAATTTTTATGTTTTGATTTAGAGACCATTTCAAGAGCCTTGACCAAGGCTGTCAACTCAGCAGTGTAGATTGAGCTGTCAGTGGGAATGTGTTTAGAACATCTCTGAGGGGGATCTGCTGCACAAAACAGCAGAGGCAACTCCCTCCTCTGATTTGGAACCGTCGGTGAAAATTCTTCTGACAGACAGACAGATACACAGATAAGCAGACAGAAAGAAAAGAAAGAAAAAGAAATACAGAAAGAAAAGATGAACTGTCAATGGTGCTGTGGGCATTGTCTTGTCTGCGGTGTGGATGATCGTGGGTTTGAGTCTCAGCAGAGGCACGTTGGATATGATTTTTCGACCCGTGGTGGCTTGTACCCAGAATGGAATGTGCTATGGAGTAACATGGGAAGACTGGAATCACATTGTCCAGTTTCTTCTCTTAACACATGCCTCTTTTTAAAGTGATGCTTAAATTCTCTGACGAACACTGCGTCTGTCCGTATCGCTCGGGCCTGGTTGACGCTGAAGTATGTTAAGAAAGGAAACCGTGTGAGTGCAATCCTGCGGTGTGTTCTAAGACTAGAATCAAATCCCACAGCATCGTCTTGGTCATCGTCATCCTCACTGTTTACGATTCAAAGGCAGTCTCAAATTCTATGGGTCTTTCACGTTATGTACACTCGTGGTGACCGCATTTTTCATTTCCCCTCTCTAAGTCCACGCCCGAGGTGTCAAAGTCGCCAGAATCCAGTTCATGTGGATTGGCGTTCGTTAGCTGGACGTAGTGACATAGTTCAAAGGGTGAAGTTGGTGACGGAGGAGGGGAGGGGATGGGGGAGGGGAGGGGAAGGGAGCGATCATGGGAGCGCCCACTCACGCTGGCTCCGCAGTTACTGTCGTCAGTGGGGGAAGGGGGGGGGGAGGTATAGTAGGTAGTGTCCTTGGTAGGATCCAGGAATAAACACCGATCACACAGACGTCAACTCGGGAGCAGAGTGAAGCGTTTCCTCTGGTGTGCTAGCCCATGTTGATCTGTTATTGATAGCTCCCTAAGGGCTGCCGGTGGTAGGGCTGCGACAGCATGAACCTGGTGTGGGTGTGTATGTGGGGACCGGAATGACTGGCGTGGAATTCATACTACTAAGACAGTACATACAAACAAACAGATTAAAAGAAAAAGATATTGTTCTAATCTGACAGATATGCAGGCTTATGTCATGCAAAGTTTATTGATCATGGCAATGAAACACACACACACACACACAACACACACACACACACACACACACACACACACACACACACACACACATACACACACAAACACACGCGCGCGCGCGCCCATGCACACACACACACACACACACACACACACACACACACACACACACACACACACACACACACGCTTGAGTAAATGTAGACAGGACACATAATACACTAGTTGTACACACAGTTCAAACATTATGGAAGAGTTATAGGTTCAAAAGATAGTAATTATTATTTTGTGACAAAAAAAAGTAATTACTGCACGGAAATAGTTAGTAGATTATGCGTCATGTCTGCTGCTTTCGCTCAAAGCAGTGATTTTAGCTTTTCACACCAATTTGTACCATAAGATTGATTTTGATAAAGAACATGAATTTCAAAAGAGGCAATTATGACCCATATACATGCGCACAAAGTCTTGCTTCAAAGAGTAGACTACCTGGTACCATGTCTACTATTTTCAATGCACAGCCTCTTGGTGAATTTTCCGACGTATTTATGGCGTAGAAAGCTGCGATGATTATTTGTTACGACATTAGAATAACGGCCAAACGTCTCTTCTCACATAATAAGTAATATCGCATCAAACAATAAGCATTGCATGTAAGTCTTGTTTTCAAAATGAAAATAGATGATTCCTAAAAAATAAGATAAAAAAGTAACTATTTTGACATTTTAAATGGCAATAAGCAATAAAGGTATAACACATGATAACTAACTGGATTCAAACATATGTCTTTGGCGTATATCTACTTGATCTAAATTAAGGACAGCATGTTCTAACCGTTATTATCTGTCTTTGAGGGGAGCGGCGGTGGACTCGCAGAACGTAGCAGACTCAGCACCAAGAAAGCCATCAGATCCGTGTTATTCCTGAGTTCAAACCCCGGGCTGGATGGATAATTTCTATCGAGATGTCAAAGCCCATTTTCGCAAAACTTCCTTACGAATTCAGTTAACTGAAAACAAAAGCAAAGCAGAGAGGCACAATTTGCGATTTATATTCAACGTGCATATTGTCTTTACCGTACTCACTGCCTAAATGGAAAGGTAGCGTTTTGATTGGCACAGCGAGAGTGAGAGGCATCACTGAACCAAAGA
>CM065724.1:19725016-19812516 GCA_033310375.1 Conus canariensis | reverse complement strand
GTGTGTGTGTGTGTGTGTGTGTGTGTGTGTTTTGCGTCGGGGAGAGGAGGAGCTTACAGAGCAGCTTGGTGTTGTAATGACTGCAAGAAATATTCAATTATAAACAAAGCTTGCTCTTATGTCTTAGATTGAAGAAATAGGGGGAGATAAGCATTCATATCTGCAGTGGTAGATCATTCTGCCTAACTAACAGTATGTGCTTGAGTGGGTGAATGGTGAAAAATAAAATAAATGCTTCTCAAAATGAGCCTTCAGCAAGCTTATAGTCTCCAAGGGGGAGACAACTCACTAACATATAACTCCTGGTCAGATACCGATATTTCGAAACCTGTTAGTTAGGCAGAATTATCTACCACTGCAGATATGAATGCTTATCTCCCCCTATTTCTTCAATCTAAGACATAAGAGCAAGCTTTGTTTATAATTGAAAATATATATATATATATATATGTATGTATATATATATATATATATGTGTGTGTGTGTGTGTGTGTGTGTGTGTGTGAGAGAGAGAGAGAGAGAGAGAAAGTGGTGTGTGTGTGTGTGTGTGTGTGTGTGTGTGTGTGTGTGTGTGTGTGTGTGTGTGTGTGTGTGTCTGCGTGTGTGTCTGCGTCTTTGTCTGTCTGTGTCTGTGCGCGTGCGTGTGTTTGTGTGCGTGTTGTGATAGACGCAGGCTGACTAACACAGACAACAACAGCAAAGCTGGGCCCAGTTAACGGGAGGGGCGGGAAGTAAGGGTGGGAGTAGGAGGGTGAGGGTTGCAGTACAATTGGTGGAAGTGGGGAACACTACGGGTTATCTGGTAGTCCAAAATGTCCAGTGGGACAGTCTAGACTGCGGAGGAAGAGGCCGGGGCGAGGGTAAGGGGGGAGAGGTGGCGGGGAGGGGGGCGGTGGGTGGGTGAGCGAGCGACAACTCGGGCAAGCTCAGACTGGACCACCGGTGGTCTGTCCTGTTTGGTCCCTTGAGAGTAGTTCACTGTCTCAAGGAACAGCCTGGAAAGGAAGGACCCAGGCAGTTTGCCAGACAGGGACATTAATTTTATACACAGGCTAAATTGATTCAAAACTAAATAAACAAACAAAATATATTGTTGGTTTGTGATGGTTTTCGAGTGAGAGGGGCTGAAAAGCAGTCAGTGAGCTTTCCCGTTCACACGGTATGGCAAATTGCGAAAAAACTCATCTGCAAACCATCCCCTCGAAGGGGAGATAATCTGCAGACACCACTGAGGTCACGGATACTTGCGACTGCTGCGCACTCCTCACAGGGCAAGCCCACTGATCGAGTTCTTCCGATCGATCGCCACTAGCCGGTCCTCAAGTCTTGTCCTGTGTCTAGCCACTCCCCCTGCCACTCCCCTCCAACCCCCTCCCCCCTCTGCCCCACCCCTCCAACCCAACCCATTCCTCTCTCACCACCCGCCCCCTTCTTTTTTTGTTAGTGTTCAGTTGCATAGGCAACACTTGTCTTCCTTTTTTTTTTAAGCATTAAAATCATGCGCACCCTGCATCAGCACACACTATGTGATGCGTTTTCGATCTGTGAATGACGCTGGAACTGAAACTCTGCAACGGAGAAATGGGAGGCATCCCTGTTTCTTTGCTTTGCAGGCACCCCGACGCTGAGCTCTCAGGAGGTCCACGCGGCACGTGCATGCAGTCACACACTACTTTTTAAAAAATATGTATATAAGAAAGAATGTAATACGCATTTCTTTCCCAAGTTATCACTTTCGTCGGGGTTATTCCCCGCTTGGATTGCACTTTTTTTTTTTCCTGTACCCCGTTTGAGCCTCATGAAGTCACATGGCCCGGCGCCATCTTGCCATAGAAATATTCGTTTGGTTGTGTGTCAGTCAGCCGTACTAACAACTGGCTGCAGGGTAACACTGGGTCAGTTTTGCATGTAGTTTTCCATCTACGGTCTCCAAACAATGGGTGAGTGTAATAAAGATTTTTTTCATTTATTTATGAGCGCATTCTTTTGTATGTACTGGATTTTGACGGTTCAATGTTTACGGAAGTGCGAAGAAACGGAACTGACAGTAACTCTGGCAGGAAGATCAAATGAAGCCGCTTCTGCTTCTGCTTCGCTGCCAGAGGTGTGGAGAAGATAACCTCCTTTCCCACCGTTATATCTGGTGTCCATCAGTTTTACATAATCTTCATGTGCTGATCTTTCATATAGAACCCATTTTGTTAATCTGAAGGCAATATATCAAAACATTGATACGCGGCTAGATTCGTGAAACATGCCCCGAACTCGCCGAGCGGAAGGGAGGGAAGATGGTCTGTCGTCTGCTTCCCATGTAGGAAATGTCTCTAGTCTTAAGTTTTACTGGTACCAGTGTAAAGAGCGTTATGTTCATATATTATTTAGGCCTTGTGAGATCTTACTGCTGTGCTATAGGCAGAGTTATGGATCTGACATTGATAATTTATTGATTTTGTTCCGAGGTCCAGTTATATTTACAAACCGTCAGTTCTTTGCATGCTTGTAGTTCTTTCCCTTTTTGTCCATGCGAAATAAAATTTGAGGTACAATAAAGGGCCTCACACGACGTTATAGGTTATATAGTATTCAGTTTAAGTTTTGTCCTCCACCATGCACAATTACCATTTGTGCAAAAGAATTAGTTAGAATTTGCATGTGACTGGTTCATTGTATGTATTTCCATGTACTTCAGAATTCTGATTTCATTTATTTATCTATTTTGAATTACTTCACATGAACAACATATGACATGTTCAAATAACACATACTTGAAAAACAGTTTCTTGTAATTTTTTAACAAACAATGACATTTGAACCTGGATTTTGATAACAGACCTACCATTTTGCTGTAGAAATATGTTTTAACATTTGGTAGGTCATAATTTTATCTAAATTTTCTGATGCCTTTATGATTGCATATTTAACCAATTTTAAGAAGTTAATGTTAAAAAAAAAAAAAAAAAAAAAAACAGACATGATTTTTTTCCCCCAGTAATTCATGTTCATACTAGTTCAGACTTGTAGTGACTTGGACTCTTATAATACTAATAGGTGTGTAAACTTTGATTTTGTTGCATATATGTACATTTAGTATAGTTTTGATCAGCCCCCTCCCCCTTTCCTCCTACCCCTTTTTTCCTACTAATTCCAAATGCTATTGTGGTGTGGTGTTTTTAGCGGAGGCCTTGGTGGAGTATGATTACGATGCAGAGCAAGATGATGAGCTGACCTTGCGTGTTGGTGATGTTATCAAGAATGTGGTGACAGCGGATGGGGGATGGTGGGAAGGGGAGCTGAAGGGCAGGAAAGGCATGTTTCCTGACAATTTTGTGAAGGTAAGACCACTTCCTGTGTATATCATATGTATGTCCTAAACTGAAAACCTGGAATTCCACTCATTTTAAATGTCTCTTATGTGAAATTTTATGCTAAATATGATTTCAGTTTATTCTAAACAGAAACCAACAGGGAAAAAAATAAAATAAAAGAAAGTTACTGATCGCTAGAAAAGCCGACACTGTAAGGTACAAAAAAAAAGATTTTCTAAATAATTAGTAAGGTGATTGATGCTCTGTTCAGCTGTGAGATTGGCCCATGACACTATCAACAACGGGTTACAGGGGTGTAAAGATGAAAATAGAAAATAGGTTTGTTTAAGTCATACTGGTCAGTCTCCACAGTGTGTGTGTGTGTGTGTGTGTGTGCGTGTGTGTGTGTGTGTTTGGTTAATCATTTATTCAGTTAGTTATTTTTGCTGTCTCATCTTCCTTGCCACTTTAGTGGCATTCCCTCCTACTCTGCTTATTGTGGTTCCCTGTCCACAGTCACACCCTGGCTTGTCCCATTGCAGCCCTAGCACGGGCAACCCTCAGGTAGAGTCTGTGTCAAATCATCATGAAGTAACCGACCAGAGGAGACACTGCATGGCTGCCTAGTCACTTCGGTGATGTTCAGTGGTGTCTCTTTTGATTTAATAATGCAGGACACCACCTACTTAGCACCCTACTATCATCAGTTATTGCTTGGTCATGGAGCCTGTGTGAAAGACCACCTCCTGATGAAGGGTGCCACCATGTCCATCCAAAGACAGTTCCCATTAGGTAAAGAATTAACGGAGAGTAGAGTATTTAACATCGCTAGTTTTTATGGTTGTCAATCCAGGACTTCATATGCCTCTGAGATGTTTGCCTACCAGTACCCTGTTAGTGTTAAATGATCCTGGATAGAAGCCAAGGCAAGATATGCATGTGCCAGGCAAACTTCTGGAATTTGATGACTTCAGTTGCATGGAGAGATTCATGCGGGCTTGTCATTTTAATGTATGTTCCATGTATTATTTCCAGATAATTTGTCTGACACATATGTATTTGACACAAGTATTCTTGAACCTATAGATTTTTCTCTAACGACCTTCTCTCAGTGTCCGACTCATATGTGGATAACACTAGTGACATACAGAGTTATGTTAGCATTTGAACCTGGTTTCACCCAGGTGTTTTCCCACCTCCACCATCCACTCCCCCCCACCCGCCCCCCCTCCCACCTCCTTGTCCTCCATCCGCTCTCAGCCTTATTCATCTACTCCATTCGTCTCTTTCTTTTTGTCTTTCTTCCATTCTCAGAACTGAAGAAGTAGCAGTATTGCTTCATGTCCACTGACTCTCGCTGTCTCTGCCCTCCTTTCTCCACCATCAACCTCGAATGCAAACTTTCACCCTCTCTCTCTTTCTCTCTCTCTCTATTTTCTTGATGAGCATGACTACACCCAGACACAGCCTTAATTTTCTTGCAGAGTAAAACTAAGGAGGAGCACATCGGGAGATTCTGTGTGTGTATATGTGCTCATGTGTGTGTTTGTGTATGTGTGCGTAGGTATGAGTGCATCATTATATGGGAGTGGGTTTGGATATAGATGTTGGGAGGGAGGGGGAGAGAGAGGGGGGGGGGGGATAATAAACCTGTAGGGGAAAAAGAAATTTTCTTTTCAGAATGGAGGAGTGCATGAAGATATATGACATGATGTGTGTGTGTGTGTTGTGTGTGTGTGTGTGTGTGGCACACGTGCGAGAGAGAGAGAGTTTTGGTTTTTATTTGTTTGTCTGTGAGTGAATATATGTGCGTGCTCGCATACATGTGAGTAGGGGGAAGGGGAAGCGTGGTTTTTGTGAGTGTGTGTGTGTGTGAGTGTGTGTCTGTGAGTGTGTGTCTGTGTGTATGTGTGTGTGTGTGTGTGTGTGTGTGTGTGTGTGTGGTGTGTGTGTTTGTGTGTGATTGGATGGTGTGTGTTTTTGTGTGCATGTGTTTGGGGGGGGGGGGGGGGGGGGTCTTTCTTCTTCTTCTTTTTTTTTTTCTTTTTATTATCTTTTTTTTTATGGTGTTCTGAGAAAGAGAGAGATTTTTTATTTTCAGTACAGTTAAGATGCTTTATTGTTACAATTTCTGATTTTTATTATGTTACTTACAAATGTTAAATGTTTCCCTGTTAATTTTCCTTTATGATTTTTATGTCATTCAGATGTTATTTGTGTTATTTTTGTTTTCTCATTAATTTATTAAGGTTTTTCTTTTTAAAATGTCAGTACAACACTATGTTAATCTGACAGTAAATGGGTTCAGTCAGTCAGTGTGTGTGTCTGCTGGTTGTTGTTAATCACAATAATGGTGAGGACATGATGATAAACAGTGAGATATGACTCCAAATTACACTCACAAAATAAACAGTGAAAAACGTCATTGATGAATTGTACTGCACTAAGGGGCTGTCTTCGATTGTTCTTCATCAGCAGAGAAAGAATGGACACCAACTTCTCTAACCTGCTCCATCCCCCACCCTACCCCATCCCACCATTACCTGAACTCAGCATCCTCGCCGTTTCCGTGTAGTTGTGGCAGTATAATGTATTAATATGAAAAGATATGCTGATCACAGATGCAGACACACACACAGACACACATGCACGCACACACACACACACACACACACACACACACACACACACACACACACACACACACACACACACTCTTGGTCTATCACACACACACACATATACACACATACAGAGTCTCACACACACACACACACACACACACACACACACACCACACACACACACACACACAAAGTGCACACATGCACGCACACACGCACGTATGGTTGAAGTTGTGTGCTTTTGAAAATGTTTGTAATTTCCCTCGTTGCATTCTTTATTTGTTTCTTTCTTTTTTATGAGGGCAGGATGTAAAAAAGCTTTAAAGCTTATTCTTCAACCCTCAGTTCAGATAATTTTGACTTAATGCGCGCACGCACACACGCACACACACACACACACACACACACACACACACACACACACACACACACACACACACACACATATGTATACACACTTACGTGTACAGTCTTATACATATCTGTACACATACATGCACACTCAGAGTCACACACACACACACACACACACACACACACACACACACACACACACACACACACACACACAGAGCAGTGATGAACAGTGACATATAATGCTCCAGTATTCAAAGTGAAAGGAAAACAAAATTCATTGATGAATTGTACTGCAGTTTGGGAGAGTTGAGTTGTCAGTTGTCTTCTCTTGTTCTACTTCCACAGAAAAAGAACAGCTGCCACACTTTTGCCCCACCTTTCCCCACCCTCACCATACCTCAACCCCCATAAATATACACCCTACTTCAACTCTCTCTCTCTCTCTCTCTCTCTCTCTCTCTCTCTCTCTCTCTCTCCCTGTATCTGGCTGGCTTTGTGGCCCACCCCCATCCCTGCCTCCACCTCTACTAAGCCAATTATCAACCACTATGAGTCTCCCATGTGATGTCATGTCTCATGTGGAGAGAAGAAGGATGAGCATGCTCTGTGATGCCATTGATAGTATGAAGGAGAAAGGATGGGCGTGGAAAGAGGCTGTACAGAGTGGAGAGAAGGAATTGATGGAGAGGGGCTGGCTTGGGCCTGATTTAGTCAACAGTATGACATACAATGGAAGTGTTTCATTCATGACTGGTTTAATTCTAGCGTCATTTTTGCCTCAACTTTATAAATCAATTACTCCATGTTGGTGCGTTTTCATGCTCATGACAGTTCGTTAGGAACCCTAAAGTGGAATCCAAAGTATGTGTAAAAGAAAATCAGAGTGAAGTTCAAAATGATGTCCACTACATTTGGTTATGAAGAGTCAGAAGACTGTTTTCTTTGGGCTCTGTTGAAGGCGTCAGTGGCAGTTTGGCTTTATAGATCTATACATATATCTTCACTCAGGAACATAGTAGAATGGCCTTTTCTAGATGATGTTGAGTCTAGCCATGAAAAAAACAGCAGACCAACCTTTTTTTGTGTAACTATTGCTGTCCCATCTTCAGTACTACCATTGCCCCCACTAATTCCAATTCCTCACCCACAGTCATAGCCTGTCCCATCACAGCCCTGTTACTGGCAATCTACAGGATGCAGTCAGTGTCAGGCCATCATGAGACAACCCGCTAGAGCAGACTCTGCCCTGCTGCTGAGTCACTTTGATGGTGTTCGGTGGTGCCTGTTCTAATTCAGCATATGCTGAATACCTACTACGCTCCCTACTGATGGCATTAATTGCTCAGTCATGGAACTGGTGTGCATGAGTTTTCCCTCCAGAGGATGACACCACATCATTCGATCAGACTGCATGATAGGGCTGTACTCTACACTTACTTTCATCATATATACCAGCCTCAACCAGGCCTAAGAGATACAGACATCTGCTGTGCTGATCAGGAAATTTGAGCCACACTCTCAAAGATGTATTCAGTAAGTGGATGAAACTTGACCATGTGGTCCCAGTCTTCCCAGTCAGGCCCATATCAGTCTCAGCTTTGGGTAGGAAACAGTACGTAAAGGTAATAAACGGTTCTGACAGGAATCGAACCCACGACCTCCCAACCAAGAGTCTTCGATGCTAATCATTCACCACGGCATCTGGTGCCAGATCAAACTTCTCCTCTGTGTGTGTGTGTGTGAGAGAGAGAGAGTGTGTGTGTATGTGTGTGTTTGCAGGGCTGAGTAAAGGTTCAGTGTATTGTGTGTGAATGTCATGTGTGAAAACGAACAGCTGTATGCAGATTCTTTAAGTTTAAGCTAGAGTTTTGTCTTGGCGCTTTTTATTTTTTAACAGCGCATGAAACTAATCATTTTGTTAATGTTTGTATTGCTAAATGTCAAAGCGTCAACTACCTGAGTATCTCCCTGCTAGTTCCACACCTCTCTTCCCCATTCCATCCTTTCCTCTGTCTGTCCCTCCTGTTACAAATTGTCTTTCACTGCCTGCCACCTGTCAGTTCTGGCTGTGAGTTGGTTTTCTTTTTCTTTTCTTATTTATTTATTTACTTTTTTTGTTTATTTGCTGTTGCATCTTCCATTCCAACTCAGCGTCTTCAATCTGACTCCATGTATTCTGGCTCCCTTCTGTACAACTGCATCGAAGATGGTATCTTGGAGCCCAAGTACCAGCACCTGTAGGGCAGAGATCAGTAGCATGAGACCAGAAGGTAGCCCACCATAGTTGATACAGCACTGTTGCTCAGTCACTTTGGTGGTGTTCAGTAGTGCCAATTCTGATTCAACATGTGCAAGAAACCACTGTCTAAGCCCTCTACTGACAATCATAATTGTTTCAACATGGAGACACTTTTTCTATATACTATGAGGCCCATCACACTCTCTCTCTCTCTCTCTCTCTCTCTCTCTCTCTCTCGATATATCTGTGTCAGTCCATCTCGTCTGTCTGTCTCTGTCTCTCTTTCCCCACTGTTTTTCCTCATTATTCAGTTGCAGAGCATGTGAACGAAGACAACACCAACAACAAGATCGTGGCAACAACGAAAACAATTGATCTTTTGCAGACTTTTTAAACATATTTCAATGGGGACAGGAGAGAGGAAAATCTATAACTTTCTTGTTCAATTACATGAGTAGATTCAGATGAATAACCCTCTCTTTGTCTCTCTCTCTCTCTCTCTTCCTCGACCCTTTGTGGTGTGTATTAGAGGACTGTTTGACTTGAGGGAGAGGTGTGGTTGCACAAGCAGAGGCATTGGGAAGAGGGAGTGTGTGCATGTAGAGGGTGTGGGGGGGGGGGGGGTGAGGGTAGGGGGAGTGAATTAAGGAAGAAGAATGATTTTATCACTTACCTCAGAAAACTGAAAGTCTGTCTTAAACTCACTTACCTCAGAAAACTGAAAGTCTGTCTTAAACTAGTCATGAAAAAGACATATTAGGAGCATGCACACGCATGCATGCATGCACACACACACACACACACACACACACACATGCACACACATGCATATACATACACACTCTGTCATGGCAGAATAAATGTGCATAATAATTATTGGTAACTCAAAGGTAGAGAGCTGATTGTCTAAGTATTTATCCCGTGTTTTGTTTTGTTGTTGTCTTGCTGTGCTCAGGATTATCTGTTACTAGTATGTTGGGTGCAGTACTTGAATTACGCATCTTGGTAGTGACGTAATTATTAAGATAACTTAACAGTTACTACACACATAGTAAGGGCGGTATGGTGCGAGTTACAAGCTAGGCTTGTTGATCTGCTGTTATATGAGCTGGCTCTCTGAGCTGGGGTCCCAAAGTTCTAGATGTTAGGCATCTGAGGGACGGTGTTCTGTGTATCTGTGTTCCTGTGGATTTCTACAGCTGCTTGAAGAGGTGGTGATCATAGAGGAGTGTTCGTTCAGTTTGCCTCCCACATCTGTGGAGCTGTTTGGAGAAATGGCTGACATGATGGTGAGGCTATTGTAACCTATAAATTGTTTGTCTGAGGGACGGTGTTTTGTGTCTCCTTGTTCCTGTGGATCTTTACAACGGCCTGAAGAAGTGGTTATTCTAGTGGAGTGTTCATCCGATTTGCTTCCCACGTCTGTAACCTGTAAATAGTTTGTCTGAGATAGTCAGCTATATCCTTGGGGCTGTGCATTGGCTGGATCTATCGAGGTGCTGCCGACTGGATTTGAGGGCCAGCAGAGTTGGATCTGCCCAGCCCACTGTGTCTGCGTGCGTCGTATAGAGGTTGGATTGAATGGGGTTTTCGGGGGGGGGGGGGGGGGTTGTATTCTTTTCATGGGATGCTACGTCAAACGGACAAGAATGGGACTGGGGGGAGTTCCTGAAGCAACAAATTTAGGATGAGGACCTGAATACAAGAAAAGAAGGAAACGATTTCAAGTTCCGAAGAGACTGGTGATTCTGACTTTGTTCCGGAGTCTGAGTTTGGACCATCAGAATAACTTTGTTTGAATGAGTGTAGTATAGTAGGGTGAGAGAAAATATTTGATGCGTCGTGTATATGGTCAACCTATGGGCAACGTTCCTTTGCCTATCAAGCTCCAACTACCTGGAATCAATTGCCTCGCTCTCTCAGATACTCACCCTCACTGCCCACATTCAAGCGCCTTCTCAAAACTCATCTGTTTCCTAGGTAACTTCGTCTTCCCTGTGACCCGACGTTTGCAATGTGTGATGCGAGTGTCTGCTTTGTGTGCGTTCGTGTCTGTGTGAGTGTGTGTTTGCGTGTATGCATGCTTGTGAGTTTGTGTCCTTGCTTTGGATTTTGATGCCTTTTTCTCATGTATGATTGTTATATACTGTGTGATTTGATGTCTGTTGTGATATTGTAAACGCCTAGGGCATTCAATTGATTAGGCGTCATAAATGTTCATAATAATAATAATATAAAAATGAAACTGTTGATGGATGAATGAATAAATTAGTGTGTGAATGTTCATTGGAATTTTGTTGATTTGAGAGTGTGAATCAGGTGGCGTTTGTATTTAGATAGGCATCCATTTCCAGTTTGTTTGTTTGTTTGTTTAATCAAAATCCTTCTTCCCCTCCTTTTCCCTTTTTCCTCCCTGTTACACACACACACACACACACACACACACACACACACACGCACAGACATGCGCATGCATGCAGGCATACATCCACACACTGACGCGCTTACACACACACACACACACACACACACACACACACACACACACAGAGGCACACATGTCTGTAACTTTTTTGTGTGTTTTTTGTTTTGTTTTGCTCAAAGCTGAGAGTGAAAGACAGTTCATCCAAGAAGGAGGAAAAACGGGAAGCAACACAGAGAAAAACTGTTAAAGAGTTGGCCAATAAGTTCAAAGATGGCATGCCATTGTCTGGTGCCCAAGGATCTGTCACACAGAAGAAGAAAGGTAGATGCTGCTTTCTGTTTCTTTGATTTTTTTTTTTTTTCATTTTTTTTCTTTTTTCATATTTAAAGTGGGTAATTTTGCTGATTATGATATTGTTCAGACTTAATGCTTTTCAGTTATTTTGTGGCCTAGTATCAGAATAATAGATAAATATGATTAGTGTGGTTGTGTCTGTATTTACTCATACTTACCTGTTCAAATGGGTGTAAACTGTAATTCTATATCACATGAAGACATGTAGGTTTCGTAAATTGCTGTCCAAAAAATGCTCTTTTCTGAGCCCACACCCACTAGGGGTTTACTTCCCTTGATTGATATGTCATTTTGCCAGAAATTGAATTACAGTTCTTGTATTGCTTCATTTGCTGTGAAAACACGCTTTTCTTGATGCTCTTTTAAGTGTTATTTGAATTTTCTTGAGCGTGTCTTCTATCAGTTTCAAATGAATGTAACAGCTATGCTTTCTGATCATGATACAACAATATGTATTAGCTACTGTGTGACCTAATTGAGTTTCAGAATAATCAGTGAATTGGTGGAATTAGTTTGGATGTAGTACTGTATGCAGCATTATTTATGTTTCTATTGATTAGCCAGACACAAACTTTTCTCTTTATTATATGTGTGGAGAAAATTTATAAAATATGGATCATGTAGTACTTCAAAAAAAAAATTTTCCCCACTCTGTCTGTGGGGAAACTTTATTGAATACTTACCCAGCACTCCTAGATCATTTTTGAAGTTGTTTGATGTTTGTTCAGTTCAGACAACAATGAAGTGCATGAAATATGTCTTACATGCATCACTTTTTTTATTTTTTCAGATGCCCCCAAAGTGAAGAAATGTAAAGTGATGTTTGATTACAAACCAGAGAATGAAGATGAACTTGAACTGGCTGTTGGTCAAACAATAGATTTTATCAAAGAGGTCAGTGCTGCAGTTTTGTCACTTTTCTTTCTTTCTTCTTCAGATCAAATTGTATGTTACCTTCTGTCACTTTCTTTCTTTCTTCTTCAGATCAAATTGTATGTTATCCTCTGTCACTTTTCTTTCTTTCTTCTTCAGATCAAATTGTATGTTATCTTCTGTCACTTTCTTTCTTTCTTCTTCAGATCAAATTGTATGTTATCTTCTGTCACTTTTCTTTCTTTCTTCTTCAGATCAAATTGTATGTTATCCTCTGTCACTTTTCTTTCTTTCTTCTTCAGATCAAATTGTATGTTATCCTCTGTCTCTTTTTTTTCTTTCTTCTTCAGATCAAATTGTATGTTATCCTATGTCTCTTTCCTGTTTTTCTTCTTCAGATTAATTTGTATGCTATCCTCTGTCTCTTTTCTATTTTTCTTCTTCAAATCAAATTATATGTTTTCCTCTGTCTCTTTTCTATTTTTCTTCTTCAGATTAAATTGTATGTTATCCTCTGTCTCTTTTCTGTTTTTCTTCTTCGGATTAAATTGTATGTTATCCTCTGTCTCTTTTCTGTTTTTCTTCTTCGGATTAAATTGTATGTTATCCTCTGTCTCTTTTCTATTTTTCTTCTTCAGATTAAATTGTATGTTATCCTCTGTCTCTTTTCTGTTTTTCTTCTTCGGATTAAATTGTATGTTATCTTCTGTTTCATCTTCAGAAGGCAGGGGTCTAGTTGACATATATGAGGGCCCTTGGAAGTACAAAAAGCAAACAGGAGGCACTGGCAAAAGTAGTAGTTTCCACAGGATGCATGAAAAACGGTCAAAATCATAATGAGGTCAATGGTCAAAGTTGTCCATAATTATGGCAGGCTGTTACTGTCTAGTTCAGAATAGCGTACAGGTGCATGCAAAAGCCAGTCATTTGTTAAAACTGTCACAGACTGGACTAAACTAAGAAGTTATACAGCTTTTCATGACAGTGTATTCCCATTGTTGCTTACAGTCATAGCAGTGTGATTCACAAGCTGTAACTCTTGCTGTCACTCAGCATGGATAAGCTGAACTGAGGTGAGCCGAAGTTAAAAAAAATTTATTGCAGAATGCAGCCATGTCACTTGTACACTTTTGACGGTCACAGTGGCTTTGCGCTTCAAGAAAATGCAGTTTTCAGTTGTATTATAGCCCAGACAGCCACACAGGGCTCACTCAGGGCTGTCAAGAACAGAAAAACCTGAAATGAAAATAGTTCCAATGCTGACTTGTCAACTGTACTGCATGAGCACAACCAAACAGGAAATGCTGTGTGATTAGTATGGGACATCAGAAAAAAAGTTAGCAGGAGTATGAGGATGGCAAAAGAAAGTGCAGTGTATGCTTCTCTTGTTCTCAGAAGTCAAGAAGCAAATGATAAAATGCCTTTATCACTGGATCAGAAAACTGTCCAAATCTGTGTTAAACAGACATGAGAAGGTATGTGTCCAAGTCATAGTTCAAGCTAAAGAGAAGTGACCAGAGGGCAAGGGGGCTTCAAAAGTGCTGCTGTTAAACATTCTTTACAAGTTTTATGTTAAGATGTTTGCACTCTTCTTAGACAACCATGTTTCTGATGATTTGCAAGAGACAGAGAGAGAGGGAAGAGTGTGTTTGTGTGTGTTTGCTTGTGTGTGTTCTTCAGTGTTCAGACTATCAGGCTGGTTTGAAATAAAAAGCAAGAATTCATTACTTTTTTTTGGTCTTTTTTTTTTTTTTTTTTTTTACTGTTAGTGAGGACTCTAAATTCTATATAATTTTTGTGAAGGAGTCCCAGGGACTGGCTTTCTGTCAGTAAATATATGTGAGCCCTGGGAGATTTTCTAAAGTGTGTCACTTCACACTACAGTAGTTCAAATGAGAAACAAAAAAGGACGGGGAAAGGTGGTGCTGTTTACTGAAAAAAGGTGTAATATATCTGTCTACAATCATCACAGTGTGCTGTCCTGCGACAGTTGGCTCAGGGGTGCCATATAAATGCTTGGGCAATCAACGATCTCCATAGCCTTCTGTTCTCTGTACATGTACCACAGGGTAGAGGTGTCATAGTCTGTCCAGTTGAGTAGGCTGTTCATCCAGGACTTTCAAGGTCTGCCAGTGGGGTGCTCTACTTTGCCAAAATGGTCTGAGGTAGAAAGTCATGGTGTGATAAATACCAGGACTAGGAAGATTTATGAGGCAAATGAGGTTGTCGTCTACTGGTGTATGTTTTAAATTGTGCCGTACATAATTTGGTTTTGTGTTCCCTGATGTGATGTACAAAATGTGTTTCTAGTATTTATTCTTGGATGCCTTGATTTCTTTTTGTTTGAGTTCTGCTGTCAGTGTACAGGCTGTATTTCAATAGAGAAGGATGGGTATCATTAGTGACTATGTGAGTTTTTTTTTCCCACTGGGTAGCTGATTGACATGGTTGTCCAATTACATTGTCAGGCAGGCATGGCTAGTGCAAGTCTCATCTTGATCTCTTTGGTTGAGCTGCCTTTCATGCACAAAATGCATCGGCATTGATGCCAAATAAGTCACTTGATCATGTCAAAGAATTAATCCTGAGATACAACCTTTCCAGTCTCTCAAAACATTGATGCCGGTCAAACAAGCCAAAGCATTGATGTCAAGATATAGGCGGCCCAGCTTTGCAGAATATTGGTGTTAAGATACAATCAGTCTGACTGATACCAAGATAGAGAAGTCCAGCATGTTGAACCATTGATTCCAAGAGGTCGTTGGTTCAGATTTTTAAAGCATTGACAAGTATGGGGCTAATAATATTTAAAACCATCAGGGCACACTCAGCATAGGGAAATTTATCAAACAAATAGTAGCCTGATCATAGCAATCAGTAAAAGTCGGATACTACAAATACAACACTCGATGTTACCACCGCCCACGTTTTGTCAAATGATCATTATATCAATACACATAACCATTGGTAGATATATTTCATCAGTTTTTCTTTTAATCATCTGAACATGTAAAATATGGGTAATTCTTGGTAAGTGCAATCCGTAATTGATGCCAAGATAGCTTCAGTTCAGATAAACAAAGCATCAGTACTAAGATACAGCAGTCCAGCATGTTGAATAAGTTTGTTGCAGGGTGTTTACATTACTAAACATTCAGTAGACCTTCAAAATCAGATGCTTACATGCATGTCTTAATTGCTGTAAAGTTGAAACACTGAAGAGTGTTTAACTATACAGTTCAAAGAGAAAATGAAATCAGTGTCCACATTACAGATTTAGATCTGTCACACATGTCGTTAGACACTTGGTTTCATTGGAGTATGTCTGTGTGCTGTGGACAAGAAAATGAAAACATGGAAGAAAGGTGAAGATGTTGATCACATTAACTTAAAGTAGTTTTAAGTGTCATGGAAAAGAAAATTGGAAGAAAGCAATATTTTAATTACAAAAGAATTTTTTGCATCATGAAAAAGAAAGCTATAAATTGGGATAAGGGAAGATGTTTATCATATTGGGATAACAATAAGTAATTATGAAAAGAACATTACAAAGCAGGAAAAATTGAAGATGTGGATAACATTATGATAATTATGTTTGTCATGAGAAAGAACATTAAAATTAGAAGAAGAAAAAAAAAACATGCTGGTCACATTTAGATAACTGTGTCTGTCAGGAAAAAAAAATCATACATTTGAAGAAAAAAAAAAAAGAAGATGCTACAGGCTTTGGAACATAAACAAGTAGTTTTGTTGCAGAGCCTCATAAAAGTCATTTTCAGCAGAAATAAAGAAATTTAGCACTGAACACATTTTAACGCAGTCTGCAACATTGGATGATGTGCATGCGTGTTTGTGAGTGTGTTCTGTGTGATAATGCACTCATGCATGTAATATAGTTGATTGTAATTGTGATACAGTGTTTTTGTAATTATGATACAGAGGTGTTATTGTGTTGTTGTTGTTTCTCATACATGATAAACTGCAGAGGGGACTGACTGTCCTGTATGATTCTCAGGTGGAGGAAGGGTGGTGGGAAGGGTCCTTGAACGGCAAGACTGGAGTCTTCCCTTCCAATTTTGTGGAGATGATGGAGAATGGAGAGGGAGAAAATGCAGACGGGAGCAGGCCACAGTCAGGTGGTGCAGGTGAGAACACGCTGTACTACCTGTCCTGTGTGTTGTGTTTCGGTGCAGGTGCTGTCCACAGCTTGCCTTAACCCTTTAAGTTGGTCTGGATGGCCAGGGAAAAGAGAGTGCAGGCAATTCAGAAGCACAAATTTGTAAAAGTTGACTTTTTTGTTGCTGTTAAAGGAATGGATTCACTTTTTTTTTTCTCAAGGAAATGGGTTCTCTGACCTTTGAGCAATTAAATCTTTTTCCTTTGGTCAGGGAAGGCAAGTTCAGTTTGTACTCTAATGTCTGGAAGTGCAGGCACACCAGTGCCAATTTAGCTAGTATGTGTAATATAGAAAGACAGAAGTACATGCTGTCTTAGGATGGTTATCCCAGACTGCCATATGTCATGAGATGGGTAACTACTCAAGAAATACAGGTGACAGATAAAATTAGAAGATTTCTGACCAAAACTCTCTTCTTGATTGTGCGTGTGTGTGTGTGTGTGTGTATGTGTGTGTGTGTGTGTGTGTGTGTACATAATTTTTTTTCTTTTTTTTTCAAATCAAAGAATTTTGGTCTAAGATTCTTTTGATTACCCGTCAAAATCAATTTTTACATTTGCTGTCTGCAGTATAAGTAATGATGATACATTTTCAGAAGAATATGGAATGTGTTATCGAATAAGGCAGCAATCAACAACAGATGTTACCATTGCAGGTGAGGCAGACGCGGACTTCCAGCAGATCAAAGGAAAGAAGGTGGTGGGGGTGGGGCTGGGCAACATCTTCCAAGGGGGTCCCATCAAGCTGCGCAACACCACCAAGAAGGGAGACGCCGCGAAACCCACCAAGACAGACGATAGGGTGAGCTTCCAAAGTTTATGCTTTCAGTTTGGTCATGGGATGCAGACTAGGGTAATCAGGGTGGGGTGCTCAGGAACAAGATTTGTCAGAGGCCTCATTGGCACATTTATCCAGTTTAATGATAACTTGTATGTATGTGTGTGTGTGTGTGTGTGTGTGTGTGTGTGTGATGTGGTGTTGTGGTGTGTGTGTGTGTGTGTGTGTGTGTGTGTGTGGGGCTTGCGGTGTGTGTGTGTGTGTGTGTGCATGCATGTCTGCTTTGTACCTTGGTTACCATGTATTGTTCTTTGTGTTTGTGATTAGTCACTTGAAATTGAGTTGAACAGATTACATCTGTTTGAAGATTTTTGTGTTGAAAGCCAGTAGGGGTTTCTTTGTAAGAAGGTGAAGTACCCTAAATATCTTTGATAATGATGATCATTTAAAAACAAGATGCAAACGTATAAACGTCCTCCCAGTGTAGATCTATCTTGAATACATGTGTAAAGAAACATCACAATCAAACTTGCGTCATAATATAAAAAAACGTCACAATCAAACATGCGTCATAATGTATTTCGTCACTGAGATAAGAAATCGGCGAAGTACTTTCAGAGATATTCCATAAAGAAGGAAAACCGTTTTGGGCCATTATAGCCGTTAGTAATGGCTATTCTGGTAACAAAAAAAACATCAGGCATCATCCGTGACCCATAATGGACATACCTACAAATTTTCAGAAAGATCAACAAAGAAGTTTTGTCTGGAGCGAGTGGAACACATTTTGACCGTGGAGAGACACACAGACAGCATTTCTTCGTTCACATTGTGAAGTACTCCCTGTTCTATAAGAACTGGGAGTACAAAAAAAAGTAGTGGCGAGTTTCATAGGAAAGAAACAAGAACTGAAGAAGTATTGAACTGGAATATGTAGGGCACAGTAAAGTGCAAACTACAAATGAAAGTACGTGTTCTTCATGGTCAAGGGTAAGCAAACTGATAAAAGAGCATGATTAAGACAACATATCTTGTAGCCTGGGAGATCGTAAGGTCATTCAAAATCGCTGGACATAAATTAGGCAGTATGCACAGGTGATGTATTTATGGCAATACCATGTACGAAGACACCAACAGTGGAGCCTCCTCATAAAGACCTCCAAACTCCCTAAAAATTGGATTGAGGGAGGAATAATAGGGAGGGAAATCTTGTATATAAAGAAGTGTCCCTGAAGAGAACAGATCTTTAAAGAGAGGGTCCTAATAGCAAAGGACTTTACTGTGTTACCATATTCTTCACTGTATCAAATTTATTGAGAATGAAGAATGGCAACGAAGTAGCAGCATCATTGTGAGACTATTTTCTGTGTAACAACCTTCTTGGCAAGGTCCTATTTTAGATCCCCACCACTCTTCGTCTGTTTTGTTAATTTTGCTTTTGATGAGATTTGTTTGAAGTGTTATAAATATGTATTGTATTGCTTTTATTTATTTCATTTATTGATTGTTTTTTATTTCATTTTTTTGTTGCTGTAGCTTTGGTAGTCTCTTTGACAGGAATGTGCAGACTGTGATTAACTTCTGAGCAGTCTTTATTTTTCAGCTTAATAAGCAGGCTTAGAAGAAAAAAACTTTGCCCCTTAATGGGAAGCATGAAATGTGTCTTCAGCTATTCTTGAATACACATTTTGTCTCATGATGTGACAAGAGCTGCAAATGAAGGTCTTTTTAAAACATAAGAGAATGTGTAGGCACATCCTTAATGATAATGTTGTTTTCTACAGAGATAATAGCATGAAGTGCATGTCAAAGGTTTTTTCAAATGAGGGGCTTTTTTTTTTTTTTTACAAACGTAATAGAATGTGTTGGCACATCCCACACTGATGTTGTTTTCAGTAAAGTCAGATATTAGTAGGAAGTGTATGTCAGTGGGTTTTTTTTCAAATGACGGGCTTTTTTCAAGCATGATAGAATGTGTTGGCACATCCTTGCGCTGGTGTTCCTGTAAAGTCAGATGTCAGCGTAAAGTGTGTTTTAATGTTTTTTTCAGGATAGTAGAGATTCTAGGCATTCCACTGCAAACCCAGCAGAGGGAAGTAAAAGAGAAAAACAAGGCGGTGAGTATGGGGGGTGGTGGGGTCCTTTTCTTTATTCTGACATTGTTACACAGCTTTGGTTGTTGAGGTGCTTGACTAGGTGGTTGGTGTGTTATATAAGTTTTGTAGGCGTGTTCTTTTGTTTTGTTCCTGGTCACTGGAAACTTTCAAGTAGGCTTTTTTTTTTTAAAGCAGTACTCTAAATCAGAGATATCTAAGTTTATTCTATGTAAGGTCAAAGTACTTGTCACATTGAAATATAATTGGACTTGCATCTCCGTGAGGTTTAATCTTGATATGAAACTTGCACAGATATGAAGAGTACTGACTTATTTGTTGAAGATTTTGTTCTTTAACACTATGTGTAGGTGTCTGTCGTTTTTTAAGAGTATGATCGCACTAATGTTGAAAATGTACACAATGATATTGATGATGGTTTAAGAAAAAAACTTTATGGCACCTTTTTTAAAAAAATTGTTAGGTAGCAGATCAAAAGAAGGAGACTACTATGGACACACCCTTTTGTATTTGTGTTGCTGGATTGATTTGTGTTAGTTTTTTGTTTGTTTTTTTTAAACGATATCCTGTAATCTTGGAGTATGATATAAACTCTTTGATTACAAATTTTTGGTGGTATTCTTACTGTTGACAGTAACAGCATCTTTTGCCGTTTATTGCATTAGCTGGTCACTGACATTTGCTTAATTGCTCCATATATTTACCAGCAGCAGTGGAGCGAGCCATTGTGCGCTACTCCTACGCAGCGGAACAGCCTGATGAACTGAACCTGAAAGAAGGGGAGGTGATTCGAGTGTTAGACAAGCATTTGGAGGACGATGGCTGGTGGCGGGGTGAGGTGCACGGCAAAATTGGAGTCTTCCCAGACAACTTTGTGGAGCTGCTACCTTCCCAGGAAGAGGTGAGATCTTCCACAGCATTTCTTATGGAGCAGACGTTGATCGTGTTTCTCCTGCGGCCTAATATAGTGCTTCACGATGTATCATTTTTTTGTTGTTGTCTTTGTTGTGTTCCCAGATAACCAATAACTAAAATTAGGTTTAATGGTCTTGAAAGATGTGTGCTGTGTCTTCTTGTGATTTTGTGTCTATGATTGCTCTCAGAGTATGTAAACTTATTTATCCGAGAAGGCGGAAAGTTACTACCATAATGGCGGGATTAGAAATGCTCACATACACAAAACTCTTACTGATGGTAAACCACAAGGTTCTAGCAGAGGAGTGCAGAAAAAAGAAAAGGAAGATATTTCATTACTCAGTTGAGGAATATGGCATTTTGGAACTAGATCACTTACATTTAATAGTAGAGGATTTTTTGGTTTTTTTTTTTTTTTTTTTGGGGGGGGGGGGGGGGGGGTGCAGTTGTAGAAGTTTGTAAGACTTCATTCTCTGTGTATGTAATGTGTCTACATTCAAGTCAGTGGGAAGCAGTATTCTTCTGATTAAAAAATTTTGTTTAGCTGTGTCATCTTTTTTTGTGCCACTTCAGTGGCATTACCCCCACACCAGTCATTTCAGTTCCCATCCACAGTCACATCCTGGTTTTATCCTGTCTCAGCCCTGGCGCAGGCAATCCACAGGGAGCAGTCAGTTTCAGGTCATCATGATGCAACCAATCAGAGGAGACACTGCACTGTTGCTTAGTCTCTTCAGCGGTATTCATTGGTGCCTGTTCTAAACCAGCAAAGATGAGATCACTCACTCACTCATTCCCCTGACCACTAGGGTTGTTGGGAGGACGTGATGAGGCAACTGCCGTTTCTCTCCAGGCTCTTCTGTTGGCAGCTGTCATGAGGAGATCCGGCATGGTCATTTTGGTCCAATCATTTATGTTTTCGGACCAGCTCTTTCTCTGATGCAGACGAGGACGGCAGGGAAAGGTGAGATACTATCTACTAAAACGCCTACTGATGACAAAACTTGCCTAATTTTGGAGCCAGTGTGTGTGAGTGTCCCCCTCTAGAGGGCACCACCACATCTACCTCATGACAGTCCCCATTAACCAGCCAATATCAGCGACCTTGACATGAATTCTCCAAGGACATGGATGCTCAGAGGAAATGAAAACAGAGGTCACAGTGAGAGCTAGCATGAGGGGCCACAGAATTTGAGACTTCTTTTTTCAAATGCTGATCAGGGAGGAGGAGGATGATGGAGATGATGGTCTGGAGTTCCATTCCAGTCTGAGACTGCATGACAGGGCTGTACTCTGCAAAGTATATCCTGACATCAGCCTTACCCGAAAGATGCAGACACCTGTAGTGTTGGTCAAGAAGTTTGAACAAGACTCTCAGAGATGCATGCATTGAAGTGGATGAATTTGATATGGCTCCAAGTCTTCCCAGTATGAGCTCACAGTAAACTCAGCTCTTGAGTATGAGCCAGTCAAAGCGGAAAAAATCCCATAAATAAATGGCTCAGATGGGAATCAAGCCCATGACCTTCCAGCTGGGAAGTTATGACGCTAACTACTGTGCCACCGTGGCTGGTGGCATTCAGATGTTTCATTGATTTGAAGCTGTGCTCCATCATCCCATCTTCAAGCCATGGTCCTCCAACTGTGTTTACTCTTATAACAGGTAGGTAGATTTTCTTGATGTCTGTGTTGCAGCCTTCCAAGGCCCCCAAGAAGCCCCCGCCACCAGCAGGGAAGAACATATACCCCAAGCTGCCTGACAAAGCTCTCTCTGTGGAGGAGAAGAATGCTAGTGTTAAAAAGGATCAGGGTAGGTGCTGTACAGTTTTATCTTGTGTGCTTTTTGCTAGGATTTGACTGGTGGTGGTTCTTGCTTACAGTGACATGTATGAATGGATGTCTGTTCTTTAATGCCAGTTTGCAGTAAAGTATGAGGTAAACTGTGGTTTTCTTGTGTTCTTTTTTTTTTTTTAATTTCTTGGAATAGTTCACAACCAGTTTTTGGCAATAGTTCTCTGGTGTTACTTAGAATTTAGGTTTTGTGATTTTTGTAGTGGTCTAGTCTCTTGCTGTGGAAGTAGCTAGTGAATTGGTTTGGTCAAAGTCTTCCTTTGTGTCTTGCTCATTTTCTTCTCTTTTAATTACAGTTTTATAATTCTGTGATTTGTATGTATTGTGTATGTTTGTGTGTGAGTGTATGTATGAGTGTATAAAGTATGTGTGTGTATGGCTGCACATGTGTAATGTGTGTGTGTTTTTCGCGCTGATGTATGCAAGCTTGTGTACAAGTATATGAGAGAGACAAAGAAAGAAATCAAACTTTTGCTTTCTGCATTATTGGTCTGTTATAGACAATAATAGTTTGATAATCTTTTGTATCCTTTTATAGTTTTCACTGTGTGTTGTGCATTCATATCTATTGCTGTCTGTCTGTTGATATTAAACATATAAGTTGGTCGATAGATTTAGTTACAAAACAGGCATGCACAGTTATGAATAAGCTTATGCATATGCATGTCGCACAAACACATATAAACATGTATGCTAGCATGCTCCCACGGGCACTTGCACACTTGTACATACTTGCACATTCACACAACACACACACACACACCACCACACACACACATGTATGCATGCAGATACATGCACATCAGGAACTATCAAAAGCAACCTTTGTCACATTTTTATCATATTTGTGTCCTGATAATTTTTTCAAGCCTTAGACTATCTGTACTCCATGAATTCAAACTGTATTACAGTGTAAAAGCAAAACAATGATTTTTGCAGTTTGTGGCCCAAAAAATTGCATTTCTGAAGTTGTCAGTGGTGTAGGTGAGTTAATATATGGTGGTCTTAAGGCAAAACAAATGCACAATTTATGTATAGTAGTAACAAACAATTGCTATAACAGGAATTTTGATGAACCCCAGAAATGTACTGAAAAGGAATATGAGTCTTCCTTTTATGTCAAGCTTATAGGAATACTTAAATGTCCAAAGAAATATTTCTCCAACTTGGTTTGTATATACCATTGACAATTATGAAAAACACATGCACGCACGCACGCACGCGCGCACACACACACACACACACACACACACACACACACACACACACACACACACACACACACACACACAGGGAAAGTGACTGTTAGTTCAAAGTCTTTTTGGTTTCAAGTAAGTAAAGTTGCTTGTTAAGAAAGTGATGCTGGTAAATGTTTGTTCAACGTACATAGCAAAGTAAGTCTTGTCTGGAATATCCATGAGTCGGTGGCTAGTTGGAATAGGGAGGAGTCATTCTATGAAAGCTGAAAAGAGTAATACAGTATGAGAGGTATGATCTGTCACAGACAGTTTGGCGATTGTGGGAAGGGAGATGATTACAGGATGGTTTATCAAGGTCCTACTGGTTTTTCACACATGGTTCACATAGAATTTTACTTTAAAATGTGGATAACTTGTAAATTTGAGGCACTAGGTCTGAGTTTAGAAAAGTTGGAGAAAAAAAAGGTCCTGAAAAAAAAATTATCAGATTTTTTAAAAGTCACAGCCTGTCTGAATCTGTAGGTTTAAGCTGGTTGTTTGAAAGGAAAAAGATTCTTTGAGAATCATGTTACAAAAACAAAACAAGCACGCCATTAATTTGTTAAAGAAGACATTTTAATCCTCTCCAATAGTCAGTCATGTATTGACTTGTAATAAAGTAGCTTATATAGTAGTTTATTCTTGCTGTATTTTAGAAAGTGTATTAAAAGTAAGATTTGATTTTTATTATGTAAATTTGCATCCTGGTCTGACTGGTTTGATTCATTTGAGCTTGGAACACAGTGCCTTCCAAAGCTGGCAGTTAATGTAAAATTGAAATACTCAGTAATGGAAATTGATTCTGAATATTTGAAGGGAGAGGTAGTTGATAGAGAAAGGCGTGTACACATGAAGACAAGAGGTTCTGAAAGTAGTTTGTTGGAGCTGAGATCCAATAGAATTTCAAGAGAGTAGGAGAAATAATGTAATCATGATATGATGATATGGATATGGTTTTCAGTGTGCATACAGCTCTCTCAGTGTCACCACAATGACAATGCAGAAAACACATGTGAAAAGTGCTGTTGTTTTTGATAACTGCAGGCCGCCGAAAGAGCAGCCTGACAAAACGTAGATTGTATGCCGAAGGTGAGAGGTAACATGTGATATAGTGTTGCTTGTATTGACAGTTTGCCGTTGACCTGTTCATTTGTTGTTCAGGTTTCCTCAAGAGAGATTTGTGGATTGTTTGTTTGATTCATCAAGCTTCCTTGAGGATGTGAACACGTGTTCTTTAACTGTTGATTGTTCTGCTATATGCCAGATAGACTGGCTCAGTAGATCGGTTTTTGTCTAGACCCACCTGAAGTTAGAGAAGATGCATGATACCCTGTTCCACGGAGGATGTGACTCGTAGTAATTCTATGAACCTACAGAGTGTTTGTTAGCTGTTGTCAGCTGTTGTTGGGATGGTTCTGTTGATGGTGAAGCATGTATCTAGGACAGCATCTCCTTGTTTCTTCATTGTCAAACCCATAAAACTACGTTGTGGGTTCCCCCACCTGCCGCCACTCTCGGATGTCCGTCGACCTGGTTCATTTGTCTGTGTGTCAGCAGATGTGTTGTCATGATTGTGTGTTGTTCTTTCAGAAGCAGTGGCAGACAGACCCCCGCCTAATGCTGGGTTGAAAAAAACCGCCGCCCCACCGCCAATAGGCCGCAAGCCGGGCGTGATCCCTAAAGCGGGTGAGGCGGTGGGCAAGCCTGAGTCCCCCAGGCCCTCAGAGCCCGCTCGGGTGGAGCTGAGGGGCAAAGAGCATGGCACCAACCACCATGCCCCTCCTTTGTCCAACAAAACAGAGGGTCAGTGGCCTGGCTGTGTGTCGTTTCGTGGTGGTGATGGTGGTGGTTCATTCTCACATCCCTTCTCCTTGTGTGCTGCTGCAGTGGGGTGCACACTGCCGTCACTACTAGCGTTATGTACTGGCTGTGAGGGTTTCCTTTTTTTCTCTTGGCACCATCAAACCATCCCCCTTTCTTCTTCCACAGCTGGTAGATTCTTTTACCTGTCGTGAAAGATGTGCATTGGCTTGGCATGTTTATTGCTCATAAATCATTTTCCATTTTTCGCTTCTGTTTATATTAGGGGGTATAGGTAGATGAGTGGGGGAGTTTGTATTTGATCCTAACAGTCCGAACAAGGTCAGGGGAAAGTAGAGAAAAAAATTGAAAAACACAGGAACTTTTTCAGTCACTGGGAAGAGATGGAAAATAAGATTTTGGCTAGAAGTCTGGGGATTTGCTTAAATGCTGAACAAGAACAACAGAATGCTGAAAAAGCATCAACAGTTCTACAAAAACATGATCAGAAATGGAGAAGGCTTCATGTAACTTTTGTGTGAAAACCAGGATCATTAAAAAAAAAAGAAAACAAACCAAAAAACAGGGATGGCAATAAGGTCTAACACACTCTTGCATTCTGACTGCCCTGAAAAGGATACTGCCCATTGCGTGAGGAATATTGCACTTCTGGGAATGCATCTGCCGGATACACATTCGCTGCTTTTGGCTTCTTTTGCCATTTTCAAGTCGTTGACATTTTACTTCTGGAAACAATCATGTTGGATCCTAGCTGTCATGTCTTAACACTGTTACAGTTTCATTCTGAATCAGATCACTGAGTGTATCCTTTCTCAGTAGCATTATCCCATACCTTTCACCCTCTGTACTTCATGTGTCTGTAAATGTAAGAGATTTTCTGCTGCTGAATCAGCTTTCTGTGACTTTTTATGAGATCCTCCTTGCTTGTATCTATCTGCAGGACTTCCTGATGTTGAATATGGCATTTTCTATCCACAACTGCCACCATTTTAACATCATTCCCACTGGATTATTTTTCTTTTTTCAGTCATATTTAATCCGGTCACTGCCAGAAAATATTACAAACAAAGGCTTTCCCAGTGCCAGGGAAATCTAATGATTTGGGGGTAATAATTAACAAAAAATTCTAGCTCAGAAACTACAAAAGATATAAAAATGAAATATATATAATTTTTGAAGGAAATTGAATGAAGATTTTGAATCTGGGCTTCTTTTGTTTTAATTTTGATAATAAAAAAATATTTAGGCATTTAAATTTGGATAGATTTTTTTGCACGATCAAAAACATATGTATTTACCACTACAGCTTCACATCCAAAAAAGAACACAAAGCAAAAAAGTTGAAAATAAAGTTTGTATTGTCACACTACACCTGTAAATGAAAGTAA
Source organism: Conus canariensis (assembly GCA_033310375.1). Classification (NCBI taxonomy): domain Eukaryota; kingdom Metazoa; phylum Mollusca; class Gastropoda; order Neogastropoda; family Conidae; genus Conus; species Conus canariensis. The sequence continues at coordinate 19,786,058 of CM065724.1, read as the reverse complement.
AACAGTTTAGAAGTCTATCAAGATGCTCACACTCAATGCAGACAGGTCAGTCCACGACCACGCCCCCCTCCCCCCACCACGCCCCCTTGCTGGACTTCAACCATCTCTTTCACTCCTCCTCTTGCCCTACCTTTCCCTCTGCCCTGTGTCACGCCGCGAGCAGGCCGCGCTCCCCTCTCGCGCTGACTATCACATCACTGGCCACTAGCACACAGTGCACAGTACACACTAGGCTAGCTCGTTCAACGCTGGTAACCAGTCAGCTGAACACACTCTGAGGTCGCACAGCCCGACTCAATAACTGACAAATATGGTCGGCAATTCCATCACTATCATCATCTCACCTTCATGCTCGAGTGAGTCGTTGAACAAAAGATTATTATCTTTGTCAAAAATGATTAGCAGAGCCTGCTCAGGTGTGTAAGTACGTTGATTTGGTCACTACGCTTGTCGAAGGTTGCGCCGCCATCTTTGCAAGCAAGACAAAGCGCTGGCCGGTCATCCAGCCAGTGATGAGAATAAATGGTCTTTCCCATCACGTGTGGTCATTTGCATATCATTTTAATACTGCAGACATATAAGGCTTACTACGCACACTTGATTTAAGTCCGTTAATAGAAATAGTAACGAATGAAAATTCAAGAAAAATGCATGACGTCAGTGGACGGCCCATAGGCACTGGGAAAGCATTTTTACTGCGCCGTCAGCTGACGGCTTACAGGCACTCTACGGGTTGAGATATGTCATTTAAAAAACAAAAAGAGATTATTGTTCTTAATACTCTGCCTTATTATGAGAGCAATAGAATGAGTCTATGTAACTGCTCAGTTTGGTTGTCTTTGTGTGTCTGTGCGTGTGTACTTAGTAGCATTTCTTTTTTTCCACAAATCAAAAGAAAAGAATTTAAGTGATGGGAAAAGACATGAATCGATGGAAGTTCCACTCCATACAAACAAACAAAAATGGTTTTAATGTCAAAATAATTCTGTGACACACATTTAGAACAAGTTTGGACTGAAGTGCATAGCAAAAGGCTTGTCAGTGGGGCCTAGCTGGCCTGGTGAGTAGTCTCAGACTCTTGTTCGAAGGTCTGGGGTTCAGTTCCCACCCGAGACAGTCGGTTCAGAAGAGATCACTCCAGAGTGAATATCTGTGTAAACTCCAGTCCTGTCCCAATCCTTTGCGTGAGACTTAAAACAGAGGTCCCTTGTATGAATGCATACATAAGGAGATTTGCATGCTCGTAAAACCTGATTACACCTCGTGGAGAAGAATAGGTTATCATGTGCCAGTGGGATAAATGACAGGAAAATGAAAGATGTGCACACGTGTGTCATGCTTAGACATCATCCCCAAAGACAGAATGTAGTTACCTTATGATGGGATTAACATGGCTGCATATGCTAAAATCCATTAGTGGTGACACTTGGAGTTCTAAAAGAGGAATGAAGAAAGAAGGAGCTCTAAACGAGAAATGAAGAAAGGAGGTCTTGTGGAGGAATGAAGAAAGAAAGAGAAAACCCTTCACTGTTCATGCTGAGTGCTGTCTGGTAGTGCTTATGCCCCTTTCACCTGGTCACTGCTAACTGAAAACATCTCCCTTCTCCTCCTCCTCCCCACCTCTCTCTGGGTATATACCTGCTCCTAAGGCTCTCATTGTGTCCTGACTGTGTATCTGTTTGAATATATTTGCTTTTTGCCATGCAAGCAAAATCCTAGTGCCTCCCTCCCCATTTGGCCCACCAGTCCTTTGCCTGTCATCCTCTCTTTGTTTAATTCCTTTGGTTTGTATCTATTCACACATGAGTTAAGAAAGTCTAATTGCCTCTCCTGTTCCTACTTTTTGGTGCAAGGGTCACTGTTGTATGTGCTGGGAGATAAAAGCAGTGTTGCATTGTCCGAAAAGCATATAGTTTAGTCAACAGTGTTCACTGCATGTGCCTTCGTCCAGTGGTTCTGAACATGTATCATTATATTTTGGGTCATCATTGTGGCATCAGGTACACATATCTGTGCAGTTTGGAATCTTGTAATTTCATTGTTTCGTTTCCTCCATTTGTTGCTTGTCATGCGTGTGTTTACTTCAGTCTGTTTATATATGCTTTTAACACGGTTTTTTTGTTTTTTTTTCAAATTCAGGTTACAACAGTTTGCAGCTCAGCAGAAGTAAATCATTGAAGAAACAGATGAGCAAATGTTGCACAAAGAATGAAAGAAAAGCAGGGTTTCTGTATTAAGATAGCTTGACATTGTGTTGCATTAATGATCAAAGGTTATGTGGCATGTTAAAACTCTTGTCCTATGTCTTCCTGCTTTTGGCTTTTTGAAGGTTAAATCTGGTTCTCTCATTACAATGTATATGTCAAATTTCTTGTAATCTGACAACTTGGTAGTGAAAATAAAAACACTGTTCAGATTGGACACTGTCTGTTGTGCAGAAATAGTTTGCCTATATGGATTTTTAATGTTTTTTTTTTTAATGACATTTATGTGCTTTTGATTTTTTTTTTCTTTTTCAGTTGTGTGTGATTGATCAAATACAATAGCTAAAGCTCTCAGCACAACCTAGGCACAGCTTTAACTGGCCTAAGGATATCAATAGATTAGTTATGAATTTGTTGTACATGTATGTTTGAGAATTTTGCAGATGGTATTGTGCTTGTTATTGTTAGTGTATTTTACGAATGGTATTGTGCTTGTTAATGTTGCTTTCAGGACAGTACTTTTTTTCTTTTGCTTATGGGTGCAGCCCTGAAGAGACCCTTTGCAGTCCGTTGGGCTGTAATGAATTGAAAGTGTATGAATGAAAATATAAATGAATGCATGCACACTCAGAGGACCCAGCTGACTAAGCTGCCAAGATATGAGTATGGCCTTCGAAGAGATACAGCTCAATGAGCTGAATGCCAAAAGAGAATGCGCATTAAAGTACTCATGCAATTCCAAGTAGGTTAAGCAGATTGATTGGTAATTGATACACTGTTTAGCCAGTACATTACTGGTGGTGATCTAGATGTACTAATAACCCAGAGAAACTGCATTTTGAAAGTCCAAGCTGCTACCACAAAAAGAGCCAGGATGATGATAGTGTTGCAAGCAGTTACAACTAGTTTATGTATGACTGAAACAATTTTAACAGAATCATCACATCCATAACTGCCATTTAAATGTTAAATCCATGTGATTTACCAGTTGAAAATCAGTCCTTTACTGTTATTATCATTATTTTCTTTTTAGTGCATTCATCTTGTAGCCTTAACTTTTGCTGCCCCAGCTGTTTAAAACTTGCTGCCACCTGGTTACAGAAATGTGTTCCCCTTGACTGAATTCAGAACTCGGCTTAGCATTTAATTTTTTCATTGGGCGACAGTTTGAATCATTCTGTTTTCTGTGCACAGTAGGCTCTACCATAAAAGATTGTTTTAGAAGTGACTAAAAGGATATAGCATTGTATCAACAGCATGTTGTTTTGTCCATTGGATATGATTTCTCTGAGTGGCTCTAACAATGTGTAGTGATATTTAGGGATGATCATTGTTAGCATCACATGAACAGAGCTGTGTGACATGATATGGTGTGATAACATTGTTGCATTGTGTTGTGTCCTCTATGGGTTTAAAGTCATGTGTGTGTGTGTGTGTTTTATTAAGGTTGGACACAACAGTATGTAGTACCAAGGAAGCAAATGATTAAACATATAAACGAATAAATAACACACAGAAATTGAAAGTAAGAAGTGTTTCACAGTACTTTCGTATTCAGATAGCTTGACATTGTAGTAGTTAACTGGGGTTCTTTTGAATTATGCTTTATGAATATTATTCATTATCATGTGTCATTGTTTCTTCTTCTGCGTAAGACAGATGTGTGCAATTTCCTCATTGTTAGAGAGGGAGGGAAGGAGAAGGAGGAAGGGATGGCAGGAGGTGGTGGGGAATGCAAGTGGAGAGGTTGAATTATATTTGGTAGGGTTTGAAAGCTGTAATAATGGTTCACTTCATAATTATAAAACTACCATCATCTCTAAGTCAGTTGTACAGTCATTGAGACATTCAACTTGACTTGATATTCTTTGGTATGAAACTTTAATTTTTTTTAAGTACATTAGGTAATCCAAACTGACTAGCATTACGAGATTGATGTTTGTGGAGCAAACAGTAATTATTGTGGCAGAGATGATCATTTTTGGTAAAACTGAAATGATGACAGTGATTACCATCATCACCATTGTAAGACTGCATAACTGAAAGTGATTTTTTTGTGTGCATCTTTCATACAAGAAACAAAGGCATGTTGATAGTGTGTATTAATCACTTTCTACTGCTTGTTCTAGCAGATCAGGTTTGTGCTGTTATGCATTTTTCTTTTGACTTCTGTGTTGTTATGTCGTAACATTTTAAACAGAGTCATTGTAGTTGTCTTGTAAGGCCTTTTTTTTTTTCGATAACTGTTACATTTTCTGTTAAATAGTAGTTTCATTATGTATTATTATGAATTTGAATATTTCAAAGTCGTGACATTTTTTAACAGTGAATTTAACATATTTTGGGGGCTGACTCAATGTTTCTTGTTTTAGTTCATAGTGTTCATTATTTCATATAGGTTATGATAGCTAACTCGACAGGTGATACAACATGAGAGAATAAACAGTATGTTAGTAGGAAGAACCTTTTAATGAAGTGCTTTGCTGAATGTTTGAAATGGAATTCTTGTTTGGCACAGTGGACTTTATTCATGAAACTCAGCTAGGGAAGGTCTGAGGTTAAGAGATGATTGGACGGATAGTAGAGAAACAACATGGAGCTTGATTCACATTCATTTATTTGATACACATACTGCATGGTTATAGAGCATGATGACATTGCATACTGCTCTACAACTTTGTTCAGACAGTAAAGTGTAAGTGACCCTTTTACTATAACTGAATATGTAAACATGTAGCCTGAAGCAGACAGCAGGAATACTGAAAGAATAGGCCTAAATACAAACACAGACACCTAGTATGATTCTCCTGCCAGCTGGGAGGTGTATGTATATATCTATCTATATCTCTGTTGTTTGTGACTCTTGAAGAAGACATAGTTTGTTGAAAATTTGCTTGATTTTTATGCATTGTTTGTTAAACAAGTGTTACTTTGCACTCTGTTTCGTTGGTTTAATAGTATGGACTCTTTCGTTAGCTGCCACTGTTAGGAATGTAAATAGAATTATGATCAAGTACAGGCAGCCAGTGTGTGTAAAGTTGGCTATATGAACTCATGACAGTTAATGTTTTGTGCCTCTCTGCTGAGACATTTCACATATATTATGTGTTGCCCATGGTACCAAGTAAGTATTAAAACCCATTGCGTTGAAAGTGATTGTCTTTCCTTTGCCTTTTGTTTTTTAAAGTTCGCTTTCTTTGAAAATGAAAGTGCCATTGATGTTACACACAAAACTGCATGTTCGAGTTACTTAGAAGTTTCAGAAACCTTGTTGGGTCTTATAATAAGGTATAAGTAGAGACTTATCTAATCTCAATTTGTTGTCAAATTGATCAATGACCAAAGCTTCTCAAGTGAGCTCGAGTATTGAATATGAAATAGTTGATTAGGTAACAGGGAAAGAACTGTGTAACTTTTTGTTATAACGGTGGTTTTGTTTTGTGGGAAGACTTCATTTCATCAATCATTACAGTTACAACAGGAGTATTTATGGTTTCTTGAACAGGGAGACAAAGTATGTGGGCACATTAAAGTGGATGTTTATTCCTTTCTTCTTCTTTTTTCTTCAGTCTCATCTTTCCATCTTTCCAATTTTTTCCCCCTTTTCTTAGTTTGTTTTTCTCTCTTTCTTTCTTTCCTTTTTTTTTTCCTTTCTTTCCTTTCTCTCATTTTCTTTCTGTTGCTTTCCTTTCCTGTTGTTTTCTTTCTTTCTTTTCTGTCAAATTGCACCAAGTTCATACTTTGAGCATTCGTGTTTTAAACCTAACAATGCTTGTTTTTCCACCATATGATATGTACTTGTGCCCTATGGAATGAAACATTAGTTGTTTTTGCTCTATGGATGATAATGTTGTCCCTTGCCTCACCCCCCTAACCTACCCACTCACACATACACCCAGCCACCCATACCCATCACACACACACAGACATACACATGCACACACACACACACACACACACACACACACACACACACACACACACACACACACACACACTCTCTCACACACACACAGAGTCGCCCCTGTCCCCCTCCCCCCTGTTTGCTTTTTTTTTTATATTTGTTTGATTGTTTGTGTATCAGATGGGGAGGAAGCCAGCTTCGATGCAGTGGAAGCCTCGTCCCATAAGCTGGTGCATCTTACGGCATCGCGGGCAAAGGGACCTAAGAAACGTCCACCATCCACGGTCAACGTGCCTGCCGTATGCATGCTGCTTAGTTTAACATTATTAGAAAGCTAACATTGATGTGCTGTGCTGTATGTGCGTGTTTTGGCAAGTCTTGGCATGACTGATTGCTGTCTGTCCCTCCCCCAGGACATGTATGGATGTATGCATGGAAGCGTTCATCATGTGTGCAGAGTTGCTGTCTCTGTCCAGGCATTCATATGCGAATGCTGGTTTTAACTTAAAGTACACTCGCACACATGCACACGCATAGGCACACAACACACACACACACACACACACACACACACACACACACACACACACACAAACATACATGCATTCAGTCTCTCCCTCCCTCCCACTCTCTCTCTCTTTCTCTCTCACACACACACACTTTGGAAGCACCCTTGTAAGTTTGTTAAAATTTCTCAATTATTTTGTCAGGGTTGTATACTTCTTTTGGTTCGCGGCATTCACTCTCTCCCTCCCTCTCTCTCTCTCTCACACACACACAAACACACACACACACACACACACACACACACACACACACACACACACACACACACACACACTCAAACTCACTCACACTCGCACACACACGCACGCACGCACACACACACACACACACGCACACACTTCGAAAGCACCCTTGTAAGTTTGTTAAAATTTCTCAATTATTTTGTCAGGGTTGTAAACTTCTTTTGGTTTGCAGATTATCTTTACTTCTGATTGGTAATTTAGCAGGGTAAGGCCATCACCACACCACACAGTGTATGAAGCTGTCGGTGAACAGCATTTCAGCTGTAGCAATAGCTTGCACATGAATAGTGTTAGATTTCCCATTTGCCTTAGCATGCTGACATATGAAAGAACGGTTGACACTGTGATTTGGGAGAGTCTGGCATGCTTACTGTGAAGAGACCTGCATCCAGTGTTCAGATTTAGCTGGTAATTTTTTTTTTACCAGACCATCAAATGCATCTGGAAAACTTTCATTGCATTGGCCTGCCTCCTGTTTGATATTTCACTGCATTGTTATTGATTTCAAAGCACACAGTATGGACAAACACACAGCTTAGGGAAACCTGTCCACAAACCTGCATGATATTTGTCTGCTTTGAAGAGAAGGAGACTGCTTATACTTTCTGTTTCAAGATCTGTGGAGAACAAGGCACACAACTGGGTTGTGTTTTCCTCAGTTTGTGGTAAAAATGATTGCAGAAGACCGTGATTGTATGCCAAGAGTCCTTTTATGGAATTGGTCTTAGAATATGTACCTTTCCTCGCTTGTGACGGAATGTAAGATTGAACAGATGTGGTACAGAGCTGCACAGGTTGCTGTCAAAATTGCCTAGACCTCATCTGGAGCAGAGAACAGCATGTTGCGCTGATAGGTTGTCACTCCTGACAGTAGGTCAGTCTGTGCCTGTAAAAAGCAGTGAAGCTAAGGCTTGTGCTCTTTCATGATCCAGTTGGTTAATATTTCTTTTTCCTGCTGCTTTTTTTTTTTTCAAATTTGAATTCTCTTCTCTTGCACAGCTAGTATCCTTAGGAAAAATAGGAGGCAGAGATGTGGCCATCACAGCATATCAGACCCAAATCATAGCAGATAACACTGAGTTGGTTGAACTAAACAATACTCATCGACTGAATGCCAGTGTGTTGTGTTGGTAAAAGTCACTTAACTGTGTCTTTGTTGTTATTGTAAAATGCTTTCCTCAATACTGGTTGTTACCTTTGCAGAAATGGGAAATGTGCAGGGTGCAAAAATTCATGATTTGTGACCTTTCTTTTCTTTTTTGTTTTGTTTTATTGTATGTGTGCTGTGTATGACTTGATGAGTGCAAGCTGCATGTATACAACTAATCAGTGAAATGTGGTTGTGGAGTTGTACATCAGTAATATACAAACACAATATACAAATACACAATTAAACTGACACACACTTACAAACACACACACTTATACTCACATACATGCTCACTCATATAAACATGCATGCATGCACACGTACACACATGCACATTGAAAACTCTTAACATTATTCATGCATGCACGCACGTACACACACGCATGCACACGAGCACGCGCGCGCGAACTTTAAGTGAACTTTATCACTATTTGTTGCAGTTATACACACACAGCGCAGTCATGCTAACCCATTCTCACACGTGAAAGGCACAAACAAATCTAACAAAACAGAAATGAGCTTGACATTATCCCACTCTAGCGTAGAGTTCAACCCACTTGTCTTCCTATTGCAGAACAAGAAAAATCGCCTTAGGGGGTTAAAGGTAATGTCAAGGTTTTGCAGGAAACAGAGTTGAAAATATCTTGACCCACCTTTAACGCTTGGATTTCTGCTGTCGCTTTTTTCCCCTCTCTCTCCACACTGGCTTGAATGCAGAGTTGAGGAGTGTAATTTTTTCACCTGGAGGAACATATTTTTTGTTTTGTTTTTTATGAAAAGCAGCCGGTTCAAATGTCAAAGCATTGTCTTCAGAGTTGTTGATTTGACAGGTAAGAATGTAGAGTATATCATTTGGATGGGAAGGGAGGAGTTGACATATGAATTTACATATGAATGTGTTACAGTTAATAGGGAAGGAGAAAGAGAAAAATCGAGAAGACAGAGATATTTACATCTTGATTTCCTTGAAGATAGTGCCACTCAATTCTTTGAATTTACATATGAATGTGCTACAACAAATAGGGAAAGAGAAGGAGAAAAATCAAGATGGCAGAGATATTTACATCTTGATTTCCGAGTAGATGGTGTCACTCGATTCTTCTTTTGTTAGGCATGTAATTGTCAGATGACTGTAGGACAGGTGTTGCCGTACTCTGTCTTAACTGTTTTCATTCAGACAAGTGGTGAGATATTGTGCTTTGTTTTTATTTGTTAGAAGACAATTATAGTGATTGTATTAGCGTGAAGAAATATTGTTGTCAGGAGAAATTATGAGGAAGCGTGGACTACTCATGATTGGTTGCCGATTTAAATTGACACTGGAAGAGTAGAAACAAGGCAAATAAAACAAAGGCTGAAAATGAACATACGCATTTTTATCAAAAGGCCGAGATTGAACTCATGTGTTTTTATTGAAATTGTATTTCTTGATTCAACATCTTTCAACTTTTTCATGTGCATCATTTATGTGATAATATTTGACAAAAACAATTCACAGACATCAGTTGAAAATATTATCCATATGTTTCATTGTTTTCATTTTGAAAGTTTTTCCACAAAACCCTGCATTGTTCTGGCTGTGTTTCTTTCTTTCTCCTGTTAACATCTTGTTACAGTGAGTGATTTTAAACAGATTATGTCATAGTGCAGTTTGCTTTCATATCAAGATTAATAGTTCTAACAACGTTTGCTTTGATTATGCTTGCCTTACTTCATACTGTGAATACTCTCATGCAAACAAAGTAGCAGAAACAAAGTAATCGTTTATGTACATGTTACATCATGTTTTGTGTTATGACTTTATGAAGACATCACTTGTGTTAAGTAGGTTTAAAGCAGTGGGAAGCGGTTGGGGGTAATGATATGTGAAATTTAAAAGATGATGTGCAACCCTTTAGCTTTCTTACCCTTTGCTTCAAGTGTGAACCCTGCTGATGTTGATAACCTGGCAGCTTGCTTTGTCCCTCTGCTAACAGTCAAGGTGGCAAACCTCTGATGGATGTCGTTATTGCACTTGACTTTCATTTTAAGTTAGGAGAGGTTTTCTTGTTCAGGGTTTTTGTTTTGCTTTAGATTAAGGAACCATTGGGATTTTTTGCACATGTACTTCTGGTGTGTTTGCTTACATAACGTTTGTACATTAATACACACATTCATTTGCATATTCCCATGATGGTCACATGACATAAGCATCAAAAATACGGCTTGACAACCATAAAGTCAGCAAAAGTTATTACTAGACAAGAGGAAAATATGTAAGAGGAGAGAAAACATATTGTAACCATATGGCAGACGTTTGTTCATTATCAAAAATTGAAATTGGTTTGCCGTTTATACCTACTCCTATTTAAGATTTGGAGTGAATTTTGTTTTTGGACCATTTTAGAGTAATCTTCTCAGTCCAGTGTGACCATTTCCAGTTCTGCCAATATTTTCTTCTTTTTTTTTGTTTCACGTTTTTTTAAAATCATTTTTCAAACAATACATTACAAATGAATATCATAACATTTCAAAAAGAAAAAAAGAAAAAAAAAAAAAAAAAAAAAAATGGGGGGGGGGGGGGCACACAAACACACACACACACACAACAAAACAAAAAACAAAAAAAAAAAGGCCATTGAGCAATCAAACATCCTTGTACACAAAAGAAAAGGGGGACCGGGGTCGGGGGGGTTGGGGGCTGAGGGTAAGGGACAGGGGAGGTCCATTGACATTTTCATATCAAACACAAATCAAACTTGATTATATACAAATATTCAACCATTTGTTAAAACATACAGCTGAAGTAGATCTTGCTGAATGTAGTGGTTTACAGATAAAATACATATATTTTATTTTGAATTCTAACGCTGAAACCAATCGAGAACTGAACTGTACAGAAACCAAGTTTGTTTAAACTTGCACAAGTTATATTTGTAATTGCCATGTAATGCTCCAAGTAATATCTGTCACTCAGTGATACAACAAAGGTATGTACATGCAGCTGTGCATTTGGCATTTATATGCAGATGTAAAATTTTGCAAATAAGTGATGGATTCAAAAAGAGCGTCTGTCTGTGTATTCTGCTTAACATCAAACAATACAAGTTCCTTGTCAATCATAAAATCATGACAATGTGAATATTTTCAAGTCAGCAACTGCTGGACATTCGTCCAAAATCGGTACATATTAGTATGACAGTTAAACAGCATATTGAAAAATGTCTGCTCTTCTTGCTCACAAAATTCTGCCAATATTTTCTGTCCTTGTGTGTGTGTTGAAGGGGGGAGGGGGAGACTGAGAGGTGTATGTAAAGGTGTATGTATGTTAATTTGGCAGAATTAGACAAAAGTTTTTGAAAAAAATATTTATGCTGTGTGTTCACCTTGTGTGTTATTGCTTTCCTCTCCCTTCAGATATTTGGCATAGTAGCTAATTTTCATGGGGATTCTTGGGATCTTTCAGAATAAAATACATGGGTGCATGTTGGTTTGCTGGACTTCATTTTTTGTAACAGATCAGGCACACCTAGTCTGAAAGGAGAAACTGTGCTGTAGAAGAATTTTTTTTTTTTTATATATATGGCTTCTGTATTCACAGTGTTACATATGTTGAGAAATTGCAGTCTTCAGCCTTGAAGCACATAGAATTCTCACCGTTTTGGGCATCAGCTGCTGATAGTTTGACTCTAAACACTATAATTGTGACAGGACCAAGATCTCCAAGAGTTATCTACCCTGCAAAGTTTGTGCTGCCCGCTAAGATACAGTGTGTTAGGTGATGTGTTTTATTAGCTGTGTAATACCAAACAAGTAAGTGTTCAAGTATGGGACGCTTTAAAGACAGCAGCTGTCAGGCTAGCAGTTTAATGAAAATCAGTTGGATAAAATGAAAGCTTAGAGCTAGATAATGTAGGAAAGATGAAGATTGTCTCAAATGACTTTAGACTTGGTGGCACACCTTGTAATGCTTTGGTATGAGCTACTATTGATATAGAGTGTGTGTGTGCGAGTGTATACAGCAAGTGTTTGTTTTGATTAGTATGTTTTGGAAATTTTCTGGTTGTTCAGTTGATATTTGGTGTGTTGACATTAGTCCAGAAAAATCTTCAGGCAGAGGTCTTGGACCCTACATGCACCCATGAAACTGCATTCACTTTGTTCAGAGCGGACCAAAACTATCCATTCTGTGACAAATATGACACTTATTTGAATACCCTTTTTTATGTGGCACTGGTATGTTTCTTTATTATTATTTTTACACTTTAAGGGAAAAAAAAATTCTGAAGGGGATGAATCAGATAGAAATGGTAAATGCCCTCAACATGGCTTAGTTTGACATGCCTTGAGGATGCCAGTAGGTATAAAGTCAAAAAAGTGTTGAAGACGATTACATGTTGGTGGCTGTTTTTTTTTTTTGTTTGTTTGTTTTTTGTTTTTAAATTTCTTCTCTACGACAAGACTTTTCTTCTGTATGGTTACACCCCTGAAAAGGCTCTGTGTGTGGTGGGGTAGGGGAGTGGTTCAACAAAGCTGAAAACATAGCCCTGCAGTATTATTATTTCTCTTTGTCTTTCCCATCCAGTGGGCTTCAGCATCAGAACTTTTTTTTTTTTTTTTTTTTTTTTTTTTTAGGGAAGTCAGACATTTTGTACGCTCATCAGGGATGAACTGGACCACGATTAGTCCAACATATGATGTGTGTTTGTGTTTCTGTGTGCTATATGGCTGTTGTTGAGGTCTACTCTTCCTGTTTCTGTGTTATTCTTGTCGCAATTCTTGCCCTTTCCCTTCACTTAGTTTTCATCTCCAGTTCTTGCTTGTTGCAGTTGCTTCTTTTTTTCATCATCTTCCTCGTCATCATCATCTTGTTCTCTTTCTTGTTTTTCTTGTTCATGTTCTTCTTCTTCATCTTCAACTTCTCCTCCTCCTCCTCCTCTTCTTCTTCTTTTTCTTCTTCTTCTTCTTCGTTTTCTTCTTCTTCGTCTCCATCTTCTTCTTCTTCTTCTTTCCTCCTCTTTTTCTGCTTTGTCATCGTTGTCTTCATATGTAGGTTTTCTTATTTCAGGTTCTTTTATAGTTTTTGTTGACAGTTCAGTGCGTTGGAGTGTGTGTGTGTTGTGTGTGTGTGTGTGTGTGTGTGTGTGTGTGTGTGTGTGTGTATTGCAATTTGTCATCATATTTCCCTTGTTTCCCTACAATCTTTATTTTTCCCTTCTTTTAGGAGAAGGGGAGGGGTGAAATATATCGCCTTGTTAAAGAATAACAACAGATTGCCACATAAAGATTAACAAATTCCATGAGTTCAATGGCCAAATTGTTTGCATTCTCTCTCTCTCTCTCTCTCTCTCTCTCTCTCTCTCTCTCTCTCTCTGCTTCTCTGTCTGTCTGTCTGTCTCTCTCTCCCTTTCTCTCTTTCTCATAAAGATTAACAAATTCCATGCGTTCAATGGACAAATTGTGTTTGCAGTATCTCTCTCTCTGCCTCCCTCTCTGTCTGTCAGTCTGTCTTTCTGTCTGTCTGTCTGTCTGTCTCTCTCTCTCTCTCTCTCTCTCTCTCTGTCTCTCTCTCATCTCTCTTCTCTCTCTCTCTCTCTCTCATCCTCTCTCTGTCCTCTCTCAATCTCTCTCTCTCTCTCTCTCTTCTCTCTCTCGCTCTCTTATAGCATCAGAACTTGATCATAGTGTTCTGTGAGCTGGAGCCTGAGATGTTCTTTACACTGTTTGTTCAGTACTGTTATGTTGGGGATTGCTTTCACAGCCGTGATGTGGCCTCTGTGGTCAGCCGGGTTGTAATAAACATGGTGACTTAACTTCAGATTGCCTTCAAACAGGGTAAACTCTTAGTGCAACAGTTTTTATTCTAATGAGATAGGGTTAAATCTTTCAAGGACGAAGGGCGACCACCAGGAAGGTGAGATGATTCAAAACGTCTATCCATGCAGTCTTCTTCTCACCCTGTGAAACGCACTTGGTGACACAGCATTAATTTTGTTTGTGATGATGTAGATGTTGGGTGACACCCCCCCCCTCCCCCCTCCACCCACCTCCCCCTTCTGCCCCCCTCCCAAAACTCCCCTCCCCATGTGTTCAGTTTACGTAGATAAGCAAGTGTTCCTGTCAGTCCATACAGGGTTTAGAAGCCTTGGTAGACACCTGATGATTCATGAACATCAGACCATGTCTCCCGTCTTCCATGTGGTGTCCGTCTTAGTGTGTTCAGTGGGCTGCTACTGCTGAGTGGGTTTCCCAACACTTGGCTGACAAGACTAACAGTTGACTTGCTACCATGCTGCCTCTTTCTTTTTCATCTTGTTTTCCATTTTACCTCCATTTGAGAGGTTAGGTTTTAGCCTGCGTCTGTTTTGTTGGGGGCTCTTTTGTTTGTTTCTTTGCTTGTTGTTTTCCATGAAGGCTACACATTTCTGTGTTGTTGGTTTTTTGTAATAGAAAAATTTTGCAAATTTAAGAAACTTACATAATACATTAGATAAATGTTTATGTACAATGTGCCAAAGCATGCAGGAAGTGTATTTTCATGCAGGAAGGTAGCATGCTTATCAGCGTTATAAGGCAAGCAGGAACTGGTCACCTCAGAAATTGCCTTGTCATTCACCAAAAAAACAGTTAAAAAAGAAAAAAATCAAGCACAGGTATTACCCCTACATTGCCGGTTGATGGAAGATTTCACTCTGTCTCATCCTGTGTTCCACCCCCAAAGCATTACCCACCTGCTGCTGAGCATTTCTGCACTCTGCTACCAATTTTCTGAGTTCCCACCCACTTATGTGGATGTCGATACAAAAACCAGTATGCATGGTTGATCAGCTTATGCACACCACTAATACAGAAAGAGTCGAAATGAGAAAATGATCGTAAATCAACTAGGTATGTTAGATCACTGAAAATGATGATTATTATTCAGAGAAATGAATGATGCTGCAGGGTCTAATTTCACTGTGTTGGAAATACACTTCTAGTTCGTTACTGTCCCATCGTATTTAGTAATAATGATAAGGTAACAAAACATGAAATTATGCAACCTTGTTTTATTTGGGCTCATGGCAGACAAGAACATAGCATGGTGACGTACTGTTTCCCTTTAATGTGAGAGAATTTAATCTATACAAGAAGAGTGTATGATTGTGTATAGAGAAGTGGTTGTGTAAAGAAATGTTTTCTAATTTCTCTGCTTCTAAACTGATTTAATGCCACTTCTGTTTGTCAGATTTTCATCAGTAGTGGATGTGGGTGTGGTTGGTTAGTTGGTTTTTATAATGTTAAGTTGTCGATCTTCTTTTCAAGAGATGTGTTTCAGTCTGGTGTTATTTCAATGTTAAGTATTGTTCTAGTCTGTTATAGTGTCCTCTGTCTTTCCTCTCAACATATGTTGAACTGTGTAGCTGTTTTGTTTTGTTTTGTACGCACAGTTTTTTTGTTTTGTTTCATTTTTTTCCTTCTGTTAGTATCCAAGGCACACACAGACACGCACATATTCATAGTCATGCAGGGGTGACTGAAGAGAGATGAAGAGAACATTATATGCATGTGTGTATGCATATGTAAGCTGCCACACACACACACACACACACACACACACACACACACACACACACACACACACACACACTTGCACAGAGGGGTGTAGAGAAATAGTTTGAGCACGCTCACACACGTCTATACTCAAGTGCATACACACACACTTGCATACAAAAGCATGCTATATAACTCAGAGTGGTCATTAAGGTATGACTTCTTGTCTTGGCTAATGATACGCTCAGCTTGCTGCTTAGTATAGCTTTGAATCCATACCAAAAAGTGAATAGTAAATCAATCAATGAAGTATTAAAATAATGGCAGAAAATAACAGACTGGTGTTGTGTTTGACACAGGAAGGAGACAAGTTGCCTGAAGTGGAGGAAACTACAAAGGGACAGAACCATGTGCATGTACAGCCAGAGAAACCACCGCTACCTGCCAACAAAGAGCACAAACATGTGAGAGAAGTGATGGGAGTTTCACGCTTTAACTGTGGCTGGCTGTGCTTCCATGTGTTTTAAGATTGCTTCTTCATCTTCCGTAATCCTTTTGCATATCCCAGTAGAGATTCTTCCTCTTTCTTCTGACTTTTTCATGTACAGGCAGTGCACCCCTTCACGAATTTGCAAAAATCTGCGGAAGTTATTACCAAAGAAAGAAAAAGTAACATTCATGGAACCAACAGTTCAGGGTGTGACACGGTAGAGATCAGACTTTCCAAGCTTCGTGGTGTGACAGAGATGAGTTCATTACTTTCCAAGCAAGGTAACTCTGGCAATGCAGGAAATGGTTTCACCTTGCAGGGTGTCTGTCATTCTTGAGGGAAAGGGCTAAGTATTCATCACCCTGGTGGAAACCCAATGACTCAGGGACAGACCAAAGGAGAGAGCCCTGAAGGAGTAAAACCATGCCCTGAAATGCAAAGAGATGGTATTTCTAGGAGGACTGAGGAATTAGTACATGAAAGTAAGGATTTGAAAGGTCTAAATTTACTGCCCAGTCTCCAGGAGGAATTCACCAAAGAAACTGTATGGTCTCAAAGGAGTTTTAGGCTGAAATGTAGAGGTACAGTTGACCGAGATTTATGGCCAGTCTACATTTTCAGTCCATGTGTACTATGAAAAGGATATACAAAAATCCAGGGGAACATAGGAACTGACCCTCTGAAGCAGTTCCTTCTTGAATCAGAGACGCATTCTCTTTGACATGAACCTTGTGTTTGGTCAGATCGCATAGAATCTTTGGTCCAAACTGGAGTGGAAGTCTCAGCAGTAAGGGCAGTGAGGAAGATTTTCAGGCGTTCTTTGACCATAGAGAGAAACCATTGGTAGGAAATGAGTGTCTCTCGGTGGTGAAGGAAGGCTGAAAGATGCACCTCCCCTCCCCCACCATAGAATTGGTGATTTTGTCCTTTCAAACAAATCAACATGTACAACCTTTTCCATCAGACAGATCTTTGCTGTTGGTGAGGGGTGGCAGCCCAGCAGAAGTACTTCAAGGTAGGAATTTAGCAAGGAAGGGGTCCTTGAACGGTTAGTTGCAGGGAGTGGCACCGAGGGTCCATTATCTGCAAACACTATGAAGCCTATGGAGGAGCGCTTTCTCTTTGTTTTGTATTACCTTGAACACAATGTGTCCGAAAGCAGAGGGGCTGTGTTATGGAGCCTGCTGTAAAATGGCTAGGAGGTCGTCAAGAAGTCTCAACGTTTCAAGTAGGACATCCTCCTGGATGAGGGAGGAACACACTGAGGCCTTTAGACAGACGTAAGACCTGCCACTTTTCTTAGAATACGGATGAGAGAAGGAGAGAGAACGCTCCAAGAATGACAGGATTCAAGCCTGATGGTCCCCAGACTAGATGTGGATATCAAATCCACTATGGGACATGGTTTTGGTCCAATTGCAGCAAGGAAAGCCTGCCTCCAAAGTTGAAGTAGTATCTTTGGAAAAAAGGAATCGAACTTGGACGAAAGGCATGAATATTGATGATTTATTTAGATATTTTGGTATGCCTTTGAAGGCAAAACATTGGTCGGCAAATGCTTAAAAAGGCTTTCTTAAATTGTGAAACTTTCTTTGATGACTGCGAAGGGTGAGCAGGCTCATCAAGGCTAACTTGACTTGCTGAATTTTGAGTGAGAAAGGGATGAATCAAGTAAGCTGCTGGTAAAGAATTCTGAATGAGGGATCATGTGTTCAGAATAGTGTTGTGAACAAGCGTACTTTCTAAAGAGCGGGTAGAAACAAAATCCATTCGAAAATCGGTTTCCTGATCAGAGACATTATCAGTTGTGGCAACATTACACCTTCTCTGATTCATGGCAAACATACCTTTAAGTTTCTTGATTACTTCAGCATAAATACATTTGATGGCCACCAGCCTGTCACTTCTGAAATCTGAACTTTAGTGCACAGGTTGTCTATCGAGTCTCGACTTAGTTAAGTATTCCCAAGTATGCTGCCTCACCCTGGTTTGGGGTCCCACACATCAGGAGAAATAGAAGCCCCGCACACCCCAAGTACTTGGTTATTTGCCTAGAGAAGACTCTTCTCAGTGCCTTCATCCATGTGCTTTTATTGACAGTACAGTTGTTACGGAATGTATATATTCGAAGTTGTAGATCATGGGGATTCTTTTGCATTGTTAGGGGGAGGGAAGGACGTACAGGTGGGCAGGAGAAAAAAGGTGTAAAGTCTCCGGTAATGCTAAAAGTATAAAAATGGTAAACAGGATTATGCTGCTTTTACAGTCCTACTGTTTGGATATTTCTCAAACGCTTCTTTGCCATATTCCAGTATGTAAACACTGTGAAAAGCATCAACCAATAAATAAAACAAAACGTTTTACAGTACTCTGTGAATCACCTACTTTGACGCATATCTCAATATATAGACATGTCCTCTAATTCAAAGAAATTGTGAGTTGAATTTTCACCTTCATCCCCCAAAGCCTCCACCACTCCTGCCTGGCATGCTAATTGTCTCTTTGATGGGCATGTTCTGTCTCCAGATATCGCCATCAGAACCAGAGAGAACCAGCTACCACCGTCATCACTTGGCCCATGACAATCACAGTAACAGCAGTCGAGAGGTTCATGAACCTCGGCACTCCCACACAACAGCGCCCCCACCGCGGCCACCAGAACCAACACGCCACCTCAACGCCTCCCCTGGGCCAGGTTTGTCACTTCGGCGCGCGTGTGTGTGTGTGTGTGTGTGGTGTGTGTGTGTGTGTGTGTGTGTGTGTGTGTGTGTGTGTCGCCTGTTTCATTTCTGTTTATATGAGCATACTGGTGTGTCTGTGTGTGCATGTGCATATGGGTATGTGTGCATATGCATATACATGCATTTGTGTGTGTTGATGTTTGTGCGTGTATTCTTGAATGTGTGTTGGTGTGTGCATACGTGCGAGTGTGTATGTCTGTGCATGCATGAATGTGTGTGTGCGTTTGTGTGTAAATTTTGTGCGACAGTAAAGATGGCAAGTTGTTCAGGTATGGTCATGGGAATATGTCATGCGACAATTGGATTGACAGATCAGTGCATGGCAGGAGCCGAGACTACATTTCAGAGTTCACAGACTTGCACAGAGAAATGTATGGAAGAATGCATGTGCGTGCATGCTTTCTCACACACAAACACACGCGCACACACACACACACACACACACTCACACACACACACACATGCAATACAGACCCGCACACATAATGAATGACACACACACACACTTACACACTACCACTACTACCTCCACCACCATCCACATCCGTTTCCCTGTCCTGTCCCCAGACACCTCAGCCTTGAACCGCCTGGTTGAGGAGTTGCAGAGGGAGGTGCGAGAACTGCGCAGCCACACTGTCAGCAAGAACGAGTACAACGACCTGCGCACCGAGTACCTGCGCCTCAAGCAGGACTTCGATATGTTCAGGGCCAGCCACTCCAAGAAGCTACGCGACCTCATGATGGAGGTGGACGAGGAGAAGAAGCTCCGCCTCAACACACAAGTGGAAATGGAGCGAGTGCGGAAACTGCTGGCCGAATCTCACGTTTGATAGTGGCAGATTGTGCGTTTGTGTGATGGAGAAAGTGGGTATTCTGTGTGAGTGGGTGTGCTAGTGTGGTGTGTGTGTGTGTGTGTGTGTGTGTGTGTGTGTGTGTGTGTGTGTGTGAAGTGTTTGTGCATATTTGTATGTGTTTTGTGTACAAGCAGCAGTTGCTGGTGCAAATATGTGGAAATATGCATGTGAGCATGTGTGTGCGCCTGCGCAAATCGGCTGCAGTGTTCATTCTGTCGAAAGGTTATGTGGAAAGTGAATACCAAGCTTTTGCTTCTAGATTTTATTTTGTAGGGTGATACTGGGCATATCATCATTACAGCACAAAGAAAAAAATCACATCGGCGAAGAGTGGGGGTGAGGGTGCAATTCTATGATGGATGAGAATGGAATGGGCCAAAAAATAAGAGTAAGCCAAGGTGATGCCCAAACTTTTC
Organism: Conus canariensis; assembly: GCA_033310375.1. Taxonomy (NCBI): domain Eukaryota; kingdom Metazoa; phylum Mollusca; class Gastropoda; order Neogastropoda; family Conidae; genus Conus; species Conus canariensis. Next base: position 19,765,978 of record CM065724.1, on the reverse strand, counting down.
GATCATCATTCCATGTTGGAAATTATGCTTGAAGTGAACACATATATACATATATCTACGTGTAGATAAAGGGTAGGCAAGTAAAATACAGCTGTGATGAGTTTGATCTGTTCCACTGTGTGTGTGAGACAGAATAACAACACAACTCGCACATCTGTCTCTCTGTGTGTGTGTGTGTGTGTGTGTGTTTACATTGACCTTCTCATATGACATGTCTCTTTGGTACACCAGTGGTGCTAGAGTGGCTGCTTTGTGATCTTCTTGATGGCATTAACATGTTTAGTACAAAAGTGATGAAAACAGAAACACCACCCTACAAACGGCATATCAAAAGATGTCTTTTTTTTTTGTAATTGAAAAAAAAAATTGAGGTGTTTGAAGGAAGCGAAACGAAGTAAACACAAAGAAGATCTTTTATTTTCCTTCATTTTTTTTGTTGGGGGAGGGGGGAGGAGATGAGGGGGTCACAATACCACACAACATGAGTGATGTGTCCTCACCTGTTTCAGCTTGCAGTGTGAGATCTGCACCAATGTTTAAGGCCTTCCCTGAGAACAGTCCTATGAAAAGTAATATGTGTGCATTTAGAAACTTATTTGGTCAGGAGCACAGGTCAGTAAGTAATGTGTGTGACAAGACTGGGTGCAGTGCATACAGTCCTGTGGATGTGTCAACTACAGCAAGGTTCACCATGTTCATCAGCGCTGTCCAGACCACATTCCAAACATGACTTGGCTTGGAGCTTTATAATCTGGTGTGTGTGTGTGTGAATATATAAGTTTGTCACTTATATAATCCTTCGAACTGTCTTCCTTCTGCTACGATGCATTGTTTGCATGTAATCATTTGCCTACCTTGCTGAGAGGCGGTACCATGTATGAACTTGGATTGGATTTGTAGCTGTGAAAGAAGTCAGTAACTTTGCACGCACATTTTATTGAACAGTTATTTTACCAGTAGGATCAATTGTACGAAGCTTAAGTATACATATTCGGAACATCTGGTGTTTAGAAAATCAAGAATGTAGGGAAAATGGCTTATTCATGTTTTCGTCTTGCCAGGATGTTAGGAAGCTTGTTGAACTGTTGGCTTGTTGGGAGCTCCTGTTGGTATCAGCATTGTGTTCCTTTCCATTCCTCCCCAGTCTTCACTTTCCACTTTATTGCACCTCAGGAAGTTGAGGTCACTGGATTTGTTTGCGAGTTGGTTGGGGGGGGGGGGGGGGGGGGGAGGGGGGTGTATGTCTAAAGTGTGATTCAGTGTTGTCAGTTATTTGGGATTGTCAAGTCTTGAGGCTCTTAACTGTTGGTGCAGGAGAGTGTGTACATATTGGCATAGAAAAGTTTGATAGCATAACAACAGAGCGCTTGCATGGCCAACATTCAGTGCTTTAGCTCGTGTTCGGATGTGCGAGTAGTTTGGGAAGATAAGATTGATGTCATCTGTCTTGTGGACTACTTGTGATGTCATTTCCGTAACTGGTAGAACAGAAAATGGAAACTGTGACTCCAGCAGCCTTGATACGGGACTTTATCTCGGAAGAAGAAATGAGTGTATGTATTTCTGGAAGCTGAAAGTTTCAAGATCAGTCAGTTTTTTTTTCAGTTGAGTGAGTGCATGTCTTGGCAGTGATTTTGCTCTTTAGATGGCATGCCTGTTCAGTGTTGACACTTAAACTTTAGAAATGATGTCTTGGTCTGACCTTTTGCAGAAAGTCAGTATAGCCACAGAATGTATGCTTTTCGTCTTTTATTCCTCATATAGCCATCGGAGATTTTTTTTTTTTTAATGTTATACAGTGCAGGCAGTTTTGAGAAAGAAAGTGCCAGTCAGCATCGACAAAGAGAATGAACAGTGCAACAGCTGTTGTTCATAGCTGACAGTGACACATCCCTAAGCTCAGAGCGAGGGGGAATGTGTTGATGTAAGTGATGCGCTATAGATTCATACGTAAGTGATTGATGAATAAAGTCTGATGTAAATGCAGTGAGCTAGGGAGAAAGAGGAAGAAACTGTCAAGTACCATCTGGTCTCAAGACAATAAGTGTCATCTAAAGCATGTCATGTGATTTTCGTCTTATTTCTTGCTAGGTGCCAAAATCGTCAACAGCTTGACACAGGCACTGATGAGAAGTAGAAAAGGTAGAATGATCAGCATGGACAGGCAAGAGATGACAAAACCATGTGTGGGATCTGATATCTGTAGAGTTCTGCTTCAGTTTGGCATTCATACTGTCAGCTTTTCTGCAGATTTCCAGTTTTTTCCTCACAGATATCCATGTGAAAAAAAAAAATCTTTTTTTGCAAACATTTACTGCGGAACAGTTGTGTTCTCAGCTGGATCAAAGGCAAGAGGCAGAACTGTATGTTTTGATCTTCTTATCTTGATTGCAGAGATATTTGAGATTGTGGGGTTAAAAACCAGGTTAGAATGCAAGATGACATCCTGTATTAAAAGTATCTAGAATCTCTGCAATAATGGGTAGGGGAAAAAAACAGGAACAGATTTAATGTAAGAAACATTACCAGGCTTTTTGCCCTTAGCGGAAGAATTTCCTGTTGGCAGATGCAGTGACTGTTTTCGTCCAAGGCATGATGGATCGCAGCTTCTTTGGATCAGTGTGGGTGTGTGGGAGAGTGCTTTTGTGACAAGGGGGCTGCTGGAAAGGTGTGATGTATCATACAATGTTGCAATGCCCTGTCCTAGACAGAGCAACTTGCGATGAATGGGCTGACATGGAGCTATTGCTGCTTCAGTCACATTCTTACTGTCTGTGCCAATCAGAATGTCACTTCGTGTGTTGGATGCGAGGCATTAGGTGCAAGAGGGCGTGCTAGAATTGTCTCTTTGGGTTATATTTATTTCTGTTTGCCCATGTATTCTTTTTTAATGAGTTTTGTACTTTTAATTGCTTTGTAAGTATTCCCAGCAACAAAAGAGAAAACCAGGTATGATGCCGATTTAACCTAACACTGTATTTATACATGTATTTTATATGTTGCTGTTTGCGCATGCTCTTTATGTGTATCTATTATTACTATGTCTGCAATTCTTTGTGTTGCTGCTATTCGTAAGTGTTTGGTGTTCAGTTTTGCTATGGTATGGTTTTTAGCTGGCTCCGAATTTTTAGATTTTGCAGTTTTTAGATTTGATATCAAGTAACAGGATATTATAGTTTGATCCCATTTGTTCTTGTCCATACATCAGCTTGCTCTTTTTGAAAGGAACTGCATATATTTCCCGGGGAACAGTTTCTGATCGATCTTAGATCCATCAGCAAACTTAGGGCAGTTACACTGACTCTTTAAACCTGTTAAACCTGTGTTCTGAGCATAGACATGCTGTCAGTTTCGAGCTCCAGAGCTGAACAAATGAAGCCCAGGTGTACTCTGTCTGTCCCTTTTACCAAGCCAAGGTCTCCGACAACTTGAACTGTTAATTAAAAAAAAAAAAGTTGCTGTACATCATTACTGAGTAAGATTTGTTTTCTGTTTGTATGGTTTTCAGCAATACATTTTGTTGCTTGGGAGTCGTGGGTGCATTGAAATCCTCATTCCAGGCTTTTTGCCGAGGCAAGGTAACACAGGAGAAAATGTGCCCACCTTTCACGTTCCGTTTCTGCCTTGAACACCACAGGTTGTCCAGCCGTGTCTTATTTCAATGCAAAAGGTTTTATATGCAAACTATAAACCATGCATTTGTGCTCAAGCATCTTTTTGGCTCTCCCATGTCTTCTCATTGTCGAAACAACACCACTGAACAAAATGCCACTGTTTTGTGCTGTCTTAGTTCTCAGAAATCATTTTGATGTGATTAATTTGCAACCAAGGTCTTTTCTGTGAAACTTAGTCTCTTGAAAAACATTTGGCTCAAAGATTCTTGACTGCGGACCTGGTTCATGTGTAAAGTAATGCAGCTGGAGTGCGTGTTGTGGAGTAAAGTGTGTGTGCGCGTTTGTGTTCTAAGTCTCCCATACTCCACTAAGATGTTAGCAGGTTGCATAGGACTTGTCCAGAAAGTGTTTTTTCTGTATTGTTAATGGATATTGTTGTTGTGAATTTCCTGATCTCTTTTCCGTGTCATTCCATCCTTCAATTTGCCTGTCTCCCTATTATCTGTCCATTTAGATGCTTATAAGGATCTGTTGCAAACTTTTTTTCTGTCTCAGTATTGGTCTGCTCCCTTTGAAAGAAGAGTGGTGAACAATTGTCTTTGTTCTACTTCCAGTATGATATTTGTCACCGAGTGCATGAGGTTGAGAGAATTGATTGGTGGTGTGGTGGGTATATATGTGGGAGCAAGTCTCAGCAACTGCACGGTTTTCTCCTTGACTGCTTTTGGTTGGTCATATCATTTTGAATTCAAAAGGATTATATGGCTGCCTTTCTTTTGTTTATAGGAAGTGTTTGTATATTTGCATGTGTTCTTCAATTATCGTGATAATGAAATATCTGATACTAAGATTCTTGCATCCCATCACACACGCATACGATTAGTTGAACATATTTGCCACAAGATTTTTTGTATCCCAGATTATAATGGAAGGGTGGAACCAAAGAATTCAGAAACTGAATTAGTCTGGTCAGATTTTGTCACAGACCCGAAATGTCCTGTTCCATTTAACATGAGACTTCGTGTTGATTTATCCCCAATGGGCACAGTGAATTAAAATGAACAGAGGGCTGGGTCTGTTGAGATTGGTGTAAGGTTACACCCCAGTAAAGGTGGGCGTGAAAAGGTTGATTTCCTGCCATAGCTTTACATTTGTTCGGAACCATTCCTTTCTCTACACATGAGCATGTATGTATGCACTTGCTTACCCTGCCATTCCTTTTTGTTGGATTGTCTGCCTTGCGTTGCTTGTCACTGCCTTCATGTTTTTTTCATTTTTGAGGAAAAGGATTGAAGTGAAGGAGTAAAATAGAAGATGGCAGATCTGATCCGGTCAGGTCCGCTCATCATTTTCAGAAAATAAAATGCATCTAGTAAGATTTCCATGAGGAAAGGCATCAGTTCATGGATTGATGTTATTACTGGAAGTGACCAGAATATGTGATTTCTCATCGTTTGGATTTTGGCTTTCTGATGCATGTCTCTGAAGGACTAGGATGTACAAGAAGACACTTATAACCCAGATGAAACTTCGCCCAGGCATGTTTTGACAACAGAAATCTCTATATGAGGTCACAATATCACATGTTTTTTTTTTTTTTGGTTACCAAACATTTTGATTGTGTGTTTAAAGACATGTTTGCATGATTTTGAATGATTTTTGTTTGTTTTCAAGAATTGCCCGCTATCATTATTTAAACACATTCAGTTTGCCAAAAATTGGTTTGCATGTTTTTTTGTTTGTTTTTTTTTTCTTTTTGAAGTCTGGAATACTCGTATTTTGTGACAGGAGGATGGTCCAGTACTTACCCGGGGGGAAGGGGAAGGAGGAGGAGGATGCTCTGAAATAATGTAGAGAGCTGTACCTGCAGAATGTTCAGGAACTGGTTGGAGCTGTCTGTTCACAACCATTTCTTTTCTGTATTTCATACCTGCCGAATGTTCAGGTATTGAATGGAGTTGTCTGTTCACAACCATTTCTGTATCTCATACCTGCAGAATATTCAGGTATTGAATGGAGTTGTCTGTTCACAACCATTTCTATATTTCATGCCTGCAGAATATTCAGGAACTGGGTGGAGCTATCTGTTCACAACCATTTCTGTATTTCATACCTGCAGAATGTTCAGGAACTGAGTGGAGTGGTCTGTTCACAACCATCTCTGTATTTCATACCTGCAGAATGTTCAGGTATTGAATGCAGTTGTCTGTTCACAATCATTTCTATATTTCATACCTGCAGAATGTTCAGGTATTGAATGGAGTTGTCTATTCACAACCATTTCTGTATTTCATATCTGCAAAATGTTCAGGTATTGAATGGAGTTGTCTATTCACAACCATTTCTGTATTTCAAACCTGCAGAATGTCCAGGTATTGAATGGAGTTGTCTGTTCACAACCATTTCTGTATTTCAAACCTGCAGAATGTCCAGGTATTGAATGGAGTTGTCTATTCACAACGGTGTCCGCATTTAATTCAAAGATGATAGAGAGGCTTTGGTGTGGCACATATCATGTTCATAAGCATTTCTTCAGATTCACAGACCTTTTCTTCCTTTCTGTCACAAAAATGAATTGAGACAGGGAGCAGATGAAGTGTAACCAGGTGTATCATATTAACCATTTTGAATGTTGTGTCCAAGTGTCTTGTCTCTGTGGCATCATGACAGTCAGCTGGACACGAAGCGTGAAGACTTCCCACTTGATGAGAGGATGGGTTTTGACGTTCAGCACTGTTTTTGTTGTTGTTGTCAAATTGCTTATATTTTTACGGTCACAGTGATGTCTCATTAACTTCAGATAGTCATACAAAGAGAAACATAACCCACATACTTTGGCTGATGTGGCACATCACTCTGCTATGAAGAAATGAGCTCCAAAGTTATGACTTTTCCTTGTGATAATTACCAACAAATGGCTGGCTGGCTGCCACTAACGTAAAAACAAAGCAGACTGTTTTTAGAACTGTTTCTTGACTGCTTCCAGCTGCCTGCAGTCAGCTCCTTTCCTGTGTGAAGGATACGTTGACGCAGTATGTACAAATAGACTTTGTAGGTAGGCTCATAACATATTGACAGGCGTACATCAAACATTCTAATTAAGGGTCAATCGCTAACCCCAACTGAAAGACGGTATGATTTGGGCACGGTCACCTTTGGGAAAAGAGAAGTTTCTTTACATATGTTCTGAACCTTTACCTTGCCTAGTCGTCCGACATGTGATGAACATCTCTTTGAGATGATAATCTTGTGTTTTATTTGGGAAAGGTGTGACTTTTTTGTGTGTCTGTGCGCATGTGTGTGGGAGAGGGGCCTTTTTTCTTGATTTGTTTTTATTTTTTTGAAAAACTGGTATTTCTTGAAAATGGATTTAGTTCTTTATTTTCATTTTCTATTTGTAAGAGCCTTTTTCCCCACAGTAATCACCACTTAACCCTGGTGCTTGTAACACAATTTTTTAAACACAATTCTGTCTGAATCGTGGTACACACTTGCCATGGAATTTTTTTCTCAACCATTGTTTATGATAATATAATAACATTGACAAAAATCATGAAGTTTTATTTAATTTTATAATTTTGACCAAATCCATCAAAATCTTTTCTTTCAGCTAATACCAGGGATATCTTTTGTTGAAAGGATTCAGCTTTTGACTGTATTAGGAAATTAAACATTTTTAGCATTAGATGTTTACACTTCTGATCAATATTGAACAGACATGGCTTTGTTTCATATTAATAAAACTGTACAGAGCTGGAACTTGGACTGGATTTCGGCTTCAACATATATCAGGGGTGCATTGAAGAAGAGTATGTATACTTTTATGCACTACAAATCAATGCACTACTTGTTTTCGTGCTCATGTATACCAGCGTTTTCGTGCTCATGTACCAATACACACCCACACGAATGGAATGTTAAAGACCATTTCTCTATTGTTAGACAGGCCTGTATTCATAATTTCAACAGATGGTCTCAAACATGAAAGATTGAACACACATATATTCTATCCAATTACTGCCAACCTTAATTCATTAAAACCTGATAAAATGAAAAAACATTGAAAAAAAAATACCAGCAGAGACTTGTGGCTATTTTGTGCAGACATTCTGAGACCATGTTTCTGCTTACATTGCTGACTCCCTAACAATTCACACTGACTTGACTGAAATTTAAAAAATAAATCTATCAATACAATTTTGGTATATTCGACATTAACTTTTGGTAAAAATGCTGAAAGAGAAAAAAATGAAATATGCCACGTTTGATTTCTTGACTGATAACCACCCTTGTAGAGTGTCACCACAGTGTTGTCTCTTGTGTGCCAGTTTGAATGACCAATGAGCACTAAAGCTCAGTTTGTCTCTTCGACAAAAAGCCCTGAAATATCGAGAAAAAAACAAACAAAAAAAGACAAGTGAACAGGAATTTCTCACCAAGTTTGCCAATGAACCAGAATTAAAGCATTATCTGTTGGGAAAAAAAAACAATGTGCACTGCAGGATTGACTTCAGCATTGCCCGTTCCAACACCACCACCCACCCTTCTTCTGTAATTTCTTTTTCTCCATGAGAGTATTAAGGCAAACCAACAGCATTTTTAGGGTAAACAACTCTGGACTAACAAGAAGCAGTGTAACACTGGAGGGAATGGATGGTGGGTGTGGTTGAGGGAGTGGGGGGTACAAGGGGAGTACACATGTACTCAATCCATTCCCTCTTGTCGTGGAACTTCATGTCATCTGATCTGGGCACGGATGTTTATCAAAAGAAAACGGAAGAAAAAAGAAGCTTTATTTTCAGAAGATGGATTTATCTTGAGCGGAAAATTCCCATTCAAAAAACTGAAACACTTTGGGTCCTGAACCATTATCATGAGTGGTAGAGCTCAACATGGGCTCTTTATGCTTTACCTGACCATAATCCAAGACCCCCCTTCCCCCACCAAAAAAAGAAGAATCTTCCATATCACGCCTTCCACCTTACTCAAATCAGATGTGTTCCAAGGTCACCAAACTTTGAGTCATAAAAGAACAACTGATTCACTTCTGTCTGTACTTCATCAACTTTTATTTACACTCAGTTCCTGGCATGACATCACACTCCGTCCATCAGGTGTCACACACACAAATGGCTGTCGATCTCTTCATGTCGATTCCACCACCCAGAAGTGAACTTTGCCATCCCCACCGACAGCCAGTACAGGCAGAGAGCAATGCCAGGACAGACCGTACGCCACAGGAAGGGACGCTGACACATGAAGCTGCACACAAATCCGGTGTATCTCCCCTTCATGAGCACCACTTTTTCTCGCTGATGGCTCTTTCCTTCCCTTCCCTACCTCCATCCCCTCCGCTTGGAAGCCAGAATGATCTAAAGTGTATTGGCATACACCACATACATAAAGAAATCATTTTTTTTAACACAGAATGCAAAGTTAAAACTGATACAAATCCAGCTTCAAGCTGCATGTTTGTTTGTTTTTTTCTCCCCACAACTGAATGGTAAACTGTTATACAGTTTCTAAAAACATGTTTGAATTAAAAAAAAAAAAAAAGATGACGACTAACAATTGCTTTTCTGAATCCATAACAAATAGGTAAATAAAATAAACATCACTCTTCACCCCAAATAAAGGCCACAACTCTGTTCTTTCTGGTCGCATTGGTATTCAAAGCGAAAGGGTTATCAGCAAACCTAACAAGACTATCGCATATATGAATATTTTTCATGCTCTGTTTGGCCGAGTCATACCATGTCAAACTCTCACAAGTCGTGGATGGATCTTGGATTCTCTGTAAGTGACCTCAATGGTCGGTCAGAAACGTCAAAACCATCACAGCAAATCACGTCCTCTATGAGATGTTCTTTAAAAAAATTGTTAAAGTTTGAAATTTTTGTGGGATTTTTTTTTGTGATCAAGGGAAAAGAACTGTTTCAAAAACGATCGATTTAAATTTGCCTGATGCGTTAAAATAATTTCGGTGGATGCAGAAATACTGCGTAAAAACAAATTGACAGTGAACACCTAATGACTTCACCTGCTGATGTCGTGTGTTGAACACCTTGACCTGTCGGCTGGGCCGCCCCAAAGTGGCCAGCAGACTCTCGTGACATCGTGACCAGCGAAAGTTTCGTGCCCCTTCCACATGGGCCTGCCTCTTGTCCAGTGGGGTGCTGTAACACATTGGTGAAAAACTGTGCTACTGCCAAAACTTAATAACAGCAATGCCAAGCAGATCTGTAGTTTTCAGTATGGCTGCCGTCAACTGTTCGATTATCAAGTGTGCGGCAGTTTTCCCATCCTGTGTAGGCCTTTCGTTCTTACACAGAGAAGTTCAAATAGTGTTCCCAGTTAACACGATATCCAAGCTTTAGCTAAATTTTCGCCTTCAGCTGATCAAGAAAGAAAGGAAGAAAGGTGGCAGAGTGGTTAAGACGTTCGCCTGCCAATCCAACGTGTGAAGTGCGTGGGTTCGAGCCCTGCCTTTCTCGCCCTTTCTTTCCCAGTTTGAATGACAAATCGAACTGAACGTCAAGTCCATCGGATGGGGACTATAACCGAGTCGGACCCGTGTGCCTTCCTGGCCCCCTGCACACGTTAAAGAACCCACGGCAGTTGAAAATCGAAAAGAGCAGGGGGGTTTCCCCGCTGCCCTGGCCAAATTGATGTAGATTGAAGATAGCCACCTGGTATTTCTTACCAAGCCACAAAAATTGTCACTTTCTGTTATCGTGTGCCATCGTGTACCGGTGGAAATGGAGGACACGTATAAACATCGCATGCATCCTATGTGAGAAACTGGAGGAATAAATGAGATAAATGAAAATGAGTGACTGATATTTGAATGGTACGGGAAACGACTGAATGAGCGCCAGTAGGCTGCTCTTCAGCCGGCTCTACCTGGGTAGGCAGCCTGTGGAGTGAGTGAGGTAGTGTGTTTATTGTAAAGCGCTTAGAGCTTGGTCTGTGACCGAGGATAGGCACTATATAAATACACAATATAATAATAATAATAATAATCAAACAGAATGGCGACCCCTGATCTCACAAAAATGTTTACCCAAAATCTCGTAATGTTGGTGTCATCTGCTGGCATTCCAAAAATGAGCCACGAACAGCATGGCTTCGACTGCCTCTTGCGCGTGTGTGTTTTCAGTTGTCACTGAAATCCACACATTTGTGGAGAACGGAACCTTGGTTTACGAAGTCATATCCATTGTACGTAAGTCTTTTAAAGTAATATTGTCACAGAATTACATCTGTCTGGACACTCTTATGCAAAAGATATTAAAACAAGCATCCACTTTGCACACCTCGAAATGGGGGATGAAATCAGATTTTGGTCGACTGTGTGACTACTCAAAACAACATGTCAAGGGAGGTGAGTGCATCAACAAAGGAGGAAGATTTAACTCCTCTTTTTTATTTGCAGCATGGCTGCCATGGGAACTCGATACAAATCACATGACAGTGGCTGTCATCTGCTGAGATAAATATGAGAAAAAGCCATGCAAAACGTGAAACTGAGATTTTTCTTTCCACTTACCAAACACAACTAGTGCTCATGCTTTCCTTATCTGCAAATAAGCATGAAAGCACACACACACACTCAGGCCAATACAAAAACATGCAGTGTGTATCAGAAACGCATACACACACACTTTCCAATTCAATATGAAACCTGCTGCCAACCTTGAAATGGAGGTATCAAACACGATCCAATCAGAGCCCGCCACAGCACCCACCAACAGACAGTTGTGCTTCGACCAATCACAGTCCAGCAATGGTGACACGCCGCAACTCAGGCTCATGAGCGGCTGCTGGTTACTGATGCTGAAGAATCGGATGATGCCGTCCTTCTGACCAACCATCAACTGAAGCAAACATACAGGAACTTGATAAATATGTACTCTTTCATACACTAAGTGGCAGTCTAAAAATATTATGTGAACATGTATTTAATTAATGTGCATAAATGTGGAATGCAATATTCAATGTCTGCCACAGACCTGTTTACCCTGAAAGTGCTGTTGGTGTACTTTTCCCACAAACATTGTCTAAGAAAAGCATTCTGATAGTAACCAAAAAATTGTTGCCGAATAACACAAATTACTTTCAAACCTGATTTAATCAGAACATCAGGCACAAATTCGTGCTCTCTTGCCTCCAACCCCTGCCCCTTCATGTTCAACAAGCAAACAGAGCCTGAAGCAATCGGAAGTTAGCAAGAGTTATTCCTCTTTGGCCAAAGCGCACCTGGTATGATAATACTTCAAAAGTGCGATTACTGCTCAAGAACCTCGTCTCTAGAATTGTATTTCATCTTTTTTTTCTTTTTTCTTTTCTTGTGGGGATGGGGGTGGGGGGTGTTTATTGTATTCGCTGAATTTTCAAACAGTGTACAAAATACGGCCAAATCATGTGGATAAACAGGTCTGTTGATACCTTTACTCCCCTATCCTGAACTAAAGCAAAGCTCTTTACGCTAGCCTAGTTCAGATCTGTGGACCCTTCCTTTCCCCCTCTCTCCAAACAGCAACCTGGAAGCTCTTTCATCACCCTGAAGTTAACATGTAAAAAAAGAAAAAAAATTCTTCCAAACACAGTTCAAAGGGCAAGCAAGCACTCTGTGCAGACCTTGAGCGGTTCGTCTGGATGCCAGCAGACCGTCATGCCCGGCGCCGTCAGTTTGAAAACCACACTGTCCTGCTCCTGGTGACTCCACACCCGGCAGGTCAGGTCGTCGCCTGTGCTTGCCACCTGGTCCTCCTCATTGGGGGCAAAGGTCACCGAGTTCACAAAGTCACAGTGCCCTGTCAGAACCTGCACAAAAGAGACAACCTCTGGTCGGCTCACAATGATTGTGCAATATCAACTGCATTTTGCTTCTTCTTTACTCTCTTTTTTTTCTGTTTAGTTTTAATTTATTTACAACCGAAATTAGTACTATCCTGCAGTCAAAATGTACACACACACACACACACATACACACACACACACAAATGTCCTTTACAGACATTATTCTGAACCATTTTCCGTTTATACTGCTGCACTGACTTGTTCACACTGCTTACGTTTGACAAAGTAAAACCCACATTTTGCCACACGCTACTTATGTTCGACACGGTAAAACCGCCTTTCGCCAATCCCTCTCTACTCATGTAGAATCACTGAGTACTAAGCATATCCCAAGACTTGAAGGCTCTTCAGGGGCTGAGACAGCGAGAGAGGAGACATGGCTGATGCCCACCACTCTACAAGAAGCTGTACAGGTCTGTAGGACCTCCCATTTTATCCTGAAGGGCAGTCTCTAAGTGAAATGCATGACTTGAACTGACAAAAAAGCTGCTTACATTCTAAGAAATTCTATCAGGCATGCCCCTTCTCCCTCAGAAAAAGAAGAGAAGAATCTGCTGCCAAAATGGTCCAGTCAGACACAAATCTGACTAACAAATGTAATAATATCCACATTTTGACCCAACCACAATCAAGGCCATTTCTGCCAATCTCTTTAACTTTTGTAGCCCCTTCCTGACGCACAACATCACAACATGACATAAATTCACCTACCACAGTTCTCAAAAAATGCCAACTGCCCTATCTCATGAAGATTTTGTGACAATACTATCGTCTGCTAACATAGCAAAAACTGACCACTGCTCCGCAGATTCCACAGCCTATAGCTTCCTATGCCCTGATTCTTTTTCACACTGAAATAATGATACTGAAGCTGATTTTCGTTTTCAATTTTGCTGAAATCTGGCAGGCATACCCCTTCTTCTCCTGGAAAAAAAGAACAACAAAACCTGCTTTCAAAATGGTTCCCTCTCAGCATCGAGTGTTGCAACTCTTCTTTTCTCTCATCAAACCACAACCATTTGTTCACACAGTTTCAAACTCTTCTTTTCTCTCATCAAACCACAACCATTTTTGTTCACACAGTTTCAATCACTTTCTTTCTCTTTTTTTGAAGATTCTTCCCTGCACATAATTTCATATTATGATATCACTTCCCCTTCAACCTACAAACAAAATGGCGACTGCCCGCTGTTGCAGCAAAGTCCACATGAGATTTCTTGTCAACGGTATTGTCTTCTAACATACCAAAAATGCTACCACTAGTACCAGCATTCTGAGGATTCAACGGTCACTGTTTTCTTGTACCCTGTATTTTTTTTTCTTCTTTTTTGTTTTTAACTTTCTATTTTCAAATTTCGCTGAAATCTGTTAATTCAGGATGAAGTGGGACACCTGTCGATGGTGCCAGAGAAAAGACAACACAAAACAATACCAGTGATCTCAAGCACAAGAACAAGAAATCACTTTTTCCCCCCCTCACACAAGATTTCTTTTTAAATGCATTTCCTATCATAAATTCTCTGCAGGCAATACAGAGAAATCTTCAAACTGGCATGTCAAACAAAGCTCCCTCCATTTGTCGACAAATCTGGGGTGAACATTTTTCTTTGTGTATAGATACAAATTCATCTCAAAACAAACACTCTCTTTGTCAAGTCAAGAACACTTTATTATTTCCAAAAAGAAATTAAGAGTGGCCATAAAAACAACAAATCACACATCACGTATCACACGCACTCATCCACCCACCCACTTGCACACACAGAATAATACACACACACACACACACATATATATATATATATATATATATACAAACAAGCTTTCTGAACCTGATCTAATTGAAAGTTTAGTTATGATTCAGAAGTTTGATGGAATTGGGAACAAAACTGTTTTTGATTCTATTTGTCTTGAATTTTGGAATTTGGAATCTTCGTCCAGAGGGTAGACCACTGTAGTTTTTTTTTAAGAACGTGAGAACTGTCACTGTCAGCAGCAATGTTCACAGCTTTTTGTGTGACTCCACATTCACACAATTTATCTAGCTGTTCTTGATTTTGGTGCAGTGGTGAGGGTCACAGACTGGCAGGCCATGAGACCATGGGTTCAATTCCCATCAAAGGCATTTACTCGTGGAATTTTTCAGCCACCGCCAGCTCCTGCCGAGAGGTGAGTGTGCTGTGGGCATAAATGTGAAGACTGAAACCACGTAATGAAGTTTTATCCAGTCAGAGGAAGGGCTCTGAAGTGTTGTTCAAAGTTTGAGAACAACCTTGTAGATGCATTTCTTTAGCCTGGCTGACACCAGGATATTATGAATGAAACCTAAAGTACGACCATGGAACACCAGAGCATCGTCTTCATCATCGTCACTGATCATTAAAAAAAAAAAGTCTAAAAATTCAGTTCAATGGTCATTAATGCCCTGCTCTCATTGTAACTTCAACTTTGGTTTCCTGTCTATGTCCATGCTCATTAGTGTTTTAGATCAATCAGAAATGGAGTATAGTAGCCTCTGAAGAAAAAAAAAAAAAAAAAAGTGTAGGATTTTAAAAGGTTGTTTCTGAGTGGTTTTCATGTACAACTGAAATCAAATTTAGATCTAGTTGCAAAGTGAGACGACGGCAGGCGGAAATCAAATTGTTTACCTGAGTACTGTTGGAGTCTTTCAGATCTGAAGTGAACACTCGCACATTATGGTCGTCACATGCTGCTGCAAAACTGTCAACAACAACAACAAAATCTGTATAATACATGCACCAGTCATGATAAGGTTCAGGTTCTTTATCATATTATTTTCAGCAAGAAATAGAAAGTGAATCTATGTTGCACAACATACTTTACAGATTTCAATCACTATCAAACTGCACATTGTCAGTGCACCAACTTTATATCTTAAATTCACATAAAATAACATCAACTGACACATAGATTTTCACCTGTCTACAATGCAACACAGATCCATGCATATCATAAATGGTCTTATAATAACTCAGTTGGTAGAGCACCAAACTCATAATCTTGGTGATCCTGGGGTTGCGGGTTTGAATCTCCGCCAGGCTGTTTTGGTACAAGGGGATTTTTCCTCAGAGTTTACATTGGTTCTGACTTCATTTCCCAAAAAGTCCTTCAAATGAGACTATAAAACAAGATTCCATGTGTGAATGCATGCATAACATCTTACACACACGTAAAATCCCATCACCAACTTTCGGAGGAGAAGGCCAGTTTGACCGTTGGTATGGATGACACGTAACACATAGCATGCACCCTGTGTGAGAAATTGAAAGTATGAAGGAAGTAAGGAAATTGAGTGAATGATATTGACTAGATGACACAGGAAATGACTGAATGAAGCGCCGGCAGGCAGCTCTTCAATCGGCACTACCCAGGCAGGCAGCCCGTTGTATACACGTGAGTGTGGATTGTTAGTGCCTAGAACCTTTGACAAGGCACTTTATAAATATTAAATGCTGTATCATTATCATTATCATTGTAACTGAAAAACCAAATGTGCCAGAGGAATAAGTTGACCTATGACCTGGTCAAAGACTGACCAGAGATGTTTGTCCAGCATGGAGATGGAGGTCTTGGGGCTCCAGGCCAGGCAGGCTACCCCCTGGGTCCATCTGCACATCCTTCACCCCACTGTAGTCCAGCCCCTGAAGGTCCACATCCTCTTCCTGCAACACACTGACCTGTTTACCCCGACTTAGAGTATTCCAAATCCAAAATAAGAGTATTTTCTACAAAATAAGAGTACTGCAAAGAGAGAGTGTAAACCACGCTGTGGCAAACTTGCATTGTTTGTATCACAGTAGTGGAATACTACATTAAAGTAACTATGTTAAAGGTATCAGTATCGTCTGTTTACATTAACACAGACCTGTTTTACCTAAAAACTACTTTTGGTGTTCTTTTTAACGAAAATGAGTGTATTTTCTGCAAAATACAAAATTCCAAATGTCTGTAAAAGAATGAGGGAGAGGGGACAGTCCTTCACTTTGTTTTCACATGCCATCACATTGCAGACACTTCCTGCCAGTAGTAACCACCTGATCTTGCACTGACTATGGTAAAACATTTTCTTTCTAATACAAATTACTTTCAAACCTGATTCATCTGCATACTTCGGCACACACTCATGCTCTCTTGCCAGTTTTTCCACGTTTCAGAGCATGTTGTCAAGAAACGGACACCTCAAAATGCAAATTCGCACACAGAACTTATGAGTTTTCAATCTTTGGTCAAAGCCTCTATCGCAGTTACCTTCTGCAAGTTCAATTACCACTCAAGAACTTTGTCTCCAGAATTCTTTTCAGATGTATTTCTTTTCAGTTCGTCATATTTGTTGTCTTTTCGCCAAACATATGTACAAAACATGGCATAATTGTATGGACAAACAGGTCTGAACACACTTCTTCGCATATAAAGCCAGCACCACTGTGTTCATTCAAAGTATGAACTGCTTCCTTTTAAATTGCCATCTGTTTCCAGGATTCTATTCATACTCATAGTTTTCATTTATACCACAATATTTCACATCCATAAGACTGGAAGGAAATACACAAAAAGAGGCACTGTGTTACTTCTGGGACAGAATTCAGATCTGAAATAACAAACCAAGAGGACAGAGATTAGTCTCCCAGCCTTTTAACTCCATCCCTTGCGACAATCTTGTAGTGGAAAAAGCCTTAAAACAATAAAACTAAAGGCACAGCCCACATTCTAACCACCTCAATTAAGCTCCAACTTCTGGGAAAGAGAAAAGGAGTTCTATCTATGTTTAAAATCGGAGTCTGCTCCTGCTTGAAACACGCTAAGTGCATACTTACACCTTTTTTTTAATGATCACATTGAATTTCTCCACACTTTTTGTCTCATAATCAATAATCATTACCTCTACTTACACATTTTAGCACTCTAAAACAGCACCCATCTTCTTGTTTTACCACTCAAAGTAATTTAGTCTTAAAGTAACTCAAATGAAACTCTATGTAAAAAAAAAAACTAAAAAAATAAAATAAAGGAAAAACCCACCACCAGTCAAGATAAATCAAAAGACGCAAATGAAAATTTCTGAAAAATAAGTACATTACTAGAAGACATGGAAAGGGAAGTATGATCTGGAGTTACTCACTGCCACTTCAACAGATCCAAAAGCAGCAGGGAAAAAAAAGGGGTGAGGGGATTAGAATGATAGGAAGGGGGAAGGGTGGGGGGTCAGACCTGGCAAAATATGGCAATCCACTTTTTATACTGATTGGGGAGTACACAGAACATCCTAGCAGTAGCACAGATACCTGCAGGTAGAGGATGCCACTCCAGTTGTGTAGAAAAGGGGAAGAGTGACAGGTAACAGCTGGGATGTGGGAGAAACAGTGTGGTGGTGTTTAATAAAAGTACTTACCCCTACTTTACCCAGCACAGATTGTTAATGTTTCATACCAATGCACTGAGCATTGACCACTCAATGAGTCAAGCTGCTTACTGACAGGCAGTCAGCAGGTGAGGGGGATTGGAAGGGTTTACAATATGCCAACTGCTACCACAATGGCACACAATTGTGACAATACCAGTGCTTTCAGTTTAGCCGTTTTAATTTTTTTCCGGTACAAGCCAAAAAGTTTATAGGTAACAAAACTAAAAAATTGCATACAGCTTTCTAGTGGTACCTCTGCAGTAGCCGTAGTGTGCCCAGTATCACTGCCAGGGTTCTGAGAACCACTGACCCATGAACCCACGTTCCCCAAGTGTTGTGGCATGATCTACATGGTCAAACAAAATCTGCTTCCCTCCCCACCCCACCCAAACTCCTCCAACACCTACCCTCCTTTTCTATGAAGATTCCCATTCCTTCCCTCTTTGCTCATCAATGAACTCATACTTTCCACTTCCCCTTCCCCTCTTTCCCCTGTGCCTAGGTTCTTTCCAAGGCAGTGCACTGTCGGCTTGGCTTGGCAGCAGGTTGATGCCTGGGCCAGTAGAACTATGAGGTTGTGTTGGTGGAGGGTTGTAACTATCCACATTTTAATCTCAATGTACTCTTCTTCTTGAAATACTGAAAAGCAACTTTCTCAAACTATACCTATTGATATGCTGTTTTTGAGAATGTATCTCAAATTTCATTCTTCTCTCACTTTCTCAGTAGTATATGCAGGGATATAGCACGTCCATGATACTAGGAAACAGCTCTGGGACATGGACACTTATTTTCAATCTGACACTTATTTAAGCATATTGTTTAAGCAGCTTATCGATATAATCTCACCAATTCACAAGATATGTGTGCAATAATGATTGATAAATAGTAAATTTACCGTTTTAAGAACAATGGAGCGTTGTGTGCAGTGAATCTGAGCACGGTGTCGTAGTGTTACATTCAAAAGAATGGGAAATGAAAACCAGTTTCTCTTCAAATAAAATATGATTGGTTCGCATGTTGGGGGTGAAGGTCACATGCATGGAATTTTCAGACACTATGTTGTGCCTAGAATGTGATTTCAAGTGTTTAAGTTCACTCGCATATTTTCAGTTGGCCGCCATTCCGTAACTTACACTTACAGATGGAAACGAAGCTATTTGCAGTCGAAAAAATCCTTCGATTTACTGCTTGAAATTTAGTATTTTCAAATATTTTGGGGGCATTTGGACAAATTAGTGTATTG
Organism: Conus canariensis; assembly: GCA_033310375.1. NCBI lineage: Eukaryota > Metazoa > Mollusca > Gastropoda > Neogastropoda > Conidae > Conus > Conus canariensis. The sequence continues at coordinate 19,746,834 of CM065724.1, read as the reverse complement.
CCACTAATAAACGATGTTTTTTTTGTGTGTGTGTGTTCTCAAAAGCGTGTATCCTTTGTAGATAACCTCTTACCCTGGTAGTTGAATACAACTTACGTCAGGACTATTTTTGGTCGCTTCACAATTCCAAAAGACAATTTTTTTTTCATTCCTTTCACTTTATTCAATAAAACATCTCATTTATTAACTTTCATCTTCTAGCTGATTTAAAGTGACTGGACTTTTTAGCACTGAAGAACTTTTCACAGAAGTATGCCCCATTTTTGGGCGCCATTTTGAGTCGACACTTCAATATGAAAAAAATGATATAAAATGCATAATTTCCAATTTTGTTTCCAAAATTCTTTTACTTCACATGACAAATGCATAACACATCACATCAAATCATCAACTGCGTCCACATTTTTCTGTGAGTTCTTTACTTGATTATCAAAGTCAGTTACCAGCCAAAATTTCACTTGTTTTCCAGTATCACAGACATACACATGTGGATGTTTCCATCAGTATGGTTTCCCATTCTTACTGATTCCCGCACCCCAAACATGAAACGTTTTAAATCTGTCAACAGTTCCACACATAATGGCACACCAACCTAGGGGGCCTTGTTGTTTCTTTTTCTCCGAAGTCCCAGCCACTGACACCTGAGAGCACATAAGAGCACCTAAGGAGAGGGACAGAAGAGCACACTCAGGGCAGCTTGTTAGACTTCAGTGTCAACTGGACTACCAGATTTATTCGTTTTCTCCCGCGAACCATCCCTGAGTGGAACGATTCACTGACTGAGGCTGTGGGTGGAGCCACATCTCTTGGAGTGTTCACCTCAGGAGCTCATAAACTCCACCAGTAGTCACAAGCTTTTTTTTTTGCTTTTTTTTTTGCGCCTACCCCTCCGTTACAAGTGTCAGAATAATCAGCTTGTTGACTGAGTACACTATACGGATGATGATGATGATGATGATTGACTGTGACCAGGAGCAGCAGACTCTTCGAACTACAACTGTTCATTGGCTGCCCACATTACAATAATGAACCCCCCCCCCCCCCCCCCCACACACACACATAGAGAGAGAGAGAGAGAGAGAGAGAGAGAGGAGAGAGAGTGAGAGAGAGAGAAGACAAGACAAGACAAAATTCTTTATTTACGAGGATGATAGATAAGCACTGATGTGCATTTTTACGCCCAGTCCTCGCCCTGAGTAGGTAGAGAGTGAGAGCGAGAGTCTCAGACAGACAGACAGAGACAGACAAATAAACAGAGACGGAGAGATTGAGACAGAGGGTGCAGGTCAGTGCCACTATGATACATTATCATCATGACATCAATAATTAGCGATTTAAACGAAACATCTCTTTATTTGGCCTAACCTGAAACCGGCAGGCCACCACGGACACTTTGGTCGCCGTGCCATAGGCCAGAAGCTGACAGGACCACTGAAATGGAGAAAACTCCACACAACGAACCACTTCCTGGCATGGAATGGAGTACGTGCTGGACTTCACATCATCCTTCATGTTTAAGACGGAATGAGGCTGAGCACATGTAAAAGAACCTGTCTCCCAATGATCAAGTCTGCTGCCGCCTTTCCCGCATTGAAGTTTACAGGAAATACAAGGGGAATAACTGTCAAGAAACATAGCCGGTGTTGGGGTCATGAAACGCCATCCACAGAAAATTTACCTCCTGCTGTGGGGTTTTTCTGTTCTGGTGTATCTACCATAAGTTTTAAGACAACTTTTTTTTAGCATCTGAAAATGAAATGTTCATGTATCACAAAAACAGTCAACATGATGACTAAGGACGTTAACTGGATGAAGATGAAGAAGTGCAGAAAGACCCCAAACTCAAGTCCACCTTCGACAAACCTCCACTAGTGGCATACCTGTGTGACACCAACCTCAGGGATCATCTAGTACGAGCCACTTACAAAGACTCACCGAGCAGCTCTCCACCAGGAAACCACCGCTGCAACGAACCCCGATGCAAAACCTGCCCCTTTTTAAATACAACCACTAACACCTTCAGGGGCCCATCAGGCAAAAGTTTCACCATCAGATCCCCCTTCACTTGCCGATCTTCCAACCTTGTGTACATTCTTTCATGCAGCCTCTGTTCCAAACTCTACTGTGGTTAGACCTACCGTACCCTGGATGATAGATTCAGGGAACACCTCCAGGCTGTCAACCTGAATAAGGACACCCCCATAGGTACCCATTTCAATAGCCCTGGACATAACGTGTTTCATATGTCAGTCTCTGCTGTTCACCAAAACCACTCAGATGCCATACACCGTAAATTCCTTGAATCATCTCTGATCTCTAGGCTAGGGACGCTCACTCCCCATGGACTGAACATCAAGGACTGAGGTGATGGAGTCGCCATTTTAGCCATACAGTGTGGACTGCCTAAATTTTTTTTTTTTTTTTTTTTTTTTTTTTGCAACATGCCGGCAGCTGAGATAGGGTACATAGCTTGTTTGTGGTCTTCAGCACTACCCTACCCTTGTTGTTGTTTTTCAAAACGTTTTTTGAGGTTGAAAAAAATTGTTTGCGGTTGTGCACGTATATATCATATATATGCCTAGACACCCTAAGGTATGAATATCTTTATGAGTTATAAACGTGCTTCTTCCCCCCCCTTCCCCCCGCCCCTTCCCCCCCCCTCTCCCTCTCTATAATGGTAGGTGCCGGGGGGTGGGGGGGGGGGGGGTTGATGCCGGGACGGCGGGGAGCGCGCATGTGTGTGTGTGTGTGTGTGTGTGTGTGTGTGTGTGTGTGTGTGTGTGTGTGTGTGTGTTTTCTTCCCTTTAGTGTGTGTGTGTGTGTGTGTGTGTGTGTGTGTGTGTGTGTGTGTGTGTGTGTGTGTTTTGAGTTCTTGTCACTTCAAATTTGTTGAAACAATTCCTGTGTCCTCAGTTTCATGTCACTTGAAAAAGACTCAAAGAGTCGAAACGTTGTGTATTGTTTTTGTTTTCTCTTTAACCCCCCTTTTTGTTTCGGTCTTTACCACCAATCTTCAAATTATATAGTTGTTCTGAAAAAGACCCAGTCAAGTGTTATCAATACTAGAAGATGAAGTGTGTCAGATTTACATTAATTTTCTGTATGTGTAATACATTCTGCATTTTTGTTTGTTGTTTGTATCTTTCTGGCTTATAGAGCAAAAGCCACGTGTCACCATTTCTAAAATAGAATAAATTTTATTAAAGCTTTTGATTCTGTTTTCATATCAGCAGTTGCTTTCAAAATTATGGTCTCTTGGATGTTGATGTTTACTATATACTGGTCCAAGTGCATGGGTGATTAGGATTTTTGCTCTTGTACATTTGGGTACCACTCATGGAATCTGATCAGCACTTGTAACACCAATCTTGTTTAGTCTTTGAGTGATCAAATGAAAGGATTAGAATGCCCCATGCCCCTCCACTCCCCCCCCCCCCCAAAAAAAAAAAAAAAAAAAAAGAAAAAAAAGGTGGAAGAGGTGACAGGGAGGAGGGGGGGGGGGGGGGGAGTTTTGACAGATATCACTTTAAATATATGAAGTTTTATATATACAGAGACAGAGATAAGAACTTTTGTGCTTTTAATTTCAAACTGTAATCAGGTGGGTATTTTTTCATGACTGTTCATGGGAAATCTTCATGTATATCTGCATATTCTTTAAAATGACTACTTTTCTCTCTTCTTTTGTGCTTTGTTTAACAAAACCATGTGTTGTTTTCATCTACAATCCAAGTAAAAAACACATTTGGAGGAAACAGTAAAGTGGTAGAGATGACAAGAGGCAGTGGCAGTTTACTAAAAACCCAGCTGACTCCACAGGGCTGTGACATTGCACAGATGAAATGATCCGGTCTTCTTTCGTTAAGTGTCCCCAATCATCATGTTGATTATTCTGACACTTTTGTGTGTATGATCATTTTTTATCCCGCCATTAAGGCAGCCATACACCAACTTCGGGGAAGGTGCATGCTGTGTGTAATGTGTCATCCATACCAACGGCCAAACTGGCCTTCTCTTCCGGAAGTTGGTGATGGGACTTTACGTGTGTGCAAGATGTTTGTCGTGCGTTCACACACGAACCTCGTTTATAGTCTCATTCAAAGGACTGTATTGGGAATGGAGTCAGAACCAATGTTAACTCCAAGGGAAAATCCCCCTGTACTGAAACGGCCCAGCGGAGATGCGACCCACAGCCCCAAGATCACGAGTCCGATGCTCTACCAACTGAGCTAGTCCGGCTCGTACAGAACTTCCGTCTCTGTGTGCTAACTGCCAGAGCTATCTATTAGAATGTTTATCATCCGTTGTATAGCAATTCATACCATGATTGCTGAACTACTGACATCATTAAGGCAGATGAAACTGGCCCATGCTGAGGTTGACAGCTATTTCTCTTTGGTTTTATTATCGTCTGCTTGGCCGATCACACTGGGCCTACCCAGGGTTGTCACCCCCCAGCGAAAAGAAGTCCTGTCCAGCAAAAAACAATTTTCATGCAACCTTTTTCTTGACGTCTGCCTCTTTTATGTGCCAGCTATTTGTAGCAGTACAGTGTGTGAGTGCAAGTGCATGCACATGTGTGCGCTTTCACACCTGCAGGAGTTTACGTGTGTGTGTGTGCGTGTGTGGTGGAGGGGACAGGGACAGGGAGGCTCGACTGTGAGTAAACCTGCAGAGGAAGAAATACGGTTGTGTACACATGCTCATGTGTGTGTGCATGGAAAGAGAGATGCTGTACACATATTTGTATTTTGTGACTGTAGAGCACTTTGAAATTTTGGAAAGCATATGAAAATTTCCTCTCATCATTACTATCAACATTATTACTACTCTATCATAAAATGCCAAAATCCACTATTAATGACAACAAATGGTATATGTTTTACATAAGAGATGCACATGTTCTTGTCAAGTAACAAGGCCTTTTTTCCCAATTTGATGGCTACATCACTGCAAGTATGAGTACGCAAATGTACATACATGTGTGGCCCGTGTGTGTGTGTGTGTGTGTGTGTGTGTGTGCGTGTTTTGTCAGTACATGTTAATCTGACAGTAAATGGTTTCAGTCAGTCAGTGTGTGCATGTGTGTTGTGTGTGTGTGTGTGTGTGTGTGTGTGTGTGTGTGTGTGTGTGTGTGCGCGCACGCGTGTGTGCATGTGTGTGTGTGAGTGAATGTATGTGTGTGTTTGTATATACCTGTTCAGTGTGCAAAAATGCATGTTTCAAATGAATGCTTCATTTCATAACCAGAAACAAAACACGAACAACCAACTCAAACCAGTTGTCAAATTTTATTATTTTCTTTTCAGCACATCTCTTCCATAACAAAAACACCTGTTTCCATTTCCATCACACTTCTAGTTAACTGTGTCAACAATGTTCAAAATGATCTATGTGCATTATTGGGGTTAATATCCATACTAATATTCTCTTTTTTTTCTTTAACATGGTATATGATCCTATTACACATAAATTCATATGGACTGGCTTTTAATACAGTATGGGCATTGACTGCTTACAGTCAAATCGAAAAATGGCAAGAAGCACAATATATAAATGAACGATCATAATGAATAACTGCCCATTTGTATATATAATGCAATCTGAAAGTGTCAGTGTTTGATATTTTCATTAGTGTCTATTTACAAAACAAAACAAAAATTCTTGTTATACTATACAATTAAATTGTTGATCTTATTATCAGAAACTTTATTATTGAGACATCTACACGATCCAACAGTACAAGTCCATTTTTAAAATGGACACATTATGTACTTTCATGTCCAAATGTCTTTTTAAGTATGATGCCTTCCTTTCAGCTTTCCAATATATTTAAGCATTTTCTTAAACTGATTTGTTAATTTCATTACTTTTCTACCAATATGAGGGAGTGGGAGAAGACACTTTTCAAAGCTCGTGTTATGTTTTTAAAGAGCCACTTATTCATATTTAACTAATAGTCCTTACTTAGTTATTGGTGTACATTAGTCATCCACTCAGTAATACCTTACCCCATTTTTTTTTTTTAATAGTGTTTATCCATAACAAAAAGATTCTTCATTTCATTCATTAAGAGAAGATTCCATTTTGTGAATATCAGGTCAGGGAAATCATATCATCCTTATGAGAACTCAGTGAATCCAATTATCGATCAAGATGTTTACTGCCAGTCAAACGCTGAAACAAACCCATTGGTTATGATATTTACAGCTCAGCTACCTGATCAATTGTGTCTACCACTCACCCAACCACAACGGTCATCTCTGGAGTCAGAAAACAAGTCTGACCCCTATCAACACTTTGAAAACCTCAATAGCAATGACAACATGTCCACAGCCCGAACGAGCAAGAATAGTTTGGCTACACATGTATTACCATTTCAATAATGATCCAAGAGGGGGAAAAGAAGAGTAGAATGGGAGTGGGTGGTGGGAAACGGGGGAGGATGGTGAGGGGATAATAACCATGTGCATATGTGTCTCTCTCTGATGTGATGAAATCGGATTTGTACATGACAAACCACAACACAACCATCACCATCGTGGAAATCAAATCAGCAAAAAAAACAAAAAAAACAAAACAAAACAAACAAAAAAAAAAAACAAAGTTACTGAATTTCATACAGGTATGTACATTTCAGATCTTTTCTTGGAACACAGATAAATACATATATAAACAGCATTTGATTCAAAATGCAATAAAATATTGTTCGACTATGTCTATTCTCAGACGTTTCTTTTCCAATCTTCATGTTAATTTGTTATGTTTAAAAACTACTCTCCAAATCAACAGTCATAAACATGAATAAGAACATCGACAATACACTATTATTAATGCGCACACACACACACACACACACACACACACACACACACACACACACACACACACACGCGCGCGGCGCGCGCGTGTGTGTGTGTGTGTGTGTGTGTGTGTGTGTGTGTGTGTGTGTGTGTGGTGTGTGTAGGTGTAGGTGTGTGCATAGTGTATGTGTGTGTGTGTGTGTGTGTGTGTGTGTGTGTGTGTGTGTGTGTATAGGTGTGTGTAGGTGTGTGCATATGTGTGTGTGTGCATGTGTGTGTGTGTGTGTGTGTGTGTGTGTGTGTGTGTGATACATACAACTTTGTGCTTGTACTGATTAGTAAAGTACAAACATGCATGCCTAAAAATGAAAATTCATGTCATGACCATAACAATGACGTTCCTGTCAGCACCAAATTTACTGGCTGGTTCACATATCAGCTAAACAAATCAACTCCAATAAATTCCTCGATCAAAAGAACACTTCAGTGAATCCACATGCAAACATAGCAGGTGTAACAAAAACATGTTCTGACACACTTTCATCTGCAATGGCAAGCTTTACATCAGTAATCACAATGATTTGACAATGAATAGACAGTCTTTCAATACAATTCATTTGACACATATTTCTAGTGGGATACAATGGCAACACATTTGTCTGTGACCTCACAGAATGAAAATACAAAAACTACAACTGTAGCAAGCATACACATCTGGCACTTAACCAGTCACATACAAAGTCACTGAAACTGCTGCGCTGACAAATGCACTTCGGTGTTCAGTGATATGCAGATCTATATCCTCCGTAAAAATCACCTCCATCTTTGCCTTGAACATCAATTGCATCACTGCCACATGTAGACAACATTCAAGTAATCACAGCGAAGACATATGAGGAATCACACTGATTTTGAGTGATATAGTGATGGCACCATTGTAGGTTAGTCACCGACTCTGAGATGGTTGTTTTTTTTTCATTCTTTAAGTCAGGAATGCAGCAGCACTAAATGTTTGTGTATTATTAAGTTTAAATGATAGTACTGCAGTGTTTGTTGCGGACTGAAAGATGATAGCATTATGTTTATCACTGATGTGTAAATGGTAGCATAATGCTTGTCACTAGTGTATAGATGGAAGTGTAAAAGGTAGCATATATAGATGGAAGTATTACATTTATTAACACTGGTGCACTAAAGGTATATGAACTTGTGGCTTTATGAATGCAACTGGTGTGTCTTAGTAAATAAATAGTATCATTACTTCATCACTGGCACATGATAGTGCCACTAGTTTTGTCACTAGCGTATAAAATGTATCACTACATTTGTCACTGGTGTATGAATCGTAGCATTACATTCGTCACCAATGTGCACTTGTGACCATCGCTTCATTGGTGTATACATGTTTCAATTACATTTGCCACTGGTGTATATAATGTTTCTATTACCTTTGTCACTTGTGTATAATTGGCAAATTGTGTATAATTACCTTTTCCAAAGATGTATATCTGATAGCATTACATTTGTCATCTGTGCAGACAGCATTACATTTGCCGATGGCAGGTGAATGGCAGCATCAAGTCTGTCACCAGTGTATGAATGGTTGGATTACACTTGTCACTGATGTATTAATTATAACAATGTCTGTCACTGGGGAATGAATGGCAGCAAAACGTTTTCCACTGGTGCATGAATTGTAGCATTACATTTGCCACTGGGTATAATGTTTGACAAGGGTGTATTAATGATAACATGTTTGTCATCGGTTCATGAATGGAATGTTGTGTATGTCCCTGGTGTATACATCTAATGGTAGAATAATGTTTTATCACTGGTGTTTTCATGATCACATAATGCTTGTCAATGATGTATGATTGGTAGTTTTAAGTTTATACTGATGTATGAGTAACTGAACTAAATTTCCTACTGGAGTGTTACTAGTAATAATTAGTCATTGATGTAAGAATGGCTGTATGATATTGGTCATTGGAGTATGAATGGTGTAAGTAAATTAGTGAATGGTGCATTTCTGGTAACATCATATTAGTCCACGGTGAATGGAATTACAACGTTTGTCATTTGTGAATGGTATTATAATGTTTGTCATAGGTAGATGGAAACAACATTTGTCACTGATGAATGGTAGAGCAATGTTTGCCATAGTAACACGATGATTGTTTCTGGAATATGAACATTAATATTACTCTCATCTTTGTCATTCATATATGAATAGTAGCATTAACATTTGTCAGTGGTGCATAAATGGAAGCATGTAGTTGTAGAAGTGAACTCATTCTATACGCTAAAAGAAAAGACACCTAATACTTACACAGATGACAAAAAAAAAATTCTAGTACTTTCCATATAAAAAAAAACTTCTTTAACAGGTTAATGCTGAAAGATCAAAGCTAGACTATCAAAACAGCTTAATTATTACAAATAAGATGATCGTTTTCCTTTAGTGGACTTACACCATCAAGTCACCTTCACAGCTTTCATACATGCTCGGAGTAGCTACACTGATACGCTCCTGCACATTTTTTCTTTCGTCTTTTATTTATTTATTCTTATTAATAAAACTCGAGATATATCCTCCTCTGTGTGCGTATATCTACCCCACTGCATGTCCATACATATGGTTTGTGCATGTGTCCACCTCTGTATGTTTCCCCATTGTATGTCCATGCGTATATGTGCATGTGTGTGTGTCTGTGTGTGTGTGTGTCAGTCTGTGTGCGCGCACACATGCACACATGTGAGTGTGTCTCTGTGCATGTCTGTGTGCACAAGCCTGTGTTTGCCTACCCACACATACATGCACAAGACCTTCCTTGATGTGGGTTCACTCTAGTTACCCCCACCCCCCAACCTGACAGAATTGTGTCTTGGATTCTGTAACAGCACCAAGCAAACAATGACAAAATGCCCCTGAAGGCCCCTGAAGGCAGGAAGCCAGTGGTCCCTATACATCCTACTGAAATTCAAAATGCCTCTTCCAGTGACTAGGCCAAGACCAATCTCAATATCATAACAAGGTCTACTTCTGCAACTGAATTTTACTATTTTACTGTGTACTACACATACTCTGAACTGTCGACGATCTCCCACTTGGACAGACTACAATGCCATGGAATAGGAATGATATCATAGACCGATCATCAACGTTTTATACAACTGTGATATCTTTAACATCTGAAGGCAGACCATTACAGGCTGAAAAGAAGACAAAGAGTGGGATGGGCCTGGGGGAGAAGATAAAATCTTCCCAAGTTCTGAACAAAGATATTCTGCTCAAGTTTTTTTTTCCGCAGACAACCCCAGAGAAAATCGCAAGGCACAGGTACAATGCAAGCATCAGTCACTGAGAGTCAAAAGTTGATAAAGAAATCTGCATAAAAACAGAACATTAAAAACAGTCGTTAAAAACAGTTGTTGCCACAACACTGCATTTGTCAAGTCTTGGATCTGACCAATTAATATAGTATTGTTATCAATATTAATATCTTACTTTACCTTCATATCGTAACACACACTACGACAGTTTTTTTTTTACAGAAAATAATGCTATGCGAGGGGATATAGTCATGAGATATTTGGTCAGCCAGCCCCCTAAAACAATGACAAAAAGGCTGATCAGTGCAGCAGTGAATGCACACAGCCTTTGTACATGGCTGTACAAATTCCGCAATGCGACAAAAACAAATGGTATATGGTGCAAGATCAAATCCGCTTATTCATTGCCCAGATAACAAGCAGGCCAAATCAAATCTGATAAGACACTTCACCCAAGCAAGGAATACACTCCCATTTACGTACAAACACTGCCTAGCCAATGAACCTATAGCTCTAACACAGGAAGCCATTTATGCTACCCGTACACACACAGAAACATACACATGAACACAGGCACCTTTCCCTCCCTCCCTCTCACATCTTCCAACCACTGTGGTCAGATTAGATATCCAAAACTGACGAACAAGGCCAAGCCACAAGAATTATATGACCTCCCCCCCCCCCCCCCCCCACCCCCTGAACGAGTCCCAGACAGCGACAACTGCAACAAACTCCAGTTCTTATGAATGCTATCACGCTTCATGCCCCTAGCACCAGAATGGCAATGCCTGTCACTGCTGCACACAACTTGATGACTAAAAATCAGTCTGGACAGTTCTCAATATGTAACCTTTATCACAAGCCGTAAATATTGTGCAGAATGGCACAAATTCAGGTGCATGCAAGTGAATTTACATTAAAGAGGTTGACAAACTGTGCTCTACATTCGATGATTCTACTCTGCCACAATAAACCAATGTGAATAAGAACTGCCAAACCTGTAAATCCTGGTTACATTAAAAGGATTGACACCACCGTCTCCCACTCTGCACCATTCTTGGCAAACATCATCCAGAAAGTTCAAAACCTTTCCAAAATTAACAGTGATTCACTGCTCAAGGCAGTAAGTGCTAAAACATGATCGGTGACAATTTGTATGCTTTGACTTCACGCACTTGCCAGAACTAAGCTGCGTACAAGTCCTAATCACAGCTTGAACATGATGAAGATAATTCATCCACCATCTCTCCAACATTGCAAGGAAAAAGCTCTTGTCAAAACAATGGTAAACATGTCGCCGTTGTAACAAGGCTGTCAACATTCGGCTGACGGGAACATAGTCCAGCGCAAGCAGAAAAAGATGTGACCTTATCACCCAAACCAAGAACTTCAGTGGGATACTAAGTGTAATGCGAGCAGAGGAAGATGTCATCTCATCATCCCCAAAAGGACAGCAGCAGGACACGAAGTTTAGTACATGAAAGTGAAGACACGCATCATCCAAAAACGTACTGCACTGCAACATTCACAGGTGTGGACAAGCATTACCCAGCCAATGAATGATGGGTATTACACACACAAAGGAGGCTGTTCACGACGTACCCACAGCACGGTCATTTTCAGTCTAACACATGCTGACCTCCTCACCTCCATAACACCACCCACCCACCTCTCCCCTTTTAAGCTCTTTAAGTTCTTTTTGTTTTGGTGTGTGTGTTTTTCCCACTTCTACTGCATTCTTCATCCTACATCATTAACAACAGATCCATGTTTTCTGAAGTTAGTATAATACAGCCTCTGAATAGTGACTTCAGAAATCAGGATCTATAATGTCAGAACGGCTCTTCCTCAGCTTTTGTGTCCAACACCATTCAGCTGATGAAAGACGTAACAAATAACCAGGGAATGTTACAAAACAAGAAAAATACCCTGCCCGCCCACCCCACTCCACCCCCCAAAAAATTGGGATGAAAAATTTAATTCTTAAAAAGACAAAAATGTTTCAGAAAGACAAATCAGGAAAAGGAAAACAGGAAAGAATCTTAGTGTATGTGTGTGTGTGTGTGTGTGTGTGTGGGGGGGGGGGGGGGGGGGGGGGGGGGGTCTAATATCTAGACAAAGACAAAAATATGGAAAACCAAATCTTTAGAAGTAGAAGGAGGAAGCATTTGTTGGGAGACAGAGCCAGAATAAAACAAACATGTAATCAAATTGTAAAGTGAGAAGTTTATATTGGGAGGTAAGCCTAGTATTCATACCAATCGTGGATAAGCAAGTCTTCACACTAAGATTCTTTAATCAGAAGACTTCACTAAGATCTTTCACTCTATTTCAATCCTGTTCATGCACAAACTTGTCCTTTGCAGTTACATGCATTCCTTAGCTACCGCACTTTCTGCCAAGCATCAAGCTTACGTCAATGGTAATAATGCTCGTGGGTGAAGAGCTGAACAACAAAGCCGCTTAAAAACTGGAATTTCATGAAGTGTAGAGGATGAAGGAAAACAACCTGAAAATGGAGAGTAAAGTGTGGCGCCCACAGGGGCTCCGGAATCCTGGACAAATACTAAGTATCCCCAAACAGCTGAACCATTCACAGTCATAGACATTCTTTCACTTGTACAATCATGTGCATGAGTTCAAATAAAATGAGTCTTTTTGTGTTAAAGTATGTGCATGTTAACATGTGAGTATGTATGCATATATGCGTGTTTATGAGAGAGAGAGAGAGAGAGGTGTGTGTGTGTGTGTGTGTGTGTGTGAGTGTGTGTGTGTGTGCGTGTGCGCGCGCGTGTGTGCGTGCGCGTGTGTGTGTGCACGTGTGTGTATGAGTGTATGTGTTCAAACATGTATGCAGGTGTATTAAAATGCCTGTGTGTTTTTGCACATGTGAAAATAATCAGAAAACACATCTCCAATCCAAATTAAAATTGCAATCACGGAGAAATAAACCTCTCCACTCCTGACACACGGCAAGGCGCTAAGCTCCGCCCCCTTTGGGCAGCCTGGCAAGCCAAGACAAAATAAATGGTCTCTGACGATTATCAATCACACTCTCTGGAACTCGCAGCAAAACATCTTTCACTTGCATGTTTCAGTCGATTGAAACAAACACTGCATGCAAACAGGCGTGAAAGTGTGCAGAGTCCTCATGTGAGACTACCTGCGCAGTACTGGCAGATCAAGCGGAAAAACTTGTTTGAGTTCAGTGCTATTGACTGATGTGTGTAAAAACAATAACCTACAATAAATCATCAGAATGAACACACAAAAATATGAAAAGAAAGACACTAGAAAGGGAGAATATTACAGAGAGTGAAAGAGAGAGGGGAAGGGGGAGGTGGAGCAGGCAAGACAGACAACTGATTACCAGCAATAAAATATCAGAGAGAACTTAAAAATATGAAAGAAAAGACAAAGCAAAAGAAAAGAAAGGAAAAAAAACAGAGCAAGAGGGAAAGAGAGACAGAAAGGAAGAGACAGTGAGAATAAGAGAGAGTAGGGGACAGAGGAAGAGAGAGAGAGAGAGAGAGAGAGAGGGAGAGAGAGAGAGAGAATGAGACAAAGCGAGGCAGTGAAGAGAGAGTAAGAGAGACAGACAGAGAGAACTGTTTACTGTACATCAGCCACAGAAAGACAGGACAAGAAGAAGTGAGAAAGACATTGATAACATTAAAATAACGGGGAAAAAAAGCATAAAAAGTATAAAAGGAAATACGGTACAAGAGAAGGAGAAAGAGGGAGAATTTCAGACAGTGTGGTCATTCTGTATTCTTGCAGTTTGTTTTATCCCCTATCAAACAGGGTGTTCAATATAACCAGTGGAAAATGGATGTTTTTTTTTTCTGGTCTCCATTCACAAAATACTCAAAAAATGACAGCATCCTAAAGTTCTGTACTTCATATATTAATGCACACAAATCCTAATGCATGCACATACTGTTGTAATTCAAAACTTGACTGCATTTGATCACACACACACACACACACACACTCTCTCCCTCTCTCTAGGAGAGGGTAAAAGAAAAAGGGATATCACACTAATCAGCGATACAGCCACACCATCACCCTTATCTACGCGCGCGCACACACACATACACACTCTCTCTTCCTATCTTTCTGTCTGTGGGAGAGGGTAAAAGGAGAGTAAGATTGTTCAACTGCTATACATTTACGCCACTATCCATGGCACCAAAAAGGTCTCACACTCCCTCACTCTTCCACACACACACACACACACACACACACACACACACACACACACATACACGCACACACACACTCACATTTTGTGCATATCTTGGAACAGTAGTTAATGATGATGATGTCTAAGTTCAGCTGATAGCACAGTTGGACACACACTCTTATCCACAGTCTTCTAGCTACTTGTTCGGCTTTGGAAACGGAAAGCAAATGACACTTTCAGAATAATGCTGGTCAAACTTGCACTGACCACAGCAACAATATCGACAGCGTCGCTATTTTTCCACCATGAGCAAGCCTCTGTATTCTCAAGCTCTTGGCCAGGCCAGAAAGCTTGCCAGGCCTCCCTAAGCTAGTGCAGATCATGCAATCGCCAAACTATGCAGCAGCACGATTGTCAGAACTGCGCTAGCGTGGCAAGGATGACTGACAGGGGTGGAGAGGTCTATTGTCTTCACTTTCACATTCAGACATGAACATCTGGTGACTACCCGTACACAGGAAAACAAGAAGCGAAATATCAGTCAAATCACATGTAGGATCACCTAGTCAACAAAGGATAAACACAACATGGGTTCTGCCTCCCTCCCCCTTCAAAATACATGTGAAATAAACCCCTCTTTAAAATTCAATCCAGGAGGACATTTCTTTAGACTCAAAAGACATTCAGAGATAGAAACCGTCTTTTGCTGATCATGCAAATCAGTGTCGTTTATTTCATGATTCAGATCACCATGCACTGCTTCTGAGAGAGGTTTAAAGACCTCGAAAACACAGATTCAGCATGTTGTGTCATCCTGTGTAACCTGAGTGTACCATAAGTTTCTCTGTTTGGTGTGCATGGTCCCTAACCATCACAACCCAGTGTTGGTGCACGCACCATAACAATTGACCAGCAGTTGCACTTTGTGCATATACCAGTCTGTGTGACTGTGTGGACACTGATCACAGCTGATAACCGTTTGTCACAATCCTTTGAGACCCCCCGCCATTCGTCCTGCCAGGCATGTAGCCATGAGAAGGCACATGCGTTTTGGGGGTGGCGAAGGAAGACTCATCGTACACCCCGTTCACATTGTCATACTCCGAGTGGAGGGAGGCGGACGACTCCACCTCCTGTAGCGTCGACACTCTATCGCCCACCTCACCTCTCCGCTGAGCAGAGGAAGACCTCACAGAAGTCGTAACAGCGTTAGCTGCTGGAGGGGAGGTGGGGACGGAGAAATCAACATCGTGGATATTGTCCGGGAATTTGGGAATCTGTCCGAAGCTGGTTCCCATGCTGTTGAGGTCAGCAGGGTCTGCCACAGAGGTGTGTGAGCTGGCCAGGGACGCTCTGGACTGGTCTCCCACAGACAGACCAGAGACGGAGGCAGTGCCGTAGTAGGAGGACCTGTCCTCAGAGTAGGTGGACATCCTGTTCACGTTCCTTTTGCCTTTAACGCTCTGCCTCAGGCGTTCGTCCACCGACAGGCTCGTCCGCCGACCTAGCAGTTGTTCAATGCTAGGCTGAACTTCCAGGCCGAAGGGAAGTGTGGGGTGCTCGTTAGCGCGCCCGTGTGGCGGCAGATCCATTTTGGACTTGCGCAGCTCTTCCTGGCAGACCTGGAGCTGCTCGATGACGACGTCGTCCTCGTAGTAGAAGTCTTTCTCCAGGGTCCTCTGCAGGAACTCCAACAACTCTTCCATGGCCATCTTCAGCATCCGACCTGCAACATACTGTACAGCCTGCAACAACAGGCGTCACTAATACATACTGTACAGCCTGCAACAGCAGGTGTCCATGATACACACTGTACAGCCTGCAACAGCAGGTGTCACTGATACATAATGTACAGCCTGCAACAGGTGTCACTAATAAATACTGTACAGCCTGCAACAGCAGGTGTCACTGATACATACTGCACAGCCTGCAACAGCAGGTGTCACTGATACATACTGCACAGCCTGCAACAACAGTGTCACTGATACATACTGTACAGCCTGCAACAACAGGTGTCCATGATACACACTATACAGCCTGCAACAACAGGTGTCCATGATACACACTGTACAGCCTGCAACAACAGTGTCACTGATAAATACTGTACAGCCTGCAACAAAAGTGTCACTGATACATACTGTACAGCCTGCAACAACAGGTGTCACTAATACATACTGTACAGCCTGCAACAGCAGGTGTCCATGATACACACTGTACAGCCTGCAACAGCAGGTGTCACTGATACATACTGTACAGCCTGCAACAGGTGTCACTAATAAATACTGTACAGCCTGCAACAGCAGGTGTCACTGATACATACTGCACAGCCTGCAACAACAGTCTCAATGATACATACTGTACAGCCTGCAACAACAGGTGTCCATGATACACACTATACAGCCTGCAACAACAGGTGTCCATGATACACACTGTACAACCTGCAACAACAGTGTCACTGATACATACTGTACAGCCTGCAACAACAGTGTCACTGATATATACTGTACAGCCTGCAACAACAGGTGTCACTAATACATACTGTACAGCCTGCAACAGCAGGTGTCCATGATACACACTGTACAGCCTGCAACAGCAGGTGTCACTGATACATACTGTACAGCCTGCAACAACTGGTGTCCATGATACACACTGTACAGCTTGCAACAACAGTGTCCCTGATACATACTGTACAGCCTGTAACAGCAGGTGTCCATGATACATACTATACAGCCTGCAACAATGGTGTCACTAATACATACTGTACAGCCTGCAACGACAGTGTCCCTGATACATACTGTACAGCCTGCAACAGCAGGTGTCCATGATACATACTGTACAACCTGCAACAACAGGTGTCACTAATACATACTGTACAGCCTGCAACAACGGTGTCACCGATACATACTGTACAGCCTGTAACAACAGGTGTCACCAATACATACTACACAGCCTGCAACAACAGGTGTCACTGATACATACTAGACAGCCTGCAACAACAGGGGTCACCGATACATACTGTACAGCCTGCAACAACAGGTGACACTGATACACACTGCACAGCCTGCAACAACAGGGGTCACCGATACATACTGTACAGCCTGCAACAACAGGTGACACTGATACACACTGTACAGCCTGCAACAACAGTGTCACTGATACATACTGTACAGCCTGCAACAACAGGTGACACTGATACACTCTGCACAGCATGCAACAACAGGTGTCCACTCATACAAACATCCTTCAACAGTTGGAGTCTTTAATAGTAACACTGTGCCTCTTTTCTTCCTTTAACACCTTACTATCTCATTTCATAAGCTTTATGAGTGTGTAATGAAAACAATACAGACTCTGGAAGTGGTAAAATCTAGTCCACACATCCAGTCATCAAACCCAGAGGTGTCATTAATACAAACACTGTACATCCTGCACTAAGAAATACCAGGACGCTTGAACTGCATGTGTGCATTCATGCATGTGCATATCTGACAGAGCACACATGTGCGTATGTTCCACCGCAAACAGTTTGACTTTGTGTGGGGACACGTTGGGTGGGAAGGTGATCGGAATGTGTGTATGCATTCATGAATGGCACAGAGTTGTTTTTAGACTGATGGCTACGTGAACAGTAGATGACTCAGGAGTATAAAGCTCCACTTACGTCGATGCATCTTCATCACGCAGTACGCCATGGCGACCAGCAGTCTGTCCCCCTCCAACATGAAGATGTCCCACAGCCGCAGCGTCAGATGGAATGGGGTCTGGAACATTTTGTGATTTTTTTTCCCCTTTCTTATAAATCTCAACTACAAACATAATCCATGAGATATCAATAAACAAATTGTGAGATACCAATAAAGTGTGCATATTTCATTATGTCTGTCATGTCATAAGCAAGTCGAAGCATAGAAACTGTTTCCTTGCCCCATTGTTAGTTGATTAAGAAAAAAAGAAAAAAAGAAAGAAAGGAAGGAAGAAAGAGAGAGGAGCACAACACACACACACACACACACGTGCCCCCCCCCCTCTCTATCTCACCCTACATTCAAGCGCAATATCTACAGCTTTTCGCGTCATCATTTAATCCCCTCTCACACCATTTGGAAGATGGTAATGGGGAAAATAGTTCATACACACTCATTCTTCAAAAAGGACAGAAAATTCTGTTCAATTGATCTGGAAGCCGTTGCCTTTTTAAATGATTCTACCTATTCTTAACTCTTTCAGGAGCAATAACATGACTAAGCCTTTGATGTAAAGAATTCATTGTGGTAGCATATGAAATTCACACACAATATATCCAGTGATCTGAAATGCATGTCATTTGGTAATTATCAAGGAGGCAGATTGCTTATAACCTTGGCAACTATCAAGGAGGCAGATTGTTATAATTCAGCCATTGACTAAAACTGTGCAAAAGTTCCTTCCTTTTGTTTCTGTGGAGTCTACTGTCATTAA
This sequence comes from Conus canariensis, assembly GCA_033310375.1. Lineage (NCBI taxonomy): Eukaryota > Metazoa > Mollusca > Gastropoda > Neogastropoda > Conidae > Conus > Conus canariensis. Next base: position 19,728,054 of record CM065724.1, on the reverse strand, counting down.
CCCAAATCCAGTTGTATGACAGCACACATGAAAACTCAGTGGAAGTTGCAAAGCTAGCTTTGGAACAAAAAGCAAATATCATTAATGATTGTAAAAATAGTTACATCCCGTTTACAGCATTTTTGCACTTTCCGACATCTCTTCAACACATGTCCAAAGTGTTAATGCGGAATTCTAATACATTTCATGCTTTTTTCTTTCTTTCTTTTAATTCACTGTACAGATTCCTCGACAGACAAAAAAAAAAAAAAAAAAAAAAAAAAATCCACTCAAATTTCTAAACTGTTCTCCTGTACACTGGCATTTATAAAACTTCTTGTCAGTTGAAAATACTTCATTTTCAGACATGAATTTTGTTATGGAATTTCATATGATCTTTGTATTCTCAAAAAGCTGGTTGCTTCGATACTGAACATGTTTGGGACAATACTTCATGTGTGGCCTTTTTTCCTAAGCATAAAAACTGTATAATCAATTTTCTGCAAAGTGATCGTTGAGTAATTCTACATTTCAAACTGCAGTAAAATCAAAACTGAGAAGCTGTCTGAATTCTGCCTTTTGCATTGTAGAAATTACTTCAGTGGCATATACTGGAAGCAAAGCCTCATTTCATGCTGAATACTGTCACACATATCTATCTACGCTGACACAACAAGCATTTCAACACTCAATATTTACCCTGTCCATGAAACATTGAAGAAACCACTTGATGTTGTAGAAGCTGGCAAAGATTTCATTCTTTTCCTGGAATTGAAAACGTCATCAACAGTTTGGAGCTGAAAATACAACAAAGTCAACATCTCTATTCAACCGACTCAAAATCTGCTATCCAGCAAACTTTGTAAATACTGCTTCATTTCTGTCCTTTTTACAGAAATTATGTTCACATTTATTCAGTAAAATTAATCACTCTGTTGATAAATAAATTGCAAGCTATGTATCTTAGCATGTACTTCTCTGAGTTGAGTCTTGAGTCGATTCCTGTGGAAATTCATTTATAGGATTATTATCCAAATTGGTCAGTAAGTACCTACAAAACAAAAAGAGAGAGAGAGAGAGAGAGAGAGAAAGAGGAGGAAGTGGGGGGTAGGGTGGGGAGGAGGGGGAAGGTGGGTAGGAGTATAGAAGGAGAGTGTAAGGTGTGTGACCATTAGTCTTTGTTCAGACAGAGGGAACGGGGCCCAATGCTTTTATACAATTTTTTTTTTTTTTTAAAAGAAGCAAGCCTGGTGATAGTTTTTTTTAGTGCTATGAGCCTGAGGCTTAAAGCCAGGCCTTGATGGTGGTTCTGAACACCTGGGAGAAACTGGTCGTGAAGGCCTTGTCTGGGACATCATTCCACAAGCAAACTCCAGACAGAAAGGAGAAACAGATGCGGGAGTCTATGCGGGAGTGTGGGACCTGGGATTTTGCTGAAAACAGCCCCTCTGATGTCTCATATTTAAGACCAGGGATTTCGCTGAAAACAGCCCCTCTGATGTCTCGTATTCAAGACCAGGGATTTCGCTGAAAACAGCCCCTCTGATGTCTCATATTTAAGACCCCGGATTTCGCTGAAAACAGCCCCTCTGATGCCTCATATTTAAGACCAGGGATTTCGCTGAAAACAGCCCCTCTGATGTCTCATATTTAAGACCAGAATTTCGCTGAAAACAGCCCCTCTGATGTCTCATATTTAAATTGCATCCACTAACCAAGTAAGAATTAGGACAGCCACACCAAACCCATGACCAATGATGCTGTCTTTTTTTTTTCCTGTTAAGTACATATCACGACATTTCAGTAGGTAACGGGGACTGCTTGACCAGGTCCATTTCCCATCCTAGTATCCTGGTACATATTTGGACATTCTTGGGATTCCATCACTTTCAGGGACTTCTGACATGAGGTACATCTGATCTTCTGTACGCCTGTGAACAGGAAGAGGGTTCAGCTGACAGCCTTCCTGCAGAACGGCTGACCTGGGATACTGGGGAAAAATGTTCACCTAACAAGCCCTGCTTGGCATTGAACCTGCAACCCTCTGATTGAAAGTCCAATGTATTAACCACTCAACTGTTGCACATCATACAAAAATACCTCGATAACTATGTAACTGACCGACTATCAAACAAAACTAGGTATCCAACCAACTAACTGACTGATGAATTAGATATCATTTAGCCACGACACCCACTAGCTTTTAAACCAAATAACTAAATAATCCACTTAAGCAACTGACTGAACAATACCTGACTATCAAATACACCAGGGATCTAACTAACTAGATATATCAATCAAACAATAAATAATCACAGTCATTATGTAGCCAAGACACCTACTACCTTCTAGACAAAACAATCAAATAAAGCAACTGATTGAACAACACTGGTGATGGTCTTTTCAAGACATTTCACTTCATCCTCACTGCCCAGAAGATGAGAAAATCTTCAAATTCAGCATCAAAATATCAATAACTTCGAGCGCACGCATACTCACAAAATGACGTCTCATCTTCGGGAGATATTTCTTTAAAACGTTCTCATGATGTTCTTGGAACCTCAACAACTTCGGGAAGCCACTAATAAAAAATCCTGAAACACAATGACATTGAGCTTTTTAATTTTGATTTGCTCTGGTTAATAAAACATTACAGTTGATTTGAACTATTTTCCCTTCGTACCAGTCTTCCATAATCTCACACACTGTAGGAGAGTTGATGCCCTTCGGTATTCTTACATGCCCGAAATTGCTGAATTTCTGATTGATCTCTCTGTCATGAGAAGAGCTCAGAATAAATGCAATATAGACCAACTGGCAAGACATCTAGACAGAACTAAAACGAAAACCAGAATATTTTTTAACTTGCCCAGAGTACTCTAGTCTGGGGGATTGAAATGAACGAATTATGGATGGATTGTACAAAGCAGGTCTGTGATCACACACACACACACACACACACACACACACACACACACACACACACACACACACAACCAATATACAAGGCAGGACACACACACACACATGCCATACATAAATTCTTTGCACATATAATG